>JBAWJQ010005083.1:0-1200000 GCA_037783105.1 Bactrocera zonata | reverse complement strand
ACAAATCCTCTTTCGGCAACCAATGGATTCCCAACGTTTTTGTAGAATTCTTGTCATTGAAGCTTAATGACTTTTCAGTGCAATCACTGTCGAAAAATGTAGGGTGGTTCGAAAACCACTTCGTTAAGGTGAATCCTGCCGAGTTTAATATTTTAACTGCTTCACTTCTTATAAGATCTAGAGACTCAAAATTTTCAGATCCTGTCAATAAGTCATCGACATAAAAGTCTCTTTTAATGGCCAATGAACCGAGTGGGTATTTAGTTGTATTAGCATCGCTGAGCATTTGCAAACACCGTGTTGCGAGAAATGGAGCAGGCGCAGTGCCGTATGTTACGGTGTTAAGTCGAAAAATTTGAATATGCTCTGAGAGATGCTCTCTCCACACAATAAGCTGACAATTTCTGTCTTCTTCGTGCACCATTATTTGGCGGTACATTTTAGTAATGTCTGCCGTTAAAGCGTACTTGTGTAAATGAAAACGAAGAAGAGTTGAATACAACTCTTCTTGGATGGTTGGGCCTACCATCAAAAGTTTATTCAATGAAATTTGAGATGAAGTACGGCTCGAAGCGTCAAAAACAACACGTAATTTGGTTGTTGTGCTTTCGGGTCTTAAAACGCATTGATGCGGAATGAAATAGTGTGGCTCACTCGGGATCTTATTGTTTGTTGGGCTCATGTGACCCAGTGCTTTATATTCATTCATAAAGTCCAGATACATTCTACGAAGTTCTGGATTTTTCAATGTTTTTCTCTCCAGGGCCTGAAACCGCCGAACTGTGTTTTAATAGGAGTGACCGAGTAACTTACGGTCAGATTTAAAGGGCATTCTGACTTGAAGCCTTCCTGAAGGCAATACTTCAGTTGTGTCAACGAAAAATTGTTCACACTCTTTTTGTTCTGGTGTGAATTTGATGCCATTTCATTCTGAAGGAAGTTCCTCCAGAGCCCAGAATTTGTGGACTACTGAATCTATGGACGTTAAGTCGTCTTCAGTTTGGCATAATGTGCTAGTTGCTTCGGGAGGAGGACTAAGATTGCTGACATATTTGCCAGACACAATCCATCCCAAAAGAGTTTTCTGTAGCGTTGGTTGATTAGGGCCAATTTTAATTTGGCCAACCGCTAACAGGTCGAAAAAGGTTTCTGCACCCAATAAGATGTCAATCTTTTGGGATGTGTGGAATTCTGGATCCGCCAATTCAATATTGCGCGGAATTTTCCAACCATTAACATTAATGGTATGGTCTGTATGATTAGCCGAAATGCATCGCATAATCCAGAATTCCGCCGAAAATTCATAATTATTAACGCGTGACTTAATAAACGCGCTTAATTTGGCCCCGACTTTCGTACTGGAATTTCCAATTCCTATAATATTTAAGGTCCTGTTTTGGCGACGAATCCGCAGTTTTTGGGCCAAATCCTCTGTCATAAAATTGACTTGTGACCCTGAGTCAAGTAAGGCTCTTGCAGGTAGGTACGCTCCACAGCTGGTCCTCACCAGAATAACTGCTATTGCCAACATTACCCGATCCGGCATACTCGATGTATGCATTGCATGTGTAGTTGTTGTTGGTTGCGGATGAGATTCAGCAGCAAAGGAAACGGGATACTGGTGAAGTAACGTATGATGGGATCGATTGCACACACGACATCGATCCGCTCTGCACTTGGAAACCGTATGTCCCTTACGCAAACAATTTATGCATAAGGGCACGGATTTGACATACTCAAATCTCTGTTGCACAGAGAGAGTTTTAAAAGTGGGGCAAGCAGATATGTAGTGGTCCTTTGATTTACACTGCTGGCAAAGAGGCTGCTTTGTATTTGTAGCTACTAACGACGATTTGGTCCTGTCCGATTTGGTTCCTGTCATGTGACTCGTGCTGATTGCAGCTCCGGGCTTCGTTCTCGAACATGACGCTCCTTCTGCTGATAATTGCTGAAATCTTCTATTCAGGGTGGCTTCGCAGTCCTTCCATAATGGTAGCTTGTCGTAATCCAGCTGTTCTTCCCACTTTGATCGGGTGGCAGAGTCCACTTTTGTCATGACCATGTGTATGATAATCGCATTTGTAATTTGTTTCTCATCGCCCAGCGATAGCAATGAGTCATACACAGCCGACACTTCATCGATCAACGCTCGCAATGAGGGTGCCGATGGCTTTTGGATAGTTGGCAACTCAAAAAGTTTCGAAATTGTGTTGAAAAATATCAAACATTTATTATCGTAAACATTTTTGAGGCTTGCCAACGCCTTCGGATAATTTTCATCCGACATTTGAAACGCTTTTACCGTACCCAGAGCCTCTCCAGATAGACAATTAACCAGATGGTTAAATTTTTCAATATCTGGGATATTTGGATCATTGTGAACCAGACTCTCAAACAAACTCATAAAATTTTTAAATTCGGAATACTCTCCCTTCAATTTCGGCAAATTCATTTTTGGGAGCCTTGAGCTGTGAGAAGTTACGAAGGATGTGTCCGCAATAGACGTTCTACTTTTTGCTAAAATTGTTTTAATTATAGATTTTGTTTCTACAATTATGTCCTCTAACTCCCCTCGGGCCATGTCGTCTTCATCAATCTCTTCAATTTTAGATTGACACTTCATCAACTTTTCACTGTGTGAGTTTAATATGTCGAGACGACATTCCAACTCAATTGGATCTAACGACATGGTTTTTTCCAGAAGGCCCGTTTTTATACGCAAAATGCTACTTTTCGCCACCGTCCTTTGACGCTTTAATGATTTTAAATCGATCAACTCCTTACTTGGAGAGAGGTTGGCGATAGTTGGCTTTGGCTTGCTCATTTTTGTTTGTTGAAATTAATATTTCGAAAACGAACGGTAAAGGTTGGCAACAAATATAATAGGAATCGATTACGAAAACGAAAAAAAAAAATATCGATTTCCAATTATACGAAAGCCTAACCGATAATATTCGTAATGAGCACAATGGTTTTTGAAAACGAGAAATTGAAAACTGTGTGAAAACACTGACCGAATTGTAATTTTTTTTTTTGCTTTTGCAAAATATTAAAAATCGCACCTTAATGTTTAATATGTAAGATATATGTGAGATATACTCTAAACGCTACCGCAAATCGTTTGATCCTTTTTTTAATGTCGATATATATAACGTATGTATGTATATACACGTTTGCTTTTGCCAATATTTAGAAAAATCAGAAAAATCGCACCTTAATGTTTAAGTGATGCGATCATAGACGTTGTCACAAATCCCTCTATCCCTTTTTCTTCTACGTCAATATATGTGTGCGTATGTATGTATATACATCCCCTGCCAACCACAGCTACCCGCTTGAGACAAAAATTCCAATACAACTACAGGTTTTTTCTCTAGACACTAACACCAACGCACATTCTCGGGTTATTTTTTGTTTACCTAAATGCGATGAAAAAAGTTTTTTTAATTTTTTGATTGATTTGAATGAGTGCGAAGGAGAAAACATAATTGTCAATAGTGACAATAGAAAATCCCAAAAAGGGTAATAAAAAAAACGATTGAAAGACGCATGTCGTTCGTGATCGTACCATCGTAAAGGAGGCTCGTACAACAAGAAAGTAAGTAAATGAATTTTATGTGATTTTTTAACAATATTTTGAAAATAATTACTTCATTTATTTTTATAGCATTGCAAATCAGAACTGAATTGGCAGTACCAGCAGCAGCTACATATGTATATCATCAGAAGAGGCATATATCAATTGTTAAGTAAGTATGTGAAAAAAGTGTGTATACTTTGAAATTGGAATGCGCAGTCCAAGATAATACGCAAAAATAAATACATGCATATGTATGTACATATGTGTGTATTTTATGCGTTTAAGGCGGCCTGCGCAATCCAATATAATATGTGAAAACAAATGTTTGTTTTATATTTTAAATGATCAAATAATATTTATCTTTTCTTTCAGATATTATTATCATTTTATACAATTAATCTTTGTTTTTCTTTTAGATATTAAAAATTTTATGTAATTATTATTTATTTTCAGGTATTTGTCTTTTACAATCTTTTTGGACTCTCTTATTTTCAGCTATTAATAATTATTTTATTTAATTAATCTTTTTTCGGATGAAATTCTTTTTTTAAATTAAATACATTTTTATTTATGAAATGTTAGCAATATATTAATTATAATTTTATGTAAATAATTATTAAAATTAATAAAATTAATATTTGAAAAATTAAAAATTTTTCTTTGAAATTTTAATAAATTTTTAAAATAGGAATTAAAAAATGCAACCCTGCATCAGCTGTTTAAAATGCAACCCTGTATCAGCCGTCGATTGGGGATATTAGAGCAGGACAGATATACTTTTTTATGTGACACTGCTGAATGAGCGCAACAGAGATGTATGATCACATGTATACGTACGTGTGAGGGGAAAATACGGTAAAATATTCGCTCGGCCTAAGAAACACTCTATATGTTTACCCCCACGTTTACCACCATGGTACCCACTGATTATCTAGTTTTTTACCCGCTCATGCTTGGCAGGGTCCGTGTCCAAATATTATAGTGAGAGTCAAACACTGAAAGGGTGCAAATGTCAATTATTATTATTTATTTTCTCTGTTTGCACCACTTTCAATGATTCGCACTCGTTACCTGTTGTGAATGCGTAGGCCTTTTGCCTGCGTTCACTTCCCTGGTGCACAGGAGGCAACGGCAGCTCATTCCCACGAAGCTAGTAGGTGTTGACGCAGCAGAGATTTCGTTGGCAGCAGCGATGGTGTCAGCAGCAGCAATGTTGTTAGCGGCAGCGATGCTTTTGGTAGCAGAGTTAGAAACAGTACGGTGTAGTACAGTACTTTGTAGAAAACGGCAAACGAATTTTTTTTTTTTGCTTAAAACGGGTGTTCAATAAATACTTTTGCACCGGCACTTCACTTTCAATCGGTACTTTAAGTTAACGCCACTAAAAAACGGGTTTTTTCTTTTTCGGTTTGTAATTTAAAAACAGTAATAAATTTTTTGGTAAATGTTCAGGAGAGCGGCTTCTCCGAAAACGTGCACCAATTTTCACGGGAAATGTCTTAAAAAATTCGTTTTTAATTCCGATTCACGAATATGTATGGCGCGTTATCTAATTTTATGTATTTTTGCAATAAAAAGCATGAGAAACTTATTAATAAAATGAAAATGGCAAGGTTATGCACGATACATATGGCACCACTTTTTGCAATTAATTTGGGCACATTTGGTCAATGGCACCACTTTTCGAAATTAATTTGGGCACAATTGGTCAATGGCCTGATTGTTTTCGAAATATCGATACTTTCGGTATTCGATAACGAATGGTTTAAATTGGAATTACTTTCAAAAATAAACTGTATATTATTCGCTTGAATATAAAATCTCAAATACATATATATATATACGGTGTATATGATATTCATATATTTTATAAAAATTAAGGTAAATATATAATTTAGGTCCCCCAACAAGGAGGATAGGAAAATGTTCAATTATATTCATGTATATGCATTCCAGGAAATTTTTTATTCGTCGCTTGTGTATTTAAGTTCGGAGTACCATAGAGCTATTTTATAAACATTAAGGAAATTTTCATTCGTCGTTTGCTTCTGTAAGTTTGGATAAGCATAGAGATATTTTATTAAAATTAAGGAACATTTTAATTCGTCGGTTAAGTTTTTAAGTTTGGATAAGCAAAAAAATATTTTATAAAAATTAAGGTAAATATATAATTTAGGTCCCCCAACGAAGGACGACGCGTAAATGAAATGAGGAGTGGAATTTCAACACACTTTGCACACATTATTCCATTAAAAAAATGGCTGGGATTTAGAATAGCATCCCCGGATTTCGGGAAAAAAATGGGTGTCACTGGAAAGGTGACGTTCTCCAGATCACGAAAATATAAACATATTTATAAAGTTGCCGCTGCGCGTAAAAAAAATAACCATGGCAACCCTTTTCTCATTGTGCAAATGCAGAGAATTGTAACTAAAATAAAATAATTAAAATAAAGCTTTATTTACAACAAATATTAAAAAAATGAATAAATGCAAATATCTTAAAAACTATAAGTCAGCGGCAACTTTATATATGTGTTTATATTTTCGTGATCGGTCCGACCAGGGTTATTTTTTTGAAGCGCGGCCCAAACCACCAACGCACAAAGGAGTTCAACAAAAAGGAACATGTGCAAAGTGTATTAATTTTTTGTAAAAATCAGTTTTCTTTCCACTCACGAAATTCTCATCTTTGCGTCAAAATAAAACGATTTAGTATATTCCAATATTATAATAAGTTCACTTTTTTATAAACAGAACATGTCTGACATTCCCATCAGCAGTTGTTCTGGATGCGATGTCAACTTGCGGAGCTTCATCAAATACACTGATGAAGAGTTGCGGATTTTTCTGTCCGGACATAATATAGTTTTGGCAGAAAAAAAATGCCCAAAATGCAACGAGGAATGCACTTTAAGTCCCGATTCCTTTTGACGTTGCCAACGCAGACAAAAGTTGCAATTGCCAAATAAGAAATACAAAGTCATACGCTGCTCATTTAAGCAAAGCTTATATAAAAACACGTTCTTTGACAACGCAAAATTGTCAACACGCGACATTTGCGATTTTATAGTTTTCTTTATAACGACAAGTCCACCGAGACATACATTTTTGTCGAACGTGTTGCATTTTGGAAATGCAACATTAGTCGATTGGAGTTCCTTTGTTAGGGAAGTATTGATAGAATGGGTGTTAAACAATAGTAGCGAAAAATTAGGGGGGGAAAATACAATTGTAGAGATCGATGAGGCCAAAATGGGCAAACGAAAATATAACCGAGGCAGAATGGTTGAAGGACAGTGGGTTTTTGGCGGGTTTGAACGCAATAGTAAAAAACTTTTCATAGTACCTGTTGAAAGCCGATCAAAAAATTCACTGCTCAAAGTTATCAGAGAAAAAATTTTACCTGGAACCACCATCATCTCGGATTGTTGGAAGGCATACGATTGTCTTAACGATAAGGGTTTTCGGCATTTAACTGTGAACCATTCATACAATTTCGTAGACCCCGACAATGGTGCACATACGCAAAATATAGAAAGGATATGGCGTGAAGTGCGTGCCAATATCCCAAGGTACGGACGAAAAGAGTCCCATTTTCCAGGATACTTAGCCGAATTTTTTTTTAAGCGCCGATTTTCTAATCATGGTGAAAGAATCCATCAAATTTTTGAAACTATAGGGAAATTATACAACCCACATTCAGTTGAATGAAAAAATTATATTTTTAAGTTTTGTTTGAGTCATTGAATTTATATTTTTAAGTTTTGGTTGAGTGATTCAAATTATATTTTTAATTTTGTAAAAAAATATATCTTTTTCATTAAATGAAAATAAATCTTGTTTTTAACCGCATGCAACCTTTTTATTGTTTAGTGCAGTAATTACACGATTAATAAGTAAGTAATTCAAGTTTTTAAATAAACAAATAACGATTGAAAAATTTTTCTGTATGTAACGTTTTTCCCATTTTTATCGATTGTCGTTCATTATTGAAAGTATCGAAATTTCGAAAACCACCATAGCATTGAACAGTGGTGCCCATTCGAATTTACAACAGCTGTGTCATAATGTCGAACATAACCTTGCCATTTTTGTTAAAGTGAAGTGATTGTGAAGTTTTTCATATTTTTATAAAAATAACAAAAAAACCTATTTATCTTATTGATTAACGAAAGAACATCAATAATTACGTGAATATAACTTATAGAAAGTATAATTTCAACATCCAAAGACGTGTAAAGTGCAAAAGTGAATTTTTGATTTCGGGAAATACGATGTTTTTTGATAAAAACAAAGAAAATACTGATTTTAAAGGCACGCGCCTAACATATTCGTAAATAAGAGCTAAAAACGAGTATTTTAAGACCTTTCCCGTGAAAATTGGTGCACGTTTTCGGAAAAGCCGCTCTCCTGAACATTTACCAATTTTTTAATATTAACTTTTTACAGAACTTTTATGTGAATATAAATTTCACCACTTTTGCCAAAATACAAATTGAAATACTTATGTGCCCTTATTTTTGCACTCCACTGTACTCACCACCCGTTTTGAACTTGGCGTACGTATATGTATATAGATTTATACATGCGTGGTTTCTTTACCGCACTTATTTCGAAAATTCTTTCGCACTTAGTTATACATACTTATGTGTATGTGCATATATTTTGCGTGTATGTACCGGTAAGTATTGATGTATGTACATATGTATGAATCTGTGCATTTGCCGAATGGAATTTTCCGCACTCCACTTCACTTATTTCTTTCTTTTCAAATTTTTAAATGTTCATACATATGCTGGATATTCTTTTTATCCCACTATCACTTCTTCTTATTCTTTTTATTTCCACTTTCACAGTAATAATTTGTAAATTTAAGCAAAATTTTTATTTTAAGTTATTTTTTTTTTAAGTTACGTTTGTATGTTTTTCACTTTTATTTAGCCGACGACAACCGACAATCGACAATCGCGAAACGAAACGCGCGCGCACAGCAATTAAATGCAAGCAATTAAACCGAAAATTGTATATGTATACGGATATATGATATCCACGAAAATTGTTTTTAAAAATGTTTTTTATTAAACTTTAAACTTTTTTTTCTTTTGTTAAACTTTTATCACGCACTATTGTCCCTGCTCGGGCGCCATGAAAAATCTCAAGCTTTTTTGAGAACACTTAATTAATTGGGAATGCGTGAACTGAATATACTTATAAAATTGCCTGTGCCGAGAAAATAAAATTGCGACCGCTCGCGAATGTTCTTCTTACACAATTGACTTCTTTATTTCAGAAATTTTATGACTTAGCCTAAACCTTAACCTAACGGCTTAAACTAGCGGGCCCGTAAGTATGTATTTACAAAAAAGGGGTAAGTAGAATTCAATTCGTTACATTATGGTAGAAAATATGGCGAGAATATAAAAAAATATTATAAGGGTGAGTATAATATAATATAAAATAAACTTTAACATTTTAATTCAAATACATATTTAATATAAAATTAATTCGTATACATTAGTTAAATGTTATATTTAAAATAGTATTTATGTTTGAAGGATGTCGCTTGACGCAACAAATGGTTTCAAATAAAATTATATAAAACGTATTTTTATTTATAGATGTTTTTGTAAACTAAATAAAAAACGAAAACCAAAATTTTTATATTTTTTTGTGGAGAAAACATTATAACTACAGAGTCATTCATTTGACTTCAAATTAGGTCTCTATAGCCATATTTCTATAGCACTATTAGGCTCTTGAAGAGTATCGAGTTCGGCATTTTTCACCACAATGGTGGCGCGTTAACGAGTCTTCTCTTTAAGGCACTAAACGTTTTAGACAATTTTATCTACACATATTTTTACCTGTTCCACCCACTGGAATAACTGACCAAGGTCAGCCGTGCTTCCACTAACAAAACTCTTCATCTCGCCCACAACAGTTAATGTGCTTTGTTATATCCTTTTTTAATTCTAGTCTACATTGTAAGTGCATACTTGTCGGAACCGATTAAAAGATTTTAAAATGTATGTTAGGTAGTTAGCTTCCTTTAAATGTGAACAATTATTTTCCCGGAATTTGTAACCTATACTCTCCCAAATTGTTGCAAAGTACAATAGTTTTCAATTAATGATTTTGCAAGACCTTAAAAAAATAAAACTTAATTTTCTATTGCAGCACGTTTTCACGCCTCTTTCGCAAAACATTACCTCAAAATTACTAAACTAATTATGAGGAATCCTCCCAAATGCTTCATTTAACAAAAGTTTACCTTTTCCTTCATAATAACAATCTGTTTGCCTTTTACCTCAATTTATTCTTCTTCCTCCTCATCTTCTTCTTCTTTACTGGTGTAGACACCGCTTACGTGATTATAGCCGAATTAACAACTGCCTTCTTTTCGGTTTCCTTTTCCACCTGGTCTTTCCAACGGAGTAGACGTCTTCTTCTTCCCCAACTTTTCCAGGCGGGTACTGCTTCAAATACTCTCAGATCTGGAGGGCTTTCATCCATTCGGACGACATGACATAGCCAGCCTAACCGATGTCTCTTAATTCGCTGAATTATGTCAATGTCGTCTATATCTCGTACGTCTCATCGTTATTTCGACTGCGGTACTCGCCGTTGCCAATGCCTTAAGGATCACAAATCTTCCCTACAGTCTTCTTTTGAAAACTCGTTACACCGTCTCGTTCATTCCACTACGCCATATAGCAGAACAACTGCAGCAGCAACAATGAGTGACTAGTATAGTTTGGTCTTTATTCTTCGAGAGAACTGCCTACTCAATCCGAAGTAGCACCTGTTAGCAAGATTTATTCTACATTGGTTTTCAAGGCTAACATCGCTGTTGCTGTTAATGTTGGTTCCAAGATAGACGAAATTATCTACGACATTAAAATTATGACTGTTAAGGGGGTATTCTACTCTAGAAATTGAAAAAATCGAAAATTTCTTTTTTCATAATTCGACAGTTTTGATATTCAAAAATATCTCCCTAAAAAGATTTTTCAAAACTCAAATTATTTTCAAAGTTATAGCCATTTTAGTGGCGTGGCAGCTAGACCGGTTGAGCGAATATCGCATAACGTAAAACTTTAAACCCGTTTTTCTCGAAACTACTTTTTTCCACACGGTACCGGCATTATCTCAATTTCTATACAACCGACTTACTTGAAATTTTGTGTGAACCTTTTTTATATAATCCTTTATCGTTCCTGCCAGCATCATGTCAAAATCTTTGTTTTTAATATTTTAAAAAAATTCAGGAATTTCAAAAAAATAGCGTAAAAAATGATTTTTATTTTCAGGCAGTCGTCATTTTTCAAAAAAAAAATTTTCGTGTTCCCTGAGGTAGGGACTATAACAGCACCCTTACTGATTAAGAATTTCTTTTGATATTTTTTTCAGACCACCAGGAGAGTCAGGATCAATATCACCAGGATGCGCCATTTTTGTTTTTACACCTTGGAATATTCAAGAGACAGTGGTGAACAATATGGCACACCACTATTATCCTCGACTCCACGAACACCACAAGCACTTAACTATGTATTGAACCTCTACATACCGTCCACACGTTCGGCTCCGCAAAAGACATTTGGATTTCAGCGACCACGAAATACCTGAAATTTTCGATGTTGACAGCGAAGACGACGAACCGGCTGCGAAAAAAATAGTATTGGCGGAATGGATTGATGATATGGAGCAACTGTTTTGTTTAAGAGACTCCGTAAATGAAACTATAGATGATGAGGAATAAATTGTGAAAGATTTATTAAGAATACTTAAACTAAGAATACACAATTTTTTTTTGTAGTTCTTCGAACTTAATATCATTTTAACGGTTCATTATGCCCTCCACAAGAACGTCAGCACCTTTTTGTAATTATATTTAATCACGGCCACAACTGTTAATCTATTTTAGTGTTATGTAATTGAAATCATTATATTTCAGAAGAAAGACAGAACTATTTTTTAGTGAGTTTTAGAACCACTTATGCATGTCCTCCAAACAAGTGCCGCAGCGGAGAAACCCGATAGCAGGTAGAAAGCTTTTGTTTTTCCCGTCAGGAGAGGTAAAAAATTGACGTGACAAAAATGACAAAAGTGGCCGAACACAACTGAATAGCTCATAAGCATATTGACCACTTACTGGTGGCAAATACCTCATACTGTAAATATTATTAAAATTATTTAAACAGGAACAATTTAAGAGTAGAAACTAGATACTACACGCCGGAATTGCTAGCATTAGGTATGTGGTTAACAGAAGAGGAATATCGCAGAATGAATGCCGTTATTGTTTGCGGGCAACCTGAATCGCCTGATCTAGATCCATTAGACTCCGATCTACCGGATAATGAAACAATGATGGCCAAAGATCCACTATCGTTATCCAATGCAGAATACATGCCGGCTTCATCGAAGCACGAAGTAAAGGATGGCGACACATCGAGTATTTCAACGGACCGAGAGTCTTCAGAAACAACAGATACTAGTTGTACTTCCAAGTCGTCCTCAGAGGATGACAGTGGAAGCAGCAGTAGTGGCTACATTTACACGAGTACTCCTCTAGGCAATTATGGTAATTATATGTTGGCACCATATGTTGCCATACCCACTAGATCACGGAAGAGAATTCGTGATAGACGCTTGATGTTTGATGATTTCAGCTCAATAGGCGATCCGCTGGAAACTTCTGTTGACGAGGGTGAAAGTGCTGAACCGAAGGCAAAACGGATAGCAGTGGCTGAATGGATTGATGACATGGAGAAATTTTATGCATTAAGGAACCCAAAGTGTAGCAGTACAGAAGATGAGGAAAAAATTGCTGAGTTACTAGAATTAAAAAAAAAAGCTTAGATATAATTAGTTTACGATTAAGTATTAAATTAAGTTTTATGTAATGACAACTTTTTCTGTAATTGAAGAAGAATATATATTATATTATGTATAATTCAACTCAAAAAAGAAAAAAGAATTTAATTTGTACCATTTTCTTCTGTACGATATTTGACTGAAGTCAAATTGGGTCGAAAAATGACCTTGCAAGTCACTTAAAACCTCCCCTTTAAGGAACCGTCACACACTCTGGGACCAGTTTCACATTTAGATGTGAAACCTATTTCTCGTCCTTCATGTCCGCCGTCCAGGCCCAAGTCTTTTAACCTTAGTAGATTTTCTTATGCAACTCTTCACTTTCTTCCAGTTTTCCTCGTTTTGAATAGAGACGGTTATGATCTTGTCCACATTCAGGGGGCCGGGGAAATACTTTTAACATTCTATAATAAATAGTCTACCCTGCTTTTAACGAATTAGCCGTTGTTTCAAGGAATCGGTTTCCTCTCTTTTGGTAATGACTTTTTTTCTTCCAAAGGTAGTACTTCGGGTTATTACCGATACAGCTTCGCCCTACACGAATTGTCACAATAACCTTATTTGGTCACAATATAAATATATTTTTCGCAGATAATTTTTTCTCTTTCATGAATTGAACAAAATGTCGGCGAAATGGCCACGGTTCCGTTTGCATTCTCAATTTTTGATGCAGCAATTCGGCTGCAATCTTGGCGCTGAATGTTGTCTTCGAGCTTCTTGAGCGTTGCTGGTTGATTGGCGTTGACCACACCCCTAGAGAAAATAAAATACTCCAAAGGCGTTAAATAGTATGATCTTGGCGGCCACTTGAGAGGCCTATTTCTCTAAATTAACAAGTCGCCAAATTTTGCACGCAATGTGTCTATACATAGATATGAAAAATGAGGCTGCTCGCTGTTGTTGGATCTGAACATCATCAAAGTCGATTTCATCGAATTCCGGGGAAAAAAATCGGTCAACATCCTGCTTGCTATTGGCGGCATTCCCTGTCTCATTAAAGACCGATAACGCCGTTATACCTCAACCCGCACCAAACGTTCCTAAACCAGAAGAAGATTTGACTCACCCCATCAGGGACAATTTTATTTGTTGACAAAACTTTTAAGCCAGAAATGGACATCAGCTGAGAAGACGATTTTCGGATTTTCGAATTTTCCAGAGAAACTAAATTTGCGTAATAATCTCGGACAACTTATACCGAAATAAAACCTGAGATAAGAGACCTCGATAAACACACTGAGAAAATTTGACATAAATTCATAGACAAACATGGCCGCCACTAGCTGTCAAAATTACACTATTCCCATAGGTAGACACCGTATCATCGTAACTGACATACCAGCGGTCTGAGACCAAAATTGATCCCTTCTGCCGTAACCATTAAGTGTCACAAAACCCTTCAGAGGTTTTATATATTAAGATATACATCTATCAAATAACTTCCCACCATTAGGATATCTAGGTATTTTAAAGCTTTCTTATATTACTTTAAACTTGTTTCTCCATTCAGGTTAGATTAAGTTAGATGGTTAATCAAAGATCGCACGTGGATCACAATGTATAGTGCTTTGTGAAGCCATAGAAAAGAAGAACTCCTGTGTTCGAACTTATAAATTAGCAAACCCTTAGTAGTCATTACAAGTTTTCACAGGCATTTAATTACCATTCCCGCAGACTCGGTGGTACGTCTGAAGGTATGCACTCCCAAGTGTTTAAGTCTTGGCCAGTCAAAAGCGGGACAGTCAAGAAGGAAGTGTTGAGTTGTTTCCACCTCTTCTTCTTCCAATGGTTCATATTTCTTCAAAAATGATGCCGGTGAGAACGTAACCGTTAAAGGCGACTGTCGTGCCATAATAACCGACTATTTGATTCCTAAAATTAAAGCTGGTGACCTCGGCGAGTCATGTGTAGAAGTTCACGCAAGTGAGGAAAGTTCTCTAATCGCCATTCACTGGAGGATGGAGTCATGTGTAGAAGTTCACGCAAGTGAGGAAAGTTCTCTGATTGCCATTCACTTGGGAGTGGCCAGAAACGATTCTTTTACATATGACTCAAGCAGCTCACGACTTCCGGTCTTTGACCAAGTATCCTCTGGGTAGCATAAGAACATCCGTTTGAAGGCGAGCTAAAGTGAGAAGGCGAAACACCCCCCTGCATAGGGTTGTGCGCTGGGTTTGGGACCCGCCACGTAAAAAAACATCCCCAAGGAAAAGAAAAAAACAGCCTCGGATGAGAGACCCCCCTTTTGATGATGACCTTGGCAAACGAGATAAGGACTATGATTTGAGGGCGTGCACCTGGAATGTCCGGTCCCTTAATTGGGAAGGTGTCGCTGCCCAGCTGGTAGATGTCCTCGTAAAGATAAAGGCTGACATCACCGCCGTCCAAGAAATGCGATGGTCGGGACAAGGACAGAGACGAGTAGGTCCTTGTGACATTTACTACAGTGGCCATATAAAGGAGCGCAAGTTTGGTGTTGGATTCGTGGTGGGAGAGAGACTCCGTCGCCGTATACTTTCATTCGCTCCGGAGAATGAACGTCTAGCCACAATCCGCATCAAAGCGAGGTTCTTCAACATATCGCTGATTTGCGCCCACGCCCCGACGGAAGAGAAGGACGATGTGACCAAAGGTGCCTTTTATGAGTGCTTGGAGCGCACTTATGAGAGATGCCCCCGCCACGATGTCAAAATCGTGCTTGGCAACTTCAATGCCAGGGTGGGCAAAGAAGGTATCTTTGGCACTACGGTCGGTAAATTCAGCCTCCACGAGGAAGCATCCCCAAATGGGTTGAGGCTGATCGACTTCGCCGGGGCCCGAAATATGGTTATCTGTAGTACTAGATTCCAGCATAAGAAGATACATCAAGCTACCTGGCTGTCTCCGGATCGAAAAACCACACCAGATCGATCATGTTGTGATAGACGGAAGACACGTCTCCAGTGTTTTAGATGTGCGTGCGCTCCGAGGTCCTAACATCGACTCGGACCACTATATTGTTGCAGCCAAAATTCGCACCCGCCTCTGTGCAGCAAAAAACGCACGCCAACAAACACAAGGAAGGTTCGACGTCGAGAAGCTGCAATCACAACAGACAGCCGAACGATTTTCTACTCGGCTTGCACTCCTGCTCTCTGAGAGCACTCGTCAACAACTCGGTATAAGGGAACTGTGGGACGGCATTTCAAACTCCTTACGTACAGCTGCAACCGAAACCATTGGTTTTCGGAAAGTGCAAAGGAACAGCTGGTACGACGAGGAGTGCCGTGTCGCAGCGGAGAGAAAACAGGCTGCCTACCTCGCAACGTTACGATCGACCACAACACGTGCGGGATGGGATAGATACCGAGAGTTGAAGAGAGAAGCGAGACGCATTTATAGACAGAAAAAGAAAGAGGCCGAAATGCGTGAGTACGAAGAGCTTGATAAGCTGGCCGACAGGGGTAATGCTCGAAAATTCTACGAAAAGATGCGGCGGCTTGCAGAAGGTTTCAAGACCGGAGCATACTCTTGTAGAACTCCCCAAGGTGATCTAGCCACCGATGCCCAGAGCATACTTAAAATATGGAGGGAACACTTCTCCAGCCTGCTGAATGGCAGTGCACGAACAACACCAGGAGAAAGCGAACCCGATACCCCAATCGATGACGATGGAGCAGTCGTTCCATTGCCCGACCATGAAGAAGTTCGAATAGCAATTGCCCGCCTGAAAAACAACAAAGCGGCAGGGGCCGATGGATTGCCGGCCGAGCTATTCAAACACGGCGGCGAAGAGCTGATAAGGTGCATGCATCAGCTTCTTTGCAAAATATGGTCGGACGAAAGTATGCCCAACGATTGGAATTTAAGTGTGCTATGCCCAATCCATAAAAAAGGAGACCTCACAATCTGCGCCAACTACCGTGGGATTAGCCTCCTCAACATCGCATATAAGGTTCTGTCGAGCGTATTGTGTGAAAGATTAAAGCCCACCGTCAACAAACTGATTGGACCTTATCAGTGTGGCTTTAGACCTGGTAAATCAACAACCGACCAGATTTTCACGATGCGCCAAATCTTGGAAAAGGCCCGTGAAAGGAGAATCGACACTCACCACCTATTCGTCGATTTCAAAGCTGTTTTCGACAGCACGAAAAGGAGCTGCCTTTATGCCGCGATGTTTGAATTTGGTATCCCCGCAAAACTAATACGGCTGTGTAAGCTGACGTTGAGCAACACGAAAAGCTCCGTCAGAATCGGAAAGGACCTCTCCGAGCCGTTCGATACCAAACGAGGTTTCTGACAAGGCGATTCCCTATCGTGCGACTTTTTCAACCTGCTTCTGGAGAAAATAGTTCGAGCTGCAGAACTCAACAGAGAAGGTACCATCTTCTATAAGAGTGTACAACTGCTGGCGGATGCCGATGATATTGATATTGATATCATCGGCCTCAACACCCGCGCCGTTAGTTCTGCTTTCTTCAGACTGGACAAGGAAGCAAAAGAAATGGGTCTGGCAGTGAACGAGGGCAAGACGAAATATCTCCTGTCATCAAACAAACAGTCGTCGCACTCGCGACTTGGCACTCACGTCACTGTTGACAGTCATAACTTTGAAGTTGTAGATAATTTCGTCTATCTTGGAACCAGCGTAAACACCACCAACAATGTCAGCCTAGAAATCCAACGCAGGATAACTCTTGCCAACAGGTGCTACTTTGGACTAAGTAGCCAATTGAGAAGCAAAGTCCTCTCTCGACAAACAAAAACCAAACTCTATAAGTCACTCATAATTCCCGTCCTGCTATATGGTGCAGAGGCTTGGACGATGCCAATGTCATGTTTTCGAGAGAAAGGTTCTGCGAAAGATTTATGGTCCTTTGCGCGTTAGCCACGGCGAATATCGCATTCGATGGAACAATGAGCTGTACGAGATATACGACGACATTGACATAGTTCAGCGAATTAAAAGACAGCGGCTACGCTGGCTAGGTCATGTTGTACGGATGGATGAAAACACTCCAGCTCTGAAAGTATTCGACGTAGTACCCGCCGCGGGAAGCAGAGGAAGACCTCCACTCCGTTGGAAGGACAAAGTGGAGAAGGACCTGGCTTCGCTTGGAATATCCAATTGGCGCCACGTAGCGAAGAGAAGAAACGACTGGCGTGTAAGCGGTGTCTACGCCAGTAAAGAAGAAGAAGAGATCTCGGCGACATTTGGTTCCAACCAGAAGGCGTTACTTCCTCACATTTCACATAAATCAAGAGGTTTATTGGCAAAACGCTTCAGTGTGCAGAAAATTTCTCGTTTTGGATCCGTCGATTGGCCACCAAGATCGTGCAATATTACATCCCTAGACTTTATCCTGTGGGAATATGTAAAGTCCATGGTATATGCAGACAATCCCGCTTCAATTCAGGCCTTGCAGCAAAACAGCGGACGTGTCATTCACCAGTTACCAGTGGAAATGCTCGAATGAATCATCGAAAATTGGACTCAACGAAGGGACTAACTGCAACGTAGCCACATCTTAAATATGCAAGAGCTAATCTTAAAATAACAAATGCCAAAGAATATTCTTTTAAATGATAATAAACATTCGCCAATAAATTTGAAGTTTCTGGTTTTTTCTTTAAAAACAAAAACTAAGGAAGCCACGAAATGGATCTCCTTTTATTGCTTAACAAAGAAAACAACCGAAAATTTGGTTATTAAATTAAGATTTAAAAAGTTCAAGGATATCAGCTCTTAACAAGAAAATCATGGGATTAATATATAGTTTGTTACGCCCCAGCTTAATATCGAAGCTGACAGCATGATTTGTGCCCTTTTGCAGGTATAAACCATTAGTCTGTTATGCAACTGTATTGTTCAAGGAAAACTGGTTTTCCATTGTTTTGTTTTATGAAACATAACTGCTCAAATAAAGGTTCGTTAAACGAGAAAAATTATATAACAAAAGACTTTAACGGGTTCGGGCGTGCTTTAATAATATTTAATAGTTTCTGCTCAAACAGTGCAATCTAAAACTAAACAAACAATTTAATAAAGTAAAACATTATTTTTTTTAGGCGTGAGTAAGATTAAGTGCTTTAAGTAACCTCCTCCTATGGAGTAATATCAGTTAACAGGATAAATTAATGTAGAGGCTGTTCTTGAAGACTGTCTAGTGGTTACACGCGTCCGCCGTATGGGAATGACTGCAGGAAATGTCTAGAACAAGGCACGAAGGTAACAATGGATCCGCATTGGCAAGACCACGCTGTAAGTATCTGGGATCCCTACAGTATGATACACTGAAGGAGGTAACGATAGTTAGGTCACAGAGTCTGTTTAAATTCGCGTCAAGCGCAGGCATCCTTAAGGATGACAACGCCTCATGTACCTAATAACGGAACTCCATCTTGTATCGCAAGGGACCGAAAGAGGTCTGTCCGTGGCTCAGTAGCCTACCAGATCAACCTAACCTGATCTTGTGGATTGAGTTGAAAGATTTTACATTATTATGGATACAAAAGCTCAACGTATAGATGCCAAATGAGTTAACGCAAAAAGGAACACATAATTCGAATTTCCAGCTGCAAATCGCTGCCGTATCGTAAGACAATCGGTTTATTTCTTAAGCGAATAACTGCTAGTGATGAAAAGTTGGACATTTACGGCAACGTCAAACCAAAGCGACCGTAATACGATGAGTCGAAACAAACGATGGATAAGCCTGGATTGACTGGTGCTATGTGTTTTATGGAATTGGCAAGGAATCATTTACCACAAACTGCTGTATTTGCCCAAACTGTCAATTGTGTGAATGAAGCAATCGACCAGAAGAGACCGGCTTTCATCAATAGGTAAAGAAGTGTGTTCCTTCATGAGATTGACGGGTCAACACATTAATAGACCACCAGCAGCGCCGGTAGATTAATGTGAGGTTCTTATGTGTCCAACTTATAATCCGGATAAAGCACTATGAGATTACTACGAGTTCTGTATAAGGTGAAATATTTGCTACTGTAAAGTTCTCTTGAAGAAAAGCTTGGGGAGTTCGACTGTTTTTTTCACCAACATGGACGAAGCTTTTTATTAGAGAGGCATTTTGCATCTACCTTCAAAACAACAACAAGATATTTTAAGCTACTTGAAATTATTGAGCAAGTGTCGCCGTGGAAAACCCCCGAGACAGGTAGAACGTTTAAGTTTACTTCTGTGAGGTTAACAATAGGTAAACGATTTGCTTGACAAAAATCATATAAAAGTGGCCGAAGACAACCGAAAACTTCATAAGTGTTTTGACTAGCAGTCCGCACGCATTTACCGGGAGCAAACCATAATCTCAAACCTAAAATATTATTCCAATTTCTTAAACATGAATAATTTACGAGTAGTAACCAGATATTACACGCCAGGAATGTTAGAATTAGGTATTTGGTTAACTGAAGAGGAATATCGAAGGTTGAATGATGTTATTGTTTGCGGACCACCAGACTCGCCTACTCCGGAAACACCAGACTCCAATTTTCCAGATTATGAGAGAATGATGGCCGATAATCCTCCAACAAGCGGAAAATGCATTACATTTACGAAGAACGAAGTAACGGATGGCGAATGTTTGAGTGTTTGTGCCACACCGAGAAACTCACCGGAACCCGAGCCTTTAGAAGCATCAGATGCCTACAGTGATACCAGTTACGCTTACGAGGCGTCTTCAGAAAGCTCACAGGATGACAGTGACAGCGATACCAGTTACGAGGCGTCCTCAGAAAGATTACAGGATGAAAGCGATACCAGTCGCGGATACGAGGCATCTTCGGAATACTCAGAGGAAGACTGTGAGAGCAGCAGTAGTGGCTCCATATATACGCCTGATCGTAATAATATCATGGAACGATATGTGCCCACACCCATTAGTTCACGAAAGAGAATACGAAGCAGACGCCTGAGCTTTAATGATATGAATATAGAAAACGATCGATTGGATTCTGTAGAAGAGAGTGAAAACGATGAGCCGGAGCCAAAAAGGGCAGCAATAACAAAATGGATCAATGATATGAAACAACTGTATGATTAAAGGCGCCCAACAAGAGACGATATAGATGATGAGGAATAAATTTTGAAGTTTATTACTGGATTATAGATATTTAAAATGTAAAAACGATTAAGTATTAAAGTAATTTGTATAGTTTAAATCATGTTTACGCAGACAAATGTAAAAGATTAAGTTTTTATATAACAGAGTAATAGTTTCAAATAAAATTATATAAAACGTATTTTTATTTCTAGATTTTTTTGTAAACTAAACAAAAAACGAAAACTATTTTACTATTTACTATTTTTTTGTGGAGAAAACATTATAACTACAGAGTCATTCATTTGACTGCAAATTAACCGTGCGATTCTGTAATGTGAGACAGTCTCAAGTCTCTAAATTTGAGATTTTAAGTTAGAAACGATTTTTGAGACTTGAGACGATTTTGCATCTCATTATTCAGAGATGTTTTTACACTTGAATGATAAAAAATATGTCGATAACAAATATTAACTTTTCTATAACATAGTCAAAAAACATAATTATCAACAAAAATAAAAATATATGTTGACTTTGTTTCATAATATTTAAGAAATTTATGTAAGATTTATTTATTTTTAACCTTTTCGTGTTTGAGTTGCTTACAAAATATAAAGAAACGACAATCGATTAATATCTATGATGATCTCTATTCAGTATATTCAAAATGGCAGACACGAGTTCTTTTTGGTTTTGTGACCTGCTAACTACCAGGTCTCAATATTTTGAGACTAACGCTAGAGACAGTTTAGTGAATAGTAACTAGTCACAAATTGAGATTTTACCTCAAAATGACTCAAATAGAGACTAGAGACTGGTTACAGAATCCCGCTATAAGTCTCAATAGCCACATTGCTATAGCTTTGTACGGCTCTTGAAGAGTACAGTAGGACTTCAAAAGAACCGAGTTCGCTATTATTCATCACAATGGCAGTGAATTAACCATTTCTGTTTTCGGTTTAAGGCATCAAATATTCGTCTTATGCCATTAATCTACCTCCTAGACTTTTTGTTCCACATATTTTTACCTGCTTTATTCTCTGGAATAATTGGCCAAGGTCAGCCATACTTCCTGCTAACAACACACACCACCAGTTAATGCGCTTTGTTATATCTTTTAATCTAGGATACATTGTAAGCGGATAGTTTTTGGAACCGAACAGTAGAATGTAAGTTTGATAGTTAGCTTCCCTTAAATGTGAAGAACTATTTTCCCGGAATCCATAAGCTATTCTCTCACAAAATGTTGCAAAGTACAATAATTTTGTTAATTGTTGTTTGTCGCTTTAAAAACTAAAACTTTTTTTTTTTTTGGTGCAGATTTCCAAGCACCCTTTTCATAATGTTACCTTAAAATATTTGCCAAACTAATTATGAAGAATCCTTCCTGTTTAAATGAGTTAAGCATCCACCCCCTCTACCCGGTAAAACTAGCGCATCCTAATGCTAAAGCCCAATTCACCACAGCTGATACCACTAACACAACTCAACACACATCCACATCAATCAACCCACATAACAAGAAGGCTGGGAAAAAGGATTGCGGATTCAATTCGATCATAAACTTGCGCAACTACACTACGCTTCGTCGGCGTCTCACAATTCGTCTCTCAGATTCGCTCGACACATCGTCACATACAGTGCGCACAGCAATATACATACGTTTTTTTGTCACCTATCTCGCGCTGCAATCAACTCTCGCTTATACACTATAAATCGGGTCAATCCTGCATGCGGCGTACAACAATTAGTTTGACCGGGATTCTTCCAATTTTCATCCAAATACGATTAATTTATTCGATCTTATTTTGGCATGTAGCGAATGCCATTTTATTGTTAAATACGAATTGTCAATATTTATCTTGTAATTAAATAAAATTGTACAGAAAAATATAAGAATATTTTTCTTACCCTCGTTTAATCACTTCCAAAATGGTTCTTTTAACAAACCTTTTCATTCATCATAATAATCTGTTGGATGTTCGCAAAGAAGCTACCTTTTCCTGACTGTGCAACTTTTTCTTTCTCTTTATTTAGACTTTGTTCGACGAGAGGGGACTTTACTTTTCCATTGCCTACTCAGTCCGAAGTTTCATCTGCAGTCAAGAGTCATGAAATTCTGACTGGACAATTGATAAAGATGGCAGATTCTAACACATCAGTCGACATATAGACGGCGCCACACATAGGGATTTCCGTGGCTGAAATTCAAAAATGGCATGTTGTCTGATTTGAATGAAAATTTCACAGTTTATTGCCAACTATCTATATATTATTTTCCCAAAGTATTAGGATTCTATCTGCATTAGTTTTTTGTCCAGAACTACCCAAAGTTGGTGAATGTGGAGAACATCAAAATTAGCAAAAAAATTACTCAAAAGTCAAATCATTGATGACTTTATTATTATTTTTCATTTATAATATGTATCAAAGAAAAAATTTGCATCAAAATCCATTGAAAAAAATAATGCATAAAAAATTTTGTGGAACAACATAATTTGGACGTCAAAATTTCAATGTTCTTCAAATTCAAGGTGGTGCATCTTTTTAGCGCTGTCTACCGCTGTCGACATACATATACCGAATTAAGCCTGAAGTCTCAGCTAAACGATAAAAAAAAATTCAGCTGCCCCACATTGCCCCCCTTGAAAAAAACAATGAGATACTCTAAAATGCACTATGGTCTGAAATTCAAATTTTTTGGCATAAATCCAAAAATTATTTTTTCTTATTTAAAAAAAATAGGTACGCAGTATTAATTGAGACATTTCAGTGGTCTAAAATATACAAAAAATTATTTGCATATGGCAACTCTGTTCTAAATATGAGCTGTAAAACATGATGCTTCAGAAGCAACAACAAACTTGTAAACAGTTCAGTAAAATATTGTAAGAAAACAGCTGTTCTATAATAGTTAAAAAGAAAAAAAAGAAATAAATTTATAATGGAAGAATATAAGAATGGTATCTATTTTTTTACTTAATGGAAAAAATGTGGTTTATTGTGTTATATTTGTATAGTGTGGAGTTTTGTTTGATAGCTTTTTTAACCGAAAATTTCGTATTAACCTGTGTTCTGTGGAGTGAAAGTTGTGTGTATTGTCCCGTATTGTTCCAGATTTTTATGTTCGGTGGAAGTTTGGGGTATGTTCTTTAAAATCATGTATGTAACATTTGCCCGTTTTTGCCCCATTTAAGTATATTTGTAATTTTCAGCGACCTTAAAATTCCAGCACGAAGAAATGCTTAGAGTTTGGATAGAGGGCGATCGCAAATCTAATGTTGTTTTGAATTGGGTTTTTAAAAAAATTAATACTAATGAGTTAAGTTTAAAGAAAAAAGATGAAATAAGAAAAAAAATACAAAATTTATTAGCATATGTTAGCCAAAAATTATCAAAATGTAATTGTATGGTTAATAGATTTAAAGAGAAATACCCCCAGTGGGTTTCCGCAACAACTATGTATTATTGAAATTTCTGAGAATGATTTTGAAAAACCCTGTTCAAGTAAAGCAGGACGACCAAAGGTTAGCTACACAGATGCAAAAGATCGGCTTAAGAGGAAGCTGGCAAATGATCTTTCTTGTGAAAACAATGACGATGTTGATTTTTTGATTCATGCAGCTACTGTGGTGGCAAAAAAATCAAAACAAAGTGATTTAGCATTTATTTAAAAAAGCTGTTACCTCCAAAAAACCCAAAGCAGTTCCACTCACTCCGGAAGAAGCTCTCGCATTTTTACTTGAAAATGATTTAAGCAAAAGACAATATATCAAAATGAGGTTGTTAAATAAAGAAAGGAATTGCAATATATGCCCAAGCTATAAGGAAGTAATTAAATGCAAGCTACTTTGCCGGCCTAAGGAGATATCTGTGTCGGAGTCTTCAGCAGAAGTGTCACTGCAAAATCTCTTAGACCATACCGCACAACGCATTCTTTTATTCCAAAGATGTTTTGCACATCATGGCAGAAATTTCGAATGTTGTTTTAGTTGCTAGCTATGGGTTTGACGGTACAACGGGACAAAGTATGTTTAAACAAAGGTTTGAGACAAGTACACCTCAACTTTTCGACCAATCACTGTTTGTAACTACCATTATACCTTTACAAATGTTGGTCAGTTCTGGGAAAATTATTTGGAGGAATCGCACTACGCAATCAGTGCGGTTTTGCAGGCCATTAAAAATGCAATTAGCAAAAGAGTCTACAGCTCTAATTCTATCAGAAAATAGTCAGCTAGATATGCAAATATCTTATTTAAATCCATTTGAATATTACCTTGATAACGGGGAAAAAATTATTGTCAATTATGATTTGCATATGACTTTGATTAATGGAAAAGTACTAAATATTATAACAAACACCAATTCTAATCAAAAATACCCAATATGTGGTGCTACACTAAAACAATTCGTAACAACTAAAAATTTTAATTCTGATGTTTTTAAACCCAAACTTACATCCCTTAGATATGGTATCAGCCCACTACATGCATGGATTCGAGTATTTGAATTCGTTGTACACATTGCTTATAGAATCGAATTAAAAAAGTGGCAAATAAGGGAAGCTTCAGATAAAGAAGCATTCCAACTTAATAAACAAGAAGTACAAAAAAGGTTTTGGGAAGAAATGGGCCTTTCCAGCCTAAAGCAAATGGTAGTGGAAAATCAAATGACGGCAATACTGCCAGGAAAGCATTTAACAATTTGGAACTCTTTTCTTTAATTACAAATATTGATATAAAAATTTTGAATAACTTAAGAGTTATATTAATTGCTATTTCCTGTGAGTATCCTATAGATACCACAAAGTTTGAAGATTTTTGCAAAAGAACTGCCTTCTTGTACATGGAAAAATATTTATGGTTTCCAATGTCAGCAACAGTTCATAAAATATTTGTTCACGGCTCACAGATTATACAGAATTGCGTAATGCCTGTTGGTTGTTTTGGTGAAAATGTGTCAGAAGCTCGAAATAAATTATACAAGGGAGATCGCAACGCACATGCAAGAAAAAATACAATAAAAAATAATATGACTGATGTTTTCAATAGAGCAATGGATTCTTCAGACCCCCTTCTTTCCCGCTAGAGAAAAATATCGGAAAAGAGAGAAGCTACCAGAAGAAGTAATACAATTGCTTACACCTTCAAGTGAGCTTCAAATTTTCAACCACTTGCCAGGGGGATCTGAATACGATTCGGATAATTCTGATTCCGATATATCGGAAGCAGACGTTGTGGAGAAGGCTTTAATTTTAGATACGGAAGACTGTGATTTCGAATGATTTGCTTGGTACATATAACTTTCTATATTATATTCAAGTGAATTTAATAATTCTGTAACTTCTCTCTCATTTCAGATGTACAGTCAATGTTATTATAAAAATAATTGTTTCAGTAAAAACATATGTATAAATATTTGGATAATAAAATTATTTGACCACTTTTGCCTATCATATGCAAATTTTTCATTTTAAGTTACTAAATTTTTACTGTAGGTCCAAGGGAGGTACTCCTAGGGACTGGCCGATTTCATCCATTCTTGGAATTTTTCTTAACTAAGTCATATATAACCTGTATGCGAAATTTCAATGGCCTAGTACCACTCCTTCTAATTTATGCCAAAAAATTTTAATTTCAGACCATAGTGAAATCGTAAGTTACCGCCCAAAAGTATGCAATATATATGTCTAGACAATTTTTTGAAAATCCTGCTCTAACATCTGATGCAACTGGAGTAAACGAAGAACTGGTTCATCGCTTTAAAATTACATTGACCACAATCAATTGCAGGAAGTCGATTGATACAGACAAATTCTATAGATATTGTTTGGATACCGCCAAACTGTATGTTGACCTTTATGGCTGGTATTATATGCCCATAACTTTTCACAAAGTTTTAATTCATGGCAGCAAAATTATTTCCGAGACTATTTTACCAATAGGTAAGTTTTGGTTAACCTTGTTTAATTTTATATCTTAATTTATGCAAGTTGTAATGTTTTTTCAAAGGAATGTTATCTGAGGAAGCACAAGAAGCACGCAAGAAGGATTACAGGAACTATAGGATGTATCATTCCAAAAGAATTGGACGCATATCCACTAACGAAGATGTGATGCATCACTTATTAATGTCTTCGGATCCGTACATAAACATTTTTCGTACTAAAATAAAATTAAAAAAATTAGAAAGTCACGAAGATGTAAAAAAGTTGCTAAAAGAGACTTGATGAAAGAGAATTTAGTTGTATGGGAGGTGGGCGTAAAAGTGGGCGGATATTATTGAAAAATAACACCAACATATACAATGTCATAAAAATGCTATGTACCAAAAATCAGTGCTTTAGGTCAAAAATTAAGCGTGATTTTGATTTTTTCATTTTTTTCTTGATTGGAATCCAAAACAATGACGTACCAAATGTCATTGTCCTGCGACAACTCCTTATATTTTTAGCCGCAGTATACACTAGCAGAAACCTATGTGCGCCACCGGGGTACGCTAGATTCAAAAAGTTTACTTTGGAACGCACCTTGTAGATATGGCATAGCCGGGGCTCGGCTCGGCGACGTGGTAATTCAAATATTTTGGATTGAAATTAGAGTGTACGAGGATTCCAGAGTATCCAGGCTGGCAGTCATCTAAATATCCAGATACCTTAAGTCTGAGAACAGCTTTCGCTGCCATACATCTTGCGATGCTATATTCAGCAAGGCGTTCAGTATCAGAGTTGGTGTAATTCATGGTGCACCACCAATACTGATGAAAGCAGCCCATTGAAAACTTAAGTGGAGTCGTTTCCTAGTGACGAGTTTAATTCCGGAAGTCTATTTGCATTAGAACGAAAACTGCCGGAATTGTGGGAGAACAATTCATGGATATTACATGAAGATAAGTCACCATCCCATCGAGCCACGTTGTATTCCGTGTGGTTATTTCTTGTTCCCCATACTAAAATATCCGCATCGTGGAATCCGTTTTCAGTCGTTCGAAAAGATAAAACAAAATTCGACGAACGAGCTGAAGGCCATCGCAAAAAGTGCTTATGAAAAGTGTTTCGAAAACTGGAAAAATCGTGTATTAAATTTGGTGGGGATTACTTTCAAGGCGATAATATAAATATTAATAAATAATGAAATATTTTGCGTTTTACTTACAGTTTTCGGGTACTTTTATATATCAGTTAAACCCGACTTTAATCTGCTTGATGATAGTAGTTGATAAATATATCCTGTTTACCTACAATATTATCGACATTATTTCACTACAATAACAATACAAAAACAACACTTCAACTCAAAAACGATAGCAACAACAATGGAATATCTACAGGTAACAAATTGGCTGTGCATTCAAAGCTTCATGTGGCGGCAGGGAGAACAATGGTACACTGTTTAAGATTGACAAATTTAGTAGAAAAGCAAACCGAACAACACAGTCAACGCTTACTGCTTTGCAACTGCACTCCTGTAGGGGTATAAGAAGTCAAGAGAGTAAAGAGAACCCACGTTGTTGACAGTTCAGCGCACACTTGTTGCTCACTAAAGCCAATTCTGTGAGCGGTAAGCACCAAAAGACTGCAAAAGTGTGTATTGTCAACAATGGACAATAATTACTTTTCGCTGCTGTAAGTAAGCATCCTTCGACACTCGTCGGATGTGTCCAAATAAATGACGACAATTGGTATTGCTGCTACTGAGTGCCCTCAGCTTAGAAGATTCTAAAATATTACACATTCAATGCACAATTTTGGTAAATGAGTTAGCGCGCACTAATGAAATGGCAGCCAAGTGAAGGCATTTCTGCCGGAATTGAACGAAATGAAGCAAAAGAGCAGAGAAAATTTAATAAAAGTTCAGCGGGAAAAGGATGCGTCTCAAGTGTCGGAAAATAGTTTGACCTCGCGTGGCACACACAACGGCACAGCACATGCATAGCGAGACGGGATGCCGAGCATTTGTCGTATTTGGTGTGACAGCTGAAGCTGAGGAAAGGATAATTTTCCAAGTGACCAAATGACAAATGAATAGATGTCACAAATAACTCACGTAGATGGGGGCAGACAAGTGATAAGTGTTCGCAGCTGCTCACACAACATTGAGTCGGTCCTCAAAGGAGCTAGTCAATATGCTTGACAGCTAATAATTGGCGGCGATCTTAGTGTTTACAGGGTAGTAGTATTAGGAAGCTAGCTTGATCTTATACTAAATAACAAAATTCAATAATACTTTCAACTTTAGAAACCGATAGGAGTACACCCAGATTATTATATATTAGATAAATAAGAAAGAATTGCACCGCGACCCAAGGTCTATTGCGCCCTCTCCTAAGTCACAGCGACTCACCTTGCCCCAGCAAATTTATAAAATCCAATATACCAACCATGGTTCGGCTATGTGTTATTGAGGCGATGTGATCCCTATTAGGAAACCTAGATTCAAAGACCTTTATCATGCGTCTACAGGCTGATGTGCAGTCTATTATCAAGAGTTCTGGAATTTAAGACTCCAAATCGCGGAACCCGCAATTCGAACAAGAAGATAGGCCCATGTAATATAAGTACTTCGTGGGCTTCTTGCGAAGCAGCTCTTTTATGGTATGGGCACCAACCGCAATGAAAATTTCGGGTCCTATCCTGTTGGTGGATGCTGCAAAGCGAGCAATCAGATCAGCCAGTTCATTCCCGGTTATACCTTTGTGAATTGGTACACAAATACGGTGCACAGCTTAGACCGCCGGTCCGTTGTGGTACCCAAATCTTCTATATAATTGATTATAAGACCCTCAAAAATTGACGGCTGCTGTCACTTCTAGATAGGCCGCCTTGTTCTCCGCGCGGTTTCATCCTCATTCTGGCAAATACTGGGTATTTATACCTCCTTAAAGTGCCCGAATATTTCCACATCACCCTGCTGCATACAACAATGTCAACAATGACAACTTGGACCTGACAATATTTTTAGTCATTTTTCACGCTTTTGATTGGTCGGGCAAGAGTGTCCCCTACTGCTAGCTTATTGGCTTTGCGGTTGGCGGCGATTCCGACCACTCCTCCAACCTTCCTTCCCAACTTCGATCCGTCTATGAAATCATCGGTATATGAACGGAGAAACAGCCATCAAGAATATCCTCTGCGATGTAGTGGACCAAGTTTTCAGGGATACAATTGAAGGAGAAGAGAATTTCAACATATTATTCGGACCCATTCACATATCCAGCTTCCCCGAGCTTTAGAGCGCAGTTCACAGCAATGTACCGACGATGTCCTTGGAGGCTCCGTATAAAATAGCATTAAGCGCTACTGTTGGTGTATTCCATAGTGCACCGGAGTTGCCGAAAGCCGCTCTTTGGACAAGCAGTCCTTAGCGAGTGTATACTTTTCGAGTGCATTCAACCAGACGAAAACACCATAGAACACTATTGACTTTCGTAGAGCAAAACATCACCTTTGGTATCGCCATAGTTTCTCTGCGGCAATATAAAACGATCGATGACTTTATTACTCCTTCTTTAATATTTGGCTTTCGTGAAAGCTCTCCATCACAGTTTACGCATTTCACCTTATCAATAGGTTGAAGATTTTACTTGAATGACGACTAAGCTGTGACTAGATTTTGAACGAACAGTTTCTATGGCAGTTCCTATGGCTCCTATAGTGGTCCGATATCGGCGGTTTCGACGAAGAATAGATTCTTTAGGAGACTAACTAGCATACTGTAGGAAACGACAGTTTACTTTGTTCCACTACGATGTGATTCTAACTAATAATATTAAATTTTGGTCAAGCGGGAAAGCCTTGACTACCCTAACAAAGTAACCAGAATACCTTAAGACCAAAGATTTGCATCTTGGTAGCAGCTACAATTATAGACATGAGATCATTTTCAGAAACCGTAAAAAGTTTCAAGACATACTGCGTTTATTGCTGATAGGATACAGCAACTATTAGCGGTTTAAAAGTCTGCTTTAATATTTCAAAAACAATTATATCCATAAAGCTTATATAAAGCTGAACATCGCTCAGACTTCAGACAACTTTTGGAAGTATTTAAAGCTTTGACTTATTATAAAACTTTCAGCAGCACCTTACTTGCAACATTAAGGATGATCGAACTAAGCCACTCACAAATCACTCTACTTTTATATCCGCACTGTAATGTCTGATTGGTATGTAAATTTAGACAGCTAACATATTGCTACATATTTAGGAAATATGCAAATGAATTTGAAAATGAAAATTTCACTTAAAATAATTGGAAACACCCTCTATAATAAAAGAGCGGAAACTTTGCTCGCTCGCATGTCTGTGCAAAAACCAGCACTTCAAAGTTTCAGAGTAATATTTTTAATGCGAAACAAAAGAGGAAATTGAAAAGTGTTTCAATATTGCAGAAGATTGAGTGAAAGTGGAAGTCGCTGCAGCAAAGAATCCACTCAAGTAACTAAAAGTGCAATTTATTTTATTTTACTTTTACTTGCAATTTCGTGGCAGCAAAATGAAGTCAAGACGGAAGCAGAAGCAGCTGCTACAACTACCTCGAACATGCAATATGACTACATATAGTACATAGTAATATATATAAATATATATTTGACATGGGTCAATATATAAATATCGAAAGCAGCACAGGAAGCAAGTGAAAATGAAGAAGACTTGGCGAAAAAAAGCCAAGCTGTGGAAGTATGGACCAACGGCACGCAGCGTAGTTGACTTAAAGAAGTGATAATGCCCGCATCTTAAGTACTTACATGACAGGTCAATATGTAAACGCATGCATATAAAGGGTGATCCATTTCGAGCAAATGTTTGTTATCATTCGAAAGAACAGTCTTTGGCATTTAGTTTTTGAAAATTATATATTTCAAATGTTGGCCGCGGCTACGCTCACCTGGTCCATCCGTTCATACTAATTTTCGATTACTCGTTCGAGCTTTGGACTGATAACTAGCCTGAATCGATGCGGAAGTAGATTTTAGAAGACTTGGTTTTCAGACTTGAGTTTTCAAACCACTTCCGTAAATGATATAATATTGAGTTTGCAATTTAATTGAAAAATGAAGTTCTCCAATATTAGAAAGATCTAGCTCTGATTTCTATACTTGTAGTTTGCTCAGAGCTGTTTCGAAGCATTTTCCTTAAATCCATTTTGTATGAATGGTTCTTAAGAATATCGCTATGCACTTTCCTCCGAACTATTCTTTAGTCTATCTATAGTTGTGACCTACTATATAGACTTGACAGATTCTCTCTAACCTATCCTTTGATATCAAACTTGTTGTCTCAATAAAGGGCACTCATAAAACATTGGCATTGATAACAAAATCTATCTTAGCAAACGAAGTTAGAAAGGTTTTAAGATGCTGAGGATCTAATCTGCACAGAATTTCCATAATCCAAATTTTCACTTCTCCCAAATTCCTGCATAACGATGCTTTCGCAAGTATCCAGAGTCAATGTTTCTCTATCAGAATTTTCAAATCCTTGATAATTCTCTTACATCCTGCCACAGTTTCATACAAATTGGCATAGTATAGAACAGTAATTAAATCCTTAAGTCGCTAGCCGGCAGCTCATGAGGAAACAACAAAGAAACATTCTTAGCAACATAAAAGACAATCGGTCGGTCAGTCATAAATTACGGCAAACCGATATGGACATCTGGATATAGTTAAATGCCGGCAAAATAGCTTAAGACGTATCAAAATACTGCAATCCGGACTATTACAGGATGATGACTTGATGTCTTTGTATGCTTCTGGTCAAAAACCAAGAAACCATCCATGCAGTCGTCTACTTGAAGCGGAGCTGCCTCCCAGGAACATCAAGAAATCGTTCCGAGAATATGTCGGCGGCAGCAAACAGTGCACTGAGCAGAATTCGGACACAACTAACCTACCGCCATTCATAATGCAGCCAATAACACCTGCGCAGACACCCTCTCCGTGAATAGAGTATTTGGAGTCAAACTAAAACCGCTCGAGTTGTCACGGAATCTAAAGTAACCCTTGGCAACTTCGTTCTCGATACTGTAACAGCTCGACATACCAAATATACGTACTAGCAGCGTGCAATTGGTTGCCGCATATCATTCATTTATCAGCCTTCTGCATACGTCCAACCCCCACGAAACAGCAAGTTTCATGAACCTACCGTTAGATTACTTCGATGACTGCCAACTCGAATCTTACCTCCCAAGCTTCAACAAAAACAAACTCACTCCGTTCGGTCGGTCAACGGTTATCTAATGCTCGCTTGGGTGGTAAGGTTCGAGTTAGCGGTCTTCGAAGTCATCTTGACCCCCGGGTCCACATAATAGGAACCGACACGAATTTTTACCCGATCAGTGGCCTTCAATTCGGCAGTATTCTTCAAAACTATTTCAACCGCCACAGCACAGACACTTAAAGAACTCATTATTCCGCAGTTTATGATTGAAGATGTTGAACCCAAAAGGATAAAAGCCCGTGTACGTACACCAACTGCAAGCTCATTTTATTGAAAACTGATATTATGTTGGCGACCAACTGCGACCAGACTCGATAATAACTACGTCATATAGATGTCTGCCTCTCCGTGTCGTTTCTCAGTCCAGGCAAGGACAACGCATCACTTCATGAGCATAGGTGTTCATCTTTCTTTTTTTGCCGTATCCGATTACGTTCGCTAATTGTCGAGACTCGACGGCCTTTTTTTTGCGCTCGTCCGTTGACGTAAGACCAGATATGTCAGAGTTCTAAGGGCGCAACTCTGAGGGCACATAGCCTGATAGTCGACGACCAACTGCTGTGCTATACGAGAAACTTTTGGCCCCTTTAGGATCGACTTCTTAACCCAACCGAAGCTAAGCTGATATTCTTCCATAGAGTCAGATGAAAGCCTTTTGTTTGAGGGTCAAAATCCTTAACTCTAAAAACGTCTCTCTAAAAAGTCCGCCATGAAACCTCTAAGTATACGGTTCACCCTTATTTAAATATTAGTCTGTGTATGTATATATAGTTGTTAATAGGTTCACATGGTAACCACGAGTCTGCAAATTATTAATGTAAGTCTGTTGTCGGAGACTGTCAGCAAGCGAAAGGCTGGGTACACTCGTATGTGTCGACATATTCTCCTATATGTATGTTTGTATGTGTAACGCTACGCGTGCCTGGAAAATGCACTTAAGCGGCGACACAAATTGATGGATGCGCTGAAGCTATGCGCCACTTAAATGCACATTCAAGCGGACAGCGAGCAGAAAAAGCAACACGCACAAAATTTTGCGAACAAAAAAGGTCAAAAAATACACAACAGTGGCTCTAAAAGGCAGTTCACCACCACATTACCGCCCCATTTGCAGCTTAGAGAGTTACATGCGACACGCGGGCACTACGAACAACACCTCACACGACCGCATTGTCCTCGTATGTCCTGTCGACATGACTTGTTACAGTTTGGCTGTTTGTTGTAGTATTTGCGACATGAGGAAATATCTGTCCGTGGAAACATGAAAAATTAAACCAATATGTGTGAATATATTTGTGGGTTATAGGTTGAAATGGCGACAACAAAAAGTGATTGTCAGCGGTGGGCGAGTGACTTTGGTTACATGAACACAGCTTTTGGTTTTGTTGCTCGCCTTTTGGCCACCAAATTTTTGTGCAATGTCCATTGATGTTTTCGAAGTTTTTTTCGGCTTTCCATATTTATTTTTGAAACTTCACAGCGTCACTGAGTTCTCCCTTGGAATTGTTATTTTTTTTTTTGTTGGTGGTGCAGTTTGAGGTGTCTTCTGACCCATTTTGTGTCGTATGATGTGAAATATTATCATGCTCAGCATGAAAGTGAAGAATTCGGTAGGTAGTAGAAAGTCGATAAGTTTCAGTGAAAATGAAAGCAGCTGTCTTAGTTTCAAAAGGAACAGGAAGGTCTTTACAATTACAGAAGCGGCATTCGACCTCTAACTAGCCACAGTCAATAATGTGCTTTAAAATTGTATATTAATCGATTAATCGGATAACTACTTTCACATTGTGTTTTTTAAATTAGAAACCACAATTCTCACCCACAAAATTTTGATCTTGTCATCTAACGCGTTCCAAAATCATCAGTGAACCATAGAACTAATGACAAAACGCTAGAGGACGAATCAGTGTCTGTCTCATCTGCTAAAATCGAGGCAAGCGTATTGTGCAGCTATCGAAATGAACACATCTTTCTGAAGGAAGTTGAACCTCGGCGCAACCCAACTACCACTGAGAGCTACTACAGTAGTCTGGGAATCTGAAACTAGAGTAGATGTAAAGCGCCCGATAGAAGACCACCTTTCTCCTAAGCTTCGATCCATCCGTAAAAAAACTCACTGAAACTCTTCTCCAGCGGCTTCTTCATGATGAAAGGATACCACATAGACGGAAGTCAGGAGTGATCCTCTATAATAGTAGAGGTATAAGATAACCTTTTCCCCATTCGCGTCCAAGAGAAGCCGCAAGTATTTACTTTCTTCTCAGTTTGCCGACTAGAGCCTCCGAAAACAAGGTGGCAAATTTCTGTTGTATTTGGACTGCTTATCACTTCTGTTTGGCTTGGTTGCCACATTCAGGTACCCTTGGGTAATATACCTGAGAATTTTTAGGAACTTTCTTTTTCGCAAAAGAGCTACCCTATCCACGTCGGTAATCACTCAATATCCTCGTTCCTGCAAACCCTTCCCATTAGGATTCAAAGTAAAGCAGATAGGGTTAGATTGAAGTTAGGAAAGATTGGCCTTCAGGGTTTGGAGCCCTTATTGCAGGAGTAAATACGTATGTTTCCATATGCAGGACTTGCAAAACGTACTATACTTTTAATTCCGCCCTTAAATTTAGACCTTCGAGACCACCTTTACGAAATACTTCGCAAGACCATGCTGGATGTCACTTCCCACCCTCCTCATAGGGTTGTTCATCCGGTCATGTGCTGCTAAACTGCCGTTCTTTAACTCTGAGTTCTTGGGGGCACTATTGCAGCCCACTCTTCAACCAACATTATGATTTATGGTAATTCCTTCGACTACACACCTCGAGAAGGAGAAAAATAGAGAAAAATATATGATCAACGTTTTCTTCCACTCAGCTGCAGAAGGAAGTTTCGTCATTGTGGCCGAATCTGTGGACGCACTCGTACTAGGACAGCAATGATAACAACAACGTCAATTAGAAATCTGCCTCTCCGTCCGGAACCATGTATGTATATTTTTTTAATTTTTTTTTTTTGTCGCAGGGGAATCTTAAAAGATATCGTCATTTTTTCGGACGATATGTACGATTCCCATTGGCCGCTAAAGATACACCTTCTTTGGAACCACTCCCAAGCTGGACTTGCGGTGCAGTACGCCTACGAACTAAACCCTGAACTCCGTTGACATTGCTTGTATTCTGCACACGGAACTACCGTTAGTATGGCCAAGCTTAGCCATTCGGCACTTCAGTCACTCATTTTCGCCCTAAGTCCGGACAATTCTCTGTTTTTGCTGCGTTGCCACTTTATCCTCCTTATCTCTTGTATGCCCACACTCTCACTCTGTCCCAGACTACCTTCGACTGGATCATGTGAAGCACGACATTCTCCGACATCACTCGATCGTTTATCAGCTTCTCTATTTCAAATCTCTTTTTTTCATACTTTTTCCAGCTGCTTCGTAATCGTTACCATATTTGTAGAGGTATACAACGATGCCCTGCTAAAAACTGGGCGAGATAGAAATTAGTCTTCCCATGTTTCCGTTTTACTCATACTTGTACGCTACTAATAAATCTGTGCGTCTATCTCCCCGCCGTTGCTTCGTCCCATCATTTCTGCCATTCGTTTAAGCTCCTTTGTTTTTCCTGCTTCTTCTTTTGTTAAGCGAGTACCAGTACTTTTTGTTTAATCGAATACTCGCTTTTCATTTTCATTAGATGTGATACAGTTCGGTAGGCACAAGCAACCCTGATTACATTTAGTCTGATTATTGACTTCGTCTTTTCTGAGTAGATTTTCTGCTCCAGTGCTGTTCATCAAATAGGGGCCGCGGACATAAGTAAGGACTGATTTACTTTGGCCAAAAGGACTCGTCTGTTCTTAGCCTCGAGTCTATCAACACTCCTATATATTTCAATTACTGCGGTTTGTAATGGTATATCCATCAATATTGAGTGTGGCGACCTCTAGATTCTTCCTGCTTGTAATTAATACCGCCTCCGTCCTTTGACCAGCTAGTTGAAGGTTTGCCGCCGTAAGCCAATCTTGATTTCTATCACCGCCTAATTGCACAGACGCTCTATTTGACTAGTTTCTTTCGCTACCGCGGTCACTGCAATGTCATTCGCGTATCCAATTATTTGTACTTCCTTGGGCAATTGGGCAATAGGTAAGATGTTTCACAAAAGTGGGCCCAGGCATGAAGCCTTGTGGAACTCCGCCCGTCACTATATAGCTTTGTTGGCCTTCGACTGTCTTATAAAGTAGTAGCCCGCCCGACAGATAATTGGCGATGATCTTTAGCAAAGAGAGTGGTGTTTTTTAGCTGAAGAGCTCTTATTAAATTGGGCTAATAGGCCGAGTTAGAAGCATTTTTAGCATCGAATATGACTACCACACAGCACGTGGTTTCGGCTGTGCCATGTACGTACATGTTATTATGTATATGTGTTTTGCTTTTGCCATATTTACATACATGCCAACGTAAGTTTCGTCACAGACAGCTCGGCAGCTTTCAATATTCCATACGCTTATCAGCAATAAGACAGTAATTGCACGCAAATATGGCTTACAACCATTATCATTTAACGAGAAGAAGCAGAGCGCAATGACAGTTTCATTGAAATCTTCATACTTCGGTACACATTTACATTTCCTCAAACTCCTCTACAATGAAAGCTGTCACACACCAACAAATAGCATGCTTCTGTGGCTTGTGATATCCCGCCACAACATTTTCATGAATTTCATTCACCACTTAAGGCGCGCACACTAAGCTCTTTCCCTACAGTGGCTCAACTCACTTATATATATGTTTATATATGTAAATATATATATTATATGTATGTGTATGTACTCAAATATAATGTAGATCACGATTTTATTGTTCAATCCTCGTTGAACAATATTTAGCAACATGTAAGCCCTGTCATTACATTTAGCCCATTTTGTTAACAACAAATCTCACATATCATTCCAGCTCAGCCCCCCGGCAGTCTGGCATTATCGTCGTAATATAAATGTGAATATATTATTATAGAATGAAAAATCGACTGTTTACTGAACTTTCGACCTGATGACTATGCAAACTGCATATTTACTCCTCATACTTGAGAGCACACGCTTCCTGCTACATCCCTGTGTGGGCCACTCAAGTTCGTACTTCCCGCCGTTAAGGCCAACAAATGAAGCTGAAAATGCGCTCGCTAAAATATCATTTATCATATTTTCTAAAGTGGCAAAGGCAAAAAATAAAATCCAACAGCATTTTCAGCATAAATAAACAGAGATTTGTGCAGGCGTAGACGCTCCCGGAGCCATGTACATTGCTGCCGGACGTGTACCTCAGAGATTGCGGTTGCTGCTGCCATGCTTTGTACGTTTTACGGCATATTTGCTTCTACTTTTTTCACGCTTTAACCTCGGGAACTTTGCGAATTTGTGTCTGCATGACTGCCAGTTGTTTGCCCTAGCCGGTAATTATTATGATTTCAAGTGTTAGTGGCCTGTGTGGGTGGTATTTTTAGTCTCAACGTCTCGTCGGTCTTGCGTTATTCCCACCAGTGTTCGCCCGTTGGCAGGTGGTTCATGCCTACGCTTTCTGTTCGTTTTTTCCACCACTACCACAGCAGGTATTTTCGTATTTTGATGTTATCTTTTGCTGTCAGAAGTATTGTTTTTGGAGTTCGACTATTTTTAAAGCAAGTGGCCAGAGTGATATAACGAAGAATTTTCCGGGTTGGATCCAATGTAATTTGGTTTCCAGAAAGGACGGAGCACAGCGAAAACAGAGTACTGGTATGCGACACAGAATTTGGACCTGAAATGTACAAAGTTACTGTCGGTGTTTTCTGGAACCCAATTTACATTTTTATTGGGACCGTCGCGATGCCGGATGCGGTAAAGATAGTAGGATATACGGACGATATTGCAGTCGTAATTGTAGCGAAAACCCTTGACGTGGCGAGGAACAAGTTTAATGAGAGCATCAGCAATGTTAAAAATTCCTCGAGACTGCTGGCTTACAACTAGCTGCTCACAAAACGAAACTGGCATTAATGAGTAATCGTAAGAGAGTTGAAACAATTGAGATTTGGATTGATGGGTATACCATAAAATCGAGCCATCATCTCAAATATCTGGAAGTAATACTGGATCAAAGACTTTCATTCAAGCTGCACCTAAGAGCAACACTCACCAAAGCAGCGGGGGCTGTGTCTGAAATTGTTAGAATAATTCCCAATATGCAGGACCCAGGCAACTAGTGAGAAAGCTACGGACAGGAGTCAGTAGCTTGATTATTCTATACGTGGTGCCAATTTGGTTATATGCGACTAGACATGGCTGGTATATGAGAGGAGTTACTTTGGTACACAGACAGGAGCCATTAAAAACCTGCTGTGCATTCAGACCAGTATCGGACGATGGAAACAACGTTATATTGGGTACACTCTCCATAGATATAGCAGCAGAGCTTTACTCATCAGTCCGAGACATGAGAGCTAACGAAACATCTAGCCAATATACACAAGAATGGGCAAAAATGGGTGAAAAGTACATCTGGCAATGGCAAAAGAGATGGAATACCTCAACGAAGGATAGGTGGACCCATCTCTGATATCCGATATTATAAACTGGGAATCATGGTGATGTGAACTACCACCTTACGTAGTTCTTATCTGGTCATGGCTGCTTCAGTCTATGAAATTATGGAAAAGAATGACCAAAACCATCACATAAGCAGCCAAGACATAGCTAAGGAACTTAAAATTCATCATAAAACGATTTTGAACCATTTAAAAAAGGCTGGCTACAAAAAGAAGCTCGAAGTTTGGATACCACATACTACTCTGCCCAAAAAATAAGGTGACATTGTATTTATTTTGAAAATTCTTTATTTATTCTTCCAAATCATTTTCATCCCCTTCTAAGTAATCCCCTCCCGATGCAATGCACTTATGCCAACGGATTTTCCAATCTTCGGTTGGTTGGTTGTAGTCACTTTCCGGGATGGCCTTCAGTTCCGTCTTCGCTGCGGCTTGAATCTCCTCTATCGTATAAAAACGGTGTCCTCGGAGCGGTCTTTTGAGCTTGGTGAACAGCCAGAAGTCGCACGGCGCCAGATCAGGTGAATACGGTGGTTGCGGAAAGATATGGGTAGAGTTTTTGGCGAAATGATCACGAATTACGAGGACAGTATGGGCATTATTGTGGTGTAAAAACCAAGAATTGTCTTTCCACAATTCCGGCCTTTTTAGGCGGATAGCGTTACGCAAACGACGCATTACGTTCAAATAATATTTCTTGTTGACTGTTTGACCGGTTGGAAGGAATTCATAATGCATAACACCACGATAATCGAGGAAAACAGTCAACATGACCTTGATTTTTGAGCGACTTTGGCGCGATTTTTTTGGTCTCGTCTCTCTTTTGGCACGATATTCGCTCGATTGATCGGTTGTTTCGGTGTCGTAAGCATAGATCCAAGTCTCATCGGCAGTTGTAATGCATTTCATGATACCCTGGTAGTCGGAAAGCATCGTTTCACACACTTCAACGCGACGCCTTTCTTCCAAAAAATTCAATGTTTTCGGTAACAGTCGAGATTTGACGGGCTTGAGGCCCAAAACATCCTTCAAGATGGTATTGTCTAAGCCTTTCGATATGCCAATTTCATCAGCAAGGTCTCTAATTGTTAATCAACACCAAATCTTTGATTTCTTGTACGTGAGCTTCGTCGGTTGAGGTTGATGGTCGCCCTGGAGGCTCTTCGTCTTCGACACGTTCACGGCCGGCTTGGAACTCACTATACCACTTGTAAACATTTTTTTTTAGACATAGCCTCCTCACCAAAGGCTCTTTGCACCATCCTCAACGTATCCGCAGCAGAAAATTGACTCCGTAAACAAAATTTAATGCAAATTCTTTGCTCAACCAATTTCGACATGACAAAAAACGAAAAACTCAATTTTAGCAGCTCACAAAACGACACGTATCTCAAACATTAATGAATAATTTGACATGAAATTTGACATAAATGTGACGGACAGTACTACCAACCTAAAAAAAGAAATAATTCTCCAAATCCTATATTGTCTGTGAAAAAATTTAATGGACCGAATTAACATCTGCGTTTCTTTGCTGAAACTAAATGAAATCGAAGCATTCCTGAAGCGAATGGTAACAGAAGACGAAAAGTGGATCAAATACGACAGTAATGTGCGAAAAAAATCATGGTCCAAGCTTGGCGTAGCTCAACAAATGGTCGCAAAGCCAGGATTGCCGCCTCGAAAGGTTACACTGAGTGTTTGGTGGGATTGGAAAGGGATCATTCACAATGAGCTGCTCCAGCCTGATCGAACGATTGATTCCACATTTTACTGTCGACAACTGATGGGATTGTCGCAAGCAATCGAAAAAAACGGACAGAACTGATCAACAGAAAGGGTTCCGTCTTGAATCAGGACAACGCTAGACTACACACATCTTTGATGACTCGGCAAAACCCGGGAGAGCTTGGCTGCGAAGTTTTGATGCATCTACGATATAGCCCTGACTTTGCATCATCGAACCACCTTTAGTTTCGGTCAATGCAGAACTCCCTTAATGGAATAAAGTTGGTTGCAAGAGAATCCTGTGAAAATTACTTGTCAGAACTAATAATGTCTCTAGCGGAAAAATGGCAAAAAATGGCCGACCAAAATGATACATATTTGGTTTATTAAATTCGTTGCTTTCAATCGCTTAAACCTTCGTGCCTAAAGAAGTTGCTTTTCATAGATATTATTTTTCTTTATCAATCATAAATTTCACATTACAAAGTGTCTAATCACGTCTATTAACTATTTAACATTAAACGCATTGAAACCGCAAAAGAATGCTACAAATTCTACTTTATATTTCTGCCATAAAATATCTAACCACATAGTAATTTATTTACGAAAATTACTAATATATTTGCCTTTAAGTATCCAGCGAAATTTATGACTCTAAAATAAACGAGCTTTTCATGGTTTGTTGCTCTTTTATATGACATATGTTTTTGGCGAGAGTTTTTTATGCTTTCGCCATTAAACTTTCGTGGCACGCTTTTTTATTGAGCTCTTTTCGCTTTTCGGTTGCTTGTGTGTGTGTGTGTGTGGCATTAGATTTAATAGACAATATATCATAAAATATTAGTCTTTTATTGCTGACTATGTATTCGTGCTGTGTCGTGCACGATTTTGCAGTGTGGCATGCGGAGAGCGACATTCTTTTGGCAACACGCAAATTAATAGACAATTTATCAAAAACAAAAGCAGCAAAAAAAAACCGCAACAAAAAACGGAAATTGTCATTGTAAACAAAATGAAACATAAATCAAAAACTATTTGTCGAGAGAGTGGGATGCGAAGAGTAGGGAGAGTGAGTGGTGGCTGGAGTACTTCCGGTTTACAACGCGCATAACAAATTATTTCTATACATGAAATTATATATAAATAACAATAAGTATTACAGATAGACAAAATTATGTTCGCTAAGTGAGCAGTAAAATTCAAGTGAGGGAGAGCTATGTAGGTAGTAAGTTAATATCATAAGTAGGATAAGCGAAGTAGGTAGCTAGTAGGTAGACTGAATATCTAACGATGCTCCCAATCCTTTCGGCAGCCCATTGTGAAACCACTGAGACTAAAATTTCTTCACTCTATTTTGTATTCTCATCAATAGAAAAAATTTCATTTGAGCAACGTCTGAGCCATCATCCAGGAACCCTTGACCATTAGTAGCGCTTCTTTTCCTATAGAAGTTGAAGAGGTCAGATGATAAGAATCGCCTTGTCTTGAACTGGGGCTTGGTATCAAAAGTTTCCAAGTGGTCCGTTCCAAACTTGACATGACGTTGCGGGTTTTGCTCAAAGTCATTCAGCGAAAGGCATACTAATTTTGAAGAAACACCAAGCGCAGACAATGCCTTATCGCGCTTTCGACAGCTGCTCTGTAATCGACGAAGGGATTGCGTATGCCGATTTCATCTTCTATGCCAGGATTTCACGCAGTCTGAATATTCGATCAATGGTGAAACAACGCCACTGATAAATCCAATTTCCTGCTAGTTGAACAAGTTATGGATTGGCTCCACCGAGACTTCTTTTTTTTATGGCATAAACACCGCAGGGGTAGCCAGGTTCTTCTCCACCTGGACTTTCTAACAGAGTGCAGGTATTCCTTTTCTTCTACTTCACCCGGCAGGTACTGCGTCGAATACTCTCTTACTTGATACTACCGAATAGGCACTCATGAGGTAAAATAAAAGTCTTATCAGACGCAATTTGTCACAGTTGGATAAATTAGGTTCAGCCACTTTCTCCTCCATTGTCCAGCCTTTACAATACTTAGGGTGAAACATCTCAGTAGTCCTTAGGCGAACCAGAAGACATAACCGAAACTGACGTTAGCCGTCTACAAATATGTGATAGGCTCAAGGTTAAGATATCTTATGATCTACGAGTATTAAATATTGTACGAGTTTTAGGTACCACAATGGAGCGCCGTTCTAGGGCTATCCAAGTAGTTCCCAGTAAGGATCGACCTCTTAACCTAACCTATCACCTCATATACATATGTATAAACTAGCATCGACAGATTCGAACGTCAGCTATTACTTTCGCTTTCCCAGACTCGCTGGAAAATAATTTCATTAAAATTTGGAGACGCCTGTCTTGTCGAAGCTGACACCACCTCGAAGCTTCCACAGATCTCGGCGAATGAGACGACGAAACCGAAGCTGACATTTGCCGTCTCAGCAAACTCGTGATGGGTTCAAAGCACTTTGCCGATTTGTCTATTATATAGACGTTATAGGTACCACAATGGACCTACCTTTTAAGCTGTCCAATTGAGATTGCTGTTAGGATCGACCTCTAAACATAACCGAAGACTTCACTCATATATGTAGAAACCAGCACCAGGCTCGCTGGAAAAAGTTTTCATTCAATTGAAAAGACCAAAGTGGAGAGAAACGCCTGCTCTAAAAACCTCAAAGCTTCTCACTTCCCTCCTATATCGATGTTAAGGAACCGTTACAACAAACGGTTCATTCAAAGGCACTTTCTTTCAACTATTTCGCCCACAAAGACTTTATATCGAAATTTTGCTAACTAAAATTAAGCTATTGAAGACTTCTGTTCATAGTAAATAATTTCAGCACTACAAATTACAATCTCTAAATAAATATTCACCATAGAGCATTTATATAGCATTAATCTCAGCTATCTATTTCCTTCAGCAAATAAAAAAATATTTAAAATTTACCAACCCACACACACACTCTATAATCCCCGCCAGCTCGCGAGCATAACGAAAATTTGCACTCCAATGCTTGCCTCTCTCCCAAGGCTGCACTGTATCCATACACCACAAACTTGCTCACCAACACGGTGTACACTGTTACAAATTAATTCGCTTGCTTTCGCGTGCAGTACACACTGTTGGTATGGCGCCACCACTGCCGACGTCATCGCCACCACTACATCACCGCAACAGCCAGTGAGAGCGGCAACTGTCGATTGCCAACGATTGCTAGCAATTGTCATTGCGGTGCGCCAACAACGAATTTCACACCCGAACGGCAATAAAAATTGTTGAACTCGATTTATACGCCAACGCGTTGGCGCTGCTGCAACAAAAGCAAGGAAAACCCCATTGCATTACACACGAAGCCGCTCAAACGAGTAATAAAAAACCCAAAACAACCATTACCACCTGCAACCGACGATGAATTAATTTTTACTAGGGCATGCCGTGGTTCTTATACGAGTAAATACGAGTTGGTCGTGGCCAATCGAGGAACAACGGTAGCGGGTAGAAATTCACGAAATTTAATGGAAGCTGAAAGTTTGAATGGGAATTTGAAGTCGCGTGGTTGTCTGGTCTAACAGGAAATATAAATAAAGCCAGGTAAATAGCAGTTACTTTTTTAATTCGTCCGAGGTTGAAAATAAATCTCAAGTATTGTTGAAGTATCCATATTTACTTTATGGTTGTTTCGTTTTCTTCTGCAGTGGAGCCCTTATAACCCCCTGGACTTCGACATATAGTATACAAAGTGGGTTCCAAAGTAAACAGGACTTCTTGAATCAAGCGTCCCCTAGTGGCGTCATCTACATGTCGACTAGAGTGTTAGAATCCCCTATCTTTATCGATTGTCCAGTGAGAATTTCACAGCATTTCATTGATTGGAAAAGAAGTTCTTGCGTTTTAAGTATGTTTGTGTTATGAGTGCGAAAATGAGCTTCGAACATTAACGAAGCCAACATTAAATTTTGTTTTAAAATAGGTAAAACTTTTACCGAAACGTTTCAATTGATGAAACAATGATTGCTTATCCCGTAGCAGAGTGTACGAGTGGTTTCAACGTTTTCAAAGTGGTCGTGAGGACATAAATGACGATTATGGGCCAATCAAAATCCGTAATCACCGCGAATTCCATCGAAACTGTGCGTGAATTCATCAAAAATCAGCCGAAATCATCATTGAAATTCATGGAAATGGAATTGAATATCTTCAAAACATCGTTTTATCGCATTTTGACCGAACATTTGGGCTAACGAAAGTTGTGTGTTTGGTTTGTTCCGCACAAATTGACTGACGACCAAAAATAGCTCAGAATCCAACATTCGAAAGACATCTTGTGACCAATTATTTGACCAAAAATCACATTTTCACCATTAATGCAGACGAAGAGGCCATTCAAAAGGCTTGCACCGGCATACTGGCGGCCATACCGGGCAACGAGCTAAAAAACTCGTTCGACATGCCTTTGGACCAAAAAGCTATATTGAAGCTGAAGGAGACTATTTGCTTAAAATAAATTGGTTTTGCCGAAAACTCCATTTGGTCTGTTTTTTTTTTTTTTTTTTTTTTTTTGAAGTCCTGTTTACTTTGGAAGGCACCATGTATTTTGATCATCCAACCAATATCCCCACATTAGTGTTTGCCTAAGTTATCACTGTATAATTGAAGTCTCTTCTAACTGACTTATTCCTATAGGAATTTATTTAAGACCTGCACTGCAGTAGGCTCCGACCAACTCTTCCCGATGCAGCAGCATAGAAATGCCTACCCATCATTCGCTTCGCTAAAGAGTTCATGCCCAATGGTATCACCAAGAGATAGACTCCTGTCCTGTAGACTTCGGATCAACCGACCAATATCTCCAAATTAGTTTTTTCCTACGTTATCATTGTCGTGGAGAAGTCTCTTCTACCTGACTTATATCCCGACGCACCAGAATAGAAATCCTTACTCTCCACTGACGTGTTGAATAAGTGTGTCAAGGTATTCAGCACTCCACGTCAAGCTTCGCTAAAGAGCTACTGTTTATTGATATCACCAAGACGTAGAGGGAAACCTGTTCTTTAGACATTGGAACTCTGGGAAATCAGGGCATCTAGTAGAAAGCTCTTCCATAATCAATCTCATTGGCTGTCGCCGCTGCCTTGAACGTTGTCGGTTTGTCCGCGTATTTAACGTCTAGCTTATCGGCTTCGCTTTACACTTTGCAAGACGCCTTTTGTTCACACTCCGTCGGACGCTGCCTTTTTACAGCCGCATGCTCCTCAATGCGATTAGCATATGCTGGAGCCGAGACAATACACCGATTTCGAGTGTCGAAGTGTGCCCGGCCGTTTTTCACCTCCTCTCTAGCCCCAGCCAGCCGTTTCACCTCTTCTTCCTTCAGGCTAGACTTGACCTCGAGACGATTGCATATTCCGATCGTCGCATTCGATCTCTCTTTTGCCTTCAACCACAACTTGCTTGGATACTTCCCGGGCCCTCTCTTATTGCTAGATTTGAAACCCTTTACCGCCTACACAGAAAAACGAAGAAGCTTTTCTTTCTTTTCTGCGTTAATGCTTACAGCGCTTTTTGGTACGAGTTTTCATGAATTGCGACACCCGTAAAGCTGGTTAGCGTGGTATTACAACCATCGCAACCTGCTCCCGTTACAGTGAAGGTGTGGCCGCTGGCAGGACAGCTCATTAGATCGCTGTGCCTCCCGGTGGTAGCAGCCTCATCTCCCACCGACGCTCGCTACGTTCCTTCATGATGAGATTTTGAATCAGGGGTCTCTACCTACCGCCAGGTACAATAGAGAACTGTAACTCAAAACCAGGAAAAAAAATGACTTTGGCTGCTTACAAAGTTTCAGGCCAATATCTCAAAAATGGATAAACTTATTCTTTGTTTTCGTAGACATTGCTTACGCGGGTAAGGTTTCAGACAGACAAAACTAAATCGGCTCTGTGCATAACACCGAAGTACAGCGGCTCCGAAAAACATTTCGAAATAAAATGCGGACGATTTTCAAACTAACTTAAGACAACATCTCAAACTCATTAATAAATTTAGTCACAAAGTCTTCCGCTGCACGCCGACATTCACACTTTTCCTGGCGGGTATTTTGTCCAATAAGCTGACGAGAACTCACACTAGTGTTACTAACAATTTCCGCAAGCGCCTAAACCACAGGAAGACAAGCGATTTGGTCACTTTATTTGTACAAGTGGGTAGATGCTACTTGGAAAACTGTTGGGTATGCCAAACTAGAAAAGCGAAAGCCGGAGAAAAAAGTTACGAGCACACTTGAAAAGGCGTTGTGGCTTGCAGCAGGTAACTAGCTACCAACTAGCATTAGCGCAGGTGTCTAGTGTGCGGTAAGCATGTATATAACTGTCACATGTGTGACCGCATCGTAAGCGCCATAATCCGCATGTAGAGCGCCATGAGGTGCCACAGCAGCCGCCAGCCGCGTTGTTGTCAAGTTGGGAGCGGCAATTGTGATTTAAGTTGCTTTGCGGCAGGTAGCGCCATCTGTGGTGCTGATTAAGTTGTTCCACACAATCTTTTTTGCTCCTTAGTAGCTGTATTGTTATTGTTACTGGAGCTTGGCGTAAAGTGCTTTCCTTTTATTTGATTTTATAACAGACTTCCTTACCTTTTCATTGCGCTATTTGCGAACTTTCTAAACATTTATTTGGTCTCACCACCCCATTGTAGACGCTGTGAATATGTAAACCACCGTGGAGACTTGTGTTTGCTGCCGAACCCAGCAACTCCAAACAACCATTGGGTCTGATTTTTTATTGTTTTTTTTTCTTCTAAAAGTACACAGATACCACATTTCCGTTGTGGTTAATCGCTTAACTTTGGCCGTGGCGCTCAAGCAGACTTCCCACGGCATCCGCCAGCAGCTTAAATGCCATTCCACACAGTTTATCTTTGCTTTCGGTGTAAACGAAAATGTTCGCGCATGCACACACACGATTTATGTACTCACATGTCTTATAACGGCGCTGCCAACACGTGTTAAGTCATACTACCGTTACTTCTGGTACACCGTACACACCTACCCATTGACCGGAAGCCAGTAGATTTTATACCTGTGTCCACAACTTGGTAGATGCGTATTTTAAGACTGTTGAACTGACTGTAGTTCACTGCATGCTCTTAAAACACTGCCTCGAGTTCTAGTCCAACATGGGATTTATACAAGCAAGTCGTGATGGATTTCGCTTCGAAAGTTAACATTTATTTTGGTTTTGTTGTTGCTGCTAATAAGACCCCGACAGTTATTGTTAAGAAGATCCCATTTAGTTCAAAAATTCCTGTAAACCAGGACTGAGTTTAATAGAAAATTGAGGTTGTATGAGACAGTGGTAAGCTAGGTTTTTTAGGTAGTTTTAGGTTGCTATTTCAATACTGTAGATCTGACTATGGATCACTAGATGCACTAGGAACACTGTTATGGATTCCACTCTACTCTTCGAGCTATACAAGCAAGTCATGATGGAACTATTTAATTTCCTGAAGCTGGAAAGTTAACATTTATTTCGGTTTTGTTGATGTTCCGAACAAGATCACTGAGGTCATGGTGTAAGAAGGTCCATTTAAGTTTAAAGGAGCATGGCTTACCCTTTTCTTGAGATTATTATTATATTATATAAATCTAAGGCTGTATGGGACTGTAAAGCACGAAAGATCTCAAGGACGGGTTTTCAATTTCTCCGCGAATTTTTTCAGATATTCGTCGAAATCTCGAAGGTTACGAGAGCTCATCCGCGAAGAAATCTGAAATCCATAAAGAAGAAGATCTATATTTTTACAGCACTTGAGATTTATTTTGATCCTCTGGTCTCCTGATCAGGTTAGAAAAGCGGAACGTAGATCTGTCCACATACTGTAGGTACTTTGATTGCTCTCTAACTGATTTGTATTCTCAAAACTGCAGAACTTATATCTATCATTGTCTCTTGCGTACAAGAGTCACACACTTCGAGGTAAAAGCTTTAAAAGCGGTAAGAAAAGAAGTCGTTAATCTGAAAGTAGCTGTCGTCTGCTCAAATTGTTATTACCTCGAAGCCAATATTCCTCTTTCTTCTTCCGAGTTTACAACAGCGCTCCAGTCATTCTTACTTTTCGCCAATTGAAGATTCCAAGTGTAGCCAGATCCTTCTCCATCTGATATTTCAAACGGAGAGGAGGTCTTCTTCTCCTTCTACTTCCCACAGTTGATGCGTCGAATATTCTTAGGGAGTGATATCTCTTAGTTCGCTGAACCAGGTCAATGTCGTCGTATATCTCGTACAGCGCATTGCTCCATCGACTACGATATTTACCGTTGGCAATGCGCAAACGCCCATAAATCTTCAGCAGAACCTTTCTCTCGAAAACTCGTAAAACTGACTCATCAGATGTTGTCATCTTTCATGCCTCTGCACCATGTAACAGGACGGAGATTTTGAGTGACTTATAGAATTAGGTCTTTGTTCTTCGAGAGAGGACTTCCCAATTGCCTACTCAGTCCGAAGGCTACTTCGCGATGACTGTTTGTTTGACGACAGGACGTCTTGCCCTCCTTCACTACCTAACCCATTTGCTTCGCTTCTTTGTTCAACCTGAAGAAAGCAAAACAAATGGTGTGATTGTTGAGGCCGTTCAAACCAAATGAGACCAGATCAGCTATTCAACTAAACTGTACTGTCTCTAGTGCTGCTCATGTTTTTATTGCGATCTACATTGTTTAAACTCCGTTTCCGGTCGAACTTAGGTTATCTTACTTTTCTACCAACTGCTGCCACGACGTGACCTACAAAAGCATAGCGAGTATGCGATGAGATTGGCCCAAGCCCAAATCGGTAAATAGGTATAAGCTGCGAACTGGAAAATACTGAAGATTTTCCGTTTGCAAAAACAACAACGCACAACAACAATATGCGGTAGTGTTATCAAAGCTTTGAGTGTTGAAAATATTTGTGGACTAAGGCATACGAATGCGTAAAAAAGCGGTAGACGAACAATATTTGCTTATGACCTGGCAACTTATTCTCCATAAAACTGCTCGTTTTTGTTTCCCGCGCGGCGATTAGGCGTTGGAATGCAAAAATTCATTTCTTGGCAATGTTTTCGCTTGTGGGGTTATGTGTGAGTGGCTTGGAGCACTTAAGCCATGTTGGAAGAGAAAACGAAAAAGCAATAATGTGAACTGAGCGCCAAAAATAACAGTGAATTACTAAACTTCAGCGCCCAAATGTGTGCATTTGCAATTCTTCTTACATTTATTGATTTCTTTATTCGGTTTGTTTTCTTTCTTTTTTTCAGAAAATCAAATGTTTGTGTCACGCTCCACTTGGCGTCGTCCGTCTGGGCGCGTTGAGATATTTTTGCCCTAAGCTTGGCAAGCTTTCGCGCTTAGTTTGCAAGTTCTTTTGAATTTTGTGCTTCATTTTTTTCTACTTAGAACTATATTTACCTCTTAATCTGTTATTTTAGCTCACATACATTTCCTTGATAATTTTACATGATTTTCCTTTTTATTATGTTCGCTAACTTTTTTGTGTTAGAATAGGTTTTTGGATAAGACAAGCACTGCCTTTATTTGATTTTGCACACAGTCTGATAAAATCAACATCTTAATATGAATTACTCTTCTTTTTTTAACTGCTGTGTCTGAAGACTTCTATACGAAGTTAGTCTAACTTCGTACTTAATTTTTCTTGAGAATTCTAAAATGTCAAAGATTCGTTCGAGTAAGTTGTTATAATTTCAATACAACGAATGTTTATTACTTTGTAAATCAGATCTCATCAAAATTGGATCAAAATTTCGTTATTTGGAGTCTAAATGAAGAAAGATCAAATAGACTTCAATAATATTGGTATAGACACCGCTTACCCGGTTATAGCCGAGTTTACAACAACCAGTCGTTCTTTCTTTTCGCTCTTGGGCTCCTTCTCCACCTGGTCTTTCCAACGGAGTGGTTGTCTTTCTCTTCCTATGCTTCCCCCCGGCAGATATTATTGGATACTGTCAAAGCTGTAGTGTTTTAATCCACTCGGACGATATGACCTAGCCAGCGTAACCACTGTCTCTTAATTCGCTAAACTATGTCAATTTCGCCGTATACCTTGTACAGCTCACAGCTCCTTCGGATTCAGTATTCGCCGCTGCCAATATGTTAAGGTCCATAAATCGTCCGCAGAACCTTTCTTTCGAAAGCTCGTAACACCGACTCGTCAGATGATGACATCGTCATGCCTCTTCACCATATAGCAGGACAGAGATGTGAGTGACTTGTAGATGTTGGTCTTTGTTCGCCGAGACAGAAATTTAGTTCTCGATTGGCTACTCAGTCCGCAGTGGCACCTGTTGACAAGCGTTATTCTGCGTTGGATTTCGAATCCAATGTTGTTCTTGGTGTTAATGCTGTTTCCAAGTTAGACGAAATTATCTACGACTTCGAAGTTGTGGCTGTCAATAGTGACGACTGCGGCGATGAGTCGTCTGAAACTTCGTTTGGTATCGAACGGCACACAAAGGTCCTTCCCGATCCTGACGGAGCTTTTGGTATTGTTCAACGTCAGTTAACACAGACGTATTAGTTTAGCGCGGATACCAAGCTTAGACATAGCGGCATAAAGGCAGCTCCTTTCGCTCCATCATCTTCTACAATGAAGCCGATGCTTGCTTCTTATCAATTGTTCGCCGCCATATTTGAATAGCTCGACCGGCAATTCATCAACCCTAGCCATTTTGTTGTTCTTCAGACGAGTAATTGCTATTCGAACTTCTTCATGGTCGGCTCCTTCATCGTCATCGATTGTGGAATCGGGTTCACCATCTCCTGGTGATATGCTTTCACTGCCATTCAGCATGCTGGAGAAGTGTTCCCTCAAAAATTTAGTGTGATCTGTGCCTCGTCACATTTGTGGGTTCTACAAGAGTACGCTCTGGTCTTGAAAACTTCTGTGAGTCGCCGCATCTTTTCCTTGAATAATCGAGCATTACCCCTGTTTTCCAGTTGCTTGTTCCAGCGCATTGCACATCTTGAAAGACGGTGATGTCAGTCTTTACTGTTACGAGGACATCAACCAGCTGGGCAGCGACACCTTTCCAATTAAGGGACCGAACATTTCAGGTGCATGCCCTTAAATCGTAATCCTTGATACGTTTGTAGTGGTCGTCATCAGAAGAGGGGCTCTCTCATCCTAGACGGTTTTGCTCTTTTCGCTCGGTGTGGTTTTATGAATAGTGGGTCCCAAACCCAGCGCGCAAGCCTGGGGAGGGATGTTTCGCCTTCTCTCCTTAGCTCTTAGAAACGGACAACGTAGACCCGACGGCTCTGTGACTGTGTTTTCTTTCACTAGATAATCGATCAATGCAGAATACTGTGATTATCACCACATTAATCGATCGAACAAATTCGCCTTTTTCGCTGCAAGTTCTGTTTCAACCTTTGTTTCCTTCGGATACACTTAAATAATGTAAAATACTGCTCTGATGGGGTCTCACTGTTACGCTTATTCTCCGAATTAAAGACTCTCATCGCTCCGATAGATTTCTCATGCTTAATAGTTCATGCAAAAAGCTCGTCTTCAATTAATGGTTTGCCGTGACAGCTGTTTTCGGGAACCTGGAGGTGACTTATTGAATCTGATTGAACTCATTTTTGACTGTCACCAACCAAGGAGTAGAGTCACCGATAACAGCATCAAAGCGCTCTGTGACTTCAGTACGCGATTTCCTCTAAACACAAGAATCAAATCATCGACCGATATGTTCTTTTTCCAAAATACCTCATTATTATAACCACATTATCTCTCATTAAGTTATGTTAAAAACGGAATTGCATATTCTACTTCCAATAATTCCAGCAAAATCTAATTTTTATCACTTTTTCGCATGGCTCTCTTCTTCTCTTGAATCCCTCACATTTTGCTCAACATTTAAACTACTAATCAGTGCCACCAGCCACCACTTTGCATAACTCATGCTTAGTCGATGGCATTAGCGTCCACAAAATCATGAACATCAGACCACAATTGACCGCTAACCAAGCTGTCCAAGCACGCTGCGCCGCCACGCTTCATGGATGACAAATTAACCAAATTTCAATTGACATTTTGTGCACTTAAGCGCAACCGCATGTGAATAGCGTGGCAGGAGCAGTGACAGCAATGCAGTTTGTATTTGGTGTCATACATATGTATGTGGGTGATTTTTTTGAGGTTAGGATTTTCATGCAGTAGTATTTGACAGATCACGTGGGATGTCAGACATGGTGTCAAAGAGAAAGATGCTCAGTATGCTTTGACATTTCATCATGAATAGACTTACTAACGAGCAACGCTTGCAAATCATTGAATTTTATTACCAAAATCAGTGTTCGGTTCGAAATGTGTTTCGCGTCCGTGTCCGATGAGCGATGAGGCTCATTTCTGGTTGAATGGCTACGTAAATAAGCAAAATTGCCGCATTTGGGGTGAAGAGCAACCAGAACCCGTTCAAGAACTGCCCATGCATCCCGAAAAATGCACTGTTTGGTGTGGTTTGTACGCTGGTGGAATCATTGGACCGTATTTTTTCAAAGATGCTGTTGGACGCAACGTTACGGTGAATGGCGATCGCTATCGTTCGATGCTAACAAACTTTTTGTTGCCAAAAATGGAAGAACTGAACTTGGTTGACATGTGGTTTCAACAAGATGGCGCTACATGCCACACAGCTCGCGATTCTATGGCCATTTTGAGGGAAAACTTCGGACAACAATTCATCTCAAGAAATGGACCCGTAAGTTGGCCACCAAGATCATGCGATTTAACGCCTTTAGACTATTTTTTGTGGGGCTACGTCAAGTCTAAAGTCTACAGAAATAAGCCAGCAACTATTCCAGCTTTGGAAGACAACATTTCCGAAGAAATTCGGGCTATTCCGGCCGAAATGCTCGAAAAAGTTGCCCAAAATTGGACTTTCCGAATGGACCACCTAAGACGCAGCCGCGGTCAACATTTAAATGAAATTATCTTCAAAAAGTAAATGTCATGAACCAATCTAACGTTTCAAATAAAGAACCGATGAGATTTTGCAAATTTTATGCGTTTTTTTTTTTTAAAAAGTTATCAAGCTCTTAAAAAATCACCCTTTATAAGTAACGTATATGTGGAACATGCATAGGGATATATATCTACAACACATATATGTACATATATCTTCATATGAATGTTTGTATGTATATGGTATGTCAATGTCATCAAACTTGGCAGTTTGGTAAATTTTGTCTAAAGCTTGAAAAGCTGCGGTTGTGATTTAGAAGCATGAAGGCAACGTTGAAAAAAACACAGTTTAGACCGCCAATGAAGTAAACAAATTATATATGTAAGCAAGTTTTAAATCGCGTAATTGAAGTGGCTGCTGCAATTTTCGAATTAAAACTATGGAGGGTGTGTGTTTGACGATGCGTTTAAGCCTTTAGTGGCTTTTTTGAAACCATCGGGACTAAGATCCATTCACTCTATTATGTCCCCTGTTGATGAAGTTCATCAATACTAAAAATTTTATGTATACAACCTCCGAGACATTGTCCAGAAATCCTTCTCTTACATTCGCTTAGAAAAAGTTTTATATTCTCTTCTATCCGCAGTCTAACAGTTAGACAGTGACAATGACTGTTAGCACTCCTACTAGAGTTTTTATGTTTTAAAAGTCGACGTGTTTGGCCCATATTCCATTTATGGCACATTTGCCTATTTGGCAAGTTAGGGATTGACTCCAGCGACACTCAGATATATATGACAGGTTTGTCACTCAAGAGAACCCATATCATATGAGCAACACTTTCCCATGCTTTTATACTCGTAGTATATCCATAAATATATTATTTGCGTAAAACAATCCCAAGACGAAGGGGTGGAGATCAGAAGATAAAGGATTGCCGTGTCTTGAGCCTAGCCCCTAACAAAAGGTTCTGTGCGATACGTTCCCATTTTGATGGCGTTGCGGGAGCTACCCAAGATCATTCTGTGAAGCTGCATTATTTTGCAGAAATTTCAAGCGCAGACAATGCGGCAAACACACGATTCTTAACACGCTATCGATAGCTCCTCTGTAAACGACCAAGAGATGATGTGTGTAGATTTCATCTTTCCGTCACAGATTTTTTTTTTTTTTTTGCAGGATTTAGTGCAGTCTGCATATTTGGAACAATTCGTATTCATAAGGTGTCATAAGTTTGTTGCCAAGTGGCTTAAGTCTTTCACACGATCCGCTTGACTGAACCATTTAACTTGGCAACCGGCTGATCTCTCGTTTTTGGCACAGATCGGACCAACGCTTTTCTTTAAAACACCACACAGTATACCGAGGACCCAATCGTTCAGGATGAGCTAGATGCAGATGAGCTAAAACATGCACCTTATCTGACGGATTTGAACAGATTCGCAGTGAGACCATCCGCGCCTGTAGCTGTGTTGTTCTTAAGCCATGGTATAGTGTTGCGGGCTGTATCATGGTATCGTAGGATTATTACCATTGTTCTCTACTCTGAACTTTGGTTTAACTTCATTACAGAAAGTTTTCAACGCCAAAAAGTAAGATTGAAAAATGTTGCTTCCATACTTTCAGTATGTCTTGTGTATCTGTTACTTGGTCTTCGCGTTCGTCGCTATGGGCCAACTTCTGAGCTTCATTCTTGGCTTTACATAAATCTTCTTCAGATCCCTTGCTCAGCTCAGCTTTTCTGGTTAGCATTTTTTTACATTATCGGGTTCTTATAGAAATTTTTCTTGATGCTTTAGCTGGTATTTCATGCAAGCTCCATTATATTGCATGATATCAACATCTTTTTCTATCTAATAGACAAATCTAATTTCCTAAAATCAGCAAAATCATGAGAGGGGATGCAAGAAACACATGCTTTTTACTTACACAGTCTCGAAAAGACTGCAGGACGGTTGTTAAACTACTGACAGGTCACAATCTACTGACATCACATGCGAACCGGATAAGCCGATGGAATGAGAATACCGTAAAGTCCGTAAAAGGACACCCATTCCCACGAGAATCGGGTCTACGTAACCGGAATGAACCCGGTTTTTATCCGGCCAAGATCTGACAAATCAAACGGCAGCAACAACGATACATGGTGAAACTGCTGAAAAATAGGCAGGAGTGAGACGCTTGAACATCTCCAATGCTACTATCCAGCCTTTTTTAGAATTCGTTTTAAATATTTTGGAACTTGACTCCAGATGATGTATTATTTTAACTCGACTTAATCGCCCTTAAAATTCGCAAACCGCGTTGACGTTCGGCATGGCGAATTCTTAATCGCAAATTAAACAAAATCGCCAGCCGGCGTCACAAGTGACCAATAGGTCTCTATATGGCATGTCAGCCGGTCAGTATAAGCTAACCTAAACTACTTACGAAAAGGTCAGTTGTAGGTGCAGTTGTGAAAGGAAGTGCCCAAAAAATGAGGTGACATTGTATTTATTTTGAAAATTCTTTATTTATTCTTCCAAATCAATTTCATCCCCTTCGAAGTAATCCCCTCCCGATGCAATGCACTTATGCCAACGGATTTTCCAATCTTCGTAACACTGGTTGCAGTCACTTTCCGGAATGGCCTTCAGTTCCGTCTTCGCTGCGGCTTGAATCTCCTCTATCGTATAAAAACGGTGTTCCCGGAGCGGTTTTTTGAGCTTGGTGAACAGCCAGAAGTCGCACGGCGCCAGATCAGGTGAATACGGTGGTTGCGGAACGATATGGGTTGAGTTTTTGGCGAAACTATCACGAATTACGACTGTTTGACCGGTTGGAAGGAATTCATAATGCACAACACCACGATAATCGAAGAAAACAGTCAACATGACCTTGATTTTTGAGCGATTTTGGCGCGATTTTTTTGGTCTCGGCTCTCTTTTGGCACAATATTCGCTTGATTGACCGGTTGTTTCTGAGTCGTAAGCATAGATCCAAGTCTCATCGCCAGTTATAATGCGTTTCATGACACCCTGGTAGTCGGAAAGCATCGTTTCACACACTTCAACGCGACGCCTATTTTCCAAAAAATTCAATGTTTTCGGTACCATTCGAGATTTGACGCGCTTGAGGCCCAAACCATCCTTCAAAATGATATTGGCTGAGCCTTTCGATATGCCAACTTCATCAGCAAGGTTTCCAATTGTTAGTCGACGGTTTTTCAACACCACATCTTTGATTTGTTGAATGTGAGCTTCGTCGGTTGAGGTTGATGGTCGCCCTGGACGCTCTTCGTCTTCGACACGTTCACGGCCGGCTTGGAACTCACTATACCACTAGTAAACATTTTTTTTAGACACAGCCTCTTCACCAAAGGCTTTCTGCACCATCCTCAACGTATCCGCAGCAGAAAATTGATTCCATAAACAAAATTTAATGCAAATTCTTTGCTAAACAAATTTCGACATCGCAAAAAACGAAAAACTCACTTTTAGCAGCTCACAAAACGACACGTATCTCAAACACTAATGAATATTTTGACATGAAATTTGACATAAATGTGACGGACAGTACTAGCAACCTAAAAAAAAATAATTCTGCAAATCCTTCGACACCCGCAGTTTAAATTCAAATTTTTTTTTGGGCACAGTAGTATACCCTCTTAACTTCTATCACTTCTGCTATGAGCGGAGACGTAGCTTTTTCCATGTTCAACGCTGTCGTACTGCTTTCGAAACCTTTCCATTCACCCACATTTATTTGCCACAAAAGGCAACAAATGCATTTTATTTTTGCCAACCAAACAACAATACCACAGGGATTTCACACAATTGATACGAAAATCGCATTTCAATTTGATTTGAGCAAACGAAGAGTAACAATGCATGCAATCATACGAAAAACATGAAGACACATTGCCAGCACAGCACACAGCACACACGCACACAATGCACACTCAGAGTTGCATGTGTGAGTGATGGGCCAACGGCAGCCGCATGACCTGACTAAAAGTAACTCAACACCGGGTTAGCGTGTTGCCCGCAGACATATTCTTTCTGTTTATGTTGATCTGTCGCTGACGCGGACGCGGGAAGAGAGACGACGACGAAAGGAAAGCGGACGAGGCAGACTTAAAATGCAGCGCGCAGCTTCACTTACTTGTTGTGCTACCACGGCAGCGGCAGACTGAAGTGCAACTGTTCGCAGCGTTGCATCCTTTCGCTGTGTTCGCAGAAGTGATTTCCCGCCTTCGGCGTACACAATCACATTCGCATTCGTACAACCGCCACAAATACACATATACATGTGTGTGTGCGTGTGGGTACGTGTGCTTGCGCAATCATATATTCCTCATTCGTCGCAAATAACAGTAAGCAAACAAACGAAATATGAAATGGCACGAAGCGGCGCGTAAGAATGCGAAGGCGCTGCTGGCGTATGGAGGAAGGGTGTAAGAGGTGTGTTGAGTAAATCATAAGCTTACAAACAAACGGTTGTTCGATATGTAGCGCTTTTCGTAAGCTTGGCCAAAATTAAATTTACCGTTGCAATAAAAGCGCATACAACTGGAGCGCTTCCTTATGCGCGTGCACGCCACATAGCGTGAAATGCTCGTATTTCGACTGTTGTTGAGTGTGTTGCTTGCAACATTTTGTGCGCGAAATGTTCAGAGCGCAGATTTTGTGGGTGTACTGGGCACCGGTTGGATATGTATATTTATATATGGGGTAAGTAAAACTGCGGAACTTGAAATTTTCTGAATTTATGGAAATGCATGGTCGTACTAGAGACGTAACACTGATCTAGTTTAATAGAGGGTATTATTTTACTAAAAACTCACTTAACTTAAACTAACCTATCTTATCGCGACTTGGCTCCCACGTCACTGCTACCAGTCATAACTTCAAAGTAGAGTCAAGTTAAGAGTCAAAATAAAATAGGTCGAAAGCAAATAGAGAGCGACAAATGTAATGTAAGTTGACCAAAAGATGTCGCAGTGGATATTTTTGGTTATTTTCTGAACCAAAAAATATAAATTCCAATGAATGAGCAGTTCATCCCTATAATTTGTACATATAACTAATAAATTAACCATTCTTAAATAGGAAAATATCTTTGTAGCTTCTCTTCTCCAACATATAGCTCTCATTATTCGAAAAGAAGGAAGGCTGCACTTGATATTCTATAAAATAGTTTGACGTTAGGGTTATTGCTTGAATGTTTTCTGTATATGGTATTATCTTTTAACTCATTAATTACACCGGTCAACACGATTTTTGGGTCTGACATCTACATGTTAAATTTTAGTTTCTCCTATGACAAAAATAAGGAAAAATTTTTTTCCGGTTAAAGTTTGCATTTGTAGGAATTAGAGCAATTTTTCGATTTTTAAGCAGAAATTACTGATTTTTATATTTTTTCTACAATTTCACTATAGATTATAATTAGAAAACTTTTTTTTAGAAACAAGTGTCGTTTTTATTCAAGATGTGTGATAAACAATGATATATAAATGTAAAATAACCAGAAATTACTGCCTAAAAGTGAATATTTTTTGTATTTCTTTTATACTCACATGAGCTCTCTCATATTAAGCCCCAAATATAATCTCCCATCATATTCTCTTTGTACTGTCCTTGATATCGACGTTCAAAGTCCATCACATCTTGGTGAAAACGTTCTACATGCTAGGCCCCCATATTGTCTTTAAATTCTTCCAGATAAGAATATAGCATATGAAGTTTATGAAACATTCTGCAGCACATAATTTTGAAGCTTTTAAGCATTTTTTCAACCAATTCTGCATAGTTACTAGCTCGATGATTCCCCAGAAAACCACCAACTACTGCTTTAAAACTTTCCCAGGCTCGTTTTTCACGAGCATTGAGAAGCTTTGTAAAGTCATCACTCTTCATTGTTTGTTTTATTTGCTGTCCTACGAAAATACCTCCTTTAACTTTAACTTCCGATAATTTCGGGAAAAAGCCCCTTAAATATTCGAACGCTTCAGAGTTTGGATCCAGTGCTTTTACGAATTGCTTCATTAACCCTAATTTTATGTGTAGCGGTGGCATTAAAATGTTTTCGGGCTCTACGATTGGTCCCGACTTTACGTTATGTTTTCCAATCTTAAATTCGACGTTATCAGGCCATTTACGCTGTTGATAATGTACTGAGTCAGCTCTGCTGTCCCATAAACAAAGGTGACAAGGGTATTTTGTATATCCACCTTGCATTGCCATAAGAAAACCAACCATTTTAAAATCACCGATTACTGGTCATTGCTATTCTGTGTATTTTAATATTTCTAGTATGATTTTTACACTATCATAACTTTCTTTCAACAATACAGAGTGTGCTAGAGGAAGACTTGGCAATAAATTTCCGTTATGGAGCAGAGCTGCTTTTAACCTTATCAAAGAGCTATCGATAAAAAGCAGCTAGTCAGATTCTACGAATGATATTCCAATTTCATTAAATAAATCAGTTACGTTGTTCCAGTAACAAATACCGGCTTCTTTTGTGAAAAAACATGAAAAAATTTTATAACGCTCTCTTTGATCAGTTATATTTACATCATCTTCAAGTAAGTTATATTGCTTTAGTCGTGAACCTAATATTTCTGCTTTACTTTTGGGTAAGTTCAGGTCTCGCACAAAATCATTAAATTCACTTGAGCTAATAAAATGTGGCTCAAAACTTTGCGACTTTGTTATGAAATCACTACCATCATCATGAGGTATCGGAGATGATGATGAAGGAAGATCAGGATAAAAAACTAGGTTCTCACCAAATCCTTGGCATCGCAAACTTCATGTGTCAATTTTCTCCTCGATACCAAGCTAGAAATAACAAAATTACAAGGGTCTAATTTAAATTTGCTCTACAATTTTAAAAATCATAAATTTTGATTTCTTACCTTCTAAAGTATTTTTTCAATTAACGCAGGTGAAGTGAGGTACCGAATTTTCATTTTGATTACTGACTTTTAGGTTAAAATAGGCTTTATAGGCTTCGCAGAGTTTCAAATTTGTTGATAAAGCAAATTTTTTACTTCTAACTTTAAAAAATTCACCGCAAATGAATCAACATCATTTTTACACTGACTTGATGCCATTTTTTAAATGAGTACACTAATATTGTTGTTACAGCTATAATAAACAGGTTAGCATTCACTACTGTGCCTCTTACAAATAATAATACTGTTTCGGGTTAATCAAAGTGCTGCCATCTTTGATTTATGAAATAAATTAAAATATACTTACCGATGTAGATCAGCCCAAAGCAAACTTAAAGAACTAAAGATTAATATTTAAGTATTTTTCAATGTCTAAAATCAGGTTTCAAGCATGAGAACAGAAACCCCAAAAAAAAATATTTTTTTTTTGTTGACCGGTGTTGGTGTTCTTTACTTTTTTTCCTGCGTTAGTAGCTATCTAAGCCAGCAGCTTTCGTAACCATAAAGAATTCTGCCTGAAAGAAACTGCAGTATTCCGGTAACTGGAAGCGTCGCCTGAGGTCTAGCTTCAGCCATTTTTAATCCGTCCGTATACCGACCTCCAGTCTATCGAACTATGGTGGGGGGCTCTTGTGGAAAACCCAACTTACGCCGCCAATCGGGCAGCTGATTTCACTGCAGGGCTTTCCACTGCAGTCTCCATTGGTGGCAGACTGAGTAACCTTACCGTTGAACTGACACAACCCGTTATGCTGCGAGCAGCGAGCGGCTGTATACGCTGCAACGGTTTGCTGTATGAGATTTTAGTGCAGCAGTATTGAGTCTCTAGTGTTTCCATGACGAGATATTGTACCTCCTTGTAAAGAGTACGATATCCTTCTAATTAGCATTTATTTCTAAGTTTAGGGTAACTCTTATCAGGTATTTCTTACCTATATCTGACCTTTAGAGCGCTACGCATTACGCTAGGAATTGTGTCTAGGAACTTATCCGTCGCTAGTAAATATAGTATTGTTTTGTCGTTTGCATAGGCTACCAGTTTGGATGCTCTTCCTTCAAATTTTCCCAGAAGCTCATTTGCTGAAACTCATTTGCTAAAAGTGACCGCAGGATCGGCGACAGCGCAACCTCTTAAGGAATTCCTGTTCAAGTTAATCTGAGAAATCTTGTTTATTTTCATTCTGTGTTAATCTTTTTGTAGTTTAGAATAACTTCTGTTCATCTTATCATGAGGGGCTCCCTTCCAGCTTTTTTCAGTCTATTAACGATTACTTAATGATCAGCTTGAATCAAGTTAGACGCTCAGGTCATATTTCTTATGCTTTAGAGCGTTTTCTATGTTTAAGATTGACAAGAAGAGGCCAGTCTCAATGGATCTATATACAGATGCGAATTACTCCCTCAATTTATGAGATAGTGATCTGAAAATTTGCCCAAGCACTTTTCTTACAAAGACGCTGCACATTTGCCGGAACGGCCGATATCGGATCACTATAGCATATAGCTGCCATACAAACTGAGCGATTCAAATTAAGTTCTTGTATGAAAAACTTTTTTATTCGAAAAGATATTTTCGCGAAATTTGGCATAGATTATTTCTTAAGGCAATACTAAAATATTTGCGGAAATAAACCTAATCGGGTAAATGTATCATATAGCTGTCATACAAACTAAACGATCAAAATCAAGTTCTTGTATGGAAATTTCTAAATGTATTCTAACTTCGGCGCATCCCATCTCTTAAAAAATCTTTAAAAATATAATTAGCTTTTCATACTTCTACCTAATGAGCTGCAAGCACATTTATCTCTTCCGTACTAGAGATATACGTGTTACAAGATTTATCAACGAGCACACACTATCTAGCAAATGAAGCTATGCCTCAGCAGCATTTCGAGCTATTAATAGGAGCACAGGCCATTAGTTCACAGCAGTTTTATGAACACTAAAGATGCACTCATACACACAAATTAAGTACAAAGCATCCAATGTGTGTGAGATATTTGCGCTACAGAGCGTATGAGTAACATTTGAGCTGCTAGCTATTCAAATTCATAGAAGCTTACATAAAATGCTTATTGAAAACAAAAAAATAATGCTTTTCAAAGCGCTGGCTACTATTACGGTTATTAAATATGCGCATACAACAGCTGCTATTGGCTTAAGCCTGCTGGCTTAAGAGTATTTATAAAATATGAAGCATAAATACCACGTAAGACCGAGTGGGTTGTACTTGTATGTAAATATGTAGGTACCAGAGTAAGTGTAAGGCACTTGCATGCTAAAAATATATTTTTGTAAAGTGTATTGTAGACTTTGTAGCGCAGTTGCTGCCTGACGAGTACAATTTATAATAAATAACTTTTTCACATTTCAGAAATTGTAAAAATTTCAAGAATATTTTTTGCGGTGAACTGCATTGCAGGATGTGAGAGAGTTTTAAACTAGTTTATGCAAAATTCGCATTGAACTTTCATGCAAATATATACAAATATATATTTTAAAAACATATATATTTAGTAAATACATATTTTTCATGTATATGTGACAGCCATAAAGCCGTTGCGTAGGCCACTTGAGCACTTGCAGTGAACCAAAGCTCTGAAACAAAAAAGTCAAGAATGTGTGAGATTTGTGACAAACTGCCCAGCAAGTGCACGAACTCATGCGAAAATGCTTGGGTGCATAGCTAACAAATACTTAAGCATGCCTTAATTTGTATGCCGGCATTTGTCTGAACAGTTGAGACAGCTGTGCCGACCATTGGTGCAACAAACTAATTGGAAACACATTCTTTGTTTGCCACTACTGTTGCCACAGCAGTCAAGTGCATTTGTTGCGTGTTGCATGCGGAATTACAAGTCGCATTGGCTACATTTTCTCAGCATGCATGCATGTGTGTGTGTGTGTGTGTATGCCCATGCAGCTGTGCATTGTTATGTTGAGTGCGTTGCATAGTCATTTGGCATGCTGTAAGTTTGTTATTGTTGTTAATTGTATGGTTAGCCAAAGCTAATGGAAGTTTCATGCATTTTAACGCATGACCAAATAAAATATATTAAGAATGCCAGGCTGCAAAAACAAAATGGGTTAGCGTTAGGGGAGTTATAGGTAGTCTTTTTTTTTTTTTTTTTTGAAGAAAAAACAAATTAAAATTGGAATTAAAATATATGAGAGTTGCGTAGATATATTTCTCAGAAAAAAATTACAATAAAGTAAGGATTCGGGTCTACTCAAACATTTTTACAATAACCAAGTTTCAAAAACTCATAGATATTTCAAGTGTTGAAGCACTTTATAATAAAAATTTAATTTAGAAACTTAATATTCATCAATTTATTTGCTTAAAATCATATTTCGTAACTTAAAGTGTCTTCTTTTCGAGTTGAAAATGTTTAAAGTTAGGTGTAGAAATCGAATACTCTTGTATATCGGGTATATTAAAAGACTTCTTCTCAGCAAATGCATTCGAATCCCAGACATCTGCAATACTTACATCCCTTGGATACTAAGGAAGACATATACGAAATTTCATGAATATATCTCAGTTTTTATTTAAGATATCGTTTGCATGGACGAGTAGCTATTTATACTCTGAACTCAATTCGCGCCAACTTGCTTTAAGTGTTACAACAACAATGAGTTGATCTGAACATTTACTTTTTCGGTACACAATTCTTCACAGTTGTTGTTCTAATGTGATCGAAAAATCACTTGTTCTGTTCCAAGATGTAAAGTATACGCCATGGCGTACTCATTTCATTCCAACTCGCTTATGAGTTACAACAACAATAAGGTGAACTGATCATTTGTTGTTTTGGAACACAATTCTTTTTTGTTGCATGTTGTTGTTGTTTTGATTTTGTTGCAATATAATCAAAAAGTCACTTGCTCTGTTCCAAGATATAAAGTATACGCCATGGCGTGTAAGGTACTGTGGAGATGGCGTATAAGTAACATTTGTGTGCATCTGAACATTATGAAGATTATATATGAAAATTATTGGAATATCATTCTGAAAATTTGCACACGTACTTTTCTTCTGAATAATTCGCTTGTTTATTAAAATCGCCGATATCGGATCACTATAACATATAGCTGCCATACAAACTGATCCATCAAAATCAAGTGCTTGTATGAAAAACTTTTTAGTTCACAAGATATAGTCATGAAATTTGGCATGAGTAATTATAAAGGGTGATTTTTTAAGAGCTTGATAACTTTTTTAAAAAAAAAAACGCATAAAATTTGCAAAATCTCATCGGTTCTTTATTTGAAACGTTAGATTGGTTCATGACATTTACTTTTTGAAGATAATTTCATTTAAATGTTGACCGCGGCTGCGTCTTAGGTGGTCCATTCGGAAAGTCCAATTTTGGGCAACTTTTTCGAGCATTTCGGCCGGAATAGCCCGAATTTCTTCGGAAATGTTGTCTTCCAAAGCTGGAATAGTTGCTGGCTTATTTCTGTAGACTTTAGACTTGACGTAGCCCCACAAAAAATAGTCTAAAGGCGTTAAATCGCATGATCTTGGTGGCCAACTTACGGGTCCATTTCTTGAGATGAATTGTTGTCCGAAGTTTTCCCTCAAAATGGCCATAGAATCGCGAGCTGTGTGGCATGTAGCGCCATCTTGTTGAAACCACATGTCAACCAAGTTCAGTTCTTCCATTTTTGGCAACAAAAAGTTTGTTAGCATCGAACGATAGCGATCGCCATTCACCGTAACGTTGCGTCCAACAGCATCTTTGAAAAAATACGGTCCAATGATTCCACCAGCGTACAAACCACACCAAACAGTGCATTTTTCGGGATGCATGGGCAGTTCTTGAACGGCTTCTGGTTGCTCTTCACCCCAAATGCGGCAATTTTGCTTATTTACGTAGCCATTCAACCAGAAATGAGCCTCATCGCTCATCGGACACGGACGCGAAACACATTTCGAACCGAACACTGATTTTGGTAATAAAATTCAATGATTTGCAAGCGTTGCTCGTTAGTAAGTCTATTCATGATGAAATGTCAAAGCATACTGAGCATCTTTCTCTTTGACACCATGTCTGACATCCCACGTGATCTGTCAAATACTACTGCATGAAAATCCTAACCTCAAAAAAATCACCCGTTACAAGGCAGTGCTAAAAACTCTGAGAATATTTTTTGTATCGGACCACTATAACACATAGCTGTCATACAAACTGATCCATCAAAATCAAGTGCTTGTATGAAAAACTTTTTTAGTTCACAAGATGTTTTCACAAAATTCTGCATGAGCTATTAAACAAAGCAGTGCAATAATCTCTGAATATGTTTTTCGGATCAGATAACTATAGCATATAGCTGCCATACAAACTGAGCGATCAAAATCCAGAAAAATAACTTCTAAAACCTTTTATGCTATATTATAAACGCCTGTGAGGGGTATTATAGCTTCAGTTAACGGGGTTTCTTTTCTTCTTCCACCGACAAAAAAATCTATTTTATCTCAGCAGCTCACTGTAACGCTTGCTTAAGGATCAATTCGCTGTATTATACCATTCTGCAGAGTTTCCGGTTTGCTGCATTTTACTCTCAGTAAGCAAGTATTGAATGCGAATATGCGTACTTAAATTTCGTCATTAACTCATCGAACTCATCATGTTGGGGTGTCTTCATATTAACCCGCAGCCAGCTCATCTGCAATTCGAAATCACAATTAGTTGTCTGAAATTTTAATAAGTCGTTTATTGTTTGCCCCCAGAGACAGCAAATTGAGATATTTTGGTGCACATGTAATGTGGTCAAACAACATGAAAGCCTAATAAGTAAGACTTCTGTACATATGTATCTAAGTAATTGCTTGGTTTATATTGCGTACACAAGTATACTCGTATCATATTCATATGCCGCTTTCTACTTTCACATACCTCTAACTGTGCAGATTGTTTCCAGTATTGTAAATATATATATATGTACATTTAATGATAGCACAACTGATTCAATTCATTAGACAACAAGCCAAAACGCATACAAATGTAACTTATTGAAAGGCATTCCCCAGCGTCTGTCGGCATTTGTTTGGTGTAAATTTTGACCTCTGGGTGGCCAGTTAAATTGCTCTGCGTTTTGCGCTTGTATAGTATTTGTTATTGAGCTTGGGATTGTGGCAGGTATTTAGCTGAGTTTATACAAAGTGAGTAGTTTATACAACTAGCGTATACTTTTATATATATAAATATTGGCCATATAGCTTTCAAGTGCTGCCTAAGTGTACAAATATGGAACAAAACACAGTGTGTATTGAGAACAAATGCAAAGCACTCTGTTTCTAAATGCCGTGGTTAGTTTGAGTACAAAGCAATTACGCACTCACACACTCGAACTCACACTTGAATGAGTATATACTCACTGGCGCATTCATGCTTCAGATACTTGTAATCTTTGCTGTTATACAGGCAACTTAGTGTATGCCTTTGAAATTTATATGCAAAATTTTAGTTCATTTTGTGTATATTCAATAGTGCGAACTTAGGCACTCTCAGATTCGTGAAATAACACCTTCAAACAGCTAAGCCATCAATTGAAATTGTAATAAATATTCTAAACATATCGAAGCAATGGATTGTTATACTTGTAATACCGTTATGTGGCTATACTGCAGTGATTCCAACCTCTTTAATTTAAGCTTCACAAGCAAAAATTTCCCTTACAAGTACTTACGAGGTATGACAATTAAGTAATGAGACTGACTCTATAAAAACCGTATATTTGAAAATTATTCTACAACTCTGCCATCCCCTTCAAAGTAGTCCCCTTGGGCAGCTATACAGCGATTCCAGCGCGTTTTCCATGCTTCGTAACATTTCTGGAACGCTTCGACTGGGGTCTCCGCGAGTACCCTCGTCACGGCCGCCTGGATGTCCGTAATCGACTCAAAATGGTTTCCTTTGACCACCGATTTTGTTTTAGGAAAAAAAAGTCACAGGGTGACATGTCGGGTGAATAAGGCGGCTGCTGCAACACGGCGATCCCTTCAGAGGCCAAATACTGGGACACGCTGAGGGAGGTGTGGCACGGCGCGTTGTCGTGATGAAGGATCCAGTTAAGAGCGATGTCTGGGCGCACCCTGTTGACTCGTTTTCGCAATCTTTCGAGTACTTGGCAATAGTGGACTTGATTCACAGTATTCCCCGGTGGAACGAATTCTTTGTGGACGATTCCACGGCTATCAAAAAAGGCAATAATCAACGTTTTCACCTTCGACTTGCTCATGCGAGCATTTTTCGAGCCCTTCCTTAAACTCTTTGTGCCATCGAAACACCTGGGCACGACTAAGAGCATTATCACCATACACTCTTGCAATTTTAGCGTACGTTTCCGCAGCTGTTTCGCCCAATCTGGCGCAAACGACGCGTTACTCTTGATTTCGTTTTTCCATTTTCGTGACGAGCACTACAAACACACGTCTACTCAACTTGACGCAGCAGGCGAACTAAACAAGCTAGAGCGATAATACATATATCGATGGAGAGGGGAGGGATGCCAAAAGAAGAGAAAAGGAATTTCAAGGTCACAGATTAACTACAAGCGCGGCAATAAAATCAGTCTCATTACTTAATTGTCAAACCTCGTATTGAACGACTTATAGAGTATAATTTTGTGTCTGCTTCGCAATTACCTTCTGATCCCAAAGTAGCACCTATTGCAAGAATTATTCTGCGCTTGATCTTCAAAGCTTATGATTGGTGGAATTTATGCTATTTCCAAGATAAACAAAGCTCGCAAACGGCTCATATAACATGTACGGCAGCTAGTTTCTTCTTGTGAATATAAAAGGGTCCTTCTCCACCTAATGTCTCCAATGGAAGGAAAGGAAATAGAAGAAGTATTCCAACTGATCTCTCCAATGGATTGGAGGTCTTTCTTTTCCCCTGCTTCCCTCGGCCAGTACTGCGTCGAATACTTTCAGAGCTGGAGTGTTTTCATCCATCCGGATAACATGACCTAGCCAGCGTAGCCGCTGTCTTTTAATTCGTTGAACTATGTCAATATCGTCATAAATCTCACACAGCTCATCGTTCCATCGAATGCGATATTCGCCGTGGCCAATGCGCAAAGGACAATACATCTTTCGCAGAACCTTTCTGCTGCAACAAGATAATGACTTGGTCAAAATTCCCAGCCGTCGAGGACATTTCCCATACACTTTCTCAAAGCGTTCGCAGAAATGCTGTTTTGAGATGAAGTCCTTTTCTCCTGTTGGGACATGGGCATAAATCCTTTCTTTTCACCCATTGCAGTGAATATGGAGAGAAGATGGTGAGGCATACCGCATCCGCTTCTATGCAGCAAAAAACGCATGTCAACAAACACAAGGAAAATTCGACATCGAGAAACTGCATTCACAACAGACAACCGAACAATTTTCTAGTCGACTTGCACTCCTGTTTTCTGAGAGCAAAATGCAAAAGAACAGATGGTACGATAAGGAATGCCGTGTCGCAGTGGAGAGAAAGCAGACTGTTTACCAACGCAACGTTACAATCGACCACAACACGTGCGGCATGGCATAGATACCTAGAGTTGAATAGGAAACCCGAAATGCGTGTGTATGAAGAGCTTGGCAAGCTGGCTGACAGGGATAATACCTGATGCGGCGATCAGCAGAAGGTTTCAAGGCCGGAGTAAACTCTTATAGAATCCCCAGAAGTGATTTACTGACTCATGCCCAGAGCATTCTAAATTATAGAGGGAATACAGTTCCAGCCTGCAGAATGATTAAGAAAGCATAACACCAGAAGATGGTGACCATAATTCCCCAAACGATGACGATGAGCAGACGTTCCATTAATCGACCGTGAAGAAGTTCGAATAGCAATTACCCGTTTGAAAAAATACATAGCGGCGGAAACCGATGAATTGTCGGCCGAGCTGTTCAAAGACGGCGGCGAAGAACTGGTGAGGAATATGTATCAGCTTCTTTGTAGAATATAATCGGACGAAAGTGACGATTGGAATTTAAGTGTTATCTGTCCAATCCACAAAAAGAGAGACCTCACAATCTGTGATAAGCCTCCTCAACATTCGAGTGTTCTGTGAGCGTCCGTTAAGAGGGTATTCTAGTCTAGAAATCAAATTTTGGGCAGTTTTTTGAATTTTATTTAAAAAAACCAAAAAAATATTTTTACTATCCATTTTTTATGTTTTTATTGATATCTTAAGAATACAGAAAAAAAATTTTACAAAAAAATATTAAAAATTAAAATAATTAGAGGGGGGGAGAGACAGGTGTAAAAAAATGGCGCATCCTGGTGATATTGGTCCTGACTCTCCTGGTGGTCTGAAAAAAAAAAAACAAAAGAAATTCTCAATCAGTAAGGATGTTGTTATAGTCCCTACCTCAGGGAACACGAAATTTTTTTGAAAAATGGCGATTTTTTTTTTGAAATTCCTGAATTTTTTTAAAATATTAAAAACAAAAATTTTGACACGATGCCGGTAGGAACGATAAAGGATTATATAAAGAAGGTTCACACAAAATTTCAAGTAGTTGTAGAGAAAAACGCTTTTAAAAAAGTGAGTCAAGGCGAACCGGGGGTACTGCGTCACTAAAGTAACTCTAGCTCTTAAAATAATTTTAATTTTTAAAATCCTTTGGAGGATATGTTCTTAAGGGTCTAAACTAAAGACTCCATCAGGATCGGAAAGAGCCTCTCCGAACCGTTCGATACCAAACGAAGTGTCAGACAATGCGACTCCCTATCGTGCGACTTCTTCAATATACTCCTGAAAAAATACTTCGAACTGCAGAGCTGAATAGAAAGGGTTCTATTTTCTACAAGAGTGTACAACTGCTGGCATATGCTGATGATATTTATATCATTGGCTTCAAGAAACGCGCCGTTATTTCTGCTTTCTCCAGTTTGGATAAGAAGCCAAAGCAAATGAGTCTGGTAGTAAACAAGGGCAAGACGAAATATCTCCCGTCATCAAACAAATAATCGTCGCACTCGCGTCTTGGTTCCCATGTCACTGTTGACAGCCATAACTTCGCAGTCATAAATAATTTTGTCTATCTTGGAACCAACATTAACACCAATAACAACGTCAGCTTCGAAATCCAACGCATAATAACTCTTGCTAAAAGGTGCTACTTCGGACTTATTGAGAAGTAGAGTCCTCTCTCGACGAACAAAGATCAAACATCTGATGAGTCAGCGTTACGAGTTTTCGAGAGAAAGGTTTTTCGGAAGCTTTATAGAGAGAGAGAGTTTCTGTATGTTCCTACTCCGTTGCAAATACCAGGTAGAGAAAGATCTGGCTACACTTGGAAGCTCCAATTGGTGTCAAACAGCGAAAAGGAAGAACGACTGGGGCACTGTTGTAAACTTGGCTAAAACCGCGTAAGCGCCAATAAAGAACAAGAAGATGGATGCCTTATATATTATATGAGCTGTGATCAGATATTCCCTTTCCATATTTCAAGACATTGCTTTAGATTTCTTTCTATACAGTCAAGTTACATACTTTCCCTTCATTCAATCGGTCAGTTCTTTACTTAGTATAGCAACCAGTTCGATTTATTGAAAACGGAACGTTCCATTTATCTCCATGATCTGTTCAATAGTATCTTAAAAAAAACTCTCGGTTTATTTATTTTGATTTTATTTCACTTCAGTATAGGTAGTTTATAAAAAAATACTACTTATACATATAATACGAGTACTTTACTTTTGACAGAAACATTGTACATACGTACACATGTATGCATAGAGTTTATGCACTCACTGTAAGCAACATCTTCAAGTTGTAATAATCGAAGGTATTTGCCTTCCTTGCCAACTCTTTTTCATCCTCATCCTCCACATGCCTTAAGCTTAGCTGCTCGGTCGTGTTCAGCAGCCAATGCTGTGGGGGTTGTGGCAAAGCCGAAGCCGACAATGCGTTGAACGACTTGCTGCTAGCAAAGTGCGTTCTCGAAGTCGGCATAGGCCTTCCAGGTGGTGTCTTACCATAAAAACTACCGTTGGCAGTATTTACGAGGTAATTCGGTCCATACCAACGATCGTTGCTCTTTTTCTGAACTCTCCTCCGTTCGTAATTTCGTTCGGACGAAGAAGACTGGTAGTTATGCTCACTACCAGAGAAAACACCGCTTTCACTGCTACTAGTACTACCACTACTAAGTCGACGAGGGTCCAGTGAATATTTTTTTGAACAAAAGTTCGAAAAGAACGGTTGCTCTCGCTGCCACTTCTCCTTAGGTAGAGGAGAGGAGGTTGCTTCTTTTGTTTCCTCCAGTACTTCCTCACTGCCTACTTCCTTGCTATCACACTCCACTTCAACAAACGGGCAGTGCTGAGGTGTTTGTGACACGGTCGATGTCGCTGACGCATCACTGGTGCTATCGCTATCAGGCTGAGCTGAATCACATGATACGGTGTTGGATAATCTCCGTCTGATGGGCTGTACATAGTTATCAAAACTAAGCTTATCATCACATGACGAGGAGTATCCACCATCGCTGCTCGAATCCGTGCTCAGTCTGGGTACAAAAGCTTGTTGTTGACTGGTACTTACGAATGCCTGCCCGCTAACACTTGCTCCACTACACGCGAAGGATAATGATCTCGATGATTTCGTTATTGCGATTGACGTTGAATAATTTACCTGCTGATTTGTTTCTAATGTGAGACCCAGGCTTTCTACAAGGTACGCAATAAAATTATTTACGAGTCCTCTTTGCGTAGTTAATCCTAGCCGTGATGAGTTGTCAATGCAGCCACCATCACAACAGCTAATGGTTGTGCTCACTTCGAAATTATTGTCAGGTGTTTTTTCAGAGATTGTCATCTTAAAGCTTAATTCAGTTTAGATTCTAGTGATTATGATATTCTGACTTTTTAGTAAAATATTAGCTCTTTTCAGGGAGTTATATTCGCTTTTTAGGTAGTTCTTCACTTCCTTTTAATTTTTCTAGAAACTTGTAATCGCTTTTGTACCCCTTGCGAAGATTTACTTGCCGCGTTCGTTTTAGTAATGAAGACTGTTTGAAATTTCAGTGACTTATATACAAATCCAGGTAGACGCTCGCGTCGAAAATAAAGTTATGCCTGCTTTCAGCTTTATTCTATTACCTGCCGCACTATCTTTGTGTACCTTGTCTTCTTTGTTAAAAGACAATTTATTCTTTTTAGCTTACAATTCCCCAAAATCTTCTAAAAAATAATACAAAAGCCTATTTTTATGCCTATAAATAACTTTTCACTCCTTTAGATAAGATTAAAGATATTTACAAAGGTGGAAACGGAACGGTTTGGAAACAGAAAGTTGGTTGTTGAAACCATAATGGTCCACTTTATTCTTCGTCTTATGTAACTAACAAAAAAATATTGAATTCACTTTAAATGCTAGACATTAAAGCTTGGAAAGAAATCACGGTTGAGATAAGTTGAGATGGCGGAACAAGTTAAAAAATGTGATTATTTTTATTTTGTATAATGATATTTCTAAAAAAAGTATTGTGCTAAGTTGGTAGGACAGTTCTCAATTAAATGGTTAAAAATATTGATATTTCTGACCAAATTTCGTATGCAGAATCGCTGCAAATACATGAAGAGGCTTACGGTGATTTAGTTTTATCAAAAATACAAGCCTACGAGTGATACAAAGCCTTCAAAGACAACAAGAAAAAAAAGGATATCAAGAGAACTCGAAATCATTACGCGAGTGCGTTTGAATGATTTTGGTGAATATTTTGGTTATGAAACGCGTTTTTGCCCGACTTGTCTCGAAGCTAAATATTTTTTCAAAAAGAGTATTGTAAATAGGACTCTTTGGACATGATTGATTGTGCGAATTCCACCTCACAATCATGGAGAACATTATAACTGCCGATGAGACATGGTTTATGAGTTTGGTATGCAAACAAATCAACAATCATAGAAACGGAGGGAGAAAACGAGCCGAAATCAAAAAGCCACGCTAAAGCCGAACAATAATCAAGGTAATATGCTTTATTTCCTATATTCGTAGTTTATTGTACCATGAATTCATTCCGGAGGAACAGACGCTGAATAAGAAGTTCTATTTTTTCGTACTGATGCGTTTGCGTGAAAACATCTGTCGAAAACAGACGGAATTGTTGAAGAGTATTTCATGGATTTTGCAGTAGACCATCACCATAATATCGAGCCACTATTATATCGGAACTATAAGCCAAAAACTCAATTAATACCATCGATCAACCACCGTCACAAGATTGGGCTCTGTGTGATTATTTCTTGTTCCAGAGACTAAAATAGCCGCTCAAGTTTTATTATTAGGTGGTCAACTAAGTTTTACTGAAAATGCATTTTCATTGTAAAGAAGTGGTTACAAATGAACTAATCGAAGTCACAACCAGCTCAACACAACTTTTGCCAATTTTTCTGACATAGCTCTAATAACATTACGGCAAAACTGTTCATCTTGTGATGTTATAAATGAATCAAGCCATTTTTCGATGTCGTCTTTTGAGTGGAACTGAATCTGAACCAATCTCCAATGCAATATCTGGGGAATATAGCGGGAGGGGCTTCTCATATTACCGTTACTGTGTAGGTTTTAACGGGTTTGGCAACGTGAAGCCGAGTTTTGTCATGCAGCACATTCATTTTTTCGTGCCTCTCTTGGTATTTGCGACGTTTTACACATTTAGCCGCTCTAAAATGTCTTGTAATGGTGACTCCCATAACTGAAACTCTTCTTGCGTTTGATACGCATCGTTATTGAGCAACGTATTCGAAAGTTTCTGACCTTCCTTCACGCGAACGCTTGTTAATGCCAAACGTTGTTTCACCTGAAGCAACATCTCCGTAAACTTTTTGGAGTTTTTGATGTGCTGCGGGCACCGAATTCTTTGACTAAAAGATGAAAATCAAACCTTCCGCAAATGACGATTATTTGACACATAAACAAAGTCACCAATGTGGAAGCGCAGTTTCTTTTTCAAATATTTATATTCAGTTTATCACGTTTTGAATAAATAAGAATCGATCAGTATTAACAGCTGGAACTATTTTTTTACAAAACAATTTTTGGCGCATCAAAAATTCAAATTCAAAAATCAAATTCCAAATAATTTCGTTTTAATCAAATCATGAAATTGAGGATCACCGTCCTTCGTTGTGATGATTGTATGAGTCTTTTAAATACGACGGCCAGAAGCCAGGTCGTTCAAAAGCTAGTAATGTTGCTGAATTCGTGGAAAAAATCCATGAAATTGTTGGTATTGATGAATTTCACTGCGAAAATGTTGGTTGAGGGATTAAATATGTGTAAAAAAAAACACTAAAAAAAAAGAGTAAAAACCACTTTTTTTTTGTTTCTCTGAAGATTTGAGTAAAAGTAAGGTCTGAAGGGTTTGTACACGAATTGCATGAGACCCTTAAAAAGTGTACGAATCTTTGATGAAAAAACGGATTTCACTGATCAACCGACCGCCGTATTTGCCTGATCCATAACCATGTGCTTATTTTCTATTTTCAAAACTGAAAAGACATGAAAGGAGTATTTGGTGATATTATCTCAGCCATACAAGCAACCGTGAAAATAATATTAAAAACCTATGCAGGCCCTGGTAAATCCTTTTTTTTCTGTTGTATTGATTTTAATGAAATTTATTTTGAGTGAATAATAATATTCAAGAATAATGCAATAAATGTATATTATCATTAAATTCTATAGCCAAGAAATTCCATTATTTTTAGAGCACAACTTGTATATCGATTATAATTTGCTATATATCGATTAATTTTTTCTAAGTTTCGTATACCTAAAGCATGTTGGAGTCCAATTGATTTTAAAGAAAGAAATTTACGAAAGTATCATAAGGCTATGTCATCAGAAAATCTTATCATAATCGATAAATCTTTTCACTTAATACAAATATTTCTATTACTAGATTTCATTCAATTTTTTTTTTAATATGAATAATAATAAAAATTATAAAATACTTTATAGCCATTAATCTTTATATATTTCCAGATAAAAGCAAAATATTTGTTTACTAATGTATTTAAAAAATTTGTTTTCATATATTTTTGAATAGCTGTTTTTGTTCGGATCTTTGTTATATAATATACAATTGAATACATAAGAAGCTGGGCGTGGTTGCAATTGTAAAATTGTTTAAGAACAAAGGAAAATGTATCAAGGTCATGGTAAATTATGAATCGAAATTTCCAGACAAAGGTCAGCTTGGTAATTTCTGGATTTTTTTTACGTCGCGAAAAGGGTCATTTCATAGGTAAACTGATTTTTAAGTTGAGAGAAGGCGAAGCGCTTTCTTTTAAATAAAATCTCAACAAAGTCAGCAGTAGCAGAAAGGTTGGCAATAGTGACGGAGAAGATTTCATTTAGCTCCATATAGATAACAATTTTCCATACATACAGTTAACAATTTTACACAAAAGTAAAGGGTAAAGCGCGCACAATGCAACTGACCGAAAAGAAAGTTAAAATAAACCTAACATAAACACAGTACACTTAGGTCAAAGTGAAAGATGGAAACTTCAAGAATTTTTCAAAATCCAAGGCAAAGAGTTCGAGTTGATAAAGTGGTGGTACTAGCAATGACAAACAGAACAGAACAGCGAAGAAGCAGCCATTCAGCATAGTGATTAAGTCTTATATTATGATCATAGCAAATTATGAACGCTCAAGTAGACCAAACAAACTCTTAAGAACTCCAACAATCTCAGACACGACTTCATCAACATACAAATCCATCTTCTGACAGTTCTTCGCCGATTCTTAACTAAATTTCTTTGTTTTGCAATTCTAAGCGAGCCACAAAGTTTAACAAAGAAAATGGTTTGTGTCTAGACTAAGCAATGATGAAATAGCCATAGGTACATACACTAGAGCGGATTGATTTACAGAGAAGCAAAAAAAAAGGAAAACATCGCGTATGCGGGCAATGTACTAATCGCGAAAAAATTCTATGGATCATTCCGATCAACTTTGCCTGAGAGAGTCAGTGATTTTTACGGTACAACATTTGACTAACTTATAACTTATATATAGGTTTGTTACAACGAAACATGCCACGAAAGTATTCTAACGACCCAGACAGTTTTTAATGTGTGTTTGGAGAATTAAATTTAAAAAATCAGCGTGGAAATTTCTCGACATTTCTCTTCATTGTATTTAGACTATCAAAGATTTCCTGTAAAGAATCAAACAATCAATCAAACTAAACAAAAATCCAGACATAGGTATTTGATGTACCACTGATTTGGACCAAATCAAAGGATCATGCATTTATTATTTTTGTTTGACTCAAACAAAAGATACATATTTCAACCAAGTCTATACACACTATCCAGTATACAAATATGTCTCCACCCAACAGTCCTATCAAACATAGTGCCGAACTGCCTAAGCCAAATGATGGCACTGGAATTGTACTATGAAGAAAGAAGAAGAAATTATCCAAACTAAACATATATTATACAATCTAAACAGGTATAATAAAAGGTCACTCAAGGAGAAATACTTTTATCAGTCGTTTTTTGACAGATCACGCATGAGCTGTCAAGTTTATTTTCATCATGAAAAAAACTAAAAATATAGCAGCCGTAGCTAAGAGTGTACACGAAGATCGTGAAGAGTCCATTCAGCGCCGTTCACAGCAACTCGGACTGACGTAAAATACAGCTTGTATAAGAACTTCAGCCGCCAGACCTTCCCAAGCAACATCGCTTCGCTCTATAGGCTCTTAAAACTTTTAAGAAGATAAGACGTTTTCGAGGCAAATTTTGTTCAACGATGAGTCTCAAAGTGTAAGTAAACTAGCAAAATTGCCGAATTTGGGATAAAGAGCAACCTGTAGAAATTCAAGAGCTGCCATTTCATATAGAAAAAACAACGTTTTGGAGTGGTTTGTGGTTCGGTGTCCAAATTTCTTAAAAAATTATGCCGGTGAGAACGGAACCGTCAATGACGACCGTTATCGCACCATGATACACCGACTACTTGATGCCTGAAACTGAAGCTCGTGGTCTCGTTTTCATCAAGGCGGCGCCACTTCCCATACAGCGCTTCAATCAATGAGAGAACACTTCGATGAGACTTCACGCTTTGCCGGTCGATTGGCCACCGAGATCGTTCGATGTCATACCGTTGGACTTTTTTCAGTGGGGATATGTAAAGTCTAAAGTCGAAATGCTCGGACGAGCAACCGAAAATGGGACTCAACGGATGGACCATCTGAAGGTAGTCAAGATTAAAAGATTCCAAAAATAAATGCCAAATGCCAGAATGTCTTTCGGATAATAATAAACATTTCCCAATAAATTTTAAGTTTCTGTGTTTTTTTCATTAAAAAAGTGGAGAGCCTCGAACCTTCATGTTAAATAGAAGTATAATTTCTTTAGTTCTTTCATAGTCACCAAGACCTTTAATTCTTAAAGGCTAAGTTTTAATGATCTGTAAATTAAAATAAATTCAGACATACATAACTATAACAGTTCTTTATTTAACATTATTTATTTTTACAATCATTTAAAGCTTTACATCATGTAACCCTTTCCTTTCGCTCTAGAGCAATGGTAGATTTTACTTTTAGCAGCTTTTTCAAATTTTCTGTAGCCATGTCCAAATCGCTAAGATAAGCCATATCGGAGAGTCGCACTTCTCCGGTTGCTTGAGCGCAGAAAGTGGAATAGCTTCTTGCCAACATTTCTATGTTGTTGTTCCTCCCTTCTCCATACGCTTGAGTGCTCCTACTTTTTAGCAGCTCTAGGATGTTCTTCTTTCCAGGTCGTGTATCTCCATCGGAGCACGCTGCATTCCTTTCATTCTGCAAACGGCTATTCCTGTTTTTTACCGCTCTGGCGGTCAACCAATGTGCCGGTGGCTGCGGTAATTCGCAAGGAGCCGGCGAATTGTAATAACCCAAGCGTTTGTACCACTCTTGAATCACTCTGAAGTGAAAATCATTTTGCTGTTGCTGCAAATCAGAGTCTTCATCATCAGAGCTGTACTTGGATTCAGTGCTACTAGGAGGTAGCAATGACAAGCCGCTCATATATTTTATTCGTGTCGATGCGCCGAACGACCTGCTTGACGATGATGGCTTTCTAGTCCTTCTATATCGTAAGCGCCTAAAATGGCCAGCAAAATTATTTACAATTACTGCGGATAGTGTCATTGATCTTGCGTCCACGCCTACATGTTGTTCGTCAACTTCAATGCCCAGTATTTTCTTTAACTGTATTGTGGCTACAAGGTCATTTGAATCCATTGCGACTCGAGTGCTGTATTTGTTACATCCATACGTTCTATTATTAAAACGGTTTGGTGGTACAGAGAAGCAGCTTCCACTACTAGTAGAGGCTCTCGACGACGTGCTTGATGGTGATCTTGCGTCTTCATTTCGCTCATAAATACCAATGCCCAGTATTTTTTTCAAGTTTATGGTGGCTGCAATGTCGTCTATGTGCTGCATTTTGGTAATTAAGGGTCGTTTTAAATTTTTCTATTGAATTTCAAGATGAGATCTGAACTTAGCTCGTTCGATACGCTTCTGACGTCACGTAGAGTAAAACGTTTATTTATATACTATTTCAAGGCGATGGACTGATTTCGAGGTATGAACACACTTTTTCATCTTTTATTCATTCGAACTATAAGTCCCTCTTCTCTCTCTCTCTTTTTCTCTGTCTCTCTCTCCCTCTCTCTTCACTCATTGTATTACAATTTGAAACAAAGAAGACGTGGTTAAGTTTCCTTTCACTAATCCCTTTAATTCTGAGAAAGCAGGTAGATGAAGGAAATGCAAAATAATTGAAACAGGCATCTTAAGCTATTTTGACCCTTCCTTGTTTAATTTAATAAATTTAGAAAATCACAATGAAAACATCTTATAAAAATAAACATTTTAAAGCTTTTGAAGCGGATATATGAAGATATGGAAGGATTTTTAAAGAATCGATCGAAGACGTGTAGTATTGTGAGAAAAGTGTGGTATGTTCGATATACGAAAAATTTACCACAAATCATTTCATCATAGCTCACTAAACCGCTTAGGATTAATTTACCCTGTGTGTAAGAAGAATATCGCGAGCGCATAGCCAGCTCGTGACTAGCGCTGGTCGAGCTCAAATGAGGCGCAATCATCCAATAACGAAACACAAGCAGTCAGCTGCTGCTCATTTCCATTCTGTGGGACTATAGTGATCTAGCAAGCTCATCAGCCTTCAATATATGAGTGATTATGTTTTATCTTAACAGAACAAAAGAATCTAGAACGGAGATTTCGAAGAGTTTATTACCTGTGCTGAGGGAAGATGAAGCCAATTTAGCCAGCGAAAGTTCCAGAAAGCTGTCCGCATTGACTGCTTGGCAAAGCTTCGATAGTGAAACTGAGACCGCGGTTTCACGCAAGTCCGTTGTAGGCAGACAACCAAATCAATCTAATAATGAAATAATTCGCGCCAAAGATAAAAGTGTAGAGACTCCTTCACTAGTCTCGAACCAACTACTTTGAAGAACGCTACGCTCCGGAGCAGTACTTCACATCATCTCTACCTCCCTCGAAGGTATGTTAACAGAGGAAAAACTGCCGGAGGTTAGCTCGGCGACTTGGTCATCCAAGTACTTTGGAAGTGTGGAAGGATTCCAGTAACTCATAGTTAGTTTTCGCGTTTCCAGATGCTTCCACCATACACAAATTCCATAGAACATTAAAGGCTTCTACCAAAGTATAACCTTTTATGAGAGCTAACATATTTTACCAATAGCTCTTCTGCAGCAGAGTAACCGATGTCTGCGAGAGCATACTTTCTAGGGTGGGCTCTGTATTCTTAACTCGACTCACAGATCAGAGACACATTCTTCCCACTGATTTTAGATGGACCTCCGGAATTTTTTATATGGTGCTATGATTAATGGCGAGGCAGTTTTCAATAGCCCAGTTGCTTACCTAAGGTACACTTGAGTTAGTTTACACGCTAACTAAGAACTCTCTCAATCATGAGAGCTGCGACGTCTGCAGGCGAACAACCGACAGACTGCTTTATTAGACATCCCAAGTTATATTCCATGAATTGCCCGATTTCGCCACGAGAAACTTGAAGGAGTTGATCATCCCAGGGAATGTTGAGTTACTTTTAGATTAGAAATATTGAGATTAAAACACTCTCTAAAGTTAAAAGAATATATTTAAATTTTTGGTCCAAGATATAGAACTTCACGAGTCTGCTTTGAATAAAATATTCATTTTATTTTAATGCTAATACCAATCTTAACATTGTGCTTGGATTTTTTACGGACAACTTTCTTGAAGTTTTGCTGGCTACATTAGCTTCACCTTTTCTCAGCTAGAGATTGCGCAGGTAATAAAATTTACCAAACCTAAATTCTAGATTATTTTATTTCATTTAAAAAAGACATGATCGCTCATATAATGTATCCTAAACCCGAACAAAGCACATCATTGTTTGATTTCGGCTGACCTTCGATAAAGGATTAAGGAGACAAAAATAATTAATAATTGAACTAAAATTAATTACTTTTCTTAAATCTCTCTTCCAGAAGTTTTTTTTTGAAATGTTATTGAAAAAAAAAAAGGTTTTGGGAAAATACCTTGAGTTATATGTAAACATTTTTAGTTCAAGCAAGAAAGACGTCGTTTACCTGTCTCTTATATAAACCATCGAAATCCTAGCAAAACCATCAGAAACAAACCGAGCGCACAAAGTAAAGGTCTTGAAAAGAATTAACTTAATTTTACAAATTACGTAGTAATTCACTAGGAATCTCAGGCGTTAGTAAAGTGCTGTTAATTTATTGGTCATAAAATATCCCCACATTATCAAAGTAAGCGAAACCCACAGTAAACAACGATTAATGATGTCAAACTCTAAGGAATTCCCAAAGTCCGGTGTCACGACACCAAGTTTGGGAAATAGCTTTACGGACAATCAGGACACCGACCAGCCAAGTTTAGCGACAACTGACAACCGGAGAATGTCTAGCAAATTAAACCAGGATACTGGCAGCTTCACTAATGTGCCACCGCCTTTGGTCTTGCCACAACCATCAGGGCTTTGGCTGTTTCCACAATCGCGTGACTGTAAGGAAGAGCTCAGTGACGATGACACGGAATTGGCAAATAATACTTTCGATTATTTCAACTTGAAGAAGTTGCAACCTAGTAATTCATCGGCGCCTTCGAACTTACCACAGCCGCCAAAACATTGGCTGACCGAGAGAACGCAATATGGTAGTAAAGCAGAGGAAAGTGAGGAGGAGCAAGAGATGGCAAAAAAGACGGATACCTACGATTATTATAACTTGAAGAAATTGCTAAATGTTGGTAGCTATGGACAGCTGGGAGGCCGTAACTCACCTCAAGCCAGTAACAGTAACAGTAATCTGCCGGTGGTTTCAGCTTTGCCGCAACCGCCACAACACTGGTTGCTTGGGAGAGCGCAGAGTGCTTGTAAGGAAGATGAGATGGAGCGAGAGATGGCAAGGCTTGCAAGCACTTACGATTTTTATAATTTGAAGATGTTACTTATGTCCGAATAATATTTGTTATGCATTTATATAATTACGTTCAACCGACAATGTATGTTTCCTTATAAAATCGCTTAAGTTGAAGATTTAAAAATTAAATAAATTTGTTATCCTCATATTAATTCTTATTCTTTAGACTCTACAGCGGGGGGTTAATTCATATAATTCTATTCTAAAAGTAGAGCCTTATTTTGTTGGCTCCTTACTGAGGCCATATCAAAACGCCACTACATATTTCTCTCACTAGTGCATGTTTTCCTACAGGGCATTCCTGGTGTAGTAATAAATGACTCTCTCATTAGTGCGTGTTTTCCTACAGGGCGTTCCTGGTGTAGTAATGAATCACTACTCCAACATATTTTCTGTTTGTTTATTTTCACTACTTAAATCTTCCGGATAGAGGGATTTGTATATACAAAATCACAGCAAATTTGCTTTTAAACTGAATTAATGAAATATTTTTTACCAAAAAAAAATATGTTAAAATTACTTTTATAGAATTATTTACCGTAATTAATAGTGATTGACTTGACAGTGTTCGTGTTTGGTATTAGTGTAAAAACAATAACTTAGTAGTGAAAATAAATTCAGCAAATTGATAATACAACGAAAGAACAGCATCAGTAGCGGATTCAGAACTTCTTACTGGGAGGGTTCTACAGAAAAAATGTTCCTCGTTAGGTTAAAATGTGGAAGCAGGCAAGCATTTCGGGAACACTCACAACCAGTTAGACATTGTAAAACAAACCTCTTTCTCTCTTCTATTAAATTTTTCGTCAATTATTGGTAAACTATCATTCTGCGACTTTCGATACCCAAAATACCCAGCGGTTCCGCCACTGCACAACATATTATTCGCCACTCTGGTTACTGTTTTTAGTGGCTAACAAAAATATTGACAACTAAAATTGTTTCCGTGACATAAATAATTTGTGGAAATTGCTACAATTTGACAGCAATTGAAATTAATTTTGTTATCATAAGAGCGTTAAATATGTAAATGCGTTCATTCTAATTTAACTATAAGCAATAGGCATTAATTGAATATAATAAAGGTTGATCCATTTCGAGTTTCCCTCCTCTTTTTAATGAAAAAACACACACACAAACTTCAAAACTAGTGAGGAATGTTTGTTATCATTCAAAAGAGCATTCTTTGGCGTTTATTTTTTAAAGATTTTCTTTTCCAAATGTTGGTCGCGGCTACGACTCAAATAATCCATCCGTTGAGTCCAAGTTTCGATGACTCGCTCGACCATTTCGACTGGTACCTGGTAAATGACACGCATGATGTTCTGCTCCAAGGCCTAAATCGAAGCGAGATCGTCCGCATAGAATTTAAACTTTACATATCCCATAGGGAATAGTCTAACGGTGCGATACCACACGATCTTGGTGGCCAATCGTCCAGCCCGAAACGAAAAATTATCTGCTCATCGAAGTGTTCTCTCTAAAAGAGAACACTAATTGATGTGGTTTATGGGAAACGACGCCGTCTTGTTGAAACCAGATGTTGCCGAGATAACGAGCTTCAATTTCAGGCATCAAATAGTCAGTAATCATTGAGCGATAAAAATTGCCATTGCCGGTCACGTTTTTACCGCCATTATTTTTGAAGAAATATGGACCAATGATTTTATATACCCACAAACCACACAAAACCGTTGATTTTGCTGAATGAAATAGCAGCTCTTGAATCTCTTCTGGTTGGTCTTCGTCCCAAATACGGCAATTTTGCTACCATTGAGCCAAATATGGGTCTCATCGCTGAACAAAGTTTGACTCGAAAACGTCGGATCTTCTTGAAACTTTTCAAGAGCCCATAGAGCGGAGTTATGACACTTGGGAAGTTCGAGCGGCTTCAGTTCTGGCACAAGCTGAATTTTACCTGTACCACATCCTCTGTTAATAGCTTGCACTATGTTACGATGCAGAGGCCTAGCAGTTCGTTTTTCCTTATTCAATGAAAACTGTAAAATGCAAGGAAAACCCAGGAGTCACGCGCGTCAACGCCATCGAACGCGAGAAATGGAGATGCCACGCGAATACCAGAAGGAGCCGATGTCAAAAGGTGTCAATTCGTGAAACGATTCACGTCGGAGTAGTAAGCTTTTTTCAAGAAACTTTATAGGGATGATGAGTCCCTCTTCACAAGTAAAGACGCAGTGAGGACTGTACCATAACCAACGGCAGAAGCGGTAATAGATCGTGAAGGGATAAACCTAAACAGCACCCGTTAAAGCGCTTGATGAGTAGCGGCCTCGCAAAAATCGCTCAAGTAGAGGGAGGAAGTGTATTCGGAGAGGGAAAAGGCTGGCGGATAGTGGTTCACGACGGTTTGGCGACCCGATGAGAGTTGAAATGAGTGGAGCTAATGTAAATTGGTACCTAATACCTAAGACCTAAGACACCAGAGGGATGGACAAGTCATCCAGTGAAGCAAGGTCCATTGCACTGGACATAAACATAGGTGATAATGAATTCTCTCAAAGAACAGAGCGTCTTAGAGGGATGCCCCGCACAAACAAGCCCCACTCCTGCATAAAAACTCGCTCCTACGACGAAGCGAGCAGATTAAAGCAAATTGACTTGGCAGGAAGAGGTACAAGCACCACGCTCATCCACAATCAGTTGCACCAAAAAGACAACCAGCACAAGCGGTGGTTAGTACAAAGGCTAGCAGCTTAGGTCGTCACTCTATGCATCAGAATGACGGTACTACCGAAAAACTACTCAGCTGAGGTCATGACGGCCGAAGAGCTGACCACACTGCAGGAGTCCATTATGTAAGAGGTGTTCAAAGGCAGGAAATATCCACTCGTTTTCTGGGATGCTTTTTTCAGGTCAGGCAGATTGGTAAAAGACTGGACTGGCAACAAGGAAACAGCTTTTTGGCCGACTGAGACTACTCCGAAGCTAGAGGAAATACAATAAACTGATCCATTTCGAGGTTCCCTAACTTAAAAAAAAAAACATAAACTGATCCAATATTACTCCTAATATGCGCAGGTAAAATAGTTGACTACGTATTGAGCATACTTAAGCCGCAAAACGAGAGCTTAACCGCCTTAGCCTGGAGAGATTTTAACAGCAGTGACGAGGATGTAGGTTTAGGGCTGAATGTTGTTATTGACCCCTGAACTTGAAATTTAGCGCGATAACTCCAACTACCATTTATAGATCAGGGTTCAATTTGTGGTTCATATCTAATTAGGAAAAGGTTTGCCATATATAAGATTACACTCAAAGGCTTCAACCGATATTTTTCTCGTTCGTGATCGAGTATTCGATATTTGCTACGTTGTTTACCGTATAGTCGAAGCATATAATGAGAAATCTCTACTTTTTGGTAGTGTAGCGCACACTTTACTGCCTAAAACCTGCTTCTTCATACCAAAACCAAGTTTTATTTACATTCTCCTGCATAAATGCTGAATTTTCAGCTTGATACTAAAGCAATAAACTTATTTTAATAGAATTATGCGTTACAAAGAGAAACTCTTTGATTAACACTTTTTCCATTTGCTTGACCTTTTACTCGTTCCTTTGACTTCGCAACGAATTTGGCAACATGTCAGTGCAAATAAATTGAAACTGACGAAAATAAAGCGCAAAGTCAGACATTAAAAACATGAAAACTTCCACAATAACCACACGTTTCACTTACAAATGCTACTACAGATCGTCCTATATATGTATGTATATCTCTATTTATGTGTGTGTGCATAAAATTACATTACGACTACATGTTAACAAGGCTATGCATATATCTCTGCATTTTCGGGCAATAAAGAACGAAGCGTTCTACGTAATGCCGAAAGCCAAAAGCGAACACTGTCAACAAAAAGAAAATGTGTCAAAGCAGACAAGCACGCACACAAGTACATGCACACGTATGGGCAGATACAAAATGATGGCATAAATGAGTAGTAAGCGCACTTTTACCACTTTCACCCCACTTTTTTCACATAGAATTATATGATGCACACACACATATACAAGAACAGCCACGTAGCTACATATGTGTGTGTTTTGGTTGAGTGGGATGCAAAGCAAAAAAACCATACTAGTGTAAAATTGTTTTTAGAAATTTATACAATTTGAAAGTTCCACTTATACTTTGGCATGCGTGTTTTTATGGCTCACACATTACCGGCAACCTTGTGCCTTGTACCTTGCACTTTGCGAACAAGAAAAAAAAAAAAAAAAAACAATGTAAAAAACGTTAACTACGGCTGCACCAAAGCTAAGATAGCCTTCACAAATGAAACACATTTCATAAAAGAACTGATTTTGATCGTCCAGTTTGTATGACAGCTATATGCTATAGTAGACCGATCTTAACAATTTTTTTGGAAATTGAATTATTTACTTGAAAAATAATTTTTGTAAAATTTCGTGAAGATATCTTGTCAAATAAAAAAGTTTTCCATATAAGGATATGATTTTGATCGTTCAGTTTGTATGGCAGCTATATGTTATAGTAGCGCAATCTAAAAAAAAATTTCAGAGATCGTATAATTGCCTTGAAAAGTAAGCTCTGTCAAATTTCGTGAAGATATCTTGTCAAATAAAAAAGTTTTCCATATAAGGATAAGATTTTGATCGTTCAGTTTGTATGACAGCTTTATGTTATAGTAAACCGATCTGATTAATTTTTCTGGAGATTGTACTATTGTCTTGAAAATTAATATTTGCCAAATTTCGTGAAGATATCTTGTCAAATAAAAAAGTTTTCCATATAAGGATAAGGTTTTGATCGTTCAGTTGTCACTTTATATGACAGCTATATGCTATAGTGGTCCAATATCGGTGATGCCGGCAAACGAGTAGCATTTTTGAGAGAAAAGAAGGCTTGCGAGATTTTTATGCTGATCATTTGTATATTATTTATATAGTACTGATTTATTTTGAAGGACCTCCAACGTTTTCTGAGCAGTATAAATCCAGTGGCTAACTTAATAAATCGTGTTAAGGGTATAAAAAAGTAAAAAAAAAACCTACATGCAAATTGAATAAAAGTACACCCTTACCTTTGTGTGTGTGTGTGTTGCTATGCTCTCTACTCCATGTAAAAAGCATATGAATGCGACTATCACAAGGCGTTGCCATAGCTTTGGCCGGGCAGTACAGGGTGGCATTGAAATGACTGACAATATCGTCAGCATCAGTGAAATTGTGTGCGGTCGAAATAAAAATCTGCATAAATTTACCAGTTACACATACGCCCTGGTGTGCTGTCGTCCAACCAACTAACCGACCAAGCAAACAGGATCATAGACGACAATTTGTTTGGCAGCAAGAAACGGAGTAAAAAAGCTTACTTAATTTAAAGCCAGTGGCAGTATGGATGACAGACTGTGCGTCGAATTGATACTGCATAAATTTTGTTTATCTGCCGACACAAACACACACACATTTGTACAAATAAGTGCGGTTATGTGTATAAGCAGCAGGTTGTTTGTGGTCATACTTGCGGTGGCATGCATGCAAGTGAGCGGCAGCCAAAGAAAAAAACATACATATGCATAATAATTTAGTGAAATATGTGTTTTGAAAGAGGACCTTCATTGGTTCAGTGGCTGCCAAAGTGACAGCCAACCAGACAGCTAAGCAAATAGTAAGCGCGCACAGACAAGCAGACTAAATCGTTGCCAGCAGCTTAGGGAAAGCGAATCTGCATGGCATTTACATAGTTGAGTTTTTATTGTTATTTTATTATTACTGTTATTATTATTATTATTCTATATTTTGCATCATCTCAATTTGTGGTTTTGTTGTGTGTGGCAGTATTTACAAAAAAAAAGAAAAAATAAAAAAAAAAATTACAAAAATAAAAATAAAACTGCAGAAATGCTCAACAAAGTTTTCGCAACTACACATTGGTAAATATTTGTGTTTTGGAAAGTTTTTGAGTAGCGCTGAAGTATGGTTTTCTAAATAGCATAATAGTTATAAGGATTCAAGCAAGAAAGTATGTCAACTTATTTCTTATGGCATAGAAGTATAAAAAGGTATTTACCTTGATTTTTATCGACCCGTGCCTATAACAGCTATACGTTTTAAGGTCCAATTTATAGAAATTGTTCGGAGATTGTAGCGTTGCCTAGGAAAATAGCCTATGAGAAATTTTGAGCAGATATCTTGTCAATTGAAAGTGTTTCTCATACAAGTACTGGATTTTGTGGTCCAGTGGTCCAATCTGCACACCTTTTTTGGAGATTTTAGCATTTTCTTGGGAAATAATAGGTGCTAAATTACGTGAAGATATCTTATAAAAAAATTAATATTTGATTTGATTTAGATTAGACATAGATAATAGGCTGAGACAACGTTGTAGTATCCGGAGAAAGTGTTCAGATCGTAGCACAATATCATATAGTAAAGGGTGGGCCATATAAAATTTTAAATTTAAAAAGTCAATAAAAAAAACGGCTTGATATTTTTCAAAGGTCTAACATTTATTTAAAAGGTTGCTTTATGAAATTTATTTGTGGAAAACAATTGCTGACAAACACGGCTGAGTTTACAGTAGCTTATCCGATCCACCCAATTTTGGAGTACTTTCTCGATGGTTTCAGGCCTTATGGCAGCTACAGCAGCTTGAATCTCGTACTTTAGATCTTGAATTGTTTCTGGATGGTTGGCGTAACATTTATCTTTAACAGCTCCCCACAGAAAATAGTCCAACGGAGTTAAATCGCAGCTTCTGGGAGGCCCATTCACATCACCTCTTTGGCTAATTATGCGATTTTCGAAGATAGGGCGTAAAAGAATGAGTGTAGCGTTTGCTGTATGGCAGTCCTGTGCCCCAAAAGCGACAATTCTGCTTGTTAACGTAACCATCGAGGTGGAAATGAGCCTCGTCCGTAAAGATGATTTTTCGGTAAAATTTACCATCCTTTTTTTTCAATATTTCCCAGTTTTTTTCAAGTGAATAGCGACCAATTTCGTAAATATTAGACTTTTTACTGAATATCTGTCACTTTCCGAATGGTATTTGACGTTTCCAATGTCGAAACATAGATAATTCAAATTTAAGAAATTAGATGGCCCACCCGTTACTAAAGTGGCCTTACAAGCTAAACGCTTAAATTCAAGTACCTACAAGAACTATTTTGTTTTGATTTAAAAGTCGAGAGGTGACTGCGCGGACAACTGACTCTATACAAGAGAAGCAAGCATCGTGCCTGGCCAGTACTTAGGCGACTGTTGCGCGGCGATGTGTTGTGATTTAAAAGTCATGAGGTGACTGCGCGGACGACTGGCTCTATATAAGTAAAGCAGACACTGTGGCTAGCCAGTACTTAGGCGGCTGCCGCGCATCGAAGTGTTGTGATTTAAAAGTCATGAGGTGACTACGCAGGCAACTGACTCTATATAAGTAAAGCAGGCGCTGTGCCTGGCCAGTGCTTAGGCGACTGTCGCGCAGCGATGTCCGTCCGGCATGGTTCCAACAATTTACATACATACTTCCATATAAATTCTTAAGATGATTATGCGGTAGTAACCTACCAAAAACTTACTTCAGTGTCGAATAGCGATAGTCCTCGTACCTAGAAAATTACCTTGGTATCAAATGTGTTGAAGAGCTTCAATTTTTTGGGGGAATCACTGTACCAACTCCTTCCAAAATCAGCGTTAAAGTCATAAAAAAATATATGTAAATTCACATCAGCACATGTAGATGTATGAATTTTTTATTCCGGGTTTTCAAATAGGGATGATATGTAGGATTTCTAAGAAAAGATAGATAGAATACATAAGAACATTTTTGCAATTTTTTTAGCTTTATTATCAAAATTATCGTTCTACAATTCCAAAATTAATTTCGAACGTACATTTTTTTTACATAATTTTCAAGTGCCAATAAGACTAAGAACCGCTCGAAGTAATGAAAATATTGCTGCCGTTCAGGCAAGTCTTACTGGGGACCGCAATTTGACGATTCCAAAACGTTCTCAAGAATTGGGTCTGTCCCAAACCACAATCTAGGGGATTTTGAAAAGGATTTCGGTTTGCATCCGTTTAAAATGGTTTTCACTCGAGAACTGGTCCACCGTAAAGGTCGTGAAATTGCTTATTTTGCCTTGGAACTACTTGAAAACCCCAAATGTAAAAAAAAAGTTTGCGGACTTGGCTAAATGTAAGCAAATGAGTTTATTGACCCCATAAAATGTAAACAAAATTTGCTGATTTTTTCCTTGGAACAACTTGAAAACAGTAATGATTTTTTAAAGAAAATCACCGGTTTCGTTGGGACCCACTTTCATGTGTTTCATCTGAATGGTGAGATACATAAACAAAACTGTTGATTCTGGTGCGAAGAAAATCCACAAGTTTTTCATGAAAAACTACTGCATTCGCCTAAATTGACAGTGTGGTGTGGTTTTTGATCTGCTGGAATCACCGGTTCGTACTTCTTTAGAAATGAAGCTGGCGATCGCGTTACTGTCAATGGAGAGCGTTATAGATCGTTGACAGCCAACTTTTATGGCCTCAATTGGAAGAAGTTGATATTGACAATATCTGGTTCCAACAAGGCAGGACTACGTGCCACACAGCACGTTTAACAACCGAATAATTGTGAAAAAAATTTGAAGATTCGATTACTTTTCGAAATTGTGTCATTAAATGGCTTCCAAGAAGTTGTGCCTTAACACCTTACTACTTTTTGTTGGTTTGTTTGAAGTCATTGGTCTTTAGCTATAAACCAGACTCACTTCAAGCTTTGGTCAGTCAACATTGAACGTGTTATTCATGCCACAGGACTTTACTTAGTAGAAAAAGTGCTCAAAAATTGGGTTTATTGAAGTCATGTAAAATGCAAAAGAAGTTTTGGAGACCATTTGAATGAAAATAAATGCGATTGTACTTCACATTAAATAAAAAAACATTTGAATTACCTTAACAATTAGTTTATTTTTTCATATCACTCTTATTGGCGAACCCTGTAATAATGCTTCCGTAAATACGAGTACTTAAAAGCCCGAAGCAAACCACATAATCAACGGTGTTTTGAGCAGCAAAAATGAAACGCCTGCGTCGACAAAAATGCACACACGCACACACACACACATGCATACTTTCAGCTATTTACATATAATGCATGTGTGTGTGTGGGTGGTTGGGTGTGTACGAGTATGTGTTAGAAAACATCTGATGGATATGTTTTAATTAAAGCCGCCGTTGTTGCCGCAAAGTTGCCGTTGCAGATAGCTGTTGTTGACACCGCTTAATGAAGTAAACAAGCAAAGGAACTCATCATAGCAAACCGCAACCACAAATATTATGAATGATTTTGCCAGCGCTCGCACACACTACTTATCAGGCGAGTACTATATGAAAGCTTAAGTAAATACTCAACAAGTATGAGAATAACAAATACTTCAATAAACTAAAAGATAAGTTCATAGAGAAGATTTAATAATCGAAAAGTTGTTGCTTGGCATTAAACGTGTTTTATGGTGATTGAATTGAAATGCTGCGGAAAATATGCATATATGGAAGCAACGAAAGTGAAAAGAACCGAATTTCAAATGAGTTCTTTGAACTCTAGTTCTTTGATTTTTTAGACATGTGATTTTAAAGAAGAAAGAGAGCGGATATAATGTTATGGCCAAGAATTTAGCGTTATTTTAAAGATAAAGATTTCCGTTTATGTTTATAAAATGATTTCAGGCAAATGAACGCCGCAGTTGGCTCGTAGAAATTGCAGCCGGGAAGCTTAATTTTGGACCACAGCAGTCGGGACTATATGTCAACAATTAAGCATCGAAAATTATCTTATTATCGTAGAAGTCATTCGTCTCAGGTTCATCTACGTAGACAAGCAACTTCACATAACTCCCTAAAATAGTCCAGCAGTGTTAAATCGCACGAGCTTGAAGGCCATACCAAAAGCCCACGACAAGATATAATGCGCTCACCAAAAGTTTCCTTTAATAAACTGGCTCTGTCCTTGGCTGTATGGTATGTAGTGCGTTCTATCTGAAAAAAAAGGTCGTCTACATCAAAATCCTTCAATTCAGGCACAAAAAAGTCAATATTCAAGATTCTATATTCTTCTCCATTGACTGTAACATTATGACCGGCTTCACCGGGCGGTATAACGGCTCAATAACGGCTTGTCGCTGTTTAGTTTATTAACGTACCCATTCAACCAGAAGTAAGCTACATCTTCTTCTTCTTAATTGGCGTAGACACCGCCTACGCGGTTATAGCCGAAAATACAACAGCGCGCCAGGCGTTCTTCTTTCTTCGGCTGGTCTTTCCAACGGAGTAAAGGTCTTCCTCTTCCTATGCTTCCCCCGGCGGGTACTGCGTCGAAAACTATCAGCGTTGGAGTGTCATCATTCAATCGGACGATATGACCTAGCCAGCGAGTCGCTGTCTTTTAATTCACTGACTATGTCAATGTCATCGTATATCTCGTACAGCTCAACGTTCCATCGATTGCCCCAGATCTTTCGTAAAGCCTTTCTCTCAAAAATTCATAACGCCAACCCATCAGATCTTGTCATCGTCCTTGCCTCTGCACCATATAAGTAGTATGACGGGGATGATGAGTGACGCAGTAGTACCTGTTGGCATGAGGTATTCTGCTTTGGATTTCAAGGCTGACGTTATTATTGAAGTTAATGTTGATTCCAAAATAGACGAAATTATCTACGATTTCGAAGTTATGGCTGTCAACAAGGACGTTGGAGCCAAACGATTGCTACAACTGTTTGTTTGATGACAGGAGATATTTCGTCTTGCCCCCGTTTACTACATAACCAAAAATCTGGAAAAGCAAAACTAACGGCCCTATTGTAGGGTCAATGATATCAATATCATCGGCGTACGCTTATGGAAAAGTGTACCTTCTCTATTCAGCTCTGCAGCTCGAATTATTTTCTCCAAGAGTAGATTGAAGAAGTCGCATGATATGGAGTCGCCTTGTCTGAAACCTCGTTTGCTATCGAACGGCTCGGACAGGTTGTTCCTTGAACTTGTATTGCTTAACTAAGATCACCCCTGGAGGCTCTACAAGTGTAGGCTCCAGTCTTGAAACCTTCTGTTGTTCGCCGCTGTATCGCTGATCCAACATTTTCTTGTGAAAATCGAGGTCCATTCACTAAAAATTCAACGTGCTTGGTTGGATTTTGTAAACCCGAAAACTAAGATCCTTCCGCAAAATCTACCATAATGTGGACGTGCGCTAGTGGGCGGATGGACTCATTCCAGTCTTCTTCTCTGCATCGCCCCATAGCAGCAATATACTTACTCTAAGCAGTATTGCACCGCACGCATCACAAGAGAAGTGAGTCTTGGTATTCTTCGAAGCAGATTCCCTGCATAAAGTTTACTGTTTCGCTTGTTTCTTGGTTTATACCAACGAATCCTTTTTTCCCGTCACGGTCATGAAACCATACATATTGCGTTTAAATAGTGTCACACACTGCTGTGAGGCCATTGTGCTTGTTCTCCGGAGTAAGCAAATGCGACACTCATCGCACCGATAGTTTTCTCATGTCCATGTATTTCATGAAGGAGACTTTTCAGATGCCTCAGCGATCTCACACAACTTTAATTGATGATCTGCCGATCTTTTAGACATTTGTCACGTTATTTTCTTGGAACTGGTTCATCAAAAACTGACGTACGACCACGTTAAAACTCATTGAATAAATTTCAACATGGGATATCTCTTCCAAAAAACGAATCATCGAAAGACTCATCGATAGATTTTTTCTGTAGCAATGCATACACTGAAGACAGCTTCGAAATAAGTCCACATATCAGTCTTTCAGACCGACATTTTTAAAATAACAGAAAGCACCGAGTAGACTTCGGTCCTAACTTGCAATAAAGACTATCCGTAGCACCAACACAAAATCTTATTGCTTAAGATTTTATTAAGGAGGCAATTATTAAATTTGCAGTGAGCAGCTGAGTAAAATTCATATGGGTATCCAATCATATAGGAATAAAGGGATCCGCTCGAACGCTGCCAGGAATGCAGTTTTCTTTGCAATCCCACCTTTAAAAATCGCAGAATACGAGACGCTAGAACATTACAACTGTGTTTGGCAAGCTTCAGTCGGTCCCAAGGTAGATGCACCTTTTTAACGAACCGACCAACCAATCCACAACCGAAAGGTATAAAACAACCCTCCTCATTCGAAGTGCTTGAACAATCACCACTGTGTATAACGAGTTTACGAGTAAAATTCGAATATTTACTTTTCATATTGTCAAAAGTCAATCAGTTTATTTTATGAATTTTTTCGCTGTAGACTATCGGACCGTTTATTAGCTCATTTGAGATGGCGACAAAATTGAAAAGTCCAAACACAACAACCACCTTGACGGCTCAAACCACAGCCAAGCATAAAAGCACACGTTCCTCAACCAATTTCGGCGCATCCACCACACGATCCATCAACTCAACATCGAGCAGCATCAGCTCCTGCAGCAGCCGACGCAGTTGCGACAACAACAACGGCAGTAAGACCAGCAAAAGTTGCACCAACACGAACAACAGCAATGCCTTTAGTGACAGGCGCTTCAACACACACGCCGCGGTCAACGGCCGCACCTCACTCTTCCGTTCGTTCATTACATCGGGACCGCGTGTACGACAAGCAAAGCCGCAATCCAATGACTTTGCCTACGATCTCTCCAAAGATGAATCGAAATTCATGGGCACATTTAAGGGACCCATGAAGACAGTGCCGGACAATGAGCGTGAGCTGCTGAAGAGTGGTCAACGCGGCGCCTACCTAGCGTTGCGCTATGAGCATTCACCAGATCGCAAATACAACTATCCGGAGGCGACTAGCTGGCGCATTGGCTGGTTTCATAACCAATTGACGCGGCAAGGTGTGGCCATTTAACGGTTTTACATGGAAAGTAACCGACGCTGAAGTTCTGTAAATGTGCGCTGAAATGTTTCTCTAAATTCAGGTCGATGGGCCTGTTAGTATTTCAAAATCAATCCTTTGATGAACTGAGCCGTTCGGTTGTGTTCTTGAAACCGTCGACGAATTGACCTTGAAATGCTGCTCAGCTCATCGGCCCAAATTGTTTATGTATGTGTAATTGTTTCGTGAGTTATGGTCTACTCATACTAAATTCATAATTTTACTGTTACGAAGTCAATAAATTATGCGAAATTAGAGGTTAAGAAATACCGAGAAAGTTGAAATTATTTCTGGAAGAAGTAAACAGGACAAATGCTGAAGAGCTGATTAGATACTAGTGAGACGATTGAAAGGCTGGTTTGGTTAGGTTAGATTCTATAGCTGATCGAAAAAATGAGGCTCATACTAGGACGACTCTTTTATGAAACCAGAAAATTCCGACACGACAGACAAAGGGCTATGAACTTACTAAAAATATGACCAGAAATTTTGTTTTATTTTCATAAATTCTCCTGAATGTTAAAAGGTATTTTAGCCTTGATCCCTAGTCAAGAAGGTAGTGTTATAGTAACTCTAGCTCGTCTGCGTCCAAGCAACTGCCACAACTGACATCTGGTTAGCTCTTCAACCTTACCGTCGGGACTCCGATTGGAAAATGGCCAGTCAAACGTGTTATGACGGGCTCCCGTGCTGCCTTGAAAGGCCAGCCTTGCTAAGAACCAAGAGCTCAATAGAGCTTTTGCGTGCTACTTCGAACCAGAAGGATCTTACAACTGTACAGATCTTAGTAGCTGACATGGTTGGCCATGCTTACGACAACGTCAAGCGAAAACGGTCGTGGTGGAATCGCAGTGATCCGGAATTGACAGAAAATTGATATGAGCTGTTCTTCTATAGGCAAACTCTTGCCTCGAACCTCCAACAATTGAACTGTTTTCAATTAAAAGGCGCTCAGCTTTGGTCAATAGTAGAGGAATTGTCTTCTGTCAGGTCAAACACATCGATTATGAAAGCTCAAAAGCTCTAAGAGTCTGGTTGGGAGGTTCTTATGCATCCACCTTACAGTTCGGCCCTGGCTCGGATGGTATGGACGACATGGATGGATCATAAAGTTATCATCTTCAAGTCTTCGAGATTTACAACAGTTTTTATGAATTAAATCAACATCTTTATAAAAAATCCAAAATATATTAATGTATTTTGCCAATAGAGCGAGAATTTACAAATTATACGAAGGTATTCACATGGCGAAAAATAATATTTGATTTGTGTGTTTAAAAATTCTTATATACTCAAATCCTTCCCTCTGCTTCTTTTGCCTCTTAATCCTTCTTTCCTTCCAATTCGGCTTGAATTTCGGCAAAGGTTTTTCCCTTCGTCTCCAGTACGCAGAAGTAAATATAAACACCGCCCACAGCGGAAATTATAGCGAAAATCGCAAAGCACGCACCGCCGCCAATAGCCTCATTTAGAATTGGGAATACTTGAGTGACAATAAAAGCACACAGCCAATTAGTGGTGGCCGATATGGAACCGGCAATACCCTTGACATCCTCGGTAAAGACCTCAGCCATGAACACCCATGGTACCGGACCGAAGCCGACGGAAAACATTAAGATATATATGCAAATGCTGAGCAGTGGCAACCAACCCAAGTCTTCCACAGACTTTTCATCATTGTCTTTCATAAAGAAGTATATCGATAAGCCTGCGATGGAGATCACTTGAAAAACGGATGATAGTAATAAGAGCGGTATGCGACCATATCTGTCGATAATGAAGAGGGAAACCACTGTGGCCGCCACCAACATCACGCCTATAATCATTGTGCTAAAACGTGGCTCCAAACCGCCAGCTGTAGACTTGAAAATGCTTGAAGAATAGAAGATTACCGCATTGATACCGGAAAATTGTTGTAGTATCATCAGAGATATGGACAGACCTAAAGCTTTGAGCGTGACTCTACGGCATAGTGCCTTACCCAAATTCTCGGAATTCTCCTTGAGTTTAGCATTGTCGGCCTTCATTTCGTTAAACTCGGCGCTGAAATCGTAGTCTTTGCCACGCAACCATTCCATTGATTTCTGTGCCGCTTCCATGCGATCTTTCTTTATTAAGAAAATCGGTGAATCTGGACAAAATATAAATATGACGGCGAAAACGAGTGGCGGTATGCTACAAATGATACTGAACGTGTAGGCTTTTGTGAAGCCACCAAAGACGAATGCAAACAAAACACCATTGGTGATGAGCAACTGGAAGAAGCTGCCGATAATGCCGCGTACCTCCTTCTGTGAAATCGCCGTACAATACATTGGTGCACAAACGCAGAAGGAACCGCCTGCCATGCCGGTCAAAAAGCGTGCTGCGTATATCATCATTTGATTTTGCGCAAATATCAACAGCGCCCAGCCGATCTCGAACAGTATAACCATAAGCATCATCGTCCATTTCGGTCCGATGGTCGTTATGAGCACACCAACGGGGAAGCAGACAAAAGCTGCACCCAAAGTCATTAGAGAGCCAGTCCAGGCGTATTCCTTGGTGGAAAAGGTTATGCCGTAATCATTCTCGCCGGTAAATTCGTCTTGCACTGGCGAGGACCAACCTATTGTCGCACCACAAGCAAGTGCACCACCAGCCGATGCCAAGCCGGCAAAGTATTGGCGATAAACTTTGGCCATACTTTCCCGTATTTATAGCAAAATATATAGATATTTGTAGTCAATTATAAGAACGTTTAAATATGTAGTAAATGTAAATGAGCAAAACGGCAGTTTTGAAAAAAATTCTGAGAAAATTTTCTAAAGTGACTGGAGAATGAGTTGTGGCTTGACGTAACATTACATTTAACCCGTTAAGAAACAGTTAAAGTATTCTAAACTTGAAATTATATTAACGGTACAAGACAATTATGGGAAAACAGATTACGAGCATTAAGTACCGTTACTTTTTTTTAGGCGCATTTAACAAAAGAAGAAAATCCGCGGACTTTAGCCAGAGAACTTGTATAATAATATAATAATATATATCCGCCGATTTTCTTCTTCTGTCAAATGTGCCTAGAAAAAAGTAACGGTACTTAATGCTCGTAGTCTGGTTTTCATAATTGTAATATTATTATTATTATTATTATTATTATTATTATTATTATTATTATTATTATTATTATTATTATTATTATTTATTATTATTATTATTATTATTATTATTATTATTATTATTATTATTATTATTATATTATAAAGGGTGATTTTTTAAGAGCTTGATAACTTTTTAAAAAAAAAAACGCATAAAATTTGCAAAATCTCATCGGTTCTTTATTTGAAACGTTAGATTGGTTCATGACATTTACTTTTTGAAGATAATTTCATTTAAATGTTGACCGCGGCTGCGTCTTAGGTGGTCCATTCGGAAAGTCCAATTTTGGGCAACTTTTTCGAGCATTTCGGCCGGAATAGCCCGAATTTCTTCGGAAATGTTGTCTTCCAAAGCTGGAATAGTTGCTGGCTTATTTCTGTAGACTTTAGACTTGACGTAGCCCCACAAAAAATAGTCTAAAGGCGTTAAATCGCATGATCTTGGTGGCCAACTTACGGGTCCATTTCTTGAGATGAATTGTTGTCCGAAGTTTTCCCTCAAAATGGCCATAGAATCGCGAGCTGTGTGGCATGTAGCGCCATCTTGTTGAAACCACATGTCAACCAAGTTCAGTTCTTCCATTTTTGGCAACAAAAAGTTTGTTAGCATCGAACGATAGCGATCGCCATTCACCGTAACGTTGCGTCCAACAGCATCTTTGAAAAAATACGGTCCAATGATTCCACCAGCGTACAAACCACACCAAACAGTGCATTTTTCGGGATGCATGGGCAGTTCTTGAACGGCTTCTGGTTGCTCTTCACCCCAAATGCGGCAATTTTGCTTATTTACGTAGCCATTCAACCAGAAATGAGCCTCATCGCTCATCGGACACGGACGCGAAACACATTTCGAACCGAACACTGATTTTGGTAATAAAATTCAATGATTTGCAAGCGTTGCTCGTTAGTAAGTCTATTCATGATGAAATGTCAAAGCATACTGAGCATCTTTCTCTTTGACACCATGTCTGACATCCCACGTGATCTGTCAAATACTACTGCATGAAAATCCTAACCTCAAAAAAATCACCCGTTATTACACGTTCTCTGCTTTACCGTTTGAAGTGTCATCGTGACGTCATTAAGAAAAAATTTTTAAATATCCCAATTATTTAACGTTGTTGGCAATGCCGTCGGCTGCGAAAATTTCCCAAAATATTTGGTCTGTGCTCCACAAACAGCTGATCAATTTTAACAATTTTCTGTTGCTTTGTAATTTTTGCTCGTTAATATTTTGATTGTTTAAGAAAAGTGCGAAAATGGGTGGCTGGCAATTGGAAGTTTTTAAAATGACTTTGTACATGTCCTTTCCTGTGGCCATGTTTCACATCTTCAATCAACCGGCTTACTTTGAGGAATGGGTGACCAAGACAAGACGCGAGCTATATCCACCAGAGAGTTTAGGTCACCGGGAAGAGATACAAAAGGCCATAAAAGATGTGCGTGAGAAAAGAGATAGAGAAATGATGAAAGCATTAGAGGATATAGAAAAGCGTGGAAAATAATTGTTTACTACAAAATAATAATTGTTGCCACAAAAGAAGTGTGCTATGCTAGAATATTATATAAGGTTATTTTTGTCTTTGTAAGTTGCATTATTTACCTTTAAAGAACGCTTAAACATTTGCTATTGGAATATAATTGAAATAATATTTAATTATAAAAACGAGTTTTATTTAGTAATTATGCATTAATAACTTAAATAATGACGTAAAACTACTTATACAAATATATTTTATCGCGGTATCGAAGTATATTCATAAAGTACCACTACCAAACACTTGACAGAGACCTGACATACATTTTACGGATTCGAACTGGTATACGTCTTCTTGGAAGTAAAAATAAGTTTATTTTTTTAATATATACATAAATCTTAATCTATTTTTTACATTTTCACTTAATTGAACTTAACTATGTAAATAATATTATATATGTAGGTAAAGAAATTGTAGATTTGAAACGAAAGATGTTTAAAAATTAGTTTTAGAAACTTTACTTAAGTTGCTTGTGTGCAATGGAAATGCACATATATGTATATCTCACATTAGCTAATGGGTTCTAGCCATTGTTAATATTCGTTGCTTTTACTGATATTCGGACTTTTTCACTCTCTTCTAGTTCAATGTACTTTTCCAGTATTTGAAACATTTCGACTTGTGCTTTAATTTTGTGACGACGGGACAATTGCTTTAAGTACACGGCTATTGATTTACCGAAAAGATCATCTTCCGTTTCCGGAACTGTCACATTTGAATACACATTGGTGTCTAACTGGTTTTGAAAATTTAATTGTTGAGGTCTTGCTTGTGAGTTAGCATATAAATTACGCGTTTGTTTATATTGCGTTGCTTGCGATGCAGCAGCTGAGCTTGTCTTTATCACCATTTGCTGTTGTAATTGATTTTTGGAAAGCGTATGTATTGCACGGTTTGTATTATGAGGCAGCGCAGCTGTTGAAGTGATCGGTGCAATAATTTGTTTCGAATTAACTTCGATACTGGTGTGATTAAGTGTATGTTGTTTTGCATTTGTTTCAGCAATAGGCGTTTCTACACACTCCTCATAAACATCTTCACCTGCGTCCACTAAGCAAATTTATTATTAGCAAAGAGCAATAATATTTAGTAATATTCCAAAAAAGAAATTACCATCAACAAATTCAGGATAATCCGATTCCATGGTGTTTTCATCAATTTTGCCGTCATAAGTTTCGGATTGTTCATCATAGTTTTCTAAATTGTAGTCCTCTTCTTCGTCGTTTTTATGCATATTTTGCCCATCTTTGTTTAACTTTTGTTCTTCAGTACTTTGATATTCATATTCAACATATCCATTGCGTCGACGATTTCTTAGATAAAAAAATTATAAAATATAAAAAGGTTTGTATTAACTATATAGCAAATCATAGAAACCTTCGCTTTCGCACAAATTTGCGTAGGAAATCCATTTGGCGAAAAAAAGGACTATTACCATACTCATTCTTCTCCGGATGCAAACGTAATTGTTTTAGCTCACGTGAATAACGATCGCGTAGGCAAGTCCAACGTCGTCTGGCTTCTGTGGCTGTCATTCCTACCATAGCACCCACTACTTCCCACTCTTGCTCTTTACGATAGGCGAGACGAAAATCTAGGTTTCTAGGATCGTACAGCGAAGGTGTCATTTTTACACGTTCAATTAATGCCATGTCCGAGTCTTCCAATGCTCGGTGGCCAGTCATGTTCAGTAAATAGTAGTGTCACGGTGTTGTAGTTAAAATATAATTTTCTGCAAATTCCACACAATTTATTATTTATTTTACGCATATATTTGTATATGGCAGTTGTTTATTTATCATTTTCTTTAATTTGTTGACAATTTTTACGTTGCACCGTATTAACAATGGTTGCGTGAGGAATTTCGTTAAAATCATAAGGTTATGTTGACGTCACATAATTGTTAGCTGTAGCAATTCCTGCGTTGGATGTCGCTGTTAACGAAACGTAATGAAGATAATTGTTATTTTTTAAGTCTTTTTTTTACAGACAGCGTTTTTTTAAAAAACGTAAATATAGCCTTTATTCTTTTTTTCTTCAATTTGGTTTTATTCCCAAATATATTAACCATATATTATCATATTAAGTCTACATCATAATAATCATAGTATTAGTAAGTAGATATGCCAATTACGTATAAACGGCTACATTAATTAGTAGTCGTCACCACTTTTATATATTTAAACTTGTCGATAAATAAATAAAAGATTTTTACCTACACCCATATATATTTTCATATATTTTGTCTCTCCACATATTATAAAATACAAGTTTTAATACTATATATTCTTAAAATGCATGCCTGAAATTCTTTCATAGCGCGTCACCTGCAGTCAAATAAAAGTTATCAAATGTCAAAACGGTCGTTAAAAGAAAATTAAAGAATCGCCATTTTGCTTTTCAGTTTCCCTGAAGTTGTGTGTGTGTGTAAATTTAGCCGAAATTTTAGCCGCACAAAAAATTTAACGCGAATTTGTTGAAAATAATTCACAAATTTAGTAAAGTTTTAAAGGAAACTGGGTGAAAAACGTGTGCTAGGCATTAAGTTGTTTAGTTAATTAGTGCAAAGAGTGTTATGAAGTGAGTACAATTCTTCGAGGAAGTAACCAAGAAAAAATTTGGCAGTGGCTCATCGGTGTATCGTGCTCGTGCGAAATGGAAAACGTCGTCGCCTTTAATAATGAGGTAAGTAGCGCAGGAAAATTTAAAAAAGTGCTTTGAGAACTTTTGGTGTAAAAGTGGAATAGTTGTGGTTTCGGAAAACAATAAATTGAAAAGAATTGTCGGCGCACAAGAGTTCCTAAATTTACGTCACTTAGGTAGCGAAGATAATGTGAAACTATAATAGCGCAAAATTTTTTTTTATAATTGTATTAATTTTTATAGTGAATGCTAATGTACTATTTTGCGCTAGCAAGTAGATAAAAATCGCATTTCTAGTCTACGCTATTGTTCACTGTATATTCCGCCAATTGTCTTAAAACTACTTGCCTTCCATTCCTCTCTTGGAAAACAAAAAAGGCAGCGTGGTTGTCACTCGAACTTCTCAAATTTTTATGCTGGCCTATGAAGTTAATTTAGTATTTTCCTTTAATCTACTTATCCTATAAATTGTAACAATTAAAGGTATGTGAAAAAATTTCGTTGCATAAAAAATCCCGTAGACTGTTTTCAATATACTTATATTCATATACCGCCCAAAATTTGATAAATCTTTTAAATGTTTGTATAAGTACTTCCAGTTGCAAAAAAATTTATTAAACTCTGTAAACCCAACCCGTTGTAAGCTTTTTAGTTTTATAATTACAGATATTCTTAAATACTTAATAAATCAAAATAGATTATGGCTTTCTTTACAAAACTATACATATTTATAATTTAATTAATTTTTCATTTATTACAGCTTTCTAGCCTCTATGACCAGAAACCGCCTATTTCCAAGGCCAAAATGGCCGCCATCACTAAATCGGCGATGCGCGCCATCAAGTTTTATAAACACGTCGTTCAGAGTGTTGAGAAGTTCATACTCAAATGTAAACCCGAATATAAAGTTCCCGGACTTTATGTCATTGATTCAATTGTTCGCCAGTCACGTCATCAATTTGGTCCCGAAAAGGACGTATTCGCGCCACGCTTCGCACGTAACATTAAGGAAACATTTGCGAATCTTTTTCGCTGCGCACCGGATGATAAAAGCCGCATTATACGAGTGCTTAATCTATGGCAAAAGAACAATGTATTTGCCCCCGAAGTTATACAGCCAATTTTCGATTTAGCCGATCCAAATCATCCAATTTACCAATTACCACCGAGTGGTGGTACTGGTGGACCAAACATGACTGGAAACAATTTAAACGATATTGCAACGGGTGGTGCAAATGGCCTAAATCTATCGTCTACCTCTATGGATATTAGTATGAATGCAACGGGATCCAACGATGATAAGCATGGTGGCATGCCAGAAATTACGGTAAGTTTTACAATTACAGAACCTTAATAAAGTTATAAGAAGCCCAAATTCACAATTTTGTTAAACTGTGATTTTATCTTTCTGTACATGCATACTAACAAACTGCCTAAACATATCAATCAAATTTAACAAACCAAACAAAAAATAAATAAACAATGCACTATATAGGCAATGTGTCATGAAAAAGCGCAAAATATGCTAGATAACAGTACATTGCGTCAGTTGGAACATATGCAACAATATCTCAAGCGTCATAGCGCATCAGCAACAACAACTTGTGCCACTAAGGCTTCGCGCGAAATGCGAGAATCGCGCGATTTGCGGGAAATACGTGAAACTCGAGAATTACGCGAAACACGAGAAATGCGTGAGCCGCGTGAATTGCGCGAAATGCGTGAGTCGCGCGATTTGCGAGATTCACGTCCAGATAGAGATGCACACGAATATGCCCGGCTAATTGATAGCGGAGCTGGTGGCGGAAGTGGACGAAGTGCAAGTAACGTTGGAAATGTTGGCGCTGGTGGCAGTGGAATCTCCAGTAGTGGCAATAAATCCCAACATACTGAAGCCTATATAAAATATACAAAAAGCAGCCATGATGTTATACTGGACGACAACGATGGTCTAGATAACAACTCGCCGCAGCATTCATCCAAACTAATCGATGTAAATTTTCATATGTCTACCACTAGACTGTTAATTAAATTTCTAAATATCCACACATAATTTGTCGCGTACAAAATAACGGACACAATTTTCTTGTTTATTTTATTAGTTGTACTCATCAGTTGAAAAACTTAGATTTTGCGTGAACAAAAAATATTATTTTCACATAATTTCCTTAAAAGTAGCTTTCCATTTAAAATTAACTTTTTGATTTTCAAAAAATGTCGATTTAACATATTTTTAATAGTTTTACAACTTTGGCGCTTTTCTATTTTTTTCTAATGAAATTTATATACACACATGTACGTTTAGCGTTGCCATTTTCTGCCGTTGAAACCACATTTGATTTGATATTGCTTTGGTAGCCTTAAAACATTTAAAATTTTCTTAATATATGTATTTTTTACTTATCATAATTGATGTGCCTAAAATTAATTAATCATATATACTTTTTTAGAACAATAACTTGCAACAACTACTTAACGATCCAAATGTCTTGCTGCAACTACAAACGTTGCAGAATTTCCAAAAAATGAAACAACAAGAGGAACAGCAATACAAAATAAACGAAATGCGTATGCAAGAGAAAGAGTTTGAGAAACATTTACAAAATGTTTTGAAGGTATTGTCATATTAAATACTCTTCTTTTAATATAATTTATTTGCTATGTTTTTTATTTTTATTTTTAATTCTATTTACAATTTAGACGCAAGCTGGTGGACATGGCGTATCCGCTGAGTCAAGTGAGTTCAACAAAGAAGTGGAATTCGTATCGGTGGAACAAAAAATTGAGGTACATATATTAAAACGTTAATATTTTTAAGTTATTGTAATGTTTTAGATGTTTTATTTAATTTTCAACTTTTCAATAACTCATTTGACACAATAAAACGCAGTTTTTTATGCAACAAAAAAAGTTTATTAAACAAATTTAAATTGATTCGAAAAAATATTAAAATTTAATTCATTTGAAAAACTATTTTGAAAAAAAAAAATCAATACATTTAAAAAATTATTCGGATTAAAAAAATTCAATACATTTAAAAAAAATATTGTTTAAAAAATTTAAATTCGTTAAAAAAAAATATTGAATTTGAAAATAGTTTTTTAATTTATTTTAAATTAATTTGATAAAATTTCATTAAATTGCATAAAACTCTACGTTTTACTTGTGCTGACGTGCGGTTGTTTAAATTTAAATTGAAAATAATAACTAAACTCAACGAGATCACTGAGCGATTAATCAGCACCAATACCTGATGTTGTTATACCCAAGCAAAAAATGAGACTTTAAATGTGTCACCTATGCAACTTGCAAACATATCATATTTTAATGCAAAATTTAATGAATGCTAACCGTCCAAATAAGATGTACTCTTAATTATCCCCAAAAAACTTTCAAATGTAAACTAAAACTAAATTGGACCGGGCGGACAGCCCTACCAAAACATATGTTAGTTTAAAAGATTTAGCACAATTTTTTAGTCTATTATATTAATATATGCTAAATAGTGTAGCCACACTGATTTTAACCACTAATTTGAAATTTTGAAAAACATATATTCTGTGGCTTAACGCATACACACACGACCCATACGAACGGTTGAAGAAACAACTATTTTTTTCCAATAAAAGAAGCAGCTATAGCATGCAAAGTTCGTAAATATTTGTAATTGGCAAACAAAAAAAGTAATATTTTTGATTAAAAGTCCAAAAAATGAAAAAAATTACATCTACTTTTATATACATATAAAATATAAATTCGAATTGAATTGACTTTGACTCCGTTTGGCGTCGGAATTTTCATCCAACGGCTTATGCGCATGCGCATAATCGTTGAAAAGGTAAGATTTTAAAACTGATGAAATTCTGCCGGACTTGGTGTGAGACGTATAACAACGTTTGCGTAGCGATTGCTGGTAAGTTAACTCTACACAATTTTTTGTTTAACTTTAAATTTAGAAAAGTTATAAAATCAATAATAATTAATAGATCAATCGAAATGTAAACGAAATATTTAAGCGTTTAAAAGTAAAAAAAACGAAAACAAAGTAATGTGAAATTTGCTCAAAATACCTACGTCAATCATATAAAAAAAACGTTAAAGCGTAAGCGTGTAAAATATACACGAATAAATTGAAACACACGTCAACACGACTCTATGCCACGCCCTACAGCCAAACCTAAGGGGCTCGCTTATTGAAGTAACAGTTTTCTTATATAAACTATTTATTTCAACTGCGTAAAAACATACGTCATCCACCACAAAAACATAACCACAAACCACATAAGTTAACACCCTCATAAATAAAATAAATGAACTCCCTGAACCATAACTCATAACTAATTAAAACATCCATTAAATAATACCCCAAACCTACCAACTAATGACTTCCGCTTCACTTTTTCCCTACATTCCTCTCCTTACGCTACCAACCCTCTCCTCTCACCTCTTTTATACTCATTTTTAGTTTTCTTTTCGTTTTTTTTTACGAAAATATATATCTTGACTTTGCGCTCCTACTTCCACATCATAGGTTATCAATTTGGATGGCAACGATTCACGCAGCCCGTCGCCAACACACGATCGTGATCGCTACAAGTCTTCTCGTCGCCGCAGCAGCCGTAGTCGTAGTCGTTCTCGGTCCCGCGATCGTGGTCGCCGTCGGCGTTCACGTTCCCGTTCGCGCAGCCGTTCACCACGTGGTTCATATCGGCGTCGCTCATCGCGTGATCGGGATCGTGATCGCAGCGTAAGGGATAAGGAGAAGGAGCGTGAACACGAGCGTGAGCGTCGCAGGAAAGGTCTGCCGGATATCAGGAAGGAGCATTTAAGCGGTAAATTTAAAATAATTTTCACATATTTAGAAGTCTGTCTTTGTTTGGAATCACATTTATTTCTTCTTCTTTTCTTTCAGTGGCAAAATTTTTTTATTTTCAGCTTTTTGCGTTAATGTTGCGGCTCTTTGTAGCCATATAATGCAGTCGGGTCATAAACACACTTAGTAACTGTTCGTTACACGAAATTCAATCGATCGAAGACTGCTCTTGTTCTCAAAAAAAAATTTATTGAAATATGTCCGCATATTCAATGGTTAAGTCCAAGCTTACTCAAAATCGCTCATATGCGACCAAAGAGACATAATTTAATATTTTGAGTCTCGTTTCAACATCCCAAAAATATTTTGGAACTGAAAGTTTTCTGCTTTTATCGGCAAAGCCTTTTTCACCTTATCTCAAAAATCACCTTTCCAATAACGGCGTTCTGCCTAAATTTTCTTTATTGATTAAATTTGGTTCAACTATTTTGTGTTTTTGAAGACCAACGTTCTGAAAAGCTCTGTACCATAGAACTGAGCAAGATTTTCCAATTGGTAGATCTTCAATAGGCTCAGCAGAGACATTTTAAACAACCAACACGGACGTCCTGAAAGTCAATACGAAAGAACTAATCATGATTTTCTTCCTCAACAAAAACTTATCAAGATTTTCGATTCTATAAGATCTTCAATTGGCTACGCATAGACATTTTAAATAACCTCAAATTTTCAACATAACTTCATCCGTGTCTTCGCGTTGTTCTCATAACCGAAATTGCTGTGTAACATTTACTAATGATTTGGTTTTTTTCCTTTCAGCTCTTTTTTGGCATCGCTATTGTTGGCTGACGTGTGTTTTGTGTGTTAAAAAAAACCAAATTTAAACGACTAGTGTTACATTGACTTCCTGACTTGAAGTGTTTTGTGTATGTTTTGAGCAAATTTCACAAATCGACGTTTAAAAAGTTTATAATAATCAAAATAATGATTAGAAAGCAAAATAGTGAAATATCAAACAGCTTTTCTTAGAGAAAAAGTGAAAAATTATGTTTATAAAAACATAAAATTAATATTTATTGTAGCGGTATAAGTTAACAGTGATGAGGCGATTGCTATATTTATCGATAACAATCAATATCGTTGAATGATTTATAACCTTTCATATTTATATTTAGTTGCTACTCATTTTTATCACTTAAGATAAGATAAAAAAAAAATAATTATTCTAATAGTAGATTAGGGAATTAATGAAAAACAAGAAGAAAAAAGTATTAATTCCGGTGGCACCGAATACCCTTCACAAATTCACAAGATTCCAAAAATAACCCATGCCAAAGTTCGTAAAGTTATCTTGTCAAATAAAAAAATTTTCCGTACAAGGGCTGGATTTTGGTTGATATGTTTGTATGATAGCTTTATGCTATAGTGGCCCGATCCGAACAATTTTCTTCGGATATTCTAGGGTTGTGCATCCATCCATTCCAAATTTGTGGAGATTTCTTATCAAATTAGAAAGTTTTCCATACATAAACTTGTTTTGCTAGATCAGTTCGTATGGCAGTTATATGCTATAATGGTCCGATCTAAATAATTTCTTCGGCGATGGTATCGTTGTCCATCCACCCTTGCCAAATTTTGTGAAGAAATCTTATCAAATAAAAAAAGTTTTCCTTATAAAGGACATGATTTTGAGCGTTCAGATCAGACTATAGTGGTCCGATATTGACGATTCCGAAAAATCAGCTTCTTGGAGAGTAAAGGACCTGTACACAATTTCAAATCCTTTCCTCAAAAACCGAGCGTCTAATTCGCATATATTCAGTCAATTTGCACATTTTCTTCTGGGTGTTGCAAACTTTGTGGCAAACTTAATATGCCCTGTTCAGGATGTGCAATTATTAGCCATAAATATTTACTAGATTTTTGACAAGCTTCATATTAACGGTATACGCTTTGTTATACAAGCAATTGAGAATCCTATAGCCTACAAATGGATGATAGTAAAAATTGATAGTAAAATTTTCTCTCAGCCGTAAACATCGAATAATCCATAGATCTTCTAAAAAATATGTTTAATGCATTTTTAATAAAACCAATCTATAAAATGGATAGAGTATTTCTAAACAACTATAACTAGGCAGTTTAAACCTAAAATATTGAAGATTTCAAAATTTTTGTTGGAATATTTCCTTAAGTAAAACACAACCACAAAAATACAAACGCACGTCAGCAACAATAACTTTCTCGATTTATTTTTGTATTTAATTACATTTTAGTGATAAACTATAAAAATGTTTGTTACTCCACTTACTAACTCCTTGGTTTTCTTGCATTTTTTCATCATTTTAGTTTGTAGTACCACACTTTGGGTGGGACATCTCTCAAAACTGGTTTATCAAGAGGAATTATCCGACACTTTCGGCGCCTATGGCGATATCGTGAGCATTGATTTGATTGTGCCGCGCGGTTGTGCATTTATAGTGATGCATAGGCGTCAGGATGCGCACAAGGCTATGCAAAATCTGAAGAATCACAAGCTCCAAGGACGCGCTATCACCATCTCATGGGCCGCGGGTAAAGGCGTCAAAAGCAAAGAATGGAAAGATTTTTGGGATCTAGAATTAGGTGTGACCTACATACCTTGGACTAAATTGGATAGCGATACAGACTTTGATGCATTGGAAGAGGGTGGCATGTTCGATGAAGATTCCATGCCCGGCTGGGTGAAGGATAAAATTAATCACATGAAGAGTCTGAAAGAAAAAGTTTCAGACAATGCCGCCAATATGCCATCCGGCGCACCACCAGGTCCGAATGCGGGAAATACTGGTTTATTATTTGGCATCGATACTACACAACCACCACCGGGGCCACCACCTACTAGTGGTCCACCTCCAAAAATGCCTATGGTAGCAGTGCAATTCCCAATGGCCCCTCCAATGGGTGGACCGCCACGCATGCTAGGTCCCATGGGACCGATGCCTTTATCTGGCATACCAATGCCACCGAATATGGTGCCCGGCATGCCGCCGCCACACCCGATGATGATGCAAACTGGTATAATGCCGCCAGCTTTTCCACCTATACCCGGACAGGTGGCTGGTGGTAGTGGTCCACCACCGGGCATGGGGCCGCCAATGGGAATGCCACCACCTGGTCAGTATCCACCACCAGCGGCAATGTCGTCCGGAGTACCCCCGCCAGCCGTTGGCAATGCATCATCCAGCGACGATCAAATGGATATTGAAATGGATGAGGAAGATGGTCCCAGTTCTGCCAACATACCAGCACCAGTTAATGCGCCAGCGATGAATTTCAATCAGCCACCACCAATGTTTGGCGGACCAAGTGGTGGTCCCGGTGCCGAAACTGGCGCAGGCGATATCTTTAATCGTGACCGAAATCGCGAACGTGGCGGAGCTGGTGGTAACAGTCGTTGGGGTGGACGAAGTGGCGCCAACGACGAAGTAGAATTAATTGAAGCTGCAAAAAGATGGCGTGAAAACGGTGGTCAGGCGAACTTCAATGAAGCAGCCGGTATGGGTGGACCACCCAATTTTAACGATAGTGCCATGGGAGGTCCACCGAATTTCAACGAGGGTGGTATGACCGGTGCCCCACCTAATTTCAACGAAGGTGGCATGATTGGTGGACCACCTAATTTCAATGAAGGTGGTAGAGGCGGCCGTGGTGTTGGACCTATGAATATGCCCCCGCATGAAATGAACAATCCACAACATCGTCCTGATTTTATGAACGGTAATTTCACGGGAAAACTTGAAAAATAAGAAATATATAATTGTATTTAAAAATTTCTATTTTCAGACTTTGATGGTCGTGGTGGACCACGCGGCGGTGGGCCACGTGGGGGTGGCAATCATAATGGCGATTTCTATCCCAATATGCAGAATCGCTTCAATCAACCGACAAGTCTCATGCAAATGCGTATACCACCACCGAACGCGTTCAATCAGCGCATGGGTGGACCCGGTGGTGGACCAATGTTTATGCGTGGCGGACACGGAGGACCAGGAGGAGGTCCTGGACAAGGACAAGGGCCGGGGAGACAAGGTTTGTATATAAAAAAATAAGTTGAAATATTTATTAAAAAACTAAAATGTTTGCAGGTTTCTTTAATCCACGCAATCCATTTGATCGTGACATGCCTGGTCGGGGCGGTAGAGGCGGTCGTGGAGGCCGTGGCGGTGGGCGCGGCGGTATCGGTGGTCATGGGGCGCCAGGTAACTGGAGCGATGAAGAGGGCGAAGATGGCAACATGTTCAAGCGACGTGGTGGTGCTGGAACCGGTGGGTCCACTGGCGGTGGTGGCAATCGTTTTCGCGATCGTGATGCACCCGAAGATTGGCATGGACGCGGCGGTCCTGGTGGCAACCGAAGAGGCGCTACCGGCGGCAGTCGAGACCGCTCCGAACGCGGTGATCACCGCGACAACGAACGAGGTGACCGTGAGCGTGGTGGCAGCAACCGACGTAGCTCGCGTGATGCCGCACGCGACGGAACAAAATCAAGTGCTAAACCTGAAGATACTGAAGATGATTGGGATCTAGAGTTAGAGGAATACAAACCAGATAGCAACTCGACAGCAACGGTTAAAACAACGTCATTGTTTGAAAACTCCACAACAGCGAAAGATGTCGAAAGCAGTAGAACAGCGAAAGACAAAGAGCAGAATATGGAGAACGCTACCAAGAAGCATAGCGAAGACGTGCAGAAAAGCGAACCCACTTTCAACGCGGCGCATGAGCCAGTAGTGCCGGTAACAAAAGACGAAAAATTACCAGTACAGCCAGAGCAACAAAAGGAGCTAAGTGAGAAACCCATATCCCAGCCAGCAAAAGAAACACCTGAACCGCCTGCGCCAGCAGTTGAAACTGTAACGGCACCTACTACAGCTGCAGCGCAAGAAGCAACACCTGCCGCCGACATACCGCCACCAGCCGCCACGGCAGAGGAAAAGCCAAGTGAATAAACAGAACTTTGAAGAAGTTATGATTTGCGTGAATAGAGCGCCAACTCAACTCACATACATATTAAATATTAGCAAAGCAATTTATAATTTTTATTTTATTGAACATAAATCTATAAAAAGTTACCTAAGAATAGACAAAAACAACATTTTGCTTAATTTGTAAAATATCGTGTGTAAAATGATTAATATTATTATACTTTCCACTACTTTGAAGCTTGTGCTTCAATCGAGTCAAGTTAAAAGAGATTAACATTTTTAAATTTAATGTTTGATAAGGACACACGCTAGGGAATTATTTGAGTTGTATGAGATACGCATATTAACGCAAATTGCATACACGAAATCCCCCAGTGGAAAGCAAATCTAATGCGATAGAGGCAAACAAGCAACAGCTAATATGTGTTAAAAATATTTTACTATTTTATTTTACTGATAGTATTCTGAAAGAAGCGAGCAGAGCAACAATTTATCACAAATCCAACTAAGAAGACAAACTTAATATTCCATATGTACTATAGCCAAGTTAATACAATTTAATGACATTTTATTTTTTAACTGTGGCCACTTCCACATGCTGGCAATACTGTTAATTTTGTTAAACGTAGAACATTTGCAGTGCTACAAAGCTTGGCTTACAAAGCAACCACTTTTTGCGTCGAAAACAAGATTCAAGTTATATGGAGGGATTAAATTGCCGAGCGTATCATGTTCGTAATGTTTATCCCAAATTTGAGCCAACAATCAAACAAATCACTAACGATTAAAGTGATTTGTTATTGAAATTCATACGATTTTTTTGTTTTTGTTTTGAACGTCATTCAAAAGTCACATACATAAATGCATACAAGAATATGAATCAAACTTAAGATTTAGTATATAACCTATTTAGATTACTGCAAATTATCGTATATGTATATGTAATACGAATATCATTTGAAGAAATAAATATGCAAATTGAAATGCTCGTTTTCATGTCATTTGGTGGTGAAAGGCAAGAAATAACGTTAACTACGGCAACAGAAGAAAAAAGTTGCAATAAAGCGAGTTTGTTTTGATTTGTGAATATTTTTGGCAGCTATATGGTATATTATTTCGATCTGAACAATTTCTTCAGATATTGCCCCGTTGACTTCTTCAATAATACATGCCAAATTTGTGATTGTTGTAACGTGTACCTAATCCGCGTTAGGATGGTAAGGATTAAATAAGTCTTCGTCGACGTAATCCAACGTACTGTTTCATCGAGGTCGGACCAAAAGTAGAAAGGTGTCAGATGAGTAGGGTTAGTGGGGCATTCAACGAGGTGGCTTATGAAGATATATTGCCAAATAAGAAAGTTTTCATACAGGTTGTTTATTTTGATCGCCCAGTTCATATGAGAGCTATATGCTTTAGTGGTCTCTATCGGCAGTTTCGACAAATAAGCAGTTTTTTGCGGAGAAAATGACGTGTGCAAAATTCCATATCAAGATCTCACAAACCGAGAACCATTTTTAGGTTATAATAATATGCCAAAAAATTGCAAACTCGTCTATTTAAATATAAATTTCTAAGCACAAAAAGCAATTAAATATAGTTTATAAATTGATTTCTAAAGGCCATTATAATGAATATTGTCGTGGTGTTTCATATAATGTTATTTGTAAATTATCAGTCAGGAAACAGACCAGAAAATTTTTCACAAGCGGAACGTGAAAATATATGGCCATTTAAATCGTCGGATTTTAGACAAATTTATACACGCATTGGTTTAAATATAGCTAAAGAGAACATAACCCGCAGTAAAAGATTTTGTGTGACGCGAAATATTTATAAAACAACACAATGTATGAGTGCTCTTACATGTTGGCATCAAAAATTTAATGTTATTTCTGGTATGGTTACATTCGCATTTTTGTTTCATATATTTTAGTTTGCTTCCAAAATTATAACAAACATTTACATTTTTAAAAAATTCCTTGAAAACATATATTTTTAATCTATAATTATATTGTCAAGTTAATAACTTAACAAAAATCCTCATTGATTATATCTGTATTAACCGCTAAGCCACGTTCCTTCAACGCTTTCGATATAAGTCGATGTTTCTCTTGCCTTTGTTCTTGTTCTCTACGTTGTGCATCCAGAATTTCATCGACTGATATCTCTTTCAGCGGCAATTTGGATTCTTTTTCGCGATCCTAAATGTACCAAATAATTAGCTTTCCATTAGACATTTTTTTATATTTGTAACTTACAATTTCGCCCAGCAACACAACATTTTCTCCACGTATGATAAAAACTCCGCGCGGTATATCGCCGTATTCATTGCCTACATGAATACGTTCGATTGTTCGGTGCAACACTAAATTAGCAAATTGATCTACGGAACGTAAGTAACCAATGAGTGTGCGTCCATCACGCAGCAATACCATTAGCTTTTCTATACAATGGAAATAAGACTGGTTATTGGTATTATCAATTTGCAAACTTTATTTGGCCGGCACCAGCTAAACTTACTGTCCACCTCTTCGAGTAGATGCGCTGTACCGGCAAGGGGGTTTAAGTCATCCATTTTCTTCTAAAGCGTGTATTGTTTTTAATATTCCTTCTCTTAATGTTTTCAACACATATCTTAATCATTCAACACATTTAATATATTGGGTAAAAAATAAAATAAAATGTTTACAGAATAGCAGAATGCGGCTGACAGCTATTATGCCTTAACGTCACTTTGTTTGTTATTGTCGTTTGAGGGCAGTGTTGAAAATCAAATAAATAACACTGGACTTCAACTTTTGTATTGCATGAGAGAATAAAATTTAAACAATTTTTAACGTAACGTAACAACATTAAATGACGTTTCAACTTTCGTAAGAGATATAACTCTATGAGTCGTAGAGATACAACTCAATGAGTCATGTGTATCAACATTTCAGGCTTAAATACTTTTGTTTGCCATCCGAAAAATGAAGCGCCAACCTTCAATATATACGTCTTCCTACTTCATTTTAATTTGACGTAAGCTCATCAAATACATAAAATAAAGTTAATGTTAATAATAATTCAGGGGTGGTGAGCGGATACATAATTAATAATTTCATTCCTAGACGTATAAAATTGTTTGAAGACCTAAATAATATTTTAATGGAAATTGTTCGAGCTGGCAAGCTTCGTTTGTAGCAAAGAATACGATGAAATGACATGACAAATGGCAAAAGAAAGAAATTGTTGGATCGAGTAACTTCGCTGCACGTATTTTGGTGATTTTATCATCAGTTTAGAATCGAATGAGTTCAATGAGAATCGAATAAAATTAACATAAAAATCAAAAAACGTTCCAATGTACGGTTTGTAAAATAATTACAATAAATAAGTTATTGGCTAGAAAACGTGACGGAAATACTGTGAAACGAAAAGAAGCTGTAATCAAAACGCGGTCGCGAATTTAAATAAAATATTTTGTGTAAGAAAGTAATATAAAATATATGCATATTAATGAAAAAAGTTGTAGATGATGGAATATTTACAATTCTGCTTTAATACTTCGTGTATATGTAAAAGGGAGCAGTAATCTTTTAGTTCTTTGGTTTTGCTCATACTTTTTTGTGTTGTGAACTAAGGGTCCATCTGGTAGGCTAGTCTGGGTGCTAATCAAATGAAAATTTCGCTGTAGTTGTGTAATGCGGCCACTGCCAATCGACCACGTTACCCCACTTCAGCGCTGATTATTTAGCAAAACTAGCGACAGCGAAAATTCTGTGCTGATGAAGCAGAACCAAAGCATACGTAAATGGCTACAAATACAATGCACAATAAATTGAAAAAAAAAAAAATCAAGACATTTGAATAACTTAAGAGAAAAAGAAGAAAACTTCAAAATTCTGCTTCGGGTTTTTGAAAAAATTGTAATTGACACGGAAAAATAGTAAAGAGCAATAAGAAACATATAAAAATGCGCAAGCTGTAAATGCGGAATACATTTCCATAACTTGAAACCTTCCAATTGCAGAAAGGAAATTTAACCATTGCGCGCTTTAAGTTATTAGAAATTATTTGTGCTGATTTTGAAGTTTTTAATTTTTCAGTTGTGAAAATTTGTGCTTATAAAAAATACCAAAAAAAAAAATAAAAACACGGGAATCGATTTCTACAAAACGACAATTTTGTAAGGAAACTTCGCATTAATAATTACAACAATTATAATATACAACAGGCTACAATAATAAACATAAAGCTGGCAAAAAAGAAAAATCGACAGTATATAAGAAATTGTAAACAGAAACGTTTGGATAAAAGGGCAAACAATAAGGACAACGACAATAACAACAATGAACACATTCGTACGTCATCAGCCGAAAATCCTGCGTAACGGGCAGACCTGGATGACATTCAGCAAAGATGGAAATAGAAAGTGTGAGTAAAAGAATACAACTACAAAAAACGTAAACAACAATTGTATTCTACAGTGCATTTGCTTGTGTTAAATTTTGCACGTAAAATTTTCCATTCTCTAAGTTTTTTTTATATTGGATATTCGTTTTTGTTTGAATATATTTCTATCCCCAATTACCTCATTCCTCGCTGCTTTGCTTTACACACGTTTGCGACGACGCATTGAGCAGCGGCCGATAGAGCATCAGCTGATTTTTGTGTTATATGCAAAGTCCGAACAAATTAACAAAATGAATAAGAAATATACATACATATGAATGGTGAATGGTGTAGTGATAGAAAATATATAGACATTTTTTTACGCATTTTTTGTAGTTAAAGAGGTTGGTAATGGGCATTGATAAGTGACTTCATTGTTTTTTAGTTTCAAAACAAATTTGTGCATATATGTATAAACATTTATGTATGTATATGTATATGTATGTAAATGTAAGTATTAATTCACATATACATATATAAACTTAAACATGTAGAACATACAGAGTGCTTTTCGAATTTAATTCTGCGGAGTTTTATTGCTAATCCCAAATGAGTTATTATAATTATTTGCATACTGATTAGCATATTCACTTATGTATGTATGTGCTTATATATTTTAAGTACCCGGTTTTTCTTCTGCTTTTCAGCTTTTTACTTCTATTGTTTTTGCAAAATGGAATACAGAGAATAGAAAAAATTAAAAACCCTGTTAGATTTGAGGTGTTTGGAGTTTTCCTTTTTTTTTTTTTTTTTGATATTTTTGCAAACATCCATAACTTTTTGGCAGTTCACTGAAATAGCAGTTTTTAATTATTCTCAACCAAATGCGGCGATAAAAATTATATGTTTGTGAATAGTGAGTTCGATTAAGTTTATTATTGTAATTTAAATGATGCACTATAACAATGAAAAAATTAAAGTTTTAGTGGGTAGAGGACCTCTCTGCCCCAAGGAAGATAGACTTTTAATTGTTGAGCTTACAAAGGAGGGGAAAACATACAAAGAAATACAAAACAATGCCATAAATTATGAATTGCAGCACGAAAAAAGTGGTGCCTTACGCAAAAATACAAATTTAGAGGCTCGACGCATAGTATGCTTCAGTAAAAACAATCGTTTTGCATCCTCTAGGGAAATAAAAGCGGAGCTGAAGTTGTGGATGAGCGACGTAACCATTGGACGACGACTGATGAATGAAAATTTGAATGCGCGAAGCCCACGAAAAGTTCCTTTGCTCAGTCCAAAACATATCAAAGACATTTGAGCTGGTCAATATGAAAATAGCGAAATATCCTTTGGACAAATGAGTCCAAAATGGTCTTGTTTTGTGGAGCAGGCTCTAGACAGTATGTTCGTCGACCCCCATCCACGGAGTACTAATCCAAATTATACGGTTAAGACGATAAAACACAGTGGCTTTAAAATTTTGATATGGGCCTGTTTTCCCTACAGCGGTGTGGGCATAATACATACATACATGTGTCCAAATGTATTAGTTGATATATTAAGGAACGTTATAGGTCCTTAAAATGGACATTCCAGCAGAAATTATATCGTTTTTCTGCATCCAATCATCAAACTAGCTAAAATTTGGTTGAGCCGAGAAAAACTCGATTTGATGCCATGTCTAGCTCAATCCCCGGTTCTTAACCCCATAGAGAACTTATGGGGAGACGTTAAACGCTTTGTTTCAAAGCAATCCCCGTCTTCTAAGCCCCAGCTTTGGCAGGTTGTTCAAGCGGCATGGGCGCAGATTCCACTTAAGCGTTGCCAAGACTTGGTCGACTCAACGCCACTTAGGTGCGATACTGAAATAGCCAATAAAGAATATGCAACAAAATATTAGGACAATACCAAAATGTTATATAGTTTTATTAAGTTAATTAATGAGTTATGTTGATTTTTGCAATATTTTTTGTTAACAATGCTATTTCACTGAACATCACAAATTAGCGCTTTTATTTTATTATTCATTCATACTTAACAAATATAGAATAAATTACCACAGAAGAATTTCTAGGTCATGAAAAAATAAATAATTTCTCATTTTGGTCTTTATAATAGAATTTATCAATCTAAAATATACAGGTCCCCTGCACTGCTATTTCAATGAACACAGCTACATATAAAAGTGTTTGTTAAACATTTTTTCATATCTTAAATTGAGAATAACTTTTTTTCCTTTGTTTATATACATATGTATGTACTCAAAATTAGGTTCTCTTTTCGTCTTGCATAATTTATTGTTAATATTTTTATTATCACTACTTATTCCGTCTCCATTTTGTTTACATTTCATCGAACTTTTCTTTTTACAAATATATGTACATAAGCATATTTATATACTTTTACTTTTAATTTTTTTCTTTATAGTTCGTGTAATAGAAATTCTCACCTTCAGTAGGTTCAAGAACGCTTGTTTGTGTTTGAGTTGACTTGTTGCCAAGAAAATGTCAAATAGCGGGGAAAAAACAATTGCAAATCTTCTGCTAACTAGATATGTGAAAGTGGCACATATTTTATACATATACTTATATATACATATGTATAGAGTATATAGCCTTGCCTGAACCTCTGCTTAAATAATAATCCCTTAACAAATAGAGAATATCCCTGACTCTTTAGATATGCAGTACACATGAGATAATTACAAGTGAAGATTAAGAAACAATTAAGAATTTTTCTATTATGTTTTGTTTTTACATTCATAGTATATTTTAAATGTGACATCATCTTACATATGTACGTTTGTTACAACTTGGCAGTAGCAAGACAGCAGAGAAAAATTAGATATTTTAGCTAAGAAATTCATTTATTCAAGTGTTTTACATACCATATACATATACATATATATTTATATGTATATATGTATGTTTTTTGCTCCTTATTTAGAATTCAATATATTTGCGGGCATCATACCGAGTACTAATGTAATGCTCACGTTGTAATCAATATGAGAAATTTTCAATTCTGCTGCTTATTTCGAAGTCAACTCATAATACTTTATGATAATAAATAGGCTGCTCAATTTTCAAACAAAAATTTGTTACCTTGAATCCATAAATCTTGTTTTTTCAATACATTATATGTTTTATTTTTAACTCGTTTTAAAAGGTTAACGTTTTTCCCTTTATTTCTGATATATTGCATATGAAAAACAGCGTTATCTTAATTTTTTAACTTAATTTTAAGCATTTATTTTGCGAGCGCTGAGTAAGGAAATTGTTTTCGTACCGTCAATATATAATTCAAAATGAGTAATTATGCACTGTCTTTTCTTTTATGTAGTAAATTTTTAATTTTTAAACATTTTAAAATTAATTACTTGAATTTGTCTCACAATAAAAAAAGCAATGAAATGAAAATGCTGTCATGCCATTTTGTGCACGTTTGCAATTCGTGTGAATTCTCAAATTAAATGCTTATAAATAAGTACATACATATGTATATACAACGTTATTGTGGTATAATATATTAATCCATGAAAAAAGTGAATTTTATTGACCACACAACAGCTGTTCAAACTGCCGCGTCCATTGACATTTGTGAAAGAAATGCGTCGCAAATGTGTTGCGGTGATGGCTGCAGGGAGGGCGGCGCAATAGCGTTGCCTCTAGTTATTAGCTTGGTTCAGTGGTCGATAAACGTAGACGAAGTGACGCCAATAATAGTACAACATGCAAGCGATTATAGGTATATACAGTAATACCCCGACTTACGCTACCCCGTTTTACGCGAATTCGAAGATACGCGGTTTTTCATTTTGATTGCCGCGCGAATTAAGAATGCTATTTAGGCAATTCTAAAATATATATTTTACCAGGTTATTACTCCTGGGTTTCTCTTTATTTAATATAAAAGTATTATAAAATACATCTAACTATGTCTATGGTTTATATTAAACTAAGTTGAAGAACACACAGTGCGTCCGATACACTGTATTTATAGCTTTATACTGATGTAGCGTGGCGTGCTGTGATTCGTTGTTTTAGGTGGCATGATATTTGCTGTTGATTCTTGTGGCATGATGTTATCTCCCTTTGTTTGAATGTTCACGTTGTATGTGCGTGATATTGTTACATATATATATTATATATATAGGTGAAGGTATTAACTCGCGCATCGGCTCTCTCGCTCCGCCCACTCAGTGTTCAATTTGCGACAGGTTTAAACGTGTTCCGCGTGAAATTGTTTTAAGTGCGCAGTGCGTTTTACTTATAATTTCTAATTATGTCGTCTAAAAGAACGAAAAATGAGTCATTTGAGCCTAACAAGAAAAGAAAAACACTGTCTTTGGAGTGTAAACTGAATATAATTAAAGACTTTGAAGCAAAAATGAAAATTTGTGAATTGGCAAAGAAATTTGACCTACCGGAATCAACAGTCCGAACGGTTGTAAAAGGTAAAGAAAAAATTATGACCGCTGTGAAAGACTCTCAATCTTTGAATTCAAGTATCATCCGTAAGCGTCACGGTATTATCGCACAGATGGAAACATTACTACAGTCATGGTGTGATAATCAAGTAAGAGTGAAAAATTGTCCTGTTGATCAAAATACAGTGTGCTTTCAAGCAAAGCAGATTTTTGAAAAACTAAAAGAAGAAGCTGGGGAGGCGGCTGAAAATGAAGTGTTTAAAGCTAGTAACGGCTGGTTCAGCCGATTTAAGAGTCGTTGTAATTGGCATAGCATCGCAGAGAGTGGAGAAGCGGCAAGCGCTGATAAAGAAACTGCATCTCTCTATCCAGAAAAACTCAAAACAATGATAGATGAAGGTGGCTACACTAGTCAAACTATTTTCAACGTAGATGAAACAGGTCTTTTTGGAAGAAAATGCCTAAAAGAACTTTTATTGCGCGTGAAGAGAAAACTTTTCCAGGTTTTAAAGCCGCCAAGGATCGATTAACAGTGATGGTTGGTGCGAATGCAGCTGGAGATTGTAAATTAAAACCTCTCTTAGTTTATCGCTCAGAAAATCCAAGAGCCTTAAAAAATAAATCTAAAGCTGGTTTGCCTGTCATTTGGAAGTCTAATGCAAAAGCTTGGGTGACAGCTTCTCTTTTTGAAGACTGGTTTGGCCATCATTTTATTCCTGAAGTCGAACGTTACTGCCGATTAAAAGAAATCCCATTTAAAGTGATGCTACTAATTGACAATGCGCCAGGTCATCCTCCCGCAACTCTAATTAATTTCGATCCACGTGTGGAAGTTGTATTTTTGCCACCAAAAACTACCAGCTTGCTTCAACCAATGGACCAGGGAGTCATTAAAACATTTAAAGCTTACTACACAAGGCGGTCATTTGCACATCTACATGAAGCTATGAGACAAAACAATGAGCTTTCTGTTAAAGACTTTTGGAAGCAATTCAATGTTTTAGATGCTGTAAGAATTATTGGACAATCTTGGAATGAGGTTTCACAAAAAACTCTCAATGGTGTCTGGAAAAAACTGTGTCCATTTTTTTCACCTCTGAAACCCAAGGAGAAACCATTTCAGATCCTGAACAAATCGATAGCATAATAGAAGAAGTGGTCGATATCGCCAAGCAATTAAATTTAGAGGTCGATAATGATGACGTTCAAGAATTGCTAGATTCACACAATCAAGAGCTAACAATTGACGAGGTTATAGAAATGCGTAAGTATGAGCAAGATATTGACCAAACTGATTCGCTAGACCCAGTTGAATCGGTAAATCAAATGACAATTGCAAACTTAACAGAAGGGCTCAATTCAATTGAAAAGGGGTTACAAATTTTAGAAAAAATTGATTCTAATGAAGAACGCATTTCTACTACAAAACGAGGGATAAAAAATTACTGGTATGCTACGAGGAAATTTTACGTGAAAAGAAGAAAAATTTAACTCGTCAGGCAACACTGTTAGAATATATGAAGCCTTCGACATCAAAATAACTTCGGTTTAGCTTACTTTATTCATAACAATGTAATATTTTTTTATTATCCTACACTTTATTAAACATTTTTCTTCTAAATTATTGTTTTCTTTAAACTCTGGTCCCGATTAAACAAACTTTATATGTATTTATATGCAACGTTGAACCCCGACTTACGCGAATTCGACTTACACGGCAACCGCTCGGACCCACCTATCGCGTAAGTCCGGGGTATTACTGTACTGTACATACATTTTTAGATGTATGTATACATATGTACATGCATACTATTCTACTATTATCCCAATGTAGACTGTTAGTTGAAATTTGTGTGATTTAAATGTTTGAATGCTTTAATAGTTATGAAAATTTTTAAATTGCCTATTGCCCTAACATTTTAGCTGTTAGGAAACGGAATGCTGACTGTCTTTGTTTTGATACGTTTTATACTATACATGATTATATACACACACATACATACATACCTATATGTAGTGTAATTTAATCAATTAACTCATAAATATGTACAAGATTCCATATCTAATTCAATTTGAAATACTATTCAAACTTCGTTCATGCGTAGCCTTCAGTCAACTGTTAAATTTTTTTACATTTGTTTTGTTATGAAACTTCTTTATGTCATTTGCATGCATTCGTTCTGTAAATTCCGGTTTGACATTAAAATGTCACTTAATAGTAGTGAAAAATGATAAAAAAGTTAATTTTAAAGAAAGTAATTATGAAGGTTTTTCCTTTTACCATTAAAACTCTCTTTGGGCCCCAACTTGTGTGTGACTTGCTCTATTGAAGTTAGGTGTAAAAAAATATACATACTTATGTAAGTATGTGTGTAACATTCCACAACTACTAACTAGAATATATAATCTACCAGAACTACTTATGTACTTTTGGAGCTTAATGCAATTGTTTTGACGTACATATATACATACATACATAAATGCATTAGGATGTCCGTTATTTCTCATGTTAATTGTATTTTTGGAAACGTCCGCTGAAATTTCAGTTTTTGCCCTAAGGAAACAAGCTCTTTAATTTAAATTAAATTCGAAGTCTTAAAGATTTTTTTCACTTCCCTTAAAAATTATACGTATGTATGTATGTAGTTAGTTATAAAACAAATTCATGAGCATTCATGCAGGTAATTCATACATTTTGTGTTGCTCATACGACATAGTGTACTGTATGAATACGGTTTAAATTATAAAAAAAAAAGCATGTTTACTTTGGATGCTTTTTTTTTTATAGTACAATCTTTATCTTTTAAGGGCGTTTGTGAACAAATCCATTTGAGAAAATAACGCACACCTTAATATAAATATACCTATGCCTGAAATTTACACATATGAATATTCCTTTGGGCTCGTGTTTACTTAACGTTGTCGTAATAAAGATAACACGTAGAAGAAATAAACAGAAAGACACTAGGTGCTAATTGCTGATAATTCATGGAATTGTTAAATATGGGAAAATTGTTAGACATTTCTGTGTTTACCTATAAGACTTAGTGGTCGCATGAGTAAATATCTAATTAAACCGCACAGCATTTCCTGACTATTTCCAGCTGTTATCAGCTCACTTTTCGCTTTATTGCTGCTATGATTATTATTATTGTTATTACTGTTGTTTTTATCATTTTTAACTCTTTATTTGGTATAATGATTATGATGAATTATGGTAGCCATATGAAATTTCTAATCTCAAATATATATTAATTTAATTTATGATCATTATTAACAAATAAAGAATAATGGCGGAAAAACAAAAATATTATAGCAAAAGGTTATCGAATAAAGTAAAAGGTTTTCATAATTTGGTTGGCTGAAGAATTTCTGAATTTTCTTTTCATTGGCGTATACACCGCGGTAGTCGTTCTTTCTTTTCGCTCTTTGCCGCCAACTGGAAATTCCAAGTGTAGCCAGGTTTTTCTCCACCTGGTCTATCCAAAGGAGTGGAGGTCTTCCTCTTCCTCTGCTTTCCCATTCGGGGACGACATGAACTAGCCAGCGTAGCCGTTGCCTCTTCATTCGTTGAACTGTGTCAATGTTGTCGTGTGCTTTGTACAGCTCATCGTTCCATTGACTGCGCAAAGAACGTTGTTGTTGGTGTTAATGCTGGTTCCAAGATAGACGAAATGTTCTACGACTTCGAAATTATGACAGTCTTTGTTTGATAATAGGAAGTGTTTCGTTCTGCCTACCAAACCAATTTGCTTCGCATCTTTGTCCAACAAGGAGTAAGCAGAACTAATTTCGCTGTTGTTATGGCCAATGATATCGATGTCCTTGGCGTACGCCAGCATTTGAACACTCTTGTAGAAGATTGTAACTTCCATATTCAGCTCTGCAGCTCGAATTCGTTTCTTCAGGAGCAAATTTAGGAAGTCGCACGATAGGGAGTCGCCTTGTCTAAAACCTCATTTGATATCAAACGACTCGGAGAGGCTCTTCCCGATCCTAATGGAGCTTTTGGTATTGCTCAACGTCAGTACACACAGCCGTATTAGTTTTACGAGGATAACAAACTCAGACATAGAGGCATAAACGCAGCTCCTTTCGTGATGTCAAAAGCAGCTTTACAATCGTAATTTCCAGGTTTAAAAACACACTGATCGAAATCAGTTGTTGACGGTGGGCTTCAGTCTTTCACACAATACGCTCGAGGCTCTACCTCGGTTTATCCCACAGTAGTTGGCGCGGATTGTGTAGTTTTTTTGTGGATTAGGCAGAGCACACTTAAATTCTAATCGTCGGGCATGCTTTCGTCCGACCATATTCTATTTGAATACCTCGGCCGGAAATCCGTGGGCCTCCGCCGTTATGCTTTCACTGCCATTCAGGAGGCTGGTGAAGTTTTCCCTCCATAATTTAAGTATGCTCTGGGCATCAGTTACTAGATCCCCTCTGGAGGTTTTACCAGAGTATGTATCGGTGTTGAAACATTCTGTTAGTCGTCACAACTTTTCGTAGAATTTTCAAACATTTTCCCTGTCGGGAAGCTTGTCAAGTTCTTCGCACTTACGCATTTCGGCCTCTCTATTGTCTCTTTCTCATCGCGCACGTGATGTGGTCGATTGTAACTTTGCTAGGTAGGCAATTTGTTTTCTTTACCCTGCGATATGGCACTCCTCATCGTACCAGCTGTTCTTCTGCCGTTTCCAAAAACCAATGGTTTCGGTTGCAGTTGTACGTAAGGAGTTTGAAATCCCACAGTTCCCTTAAACCGAGTTGCTGATGAGTGCTCTCAGAGGGTGATAACAGCTTCTCGACGGCGTACTTTCTCTATGTTTGTTAACGGGTGTGATTTGCTGCACAGAGTCGGGTGCGTATTTTCAATGCAACAAGATAGTGGTCCGAGTCAATGCTAGGAGTTCGAAGCGTACGTATGCCTATCACAACATGATCAATCTGGTTAGATTAGATTAGATTGGTTATTAGCTTTTCGATTCGTAGATAGTTTGATGAAAATTCATCGATTTTTGTGCCTTCCCAACTATCACATGGATTTACAACGGTCCATCATTCTGATGAATTCCAGAATGTTCACATATTACTTACCGTTCCAAACACGATTAGATCCTCGACAACAACTCTTGGCCAGGTCAATTTCGGTACCGGAGAACCGGCTGTTGAAGAAATTCATGAAGGTTTAGAATTTTGCTTGTCGCTATTCAGCTTCTTCCGATATATATAACCAATGGGTTTTGATCCTTTTTCTAAAAGCAGGTGCTTCAGAGTTTCCGGCTTCATGTCGCAAAACCGGCAGATTGCACAATACATATGTATATGGATTTCTTGAGCTAACCGGTATATGGTATGTATCTGGCAAGGTTTTGAACCTTGTGAGGTTGCAACCACGCCTAGTATATGACTGTATACGGCTGCTAGTATCTTTACGTCTCACTTCCTTTCGAAGTCCCTTTATGTATCGTTTATTTTGCGTCAACCCATGGCGATACAAAGTTTCGGACCTACCATTCTAGAAGATGCTACCCACGACAGTGTGGTCTACGTAACCAAAACGTTTTATCCAGCCAAGGACTCTTAACCCAGCAGTAATCTTCCAAATTACTTCAGTAATGTTTTCTGCCGCTTCTCGGTTACCCTTTTGTGACCCATCACCTAGATAAGTTCCGGACAGATAGGCTGTTTAGCAGTAGCTATGCATTCCTGCACCTTTGTTTATCCTTTCTAAAGATTAAAAGATGATTGTAAGTATTTTCTTTTGCAGACTCCACACCACACTATTTACCCCGCTATGCGCTGCGACGACTCAATGGCAGTTCGGCAAGTTCAAGTTTATGGACGGGCGGCAGTTGTACAGGTGCACAAGTTGGAATGCAGTCAATGTTGCTTTCCCGTTGGAATGATATCAGTGAATCCAGCTATCACACTGAGAACAGCGGATTGTATTACACAACCAGAAAATTCCATTTATCACGTCGTTTAGGCGAAAATGCTTCGTCAAAAGTTGAAGTAACCGTCAAAACGATGAAGGAGAAACAAAAAGAAAAGGTCGAAGAGATCATAAAGGAAGCAAGTGCTCCGGCAGTCACCAAAGCGGTCGGTGAACCAGTAGAAACTGGCAAAGCAGTTGTTACTGAGCCGCCAAAAGCTGTTATTGCTAAAAAGCCGTTGGGCACACGCATCTGGGAAGAATTGGTGCATTATTATCATGGATTCCGGTTGCTTTTTATCGATATAAACATTTCACGTAAGCTACTGTGGCGTATACTTAATGGAAAGACGCTTACGCGTCGTGAGAATAAATTACTTTTGCGCACCACCTCTGATCTGTTCCGACTGATACCCTTTTCGGTGTTCCTAATCGTGCCGTTCATGGAATTGCTCTTGCCATTCTTTATACGTTTCTTTCCGGGCATGTTACCGTCCACGTTCCAGACCGCCAAGGATCGCGAAGACAAACTGAAACAATCCCTGCAAGTACGTCTCGAAATGGCGAAATTCTTACAAAAAACACTGGACGAAATGGCTGTGCAGCATAAGGATCACAAAAGTGAGGACGCTAAACAATTTGCTGAATTCTTCGAAAAGATAAAAGATCCCAAAGAGCATGTAACGATCGAAGAGATCATCAAGTTCGCTAAACGCTTCGAGGATGAAGTCACATTGGACTCATTGTCACGTGAGCAATTGGCCGCTTTGTGTCGCGTGCTCGAGCTTAACACCATGGGCACCAGCAACTTGCTACGCTTCCAATTGCGCGTTAAATTGCGTTCGCTTGCCGCCGATGATCGCGTAATTGCACGCGAAGGTGTCGACGCTTTGGATCTATTTGAATTGCAGCAGGCTTGCAAAGCGCGCGGTATGCGTGCCTATGGGCTGACATCGGAAAAGTTGCGCTCACAGCTACAGGAATGGATTGACCTGTCGCTAAATGAAAAGGTACCACCGACGCTACTCTTACTGTCACGTGCACTACTGATTTCCGAAGAAGCCGCAACGACGCATAAACTGGTCGAGACACTTCGTGTACTACCCGAAGCAGTGGCGACCAAGACGAAGGAAAAGATTGGCGAAAGCGAAGGTAAAATCGATAACAAAACCAAGATTGAAGTGCTTAAAGAAGAAGAGCGTAAAATTAAGGAGGAGCGTGAGGAAGAACGCGAGGCTGAAAAGGCCAAATTGGAGGAGGAGAAAGCCAAGGCAAGCGAAGAATTGCTCAGCAAAGTACCCTATTTACATTCTAGCACTTCGTCTATCACTGAGGAGCGTAAACAAGCAGAAGCCAGCAATAATATATCCTCGAAAGACGTGGAATTACTGTCCGATGCACTAAAATCATTGTCGACGGATAAGAAGATGATGGTTGAGAAAGAGACACTGAAAGATCTCAAAGAGGAACTTGAAGATTACAAGGAAGATGTGGAAGAACTGCGTGAAGTGCGCAATGTGGTGAAGGAACCAGTGCACGAGAGTCGCGCAGCGAAATTGCTCTTCAAGAAGGTGAATAGCATGATAGGACACTTGGATAAGGTGTTAGTGGATTTGGAGAAGAAGCGCGAAAGTAAGCAAAAGAAAATTAAAGCAAGCACGGAAGAAGTTTTGGCTGGACCGTTACAAAGTCAGGAACTCATGCAAGACGAGGATACTGTGCACATCGAAGAGCTTATGAATACTATAAAGAAGGTACGTGAATTAACCCAAAACATCCAAAGTTACAATCTTAATCATATGTTATTTGTATGTCTTTCCTTTCCTTTCCTTTCCTTTCCTGCATCTTTCCAAACTACAGTTGCAAAAGACTTCCGATGAAACGCGCTTGAAGCAAATCGAAAAAGTGCTAAGCAAAATTGATGCCGACAAAGATGGCCTGATCACCGTGGATGAAGTGCTGAATGTGAGTATTGAATTTGGTTGATTAATATTCAAACACTTATTTATTATTTATTTATGTTGCCTGCATAGGTCGTTGAAGCGATCAGTCGCGAAAACGTGAATTTGTCAGACAAACAAATCGAGGAATTGGTGACATTGCTCGATAAAGAGAACATCATAGAGGCGGAGGAACGCTTGGAGAAGGCCATTGCGAAGAGCATTAAATTGGCAGAGAAACAAATTAAAGATCAACAAAAACTGGTTGAAGAACAGAAGACCGCAGATGTGCTGAAGGACACAGCACCAGAGCTGAAGGATAATGCCAAGGACTTGAGTGCAGATGGTCAAACGAATGTTTTAAAAACCGAGGTAAATTTACTAATAAACAGTAAATACAATATCATATAATGAATTCCGCATTTTTTTTCAGGTAAGCAACGAAAAGAGTCCACTCTTGGAGGCTGCAGAAAAGCAAAAGGAGAAAATACTTCCGAAAAATGATATATCCGCGCAAATACCACAACAGCCGCTACCCGCACCACCACCGCCAACCACAACGACCCAAGTGAATCCAAAAGATAAAATGCTATGATTTGAGGATGATGGTGATAAACCCAAAAAACAAACACCCGATAACAGTCGTCGAAGCAAGTAAAATTGTGTTGAAAACAAGTCAAAACATAAAAAAAAAACATTTGACGACTTGATTGTTTTTAGGGACATAAAATGTGGTGTGCAAGCGTGAGTGTGTGCTGTGTGATAATGAAAAATGTGAGCTAGATGATTGTTGGCGGACTATTGTGGAAAATAAAACTGGAAAGGTGTAAAGTTAGTTATTGAAAAGAGAGAAATGTGAAATTCGGATCGATGTTGCGATGAGCAAGCGTAAATGATAACAGCACCTAATAAAACTAATGCGATGGAAGGAAGGCATTTAAAAGCATTTGTTGCACAAATATTAATTTAGAAAGTGGAGAAAGACAATGTAATGATAACAATATGTGAAAATGAAGAAATACTATTATCTCTTGTTTTTATTATTATTATTGTTTGAACATTCGCTTTGTTGCGTCTCAAGTGCTTTTAAATAGTTTCCAATTTAAAATGGTTACCTCTCTGAGCAGCATGCCTTTTATTTATCACAACCAAAATTCTAATTTTATTAATTCCAAGAATTCAAATTGTTTTGTAAGCTGTAACGTCATGTATTTGCAGTAGAAGAATGCTAATAAATTTATAAAACTAAATTTGTGCTTATTTTTGGCAGTTCTTTATTTATAAACAAAATCGATAACAAATAATTTTGACAGTCCGCTGGCAAATGTGACATTAGGCAATAAAAATGGAATTTTTTGCAAAAACGCATAAAGTATTTATAATATCTTTCACTGTCGGTCTGCTTACAAAACTCAAACACAAATTCTGAGGCTGTAAAATTACATAAACATATTAAAACTTTTTAAATTTAATTTAATTTTTTATTTGCTTTGTAATTTCATGTGTGCTGTATAAATTAAATTACATAAAGATATTGTAAAAAATTTTGATACTAAATGTAAACGATGTATGTATATGAATGTTGGTTAATATACATATAGAAAGAAAATCAGCAAAATCCATGCAAAACAACTACAACAAATTGTAAACTGCTCCAAACATTAGCAATTGGAGTAAGTACTTAACTGCTAGATATTGTAATTTAATATTTAAAAGCAAACAGTTTAAGTGAAAAATATATAAGTGATCTAAATATAAATGGTAAAATCGGTGGGTTAGTGCTAAAACGTATAAAATATGTGTATGTACATAGTTACTAAGTTTGTTCAACTTTATTTACAATGGACGAAAAGTAACGCTCGACTTCAAAGCTGTTTAATTTTCTTATGTAATTGCTTTTTTTCAGTAAAAAATATTTTTCAGTGCTTCACGATATCATTGAAATTTTCATAGATTTGCTGCCTCAAGTCGGTATTATATTGCTTTGCAAAATGTATGCCCACGGTTTCGAGTAGTAACAATAAAAGAACTTAAAATTTCAAAATAGGTTCCTAAGAATTAACTGGCAACAACAAAAAACTGAATATGTATAATATATGCAATTGCTTTAGTTGTGCTACAGCTACTAAACATACCAATTTATGTACATATGGTATGTTTGGATATATGTACAACTGCGATACTTCGATGCACATGAATTTATGCTTTAATTGTAATTATTTGTAAATTACAAACTTGTATATTATGAAATTCTAATGATATAATTGAGTACAATAAAAACGACATCTAAAAACACGAAGAAAATATTACTTTTTCCAGTGGAATACTCTAATATTGTTTTAATATTTATATGTATATACTTAAGGTTGACCATACGTCCATAATGAGTAGTGATTTGACTCCTAGCATATAGTTCAAAGGAATGGAGTGTGGGAGGGTGAATGCATTGTTTTGTATCATAATGGCAGCACGCAGATCTTTTGTTAGGGATTTAAGGTTAGATTCTTTACAGTGAGAAATCGGGCAAGATCAGATCAGTTTTTAATGTAAGCTACAATGCTGTTGGGTTATTATCAAAAAATGTCCTTTTCAACTGTGGTGGTAGGTTAATAGCGCTTTATTTATAAAGTCGTTGCACAGCTGAAATACTAATGTGTTGTTATGGGAGCGATGTACATAAATAGCTGTTCTACCCTGTTTACAGTAGTTCGTATGGAGTGATATAATTCATTTCAAACTTTACATTAAAAAAAATTATGCAATTAAAAAAGAAATAAAAAAATTTAACAAAAAATAAAAGTAAAAAAAATTAAAATTAAAAAAATTAAAATTAAAAAAAAAAATAATAATTAAAAAACATTAAAAATAAAAAAAATTTAAAATAAAAAAAATAAAAATTAAAAAAAAATATATAAAATTAAAAAAACATTAAAATTAAAAAAAAAAAAATAAATAAAAAAATTTAAAATAAAATAAATAAATAATTAAAAATAAAATAAATAAAATAAAAAATAAATAAATAAGTAAAAAATTTAAAATTAAAATAATAATAAAATAAATACAAATTATTTAAAAATAAAATATAAAAATAAAAAAGAAATTAATAAAGAAAATTAAATTAAAAATAAAAGAAACATAAAAAATAAAAAAACATTAAAATAAAAAAAAACATAAAATTAAAAAAACAATAATAAAAAAATTAAAAAAAGTATAAAAATAATTAAAAAATTAAATGAAAAAAAAAAGTAATAAAAAATATTAAAAAAGAATATATATAAAAAAATAAAAAAACATTTCAAAATAAAAAAAGAAAATTAAAATAATAAAAAATTAAAAAAAAATAAAAAGAAAATTAACAAAATATTAAAAAATAATGAAAAAAATAATAAAAAAATTTTAAAACAACTGTTTTTTATTTAATATTAAAGAATTAAATAAAAAAGAATATACATATGTATTGAATTAAAAAACAAAAATAAAATAAAAAATAATAATAAGAAATAAAAAATAGACAGAACGAAAAGAAAAAAATAAAATTCGGTTTAAAAGGTAAAATACAATAAAAAATATTTTTTTATATTAAACAATATTAACAAAACATTAAATAAGCGAACACATTAAAAGCAAATAAAAACTGTAAAAATATACATAAAATTAAAGAAATTCCACATAAAAAATAAAAAAAAAAATAAAGGAAATAAAAAAGTTAAATATAAAAATATCTAAAAAATAAATAAATAAATAAAACTTAAAAAAGAAATAAATAAAAATTCGAGAAAAATAATTAATAAAAATTATAAAAAAAATTAAATAAAAGTTATAAAAAAATTATTTAATAAAAATATTAAAAACAGAAAACAAATTATGAAAAAATAAAAATATTAAAAAAATAAAATAAATTAAAAAAAGAAAAAACTACAAGAAATTAAAAAAATAAGAGTATTAAAAGACTTAAAAACTATAAAATTGAAAAAATAACAATTTAAAAAAAAAAATTAATTAAAACAAACTTTTTTAATTAAAGATATACATAATATATGTACATATGTATTGTAAAATTAAATAGCAAACACATTAAAACAAAAATACAGAATTAAAAAAAATAAAAGATAAAAAATAATTATAAGAAATAAAAAAACCTTATACATATATACACACAAATTTAAAGGAAATAAAAAATCTAAAAATATATACAAAATTAAAAAAAACTCAACATAAAAAAGTTAAAGAAAAAAAATATAAAAATATTTAAAAAAATAGAAATTATAAAACAAAGTTAAAATTTATAAAAAAAAAAATTATAAAAAAATAAAATAGTTAAAGAAAAATTAAACAAAAAAAAAAACGGTAAAGAAAAAAATATAAATATAAAAATATTTAAAAAATAGTAAGTAAAACAAAAATAAATAAAAAATTTAAAAAAATAAAATAGGAATTAAAAAAAAATTCAATAAAAATTATAAAAAAAATAAAAAAAACGATAAAGAAAAAAATATAAATATAAAATTATTTAAGAAATAGTAATTAAAACAAAAATAAATTAAAAATTATAAAAAATAAAACAGAAACTATAAAAAAAATAAAAAAAAAATTTATAAAAAAATAAAGTAAAATTATAAAAGAAAAACATAGTTAAAGATAAAGTAAACAAAAAGTAAAATAAAGCAGTAAAGAAATATAAATATAAAAATATTTAAAAATAAAAACTATAAAAAAATAAATATTAAATCAAGCATAAAAAGATATATAAATTATAAAAAAATAAATTAAAAATTATAAACAAATAAAGTAAAATTATAAAAGAAAAACATAGTTAAAGATAAAGTAAATAAAAAGTAAAATAAAGCATTAAAGAAATAAACAAATATAAATATAAAAATACTTATAAAAAGAACTATAAAAAAAATTAAAAATAAAAACCAGTATAAAAAAATATATAAATTATAAAAAAAAATAGTAAAAGAAAAATTAAAAGAATAACTCTCCACACACAATTTCTCTTTCAAAATTTAAGAAATATTTTATTGAATGAATATTTTACATTTCTCAACGCATAAGTGACTGAGTTATGCAAAACAGCATGTGTTTTAACAAATTACATATTTTGTAGAACTAAATGTTAATATTAAAAACTTCATATGGTATAAAAAATATGTATGTATGTATATAAATACACATAATTTAGAGGAATACATGAAAATATGCAAATGAAACTTTGCCGACAATTCTGCACTTAAACAATATAATTTGCAACTTCTATTGGTTATGTAATGTTTACGTGTTTACGTAAATAGGCACTAATACTAATTTATATTTAGTTTAAATTGATGTTTTTGTTCTGTAAAAGTGGGAAGCATTTTGAAATTCGAGTTTGATTTGAAAATAATACGAAATGTGCACACACTTAACCATTCAAGGTTAAAATACACATCTAACTTATATTAAATATATATATGTATATGTTTACATGAAATTAATATGTTTAAGTAATCGTAATATAAATTAATTAATACAAAATTAATGTAGTATCTAACTTAAAAGGATGTTTCGCCGGGATATTCGCTTATTAGCAGTTTTCTTGAGCGCAAGTAGCCATCCACAAGTTCCATATTCTCTTTGTTTGCTGACGCCTTCGTGCTGTTATTTCCAATGTGCGCCAGGTCGCTACTGTTCGGAGCTGTGGCCGCCGTTATTATGGGAGTTTGTGTGTTCTTGCCGTATTCGCTGTTAGCAGCACGTTTGCGTGCATTGTTCATGGCGAACAGCCGATTGCGATAATACGAATTGTGTGGTGTGCAACATTTGCTGTCATCGGCTTTTACATTCGTGCTATTTATGCTTGGCGTTTGCTGCGCGTGCGCGTCATTTTTTGGTTTAATTAACTTATTTTCTTCATCTATTGCAACTTCATCGGGTTCATGGCCGTCAAGGCAATACAGTAAGCTTGGACTCAATTGTGAGTCATTCAAATCTTCAATATTCTGTGGTGAACAGAAATCATCGGGTTGACTAGAGAACGACGAGTCAACTGGACTAGCGGTGAGTACGCTACGACTGCGTAGATATTCTCTGTAAAAGTTATTTGAAGAATACAAAAATATTTATTATCAATTTTATATAATTTGGGCATGCTCTACTCACTTAAAATTACTGCTTAGTGCGTCAACCTTCTCCACACTGCGTTCTGCGTCGTGATTCAGCGCTGCCAAGACTGGTTGACGCGCGCGCATCAATTCGGTGTAGCTGTCCAACGAGGTGGCATCCTCGCACTGCAAATGCGGCGCTGCATCCATTTCATTGATTTCGGTTTGCGTGAAGTCCGCGCTGTTGCGGCTTTCTCTGCTCTCATCCTCGTCCTGCTCGCGAAAACTGGAGTAGTCCGTTTGACAAATAGTCTGGTTTTGATCGCCGGAACTGTGTGTGGTTGTGGTTAGCACCATGACTGGTTTGCGTGAGCGTGGCGTCATTATTGATTCCTGGAAAGAACGCAAAAATTTGATAGAAGTGATGAACGGAGTCGATTTCTTCAGATCCGACTGTCCGAATTTGTTAAAAATTTTTAAAGATATCGATTTGAAATTTTTTAAATGTCCTTTTCACCCCAAGAAGCAGCTCATTGGTAAGGATTATCTAAATCACTGTCGACGTCATCTAACGAGAGGCCCAAGAAACGTGCTGTTTGTTGTTGTTGTTGTGTAGCGGCAGAATTCTGCTGAGTTGACAGTCCTTGGCCGGATAAAAATCCGGGTCCGTTCCTGTTACGTAGACCCGACTGTCGTGGGAACGGCTGTTTCGACGGGGTCGGACCAAAGGAAAAGGGGTGTCAGATGAGTGGGATTGGCAGGGCATGCAAAGAGGTGGCCAGTGTCTATCGGAGGCTGTAGGACTTATGTTGGATATGTCGGGGTATATTCTGGACAAGTATGAGTTTAACCTGCTACAATATCCAGAAATAAGCTGCGCAAGGGTCGTTTCTCGCGGCAACTCGGGCTCTTCGCCTGCAATTGGTGGTGATTTGACTCCATGAGCGCCATTCACTGGAAGGGAGTCGGTGAAGGTATTGATCGCTCCACTGTGAATGGCGGTCAGTACCTGTCTGTAGTTGTGTCGGAAGTCAGGTCGGCGTATTGTTCAATGTCGTCGACGTAATGGAGGTAAGACCTCTTGATGTTCCTAGGAGGCAGTTCGGCTCCAAATAGGTGGCTGCAAGGGAGATTTCTGCCAAAACATCCCAGCAGGAACTACCTGGAGAGGAGTTCATTATGCTCCTAAACTGAGAGCATAAGCGTCTCACTATGTAGGTGTTCAATGGGAGACATCAGGAGGCATCCTGTCGTAGTCCAGAGTGCAGTGTAATGACAAGTCTGAGGTTTCTTCATTTGCGTTCCACTGCATCCAAGTGACCATACTGGTGTGGCGTAGTTGAGGAAGAGACCGACCGATTGCCTTGTAAGTTGCCAAAAATCTTTCTTTGTCATTTCTTCATGTGCTGCCGGCTACAACTGGAGGATTTTGTTGCGGCTCTGTACTTTGGCGATAATCGCAGTCGTATGAAAAGCATAAGCTATCAAATTTACACCTAAAATCTAAGGGTTATTGACAGTCGGAATCTTGACGCCATCAACTGAAATATTAAGCTCAAGTCTGTACTCCTTCGTCCAGTTCGTAAATATGGTTGCTGTGGATTTGCTGGGGGAGAGTGTTAAGTTCCGTGCAGAGAAGAAGCGGGAAAGGTCGGAGAGATAGCCGTGTACCTTTGAACACATGCCATCAATTCCATTAACTGACGTCAATATCGTGGTGTTATAGCTTCGTTACTTACGTTTTAAACTATAAACTAACATGCTGCAAGACTATTAAATTATTCGCTCGCTTACCTGCATTGATTTGGGCATACGCTGTGTAGACTTCGTAATCGGCGACATTGAGCGCCTACCGAGCAGCAATGACGGCGTGCTCGTTACTAACTCCATACTTCTATAGACGCCACTCTGTTGCAGCAAAAGCTGCTTGTGATAGCGTGTGGTGCTGTTGTCACTCGAATTGCTATTGCTACTACGCCCATCCACGACGGTCATACCAATGTCATGCACTGCTGCATAAGCGTTTTCGTTGTTATCTGCCGCCGCCTCCTCTTCTTCCTCATCATCCTCCACACCAAGCTCACTATCGCTGTCCAGCTGATCATCGGGGTTATCTACAAAGTTTTCGTCGTCCAGATCCTCTAGACTCTCGCTCGCCACAGCGGCTACAGGTTGCGTTGCTTTGGCGTTCGCGCCTACTTTCGGTAACTCATCGTCGCCTGCCGAACGTCTGCGCAACGTAGAGGAGACAGTACGTACCAGCCGCTTCGTTGACTCTGGTGTGGCAAAAGAAAACTTCAAATTGCCCATACTTACACCTTTCATGAGTTTGCGTGTCAACGAACGACTGCCGCTGGCATACTTTGTAGCGCTCTCTTGCGCACCGGTCGCCGTTTTGGCAGCTTCGCTGGCGTAACTCAGATTTGGTTCCGACTTGTAGCGCGACTTGTACTCGGCCGAATTTTGTTGTATGGGTGTGCAGGGATTCGATATCTCCTCGATGTTTAAGAGATGCGCATCATCCCAAGCGACCGTTTTGCGCGCATCCGCGTTCGAGGCGTCCACGTGTGTTAACCCTTTAGCTGCATGTGAAACGAACGTCAGTGGCGTACAGCAATTGGCATCCCAGTGTGCGGCTAAACGGTTGGTGGCGCATTGGGCCACATTAGTTTCGTCCGAATTCTGACGACTGACGGGCGCGGAAACGGAGCAGTCGTACTTCGGCGCTGCTGTTGGTGGCATACCATCGCTGCTGGTTGAGGAGAGGGAAGAAGATTCAGACACTTCATCGTTGATATGGTGTTGAAGTGTCAATTTGCGCTGTTGCTTTACAGACGAGTGCGAAAGCAGTGAATTTGATGAGATCGATTTATGTAATGGATGTTGTTGTAGTGATTTAATGGAATACGGTGTGTTGGACAATGAGGTATTCGATGATGTGCATGAAGATGTTGGTGTGTTAGTGAGCGTGCGATTAATAGCATGCTTAGATTGGTTGGTTGTTGTTGTTGTTGCTGTAGATCTGATGGGTGTATTGGCAAGCGGGTAGTTGCTGCTGATTTGGGAGGGCGCGGGACTGCGGAACAGTACCCGCATTTTGGGATTTTTGCGTGTACTTGCAAAATTTGGGGTCTATTACAGGATTTAGTCGAAGAAATATGTTTGATAAAAAGGTGGGTACAGCACAAATGCGGAAATAAAAAAGAAAACAACAACAAAGATGTACATGCGATTAACACAAAAAGCTTACGAAGATAACAGTTAACAATGAAACTTACTTCAACGCCAGCTGGTGTTGTTGCAGTGGTGGTGGTGGTGGTAGCTGTACGTTTGGGGGTTCTTGAGATGAGACTTTTATGGAAAATGTGTTTCTTGATAGAGTCGCCTATAGATTTGGCGCTGCGCGACGCATCTGTGCCCTTCAATCGATTCATAACCACCAATTGGAGCGGTGTACCTGCCCCAAAGGGAGACAAATTAAAGCGAAATGCTTAAAACATACCACCGAACAAGGCACTTACCCTGTCCATTTTGTTTATTAAATTGTTTGATGAGACGACGCTTCTTCGAAGACTCCGGCAAGCTTTGTATGTGTGCATATAGTTGTGCCAATTCGGTATCTGTATTGTTGGCTGTATGTGCCGCAGCTGTTTTCTCGCGATCCACGAATGTATACACCGTATTCACCGTTGACATATCCGATATGGACTCATCAAGTGTTTGCTCCGGCGACATGGTTTTCTTGCGTTTACGTTCCACGAAATAGGCACGTATGTCCGTAGATAATTTTGCAGGCATTTCGAAAATCTCCTGCCCCTTACAAACCATATAAGCAATAATACTAGACATCGTTTTGGATATATAGTGTAGTGCTTCTGGCGGCAGTTGGCGTGGACAAATGAGATGCGGCGCAAAAATTGTAGCCAAATTTTCTGGTGTCATTTTATTTTGGTGCTCATGCGCCGCCACAGCATTGAGAATTTCTATTATATGCTGCAGCAATTGGCGATTTTCATCGGGCAGCAACAGTAATAGCAGCTGTATGGAGTTGAGTAGGTGTTGCTCACGTTTAATACGTTCCGGATTGTGCGGACGTGTTAAAGTGCCTGTACTGCTGCTACTGCTCGAACCTGATCCCAAACATAACGGCGCAATTTGTTGATGTGCCGGGTAATGAGCGTCTGTGAGCAGTGGTTCAGGTAAGTCGGCCAAATAGCCTTTAAAAACGGTAGCACAATCGTGTGCTGAATAGCCACCACCTTCCAAATCGAGGGGTTTGTCATTTTGTACCTGTTGGCGTAGCTCATTTTGTCGAGATGCTGAGCCGGTTTTGCGGAAAATGCCTTCTTGTGTTAAATCTGTTTTTATGTTTTTATTAAAAGAATTAATAAGTAAAATGTGAAATATTATTGAACTTGCTATACATACTTTTCTCAAGCATTAGAAAAGCTTTCAACTCCCGCAGATGCATCAAGAAACCAGCGTTAATTTGCTGGTGCAATGCTTCTACCGGACTATTCTCTGCACTAATTGAGCCCTTTGAACCTGAGCTTGTGCAACCCGTGGCGGCATGTTTCTGCTTTTTAGATAGGCGATTCCATTTCTTCAATTTTCCTTTATCTTCATATACAATCTCATGGCAAGGTAAGTCAAATCTACAATACGCACATACACGTAGATTAAAATATTAAAACATTAATTTTATATTTCTAATATACTTTTAATGTTATTCACTTACTCATCCGTATTCAAATCAAGTTCAAAGGATAGATGCATGCGCACCAGCGACTTGAATTTTTCATAATTTAATTTACGCATATGCGTTGCTATCTCGGCGTCCGAGAGTCGATTTAAATTCACATAATCAAAATCCATTGTCTTGGAAAACTGCCAGTTAAAGCAGCTGCGCCTGTGCGGGTGCTTCAAAATATATATGGACAGCGTTGAACAACCAACGCCTAAGTGGTGTTGTTGTTTTGCACTTTTACTGCAATAATTTATGGTGAAAGTCTGCAACCATATTTAATAAAAACTTATATAAACGATGTGTTTGTTGTACACGACTTCAAAGCGTTTATATTTTGAGTATCTATATTATCCTTATATTGTAAAATCTATATACCAAATTAGTAAATTAACTCGAAAAGCGTGTATAAAATTTAAGCGAACGCAGCGAATTCCAACTGAACCGCTGACATTTGAAATATGAAAATAATATCAGTGACAGCAAAACTGTGTTACAAATTGTTTTGAGGGCATTGTAAATGTCGTTCAATTTCTAAACAGCTTGCCCTTGTGAAAATGGAAAAAGCAGGGTGTTTCCTGGTTTCTAACATTATGTTATTGTAATTTATTTATATTGTTACAAAAGTAGTATTAAGTTGTATTTGTATTGCTATATGCATCCATTATTATGAACAATAGCTGTAGGTATATGGAATAGCATTTGTCTTATTGTAGACATCTGGCGCCGCGGCTGTTTGTTTGTCGAAGCAATAGCTACATCTGGCGCCGTATAGCAGTATGTTCTGGTGGTTTCTAGACGCAATATTCTAGAAGGACACATCGGCATCTAGCGAGAAGTGCGTGGCTATATAAGCCGTGGCAGCGCCAACGTGATCAATCAGTGCTAAGAGTAAACTGCTATAGTGTAGACGAGTTGTGAATTAAAGAGTTGTTGAATTAAATTAAACAGTGTTGATTTTATTTGTCAATCCAGAGATACGAACCTAACAAAGTAAACTAGCAAGCAGTAAATTCGTAACAATTGGTGTCAGAAGTGGGATTGTCAAATAATCCAAATTCAAGATGGTTAAATTCGGAGAATTGAGAATTCAGCAATTAAAAAAGGAACTGGAGGAGCGTAATTTGCCGATAAGCGGGCAGAAGGCGGATCTGCAGGCACGATTACGTGAAGCAATGGAAGCGGATGGAATTAATGTGGACGAGTTCGAATTTGTTGGGCCAGAAACTTCTACAAAGGTAGAAGAAAAAGTAGAAGAACAACGAACATCACCGAGTGTGGACATGAACATGCTGTTAGTGGCTATACAGAAAATAGCTGAAAATACAGAAAATGCAGTGCAAACAGGAAATCGTCTGGCACAGCAAATAGCTGAAAATGCAGAAAAGGCAGTGCAAACAGAAAATCGTCTGGCACAGCAAATGGCAGAAAATGCAGTGCAAACAGAAAATCGTCTGGCACAGCAAATAGCTGAAAATACATCGCAGTTAAAGTCTTGCCTTACACAACAAATGACTGAAAATAATACGCAGTTAGAAAAGCGTTTGGTACAACAGATTACAGAAAATAATATACAAGTGCAAGAGAAATTTTCAAAATTTGAAGACGAATTAAGCACAATAAAAAATGACGAAGAAAATTTAAGATCAGAATTTCTTCAACTGAGTAATCGTATGCGAGAACTGCAACTGCATGGCCCTGCACCATCAACAAATAATCCAAGATTGAAGGCACCCACATTCGATGGAAGTATTCCATTTCAAATTTTCAAACTTCAGTTTGAAAAGACAGCATTGGCCAATAACTGGAATGCAGCGGACAAAGTGGCGTCCTTGTTTGTATCATTGAAAGGGCCTGCGGCAGAAATCCTTCAGACTATTCCAGACTGTGAACGGGACAACTATGAGGCATTGATGAGTGCGATAGAAAGACGATATGGTAGTGAGCACCGGAAACAAATATACCAGATCGAACTGCAAAATAGGGGTCAGAAAATGAACGAGTCATTGCAAGAGTTCGCAACTGAAATAGAACGACTGGCTCATTTGGCAAATGCAGATGCACCTGTGGATTACATTGAGAGGGTAAAAATTCAATGTTTCATAAATGGAATTCGTGATGTGGACACCAAACGCGCCACATATGCATTGCCAAAAAGAACGTTTGCTGAAACGGTTTCGCACGCCCTCACACAGGAAACAGCTTCCCTACTAAGTAAACCAGCACACAAGGTACAAAGGGTTGAAATGGAACAACCGGCGCTGATGGAAGAAATATTGAAGACTCTGAAGACAATTGCTGCACCGCGAGTAAATACAACAGGCAGATGTTTCAACTGTGGAAAAGCGGGTCACTTTGCCCGAAATTGCAATATAAAAGTAAACCCATCAAAACGGAAACAACCAACAGATAATGAGGACGAAGCATCCACATCTCACAAGTCGTTAAACTAAAACGGAACAGTTCAAAGGGGCGTGAGCTGGTTCCCACAACTATTTGCCCCGCCATCTCGATATCACAAATAGGTCGCCATGACAACAATCTTACTATCAACGGCATCGTAAATGGACGACTGTCAACGCTTACTTTGGATACTGGTGCCACACATTCAATTATCCGACCGGATGTGGTAAGAGGGACGGTTGAACCATTAGTCGGTTGCAAGCTTCGAACGGCCACCGGGGAGGAAGCAGCTGTCGCGGGAAAAGTGTTTTGCGAAGTGATGATTGGTACCCTGGAAGTTAATCACACCTTCATCGTAGCAGAAATCACGGATGAAATTATAATGGGAGTAGATTTCATGATTGATCACGGGGTTACTTTGGATTTAAACAAGCAAATGCTGTTTTGCCAGAACATGGAGATGCCTATAAACACCGGATATGAGACCAACGTTGAAAGTAAGAGGGTGATTGTTGATGATAATCAGAGCATTCCACCAAAATCTGAGGCGATTGTATGGGCTAAAGTGAATGGAGGAGGTGGGACTGAAGAGTTGTGGATTGTGGAACCAACAAAAATAGATACACCCATATTGGTAGGAAGAACGCTTGTGAAAACTAGAGAAGACGCCACCATTCCGGTCAGAGTAGTGAATGAATTCAACACGCCTATAAGTCTGAAGAAAGGAGCAGTAATTGGACAGTGCCAGAATATAAGTGCAATAGCACGATGCGAACGGTCACAACAGAAGCCTACTATTGAGCCACAGCAGATAAGTCCTACACTCCTAAATAATTTGCTGAACGAACTGCATGGAAATGAAAAATTAAAAGCAGAAAAACTATTAGAAAAATACGCATCCATATTTGCAAACGAAGGAAACACAGGAAGAACCGGCATTGTCAAACATCGCATAAATACTGGAGACGCTAAACCAATCCGACAAGCTCCGCGTAGGGTTCCACTAGCAAAACGTGAAGATGCTAACAAAATTATTGAAGACATGCACAAAAACGGTGTAATCGAACCTTCAATAAGTCCATGGAGCTCACCTATCGTCTTAGTTAAAAAGAAAGATGGTAGCACCCGTTTCTGCGTAGATTATAGGAAGTTGAATGATGTCACAAAGAAAGACAGTTATCCTCTACCGAGAATCGACGATACATTAGACACCTTGTCTGGAGCGAAATGGTTTTCTACATTAGATCTACAAAGTGGATATTGGCAAGTCGAGATTGATGAATGTGACCGTGAAAAGACCGCTTTCAGTATGGGCGACGGGTTATGGGAATTCTCTGTGATGCCATTTGGGTTATGTAATGCGCCTGCAACGTTCGAGCGACTGATGGAACATGTGTTAAAAGGACTCAACTGGAAGACATGTTTGGTGTACCTTGATGACATTATCATCATGGGAAAAAGTTTTGATGATCATCTGAAAAATCTAGAGGAAGTCTTTCAGCGAATAGCATCAGCCGGATTACGCTTGAATCCCAAAAAGTGTTCATTATGGAAGAAGCAGGTCACATATCTTGGACATAAAGTGTCAACTGAGGGAATTCACACCGAGGAAGGAAAAATAAAAGCAGTGAAAGATTGGCCTCGACCCACCAACATTCATGAACTCCGCAGCTTCCTCGGCTTATGCACGTATTACCGCCGTTTCGTACCTGGATTTGCGAACGTGGCTAGAAGTTTACATGATTTAACAAAGAAGAATCGCCCGTTTGTATGGCAGTTGGAACAAGAAAAAGCGTTTGAGCAGCTTAAGGAACTACTTTGTACGGCGCCGATGTTGGCTTATCCAATACCTGGAAAGAAATTCATCCTGGATACAGATGCGAGCGCTTATGGAATTGGAGGTGTCCTGTCTCAGCTCATCGACGGACAAGAAAGAGTAATTGGGTATTACAGCAGAGTGCTCGGGAAACCAGAGAAAAACTACTGTGTGACGCGAAAAGAACTACTAGCTGTGGTGGAATGTGTAAAACATTTCCACAAGTATTTGTATGGACAACGATTCTTGCTGAGGACTGATCATGCAGCATTAAAATGGTTATTACAGTTTAAGAATCCGGAAGGCCAAATTGCACGATGGATCGAAAGATTACAGAATTACGACTTCGAAACGGAGCATCGAAAGGGGATTCACCACAAAAATGCGGATGCATTATCACGTCGCCCTTGTCCACTGGAATGTAAACATTGCTCCAAATCAGAAGGAAAAGAAGGTATAATCGACGTGCGATTACTGAATATAGAACCTGAAGATGATTGGACTCCTCACCGCATCAGAATCAATCAGCTGGAGGACCCTGATCTTGCAAAGCTGGTAATGGCCAAAGAAAATGGGGTACGACCACCAAAGGAACAAATAAGTAGCGAGAGTCCAACTGCAAAAGCATATTGGGCCCAATGGAACAGCATAAACCTCGTTAATGGATACCTTCATCGTACCTGGGAAAGCGAAGATGGCAAACATTCTCGTCTGCTGATCATAGTACCGAAGTCCATGATCCCAAAAGTATTGAAAGAATATCACAATGGACCTAGTGGAGGGCACCTTGGAATAACAAAAACTATAGAGAAGATTAAACAACGGTTCTACTGGATCGGTTGTCGAGATTCCATAGCAGAATGGATAAGTAATTGCGTAGAGTGCATGGCAGCTAAAGGTCCTAAAGCCAAAAGTCGCGGTAGGCTACAACAGTACAACGTGGGATCGCCATTTGAAAGAGTCGCAATGGATGTTGCAGGTCCGTTCCCAACCAGTACGGCCGGAAACAAATATCTACTGGTTGTCATGGACTATTTCAGTAAATGGCCAGAAGTATATGCCTTACCAAACCAGGAAGCGAAGACAGTAGCCGAAGCGTTTGTAGAAAATTGGATAACAAGGTTCGGAGTGCCCGTCGAATTACACTCAGATCAAGGCAGGAATTTCGAATCTTCCATTTTCCAAGAAGTCTGTACATTATTGGGCATCCACAAGACACGGACGACAGCGTTACATCCACAATCAGATGGAATGGTGGAGAGATTCAACCGAACGTTCGAAGAACATCTGCGGAAAATCGTTGATAAAGATCAACGGAATTGGGACAAGTGCATCCAGATGTTCCTGCTGGCGTATCGTTCAGCGAAGCACGAGACAACTGGTTACACGCCAGCAAAGATTATTTTCGGATCTGATCTGCGACTCCCCGCTGATCTTAAGTTTGGAACGAATCCTACAGCTGTAAGAAATGATGGAGATTATTGTTCTGCCTTAAAGGAAGAAATGAATGAATTGCACCTAATGGTAAGACAGCATACGCATCTGATGAGCAATAAGATGAAGGACCGGTTCGATCAAGCGGCAAATTCAAAAGGTTTTGAAGAAGGTGATCTGGTCCTATTGTACAATCCACTTCGAAAGAAAGGCTTGTCCCCGAAACTGCAGTCAGCCTGGGAAGGACCCTATATGGTGATAAAACGACTTAATGACGTGGTATACCGCATACAAAGGAATGGAAAAGCACGATGTAAAATGAAAGTAGTACATTTGGAGAGGCTCGCCCCATTTGGTTCAAGAGGATTTGTGCCTAATCGGGACGATTAGGCTTTAGTGGAGGGCAGTGTTACAAAAGTAGTATTAAGTTGTATTTGTATTGCTATATGCATCCATTATTATGAACAATAGCTGTAGGTATATGGAATAGCATTTGTCTTATTGTAGACATCTGGCGCCGCGGCTGTTTGTTTGTCGAAGCAATAGCTACATCTGGCGCCGTATAGCAGTATGTTCTGGTGGTTTCTAGACGCAATATTCTAGAAGGACACATCGGCATCTAGCGAGAAGTGCGTGGCTATATAAGCCGTGGCAGCGCCAACGTGATCAATCAGTGCTAAGAGTAAACTGCTATAGTGTAGACGAGTTGTGAATTAAAGAGTTGTTGAATTAAATTAAACAGTGTTGATTTTATTTGTCAATCCAGAGATACGAACCTAACAAAGTAAACTAGCAAGCAGTAAATTCGTAACAATATTAATTTTTTGTATAATTTTATTAATGCGCAATAAAAAGTGTTGATACTAAATACTGCGAGTTGATAAAAGCAATATAAAATGATGTAGATAAAATTGTGCACAAAATGCTAATTTTTACGTAATTTATAAGGTGCTCGATAAATGGTGACTACCGGTGCTAGGTGGGATACAAAATGTTACCTCAGCTGCCGTATTCTCCAGATTTGGCTCAGAGAACGTATAATATAGAGAAGGTTCAACTACGGACAAGCGTGTGAACTGTCAAGAGCCATGAATTTTCTATTAGTGGATTTCACCACTTTTGGCTCGGCAGGAGAAACTTCAACAGAAATGAGTATACAGAGCTGAGAATTCAATGAAAATTGTGCTCAGAAATATATGTTGCTTTTACAGGCGCATGTTGGCCTTTTGGCTTATATTTTTAAACGTTTACATGCTATCATATCAATTGATATAAATATAATTTTGCGAATTTTTGTGAATTCATGCAAAATTGATAATATTATTATTAAAACATGCAATTCTCCAAGTAATATTTGTAAATAATCTGCAAACAAAGGCTACTTTTTAAATATTTCTTATCTTTGATAATGTAATATCATTTCATATTGTTACAAAAGTAGTATTAAGTTGTGTTACAAAAGTAGTATTAAGTTGTATTTGTATTGCTATATGCATCCATTATTATGAACAATAGCTGTAGGTATATGGAATAGCATTTGTCTTATTGTAGACATCTGGCGCCGCGGCTGTTTGTTTGTCGAAGCAATAGCTACATCTGGCGCCGTATAGCAGTATGTTCTGGTGGTTTCTAGACGCAATATTCTAGAAGGACACATCGGCATCTAGCGAGAAGTGCGTGGCTATATAAGCCGTGGCAGCGCCAACGTAATCAATCAGTGCTAAGAGTAAACTGCTATAGTGTAGAAGAGTTGTGAAATAAAGTGTTGTTGAATTAAATTAAACAGTGTTGATTTTATTTGTCAATCCAGAGATACGGACCTAACAAAGTAAACTAGCAAGAGTAAATTCGTAACAATTGGTGTCAGAAGTGGGATTGTCAAATAATCCAAATTCAAGATGGTTAAATTCGGAGAATTGAGAATTCAGCAATTAAAAAAGGAACTGGAGGAGCGTAATTTGCCGATAAGCGGGCAAAAGGCGGATCTGCAGGCACGATTACGTGAAGCAATGGAAGCGGATGGAATTAATGTCGACGAATTCGAATTTGATGGCCCAGAAACTTCTACAAAGGTAGAAGAAAAAGTAGAAGAACAACGAACATCATCAAGCGTAGACACGAACATGCTGTTAGTGGCTATTAAGCAAATAGCAGAAAATGCAGTGCAAACAGAAAATCGTCTGGCACAGCAAATAGCTGAAAATGTAGTGCAAACAGAAAATCGTCTGGCACAGCAAATAACGCAAATAGCTGAAAATACATCACAGTTAGAGTCTCGCCTTACACAACAGATTACGGAAAATACTACACAACTACAAAAACAAGTGCAAGAGAAATTTTCAAAATTTGAAGACGAATTAAGCACTTTAAAAAATGGCGAAGAAAATTTAAAATCAGAAGTTCTGCAATTAAGTAATCGTGTGCGAGAACTGCAACTACATGGCCCTGCACCATCAACAAATAATCAAAGATTGAAGGCACCCACATTCGATGGAAGTATTCCATTTCAAATTTTCAAACTTCAGTTTGAAAAGACAGCAACGGCCAATAACTGGAATGCAGCGGACAAAGTGGCGTCCTTGTTTGTATCATTGAAAGGACCTGCGGCAGAAATCCTTCAGACTATTCCAGACTGTGAACGGGACAACTATGAGGCATTGATGAGTGCGATAGAAAGACGATATGGTAGTGAGCACCGGAAACAAATATACCAGATCGAACTGCAAAATAGGGGTCAGAAAATGAACGAGTCATTGCAAGAGTTCGCAACTGAAATAGAACGACTGGCTCATTTGGCAAATGCAGATGCACCTGTGGATTACATTGAGAGGGTAAAAATTCAATGTTTCATAAATGGAATTCGTGATGTGGACACCAAACGCGCCACATATGCATTGCCAAAAAGAACGTTTGCTGAAACGGTTTCGCACGCCCTCACACAAGAAACAGCTTCCCTACTAAGTAAACCAGCACACAAAGTACAAAGGGTTGAAATGGAACAACCAGCGCTGATGGAGGAAATATTGAAGACTCTGAAGACAATTGCTGCACCGCGAGTAAATACAACAGGCAGATGTTTCAACTGTGGAAAAGCGGGTCACTTTGCCCGAAATTGCAAGATAAAAGTAAACCCATCAAAATGGAAACAACCAACAGAACATCGAAAGGGGATTCACCACAAAAATGCGGATGCATTATCACGTCGCCCTTGTCCACTGGAATGTAAACATTGCTCCAAATCAGAGGGAAAAGAAGGTATAATCGACGTGCGATTACTGAATATAGAACCTGAAGATGATTGGACTCCTCACCGCATCAGAATCAATCAGCTGGAGGACCCTGATCTTGCAAAGCTGGTAATGGCCAAAGAAAATGGGGTACGACCACCAAAGGAACAAATAAGTAGCGAGAGTCCAACTGCAAAAGCATATTGGGCCCAATGGAACAGCATAAACCTCGTTAATGGATACCTTCATCGTACCTGGGAAAGCGAAGATGGCAAACAGTCTCGTCTGCTGATCATAGTACCGAAGTCCATGATCCCAAAAGTATTGAAAGAATATCACAATGGACCTAGTGGAGGGCACCTTGGAATTACAAAAACTATAGAGAAGATTAAACAACGGTTCTACTGGATCGGTTGTCGAGATTCCATAGCAGAATGGATAAGTAATTGCGTAGAGTGCATGGCAGCTAAAGGTCCTAAAGCCAAAAGTCGCGGTAGGCTACAACAGTACAACGTGGGATCGCCATTTGAAAGAGTCGCAATGGATGTTGCAGGTCCGTTCCCAACCAGTACGGCCGGAAACAAATATCTACTGGTTGTCATGGACTATTTCAGTAAATGGCCAGAAGTATATGCCTTACCAAACCAGGAAGCGAAGACAGTAGCCGAAGCGTTTGTAGAAAATTGGATAACAAGGTTCGGAGTGCCCGTCGAATTACACTCAGATCAAGGCAGGAATTTCGAATCTTCCATTTTCCAAGAAGTCTGTACATTATTGGGCATCCACAAGACACGGACGACAGCGTTACATCCACAATCAGATGGAATGGTGGAGAGATTCAACCGAACGCTCGAAGAACATCTGCGGAAAATCGTTGATAAAGATCAACGGAATTGGGACAAGTGCATCCAGATGTTCCTGCTGGCGTATCGTTCAGCGAAGCACGAGACAACTGGTTACACGCCAGCAAAGATTATTTTCGGATCTGATCTGCGACTCCCCGCTGATCTTAAGTTTGGAACGAATCCTACAGCTGTAAGAAATGATGGAGATTATTGTTCTGCCTTAAAGGAAGAAATGAATGAATTGCACCTAATGGTAAGACAGCATACGCATCTGATGAGCAATAAGATGAAGGACCGGTTCGATCAAGCGGCAAATTCAAAAGGTTTTGAAGAAGGTGATCTGGTCCTATTGTACAATCCACTTCGAAAGAAAGGCTTGTCCCCGAAACTGCAGTCAGCCTGGGAAGGACCCTATATGGTGATAAAACGACTTAATGACGTGGTATACCGCATACAAAGGAATGGAAAAGCACGATGTAAAATGAAAGTAGTACATTTGGAGAGGCTCGCCCCATTTGGTTCAAGAGGATTTGTGCCTAATCGGGACGATTAGGCTTTAGTGGAGGGCAGTGTTACAAAAGTAGTATTAAGTTGTATTTGTATTGCTATATGCATCCATTATTATGAACAATAGCTGTAGGTATATGGAATAGCATTTGTCTTATTGTAGACATCTGGCGCCGCGGCTGTTTGTTTGTCGAAGCAATAGCTACATCTGGCGCCGTATAGCAGTATGTTCTGGTGGTTTCTAGACGCAATATTCTAGAAGGACACATCCGTATCTCTGGATTGACAAATAAAATCAACACTGTTTAATTTAATTCAACAACACTTTATTTCACAACTCTTCTACACTATAGCAGTTTACTCTTAGCACTGATTGATTACGTTGGCGCTGCCACGGCTTATATAGCCACGCACTTCTCGCTAGATGCCGATGTGTCCTTCTAGAATATTGCGTCTAGAAACCACCAGAACATACTGCTATACGGCGCCAGATGTAGCTATTGCTTCGACAAACAAACAGCCGCGGCGCCAGATGTCTACAATAAGACAAATGCTATTCCATATACCTACAGCTATTGTTCATAATAATGGATGCATATAGCAATACAAATACAACTTAATACTACTTTTGTAACAATATGTACATATGCATACATATATATGCAAGGCATATGATATATTATCATAATATCCTAAAAACATAATATATTACAAGAATAATATATGTATGTAAATCACACCTCTTATCATTTAAAACTTTCATACGCATCTGTCCTGCAGATAAGTATGCAAGTACAAATCAATTTCAAATCAAGATATTATCATTTATCAGTAATATAAAAAGCGCGCGCTTCTCTATATTTACGTACACACATATGTATGTATGTATGTGCGTATGGCATTCTCCCACAAATAATATATGCGTACGCATGTAAATCAAAAAATACAAACATTCTTCTGGAAAAACAACAATAGTATCAAAAATCATCATACATACTTACAATATGAGTACACATGTAAATATGTGCGTATGGCATTCCCACAAAAACAATGCATACACAACATACATACTTACATGCGCTCACATGTGAATATGTCGCCCGCAAAAATTACAAATATTGCGCTACAAAAACAACAATCGTTTGAAAAAGCATCAGAAACCAATATGGCAGCCAAATTGCCGACGTCAAAATTTATAGTAAATTACACAACAACAAAATTTTCATTCATAAAAGCAGACGCCATTACATCTCCCCGAGCATGCCTCGCCTACAAGCGTCTTTTCGCGACGAATTCAAAAGCTAGAAATCATAAATTGAATATATTTCTGAAATGTATGAGAAAGAAAAAGTGTCAACCCCGCAAATATATATCTAGAATAAAATTGACAACATAGTTTATTTGTCGATTTTCAAGTCAAGAAATGTTTCAAAGAAAATATTCAATATTCTTCTGATTCATGTGTACAGTCAATCCCGGTTAGGTAGTACTCCGCTTAAATGAAAATCAAATCCCTCCCTCATCACTCTTAACAGCCTATATTATATCTTGCTGCATCTGACGATTTGTTTTTTGAAATACCTAGAAATTATTGTTTTAAGTACGACTCATTTAAGTATCCGCAGTCGCTTATGTACCAAAATATATTTTTATTTTTATCTAACTACAAATATCTGTATCTTTGATTGTGGCACATAACTGGGATTGACTGTATTTGTCAAGGAATGTGAAAAATATTTTGTAATTCTGAAATATTTTTACGCAGCTGCGTCGATATGTATGCAAGCTCACGCATAAACATATGCACATATTTACGCTGGTTTGTAGGCGGAGCTGTAAAGCGGCAAGGGAAGCGGTGACAATCGGCGGCCTTTTTCACAAAACGTAAAGTTCGGCCATTGGTTGTCCGTGACAACGGAGTTTTTGTATGAAACAATGGGTGTGTATATTTACAAACAAAGTTTTGTGTAGACAAAATTACAAACATGAATGATTCTTTCAAATTTGTTTACATGAAGACAAAACTACATATGTACATATGTATGTGAATATGTGAGCATTATGCGAAAGGTTTTTTAAAATCTTTTTACAAGTACAAATAATTGTATGCAAAAGACCATCTTTTAAGATGTTATCAAAACTTCTAATGCCCAAAGCAAATAAATACATACTTACATATGTATGTATATAAAAATATAACTTATCAAACCTTTATTAATTAAATATTTAATATGACTTTATTATACATTTCAACAGATTTAGTGCAATTCATCATTAAATGGGTCAAATTGCACATACATATTTATGTGCTTTGATATCAAATACAATGGAGAATATCTATAAATGATATCCATAGCCGTTTGCGCATTGTAAATATGTTCATACATATGCGAATCTGTAAGCGTACATTGAATTTAGCACCACTTTTCTCATTTAACACTGAAAATGCTCAATTCTGCTATTTTCGACGCTTCTGTTAAATATTGGTGAAATCCGCTTATAGAAAACAGTACCCCTGCTTTTGCGGTGAAATCCTCTAATAGAAAACTCAACCCCTCCAAAAAAAGGAACGTGATGACAATCGGCACACCATGAACCTTCTCTATATTATACGTTCTCTGTTTGGCTCCGTACGACCTGCTTTGAAATCCTCGAGAAAACATTTTTTACAAAAAAATGGAGACTTCTCAAAAACGCCCAAAGTGGTTTGAAAAATTTAAATTATTATTTAAAACCTTGTTTCGATCATTTTTCTTCTCTTGCTCTGGTTCCCCGTCTGTGACTGCGTCGAATATTCTTAGAGCTGGAGGGGTTTCATTCATTCGGACGACATGACCTAACCAGCGCAGCCGCTCTCCCTTGATTCGATGAACTATGTCAATGTCGCCGTATATCTCGTACAGCTCATCATTTCATCGTCTGTGGTATTCGCCGCGGCCAATGCGCAAAGAACCATAAATTTTCCGTAGAACCTTTCTTTCGAAAACTCGTAACGCTGACCTATAAGGTGTTGTCATCGTCCATGCCTCTGCACCTTATAGCAGGAAAGGGATAGTGAGTGACTTGTAGAGTTTGGTCTTTGTGCGTCGAGAGAGGACTTTACTTCTCAATTAGTACCTACTCAGTCCGAAGTAGCACCTGTTGGCAAGAGTTATTCTGCGTTGGATTTCGAGGTAGGTGTTGTTGTTGGTGTTAATGCTGGTTCCAAGATGGACGAAATTATCTAAGACTACGAAAATATGACACAGTGACGTGGAAGCCAAGTCTCGAATGCAACTGCTGTTTGTTTGATAAAAGGAGATATTTCGTCTTGCTCTCGTTCACTACCAGATCCTTATACTTCGCAGCACTTACAAGCAGTCACAGCCAGATTCATAAATTTCTTATCTCTGCTTGCCTTCCTGGTAGGAGCACTGAAGGTATGTACCACGTGCCACCACCACCAACAGTTAGTTGAATTGGGTTCAAGAAGATGAATGTGCTCGGCAGCACCTCGATAAACATTGCGTGACGCGAAAAAACTGAATTTCTGTAATCATAAATTTTACAAGCGTCCTCTTTATACCTAGATATATCCATATATTGGTCGAAAAAGTATTTCCGTAAGGAAGAATGTCACCAATGAAATTTGTCTGGTTTACGGAGACGATGCTGTATCAGTTCGTGTAGCACAACAATGGTTCGCTCGCTCCCGTTCTGGAAATTTCGATGTGAAAGATGCATCTCCCTCTGGTCGACCTATCGTTGAAAAAATCGATGAAATTTTGCAAAAGACTGACCAGGACCATCACATAAGCAGCCATAACATCGCTAAGGAACTTAACATTTATCATCAAAAGATTTTGGACCATGGCTACAAAATAAGCTCTATGTTTGGGTACCACATGAATTGTCCATGAAAAATTTAATGGACCGAATTAACATCTGCGATTCTTTGCTGAAACGAAATGATATCGAACCATTTCTGAAGCGAATGGTAACAGCAGCCGAAAAGTGGATCAAGTACGACAGTAATGTGCGAAAAATACCATGATCCGACCCTGGCGAATCTCAAAAAATTATCGCAAAACCATGATTGACGCCTCGATAGGTTATGCTGAGTGTTTGGTGGAATTGGAAAGGAATCATCCACTATGATCTGCTCCAACCTTGTCGAACGATTGATTCTACATTTTATTGTCAATAACTGATGAGATTGAATCAAGCAATCGAAAAAAATGGCTAGAATTGATCAACAGAATGGACTTCATCTTTCATTAGGACAACTTTAGACTACACACACATCTTTGATGGCTCGTCAAAAACTGGGAGAGCTTAGCTGAGAAGTTGCGATGCATCCACCATATAGCCCTGATCTTGCACTATCAGACAACCAATCCTTTCGGTCAAAGCAGAACTCCCTTAATGGAGTAAAGTTGGCTTCAAGAGAAACCTGTGAAAATTACTTGTCGTAGTGGTCGACCAAAAAGGTACATATTTGATTTATTAAAGTTCGTTATAAAAAAAAAAAAAAAAAAAAAAAAAAAAAAAACTTGTCTGACTTTTTATCATACTGGAGTTTAGCAACGGTTCCTTTAGTATTTTCATCGGATACATTTACAAAAATGCTGGACATTCTCCAGGCAACTTCACACCTTAATGTTCAGTTTTGTCTAGTAAACTGAAGCTGAAACGAGTCATCGAAAATTAGACTCAACGGATGGCCAACATTTGAAAGAGGTACAGTTAGCAAAAAAACAACTTGTACACCATTCAAAGTAAAGCAATTTTCTTATTCACTTAGATCTGGTCTTAATTAATATTGACATTTTATATTAGCAATAAAAGGGATTTTTGTCTACTTTTAAATGTGTGTATAAGATTCTGACTTTGACCGTTTTTTTAAAAGTTACTTTTGAAAATACATTAGGTGGCAACATTGCTATGCCAAAAAAAAAGTTGTACACTTGTTCGTTTGTAACAGAAAAATATCCCGTTATAAATTTGCTTCACAAAAACAATGTATTTTGTATTATAAGTAGTAAATCTATAAATTGCGGCAATTCATTCTGTTTTTGCGTTCGAATAATAGTAAAAGATATGGCAGAAAAACAAATATCAAAAGATTTAAAGGAAACGATTATAAAACTGTGGAAAGAGAATAATTCAATGCGTGAAATCGGGAAAATAGTGAATAAACCGCATACTACTGTTCATTATGTTGTCAAAACATTCCAAAAGAACGGATCTGCGGAAAGACCTAGTGGAGGTGGTCGTCCAAACAAACTAAATACACCTCAAATTCAACGGAAAGTTTTAAATTATGTAAAAAAAGACCCAAAAATTTCCGCCATCAAAATCGCAAATGATCTGAAAAATGCAAAAATTGTTGACGTCACTACACAGACAGTAAGGAACTTCCTCCATTCCCAGGATTTGAAGGCGTATACAGTTCGGAAGAAGCCTCTCCTCTCTAAAGCAAATATTAAAAAACGCTTAGTGTACGCAAACGAGTACTTACACAAGGATAATTCGTTTTGGGAAAATGTAATCTTCACGGATGAATCCAAATTCAATATATTTGGAAGTGATGAACGCAATTCTGTATGGAGAAAGGAGGAACAGGCACTAAATCCTCGTAACATTACACATACGGTTAAGCACGGTGGGGGAAATATTATGGTTTGGGGCTGTATGAGTGCTAATGGGGTAGGTAATCTTGTTTTCATCGAGGGTATAATGAATAAAATGGATTATTTAAATATTCTAAAAAATTGTTTGCCGCAGTCCGCTTAAAAAATGGGCTTAGGGGAGGGATTTGTGTTTATGCAAGACAATGATCCTAAGCACTCAGGTGTCATAGTAAGAGAATGGTTGCTTTATAACACCAAAAAAGTATTGCCTCATCCTCCCCAGAGCCCAGATTTAAATCCGATTGAGCACTTGTGGGATTACATGAAAACGAAATTAAAAGATTACCACATATCTGGCAAAGAAACCTTAAAAAACGCTCTTAAGGATATATGGATACATTCGATGCCAAGAAGACTCTTAGCTGTTAAAGAAGCTAAAGGGCACCATACAAAATACTAAAAGCACAAAAATTTTACTTTTTTATAGTTACATTAAGGTTTTTTGTTCTGTACAAGTATTTTTTTTTGCATATGAATTTTAGCATGTTTTTGTTATTGTTATTTTTTTAACATAAAAATATTCAAAATCGAAAAGGATTTTTATTTAAATTAACATATTGCTTGTAAGCTTTAATTTATGTTAAACAAATATTATATACTCTTTCTAATTTAATTTCTGTGTTTAATTTTATTTTAGTTCAATAAGTGTACAAGTTGTTTTTTTGCTAACTGTAATCTTCAAAAAATAAACGCCAGAGAATATTCTTTCGAATGAAAATAAACATTATTCATTAAATTTGCAGTTTCTGTTTTTTCTCTTCAAAAAAGTAGACAACCTCGACCTTTATAATACGTAAAACATATTACTATAGTCACCTATAGGAAAAATAATGAATTTAATCTGTCTAAACCTTTTTATCTTATTTTACAACTACAAATATGCTTTTATTTTGATTTTCCTTATCAAAAATATGTTAACTGTAAATCTCTTTTCTTCTCACAACATTCTTTGGACGTAATTAAGTTTAGTATTATAAAATGTTGCACAACATCTCTAACATAAAACTTTCGAAGTGCCACCAAACGTGATTTATAAGTTATGGCTACAATTGTGGATCGCTATAACGCTAATAACGGTAGTTTAAAATAAAATGACATTTCCCCTTCTATTTACAGACAATGTTGCCCATAACTCAGAATAACATAACATCCAACAGAGAATAACATAAAACTGTAAACCAGCTCTTCCAAAATGAGCAAACTGAGAGCGGAGAAAGCGCACACTCAAGGTGGATTGCGAGCGCAAGAACACTTTCGAACACTGAAATCCAAATTCTACATCCTGTAAAAGGTACGCTCTGCTCTTCTGAGAGACCGAAGCAACTCCCGAACGCTTTTTAACAGTTATGTTTGGCGTACACTCTTAACATCCACACACAGTTTTATTAATGCACGAAAACCGAGTGCCACTTTTAGTTCGAAATGCACACACAAACACACACGTACGCATGCCTATAAAGTGACACCTTTAAACATTTAAGCGACCCACTGCCAAAGTCACGGATACTCAGGTGCAGTGGCAATCGGTTTGATGTGTGCTTGCGTGCCTCTTTTTGGTTATTACACCTACACACACACACGCATATTGTGAGCATTTTCATGTGTATTTTCGATACATTGAGCCCAAATAGCACAGTGCTTGTAAATGGCAACACAGAAGCGCTGATAAATAGAGCGCACACAGCCATTTACAGGAGAATACTACTAGTTTAAGCATGCCCATGCATACATGCAAACATACATATAAGTATATTTTTAGATATGTGTTGTAGTTGTATTACGCTTTGCGCTATTTCCACCGGCCCAGTCATGCTTAGTGCAGACATTTCGCAAAGGTGAGCGGCGCTTTGGCGCTGCTGCCGCCTGTTGGCCGTGTGAAATCAATTGAAACTCGCTGGAAGAATGACTTACAAATGGCCGAACAAAGCGTCGGAGAGGTGCGGGGTGCACTTGATATGTCGTGTTTTATTTCATTATAAGGGGTATGTTTGGCGTAAGGTTAGATAAATGTAGGTCAGGTTGTCGGTGGGGTTGTGAAAATATGCATTTGGGGTAGGGCAGTTATGAATGCGTTTTATGGATTGTGCGGTTTTGCTCGTCATGCGAGTAGGCCTTTTGAGTGGCATTTAGAATATAATAGTATTTTGCATTGAATTCGCTGATTTGCCGCATATAAAGTAGGATTATTGCATATAAAACGGCACAAAAGCTTTTGATTGAAATGTAATGAATGGTATTGGTTACCATATTTTGGAAGAAAGGCCTGTTTTATTTTAATCTTTGTTTGTCATTAGTGACAAATATAAACGTCAATAGCCGGCGATTATTTTATAAATTTTTTTAAACTGTGGGTTTTAAAATTTTTAAGGGGGTATTCTACTCTAGAAATCAAATTTTGGGAAATTTTTTGAATTAAAAAAAAAACCAAAAATATTTTTACTATCCCTCTTTTTTAGGGTGTTTTCATTGATATCTTAGGAATACAGAAAAAAAATTTTACAAAAAAATATTAAAAATTAAAATATTTAGAGGGGAGGAAGAAGAGACAGGTGTAAAAAAATGGTGCATCCTGGTGAAATTGATCCTGACTCTCCTGGTGGTCTAAAAAAAAAAAAATCAAAAAAAAATTCTTAATCGGTAAGGATGCTGTTATAGTCCGGGAACACGAAAAAAAATTTTTTTGAAAAATGGCGACTGCCTGAAAATAAAAATCATTTTTTACGCTTTTTTTCGAAATTCCTGAATTTTTTTGAAATTAAAAACAAAAATTTTGACACGTTGCTGGTAGAAACGATAAAGGATTATATAAAGAAGGTTCACACAAAATTTCAAGTAAATCGGTTGTATAGAACTTGAGATAATGCCGGTACCGTGGGGAAAAAAGTAATTTCGAGAAAAACACGTTTAAAGTTTAGGAGACAATTCTAGTGAATACAGACGCCACCTCACAAAATCGGCTGTATCTCCGAAAATAAGTCGAATTTTGAAAAATCCTTCCAAGGTCATATTTTTGAAAGTCTAAACTTTAAATATATATGAAAAAAAATCTAATTTTTCAAAATTCTAGAGTAGAATACCCCCTTAAAACAATAAGCTTGTTGCCAGGCAGACTACAAAGTGGCAAATTATTGTCAGGATACAGCTGCCATCAGAGGTCAATTGAAAAGTTCTCTGTCTACTATAGTAAAACTAACTTTTTTGGCAAATTTCGTTTTTTATGTAACATAGTTCCTTTCAATTGTGACACACTGATTACATTGACGCTCTAACTTTTTGATACCATTTTGTAACAGATGTTTTTTGACAGACCACTCGTGAGTCGTGTCAAGCTGTCATGTTATTTTTGTTCGGTATTGTTTGACATTTTATCATGAAAAGACTTACGCCTAAACAAAGTTTACAAATCGTTTAACTTTATTAAGAAAATTCACGTTCTGCAAAGAATATCGCGCGCTTCGCTCAACTTATGGTCGGCCTACTGAGCGTACTATTTGCAACACCCATCGTGAGACCCAGCATTCATTATTGAATAATATTCGATCGAATAAACCACGTCCAGCACGCAGTATAGAAAATATAAGACCGTGGAGAGTGGATTCGGCGCCATTCGCGGGAACTTGAACTGACGATCCGACGTTTTCGAGCCAAATTTGTTCAGCGATGAGGCTGACTTCTGGCTCAATTTGTATGTAAACAAGCAAAATTGCCGCATTTGGAGCGAAGAACAATCTGAAGAGATTCCATAACTGTAACTTTATGCAGAACAAATAACGGTTAAGTGTGATTAGTGGGCCGATCGAATCATCGGTTCATATTTCTCCAAAAATGATGCCGGTGAGAAGGTAATCGTCAATTGCAACCGTTATTGCGCCATGATAACCGACTATTTGATGGATGAAATTGAAGCTCGTGATCTCGGCGACATTTGGTTTTAATAAGACAACGACACTTTTCACACCCATCACATCCATCAATGGATTTATTGAGAAACACTTCGGTGAGGAATTAATTTTAAGTTTTGCGTCGGTCGATTGGCCATCAAGATCGTGAGATATCAGACCGTTCGACTTTTTCCTGTAGGGATATGTAAAGTCTAAAGTCTATGCGAACAATCCCTTTTCGATTCTGGCCTTAGAGCAGAACATAACGCGTGTCATTCGCCAGTTACCAGTCGAAATGCTCCAACGAACCATCTAAAATTGGACTCAACGAATGAATCAGCTGAGACGTAGATCACCCTTCAGTAAGATTTGACGGAAATCACCTCTTGGTTAGATAAAAATTTCTTCCTAGCGAACATTATTTAGAGATCTAAGAACAGGAAATATTCGCTGGGGTCCAGATCTAAAGAATACGGTGGATGCGAAAGCAATTAGAAGCCCAATTCATGGATTTTTGCCAACGATTTCACTGACTGTGAACCGATGGGGCCGTTTTTGTGATTTTTCGCTTTTCAAACTATCCAATAACGTTATGTAATAGTTGCTGCTGATAGTCTTTCCTTTTTCAAGCTAGTCAATAAAGTCAATAAAAATTATTCCATGCTTATGTCAAAATGCAGACGCCATAACCTTGCCAACTGACTATTGCATTTTTAGAACGGTGTGCAGTCCACTCGGATGACTTTCGATTGGTCTTCGCAGTGAAATGATGGAGCCATGTTTCATCCATTGTCACATATCGACACCAAAACTCGGGTTTATTACGCTTGAACATATCTAAACACAGTGTACAGAATCATTAACTCGTGATTTTTTTTGTCAAAAGTGAGCTCGTGCGACAACCACTTTGCCCTGAGCTTTCTTATTCCCAAATATTCGTGAATAACCTGATCTGTTTCTGTTCAGTTTATTTCTTTAGAGTGTCTGCTATTTCAAAAACCATCACGTTACGGTCACCCAATATTATTTTGTGGACTTCTTTGATGTTTTCGTCGGCAACAGCCTCTGTAGGGCGTTCACTGCCTCCATCGTCCTCGGTACTCATTTCGCCTAGTTCAAACTTAGCAAATCACTTTTCAACGGTTGATTTCTCTGGTGAAGGCTCCAAATGATGCTGATTAAATCGAACCTTGGCTTCAACAGTATTTGTTTTCCCCAGAAAGCAGTGCAGCAGTGCTTTATTAACACACGATTTTCCTTTTGATCCATCTTTTGTACACCAACACAAGTTGCTTCAATCAAAATGATATCATTCACAAACTAATGATCCGGCAGCTGTCAAATTTATACACGCGCCTTTAGAAGGTTAGAGCTGACTAAAAATCATATGGACTTAATTCTAGTAGCGCCATCTTTGTATGACCTGTTAACTATAGCGGCTACCAACAAGAACGACGTGATTAAACCATTCCCACGACAGTCGGGTCGAAGTAACCGGAACGGTCCCGGATTTTTATCTGGCCAAGGAGTGTCAACTCGGTATCATGCATCGAAATTGCTTCAGGAATGTTTTTTGCCGCTACAACAACAACACAATGAAGTTAAAATGAAATAAAGCACTCAAATTTGGTCAAAGATATAGCATTCTCTGGAAGGTCTTTTGTTGAAAATATCCACAGAATAATTGAAATTGCAGAGTTTGACGATCATGTAAATAGCATATTTTCGATTGTTCAGGATCTAATCATTGCACAAAAAACCATTTCGCACCATTTTAATAAAACTTGTTATAAGTACAAAAGAAGGTTCGACAAATAGGATCCGCAGGACTTCACCTCAAAAATCTCAGCGACAAATGGGATCCGTAGGACTTCACCTCAAAAACCTCATCGACAGAATTTCCATCTCCGAATTGCTGCTGAATTCCAACAAAATCGATTAATTTCTGTATAATATGATTACCTGTGATGAAAAATGAGTCACTTGCGACACGTCAAGCTGAAACGGTTGTAGTCGAATCGGAGTGCGTCGGCGTAAATGGTACCCAAGCCAAAATTGTTGGTCCGGAAGATATTATTATTTGTTTGGTGGGATATGCAGGGAATCATCTAATATGAGCTGCTCCTCTACGCCCAAACTCTCAATTCGGACATATACTGTGCCCAATTAGATCTTCTGAAGGAAGCAATCGTCCAGAATTTGATAGTCTTGACCAACGGGCGATGAATTCTTTTCCATAAGGACAAAGTCAGGACACATGGCAGCTATAGTGACTCGTCCAGAACCTTGGTTGGACACTTCTAATGCATACACATTCTATTCCGCACCTTAAGCCAGGTGATTACTACCTTTTTCTGTCGGTCTTTGGCGAATGATCTGGGGAAAATCGACTGCCTTCGTTTTTTATCAACAGCGACGAGGATTTATATGAAAGTGGCGTTATGATTTAACATTCAAAACGTCAACAAGTTATCGAACAAGCGGTTCATATTTAACCCAAATCAGATAATTATAACTCCGTCAAATAATGTCTTCTTTTTCTAAACAAAAACCAAAAATTCAAATAAATGTTTTTGTTTGTGTTTAGTCAAAGCGTAAAATCAAATATTACAAATTTTCAGACAACTTAATATTTTATTAAATTCTGCGTAAATATAAAACAATTCGTTTCGTTTCGAAGTGTGAATTCTTGGCCACAAAATAACCACAAAAACACCACAACATTCATTTGAATCCACATCATTAAGTTAATATGTTTTTATTATTCAAGTAAAGCGTGCATTAATTTAAGTATTCAATTTAAAAATTTGATATCAAATATTTATACGAATTTTGAGGTTAAAGAAAGACATGCTATTTGTATTCAGACGTGCTTAATTGGCGTCTGACGGCCGCCCACATGATTTCTAACGACGAGTGAGTTTATTTATGGTTTATTTGTGTTCAAATTTATTTAAAAAGTTATTTCGGATATTGTAAACATATGTACATATGTATATGAAATAACTGTAATTTCTAGCTAGAACAGAGGTTAAAAGCCTCAAATTAGAAACTGGAGCTTTGGATTTGGATAATGGATATTACAATTTTGTTTTGGGGAAACTAGGTGAACAAGCTCCTCGGTTTTTGAAATATCGATTTGAAGTTTTATACGCGTTATTTTCTTATTTTAAGAACTGGTGTTAGTGGGTCCACTATAGGGTATTTCTTTTTCAAAGAATGTGTGTACAGCATCGTCTTCTGTCACGTCGTTGTATAGGCATGATGGCTCTTCGACTTTGCTCATTCTGTGGAGGTACTTTGTGAAGAATCCGTGATCGGATAACAGCTGGGTTGTGTAAAAATCTTCTCCCAATTTACGACTTGACCAAAAGTTTCTTCTTCTCCTTTACTGGCGTAGACACCGCTTACGCGGTTATAGTCGAGTTAACAACAATGTGCCAGTCATTTCTTCTTTTTGCTACGTGGCGTCATTAGAAATTCCAAGCGAAGCCAGGTCCTTCTTCACCTGGTCTTTCGAACAGAGTGGAGGTCTTCCTTTTAGAGCTGGAGTGTTTCCGTCCATACGGATGATATGACCTAGCCGCTGTCTTTTAATTCGCTGAACTATGTCAATGCCGACGTATATCTCATACGGCTCATCGTTCCATAAAATACGGTATTCCGCGTGTCCAATGCGCAAAAAAATCTTCCACAAAACCTTTCTCTCGTCCATAAGTTTAGATCTTTTATTAATCTGGGCGTCCATCTGCGCCACTCTCATTCTCTCATCTTCGTTACCATGTTGTTAGTGTCTCTTGCTTTATTTGTTCTATTGCGCTCTTGTTATTATCGGATGTTTCCTTGAGCTCCCACAGCTTCCGTATAATAGGACGCTGACTATTGTCGACATTAGTAGCTTTCTCTTTCCTTGGCTGAGGCTTCCAATGTTGGCCATTAGTCTGTTCAGTTGGAAAATTATCTTCGCTGCCTTTCCTGCGGCATTCTAGATTTGTGCCCAGAAGGTTAGTCTGGGGTCCAGTCTTACGCCCAGGTAGTTTATTTCTTTCTGTGTCCAAAGAATATCCGTAGTCGTTTTCATACATCTCTTCAGGGGTGTGTGATTATTTGTTAGCAGTAGTAGCTCCATTTTTTCGTAAAGAATTGGAGGTTATGTGAATGCTTGTGCCATGCTTGCGTCCATATCTTCTTCTTCGCGTTTCTTCTGTGTTTCTTGCTGTAATTACTGTTGTAACGTCGTCCACGTAGCCAATTAAGTACAATTCGTCTGGCATTTCGAATTTCAATATAGCATCGTAGCTGATGATCCACAAGACTGGGTTTAGAATGGATCCTTGTGCTGATCCTCAAGTGACCGCTGTCTGTCTTAATTCCTTGCTAGTTTGGTACAGCAGTTTCCTGTTGCTAAGGTAGCTTCGCACCACAGCTCTGCGGTATTCGGGGATTTTAAAGCCGAGAACGTCGAACATTTCCATCCATCTAGCGCTGTTGAATACGTTTCGGACATCTAAAGCCGCCAGCAACAGTGATCTTTTGTATTTATGCCATCTGCGCTGTTTAACCTCTACACTTTCAATTACGCATTTTCTAGCTCCTAGAGCTGATCTCCCTCGTCTAAAACTTTGTTATCTAGGCGAAAATCGTCCAGCTTCGTTGATAGTCGCTTCGAGTCTGGGTTTAAGCAGTCTTCCATAGAGCTTTTCCGCTGTGTCAAGCGTGTATAGTATACGGTATGCTGATGGCAAGTTGAGGTCTCCTTTTCCCTTACTGATTAGTACCAGCCGTTGCTTTTTCCAGGTTTCAGCGAATATTCATACTACGAGGCAGGCGTTCTACTTTTTCAGTAGTACTGCCGGTCGTTCTAAAGCGATTATTTTCGAGATTTCTGCTGGGCTCCCGTTCGGGCTGTGTGCTTTGTTGGGTTCGAGTTTGCCAGTGGCTAGTTGCAGCTCTTCGAGGGTAAAGTGGGAATTTGCGGAGATCTTAGAGTGTATTCTAGATCGCCAACCCTTTTTTCGTTCGGGTGGAGGGCGTTTACAATGTGATCCATTTTGGCAGCATTTCTATGAGGTGCCTTTGTTCGAGCGCATATGGAGTTTTCCAGAAAGTAATAGAAATGAGTCGATTGAAAAAATTTACTATTCTTTAAAACGTTTCAAAATAGGCTCCTTTTGTGTCGATGCACCGATGCCAGCGCGAAGGCCAAGCATTGAAGCGGAATAGCCTTGAGAGCCGAGGTGCATGCTTCAGGGGAGCCACATCTAGGCTGGAGGGCGGCTGCGGAAGCGTTGGAATGCCGGCTGTGGTTAGGTAATTGTTCACAAGAAAGGCGTTGTGAGCCGGGGTATTGTCGTGGTGCAATTTCCAATCGGCTTCGAAGTCTTGTCGTACCCGATGGACCCTTCGTTTGAGTCTCTTGAGGACTTCCACGTAAAACTTAACGTTGACGGTTTGTCTAGGAGGAACAAATTCATGGTAGATGTGCCTTTGATGTCAAAAAAGACGATTAGCTTTGGATTTGCTCATTCTTACTTTTTTTGAGCGAGGAAGATTGCCTCTCGAAACACACCACTTCTTGCTAAAGCAACATCAGGGTAAGCCTGCTTCATCGTATCAAAACGTCTCAAGTTCCGCAGTACAGTCCCAGCGGAAGAAAATCAGTCCTATTACTTTCCGGAAAAACGCTGTATACACTATACAACGCTGTGACCTTTGTTTAATTTTCGGTTTTTCACGTTGTTATTAAATTTTTAAAAATTTATGCGCCTAACCATGTGGAACTTGATTATAAGCACCCACACATGCACACACTTACACAAAATAACATTATTTATTTATTTAAAAGAAGACACGGCACCAGAAAGCATAATGTTTGTAAGTGGGTGCCTTGACCTAAACCACAAATTAAATTATTGCGCTTACGACTTTTACCACAAACACCAACACACGCACACAAAATCACGCGAACATACATATACTTACAACAATAAAACTCACTCATTCCCTCACGCTTTGAACACGGCGAACTATACAGTACGAGTTTCCATGAAATATTTACAGATGCGAATTTATGTGTGTGTGTGCATGACTATGTGAGTATATGTGAGTAGTTTCAATTTCATGCGAATTGCGTTGATTTAGAGCAGCTGTCCGAGCGCATCACTACACAAAATATGGGAATTGTGCAAGCCAAAGAGAAAGAAGGTGAAAGGTAAGGTCACTAAATGCGGCCTTTGTTTGAGCTTGGCTATGTATAAATGTGTGTATGTATAGCTAGACATGAATCTGTGTGTATGTGTATATGTGTGTATGTGTATATGTGTGTTTATATTGGATCTATTCATAGCGCCTAAATCTCTGCCGAAATAGAACGTTATTTCTGGTGATGAATGAATATGCGTAGGCGTCTAAGCTCGCTTGTAACTGTTGTTGAGCTATTTATACCAAGTGTTTGTATGTTTTAGAGATTTTATTATTTGTCAAACTAAAATATTCATAACTGATTTTAAGGGGTTTAACTAAATACTTTTTTAAAATAATTTTAACAATATTGGTAAGGCATTTATTAAAAAAAAATTTGGAAATACCAAAAAGGTTGAGTTTAAATAATATCGATATACATATCTGTAGTACTACTTGTACTTGTATATTTATTAAAAAAGTCTAAAGGCAAGTATCTACATAAAGAAAGCACTTTGATTATACATTGTGACCCAGATGTAATACAATTATGTCAACGGTTCTTCCAGTCCTCGAAACACTTTACATATGCACATTTTGGAATGGCCTTCAGCTTATTCAGCGAATTTTGTTTTATTTCTTCCATTGACTTAAAACGGGTTCCACAGAGCGAAAATTTCAGGGGGTATTCTAGTCTAGAATTAAAAAAAAAATCGATTTTTTTTTCTATTTTCAAAGTTTAACTATTCAGGAATATATGTACAAGAGGGTTTTACAAAATTCAAATTATTTTAGGAGATATAGGCATTTTTCATACCCGGCATCCAAACTGGTTCGGCCGGAACGCGAAACTTTAAACGCGTTTTTCTCAAAACTGACTTTTTCGAAACGATACCCACGATTTCTCAGGTTCTACTGGACCGATTTACTTGAAATTTTTATAGAGTCTTCTTTATAGGCTTGTCTATGTTTGGAACTAGCCCCATCTCCAAATTTTTTTTTTTATTATTTTTAAAAAATTCGAAATTGTCAGAAAAAGTGATCCAAAAAAAACTTTTTTTTAGGCAGTCGCTATTTGTGAAACGTTTTTTTCCCACTTTTCCGTAGTTCCGGCCATTGCGACATTATTCTGGATTACTAATCTTTTTTTCTTTTTGGTTTCAGTTAACTAGGAGAGTTGAAATTTGTATAGTCTTCTTTATAGGCTTGTCTATGGTTTTAACTAGCCCCATCCCAAATTTTTATTTTTATTATTTTTAAAAAATTTGAAATAGTCAGAAAAAGTGATCAAAAAAACCTTTTTTTTAGGCATTTTGTGAAATTTTTTTTCCCACTTTTCCGTAGTTCCGACCACTGCGACATTATTCTAGATTAATAATCTTTTTTCTTTTTGGTTTCAGATAACTAGAAGGGTTGAAATCATGGGTATGGTCACGTGGAAATTTTTGGAGACCCCCCATTTCGTCAGCTCATAATTTTTGATATTTTTTTACTTTTTTTAGTTTTTAATTTTTTTCTCTACTCCTCTAAAATTAAAAAATAACTAATAAAAAATGGATAGTAAAAATATTAATTGCCTTTTTCTTACGAAACTTCAAAAATTACTTGAAATTCATGCTTCTGGACTAGAATACCCCCTTCAGTTTGGGGAACAAGAAAAATTCACACAGAGCCAAATATGGTGAATACGGTGGTTGATCGATGGTATTAATGAGACTTAACTGTTTCAAATCGGTCACAGTCGGGGCTCGATTCGATGGTGCAATATCATCGTGTAAAATCCAAGAATTGTTTTTCCACAATTCTGGCCGTTTCGACGGCTGTTCTCTAGCAATCGATTCAATATGGCAAAATAGAACTCCGTTTACCGTCTGTCCGTCCAAAACAAATTCATGATGCACCAAACCACGAATATCGAAAAAAATTTGGGCATCACTTTGATTTTTGATCAGTTTTGGCGTGGCTTTTTGGTTTCGGCTCATTTTTTTCTGCCTCCATTCCAATGATGAAGAGATAGAGGGTCGTCCAGAACGAGGCATGTCTTCAATGATCTCTAGACCGTCTTTGCAGGCTTTGTACCACTCGTAGGCTTGTGTTTTTTTATAAAACTGAATCACCGTGAGCCTTTTCAGACATTTGCAACGATTCCGTATACAAAATCGGTTAGAAATGCACTTGATACTTTTATCCATTGTAAAAATCCCAACGCTGGTTGGAACGACCACAAGGGCTACTGCTCCCCGTGGTACCAGAATTAAGTCTCCAGGCAGACTTCTTAGCTGAAACTACTATCAGTTGAGCTTCCATACTGCTGCGGACTGGTGATCAGGGGTTGGACGCCATACGCACTTTACACCATTCTCACAAGAAACTAACCCTAATCCTCAGTCAAACGCCTTTGCCGCCTAAAAAATTCGCGACCTTAACTGTTCGGAATTCCGACTAGTGCAGATCACACCGCTAACATCTAAACGTTCATCAGTCCAGCTAATCCCCATACCACTAAGATCGCTAATGTCCGAGTATATCGGGGATTCCGCAATTAAATACACCCGGTCCTCTACCCCCGCTCTACAAAAACAACCTGACCTATCAAAATCTCTGAGCATTCGCTGGATTATGCAGTTGCCAAACTAAATTATCGGAGTGCAGCCACCTTCAGGAGAAGTGACTATACGCTCTGATAACAGAGCGGCGATAATATTATTGAGCTCAATAACCGCGTGTTCCAGATTGGATAAAGAATGCCTAACCTCGTTATCAATGGCATCGAGTCACTTTTTAATAAGACTAGTTTTGGTACAGCCGAATCGCAGGTAACTGTAAAGCTGATGTGCTGGCAAGGAAAGATACCCTAGTCTCGCTATCAGTAGAATTGCAACGGGTCGTTGCTTCCATCTCCTCATGTGATCTACTACTGGATAGATGGCTTTCTGCGGTAGCTTGTTGGGTAAAGAGTGCCTAATTTCGTTAGCAATGACATAGAGTCTTGTAATACCTGTAAGATTAGTTTGTGTACCAGGACACGGCCGAATCGCAGGTTACTATAAAGCTGATGAGCTGATAAGGAAAGGTAGCCTAGCATCGGACCGGTGATCCTTTATCCTTGTGTGCTTTAACTACTACTGGATAGAAGGACTGGCTGAAGGACATCTGCGGGCGCTTGGTTAACGCTGCGCCACCTAGGTTAATGTCGCAAGATCATATTGACCCAAGATTGAACGTAAAAGATTGATTAGTAGTCAGTCTCTTTCTAGTTGTGGTAGTTTTAACAGGCCATTGTTCTATAAACTTCTATGTATTAAGATTGAAAATCTTACTGGATATCAGCTGCAGAAGCTGTAGAGGGCGAGGTGGAAACTACTCAATACTTCTTTCTTGATTTTACCGCGTTTTAAGGTCAAGATTGAAGCACTTATGAGCTCACACCCACAGATATCTTACCGAGGTGAGATATGTTCAAAAAATTTGGCATGGATTATTATCTAAGACAATGGTGCAATATCCGAAAAAATTTTCTTATATGAAATCTTTTATATTTGTGTATATATTATTGCTTCGGTGTTAACGAAATTAAATTTTTTTTTGTTGAGCGCTTACTTGGAAATTCATTTGAACCTCAGCTTTATGTGATCCGACTGACTGGACCACATTTTCTATACGCACACATAATGGCATGAAGCATTGCACACAACACATAAATATGTAGTTATGTAAGCCATGTGAAAAAGCACTATTTCATTCGAAAGAATGCGCTTGACCAGCAACCTAGGCCGACTGCTACACTAAACGGTCGGCTGATTTTCGCTTTCAAGGTTGCACTTGTGCCGCATACAAGCAGGCTTAAGACGGCAAGCATGTAATCGACATTTGAATCCAAAGAAAGTGTCCAGCAACAGAAAAGCCACATATAACTACTTGGCATGCATTCCCAAACTGCTGCTACAATTCACTTCGCATAACGCACAATGCATGCCCTGCCTCAGAAGGATTTAGTTTGTAACCATTTACTTGCAGATAAAGTGTGTGCTGAACTGAGCTATTAGGCTAAGTATGCTGCTGTCGGTCCAGAGTCAATTCAGCACAAGACGTTATTGCTTTGCAGTTGTGTGTGTGTGTGTGTGTGTGGAAGTGAGGGTTTTTTTTTTGTTACTTAGCCACTGGCGGTCTGCAGTGTCGAAGATGCTCCAGATTTCATTTTTCAATTTTTCAACTTTTTTATCTAACATTTCATTCGCAGTAGCTGTTATAGAAAATGGAAGTGAAAGTAAATATCTATGTGTGTGTGTGTATGTGTATAACTTTAAGTGGCTCATGGGCGTGTAAACATAAGTTTACGCTCATCCACAGCGGCTAAGCACACTCAAATGGACGCATACACTCGCACGCAGACAATTATGTACGCTTGTGCGCCTAAAAATGTGCTTTAAAGAAATCGATTTATTGCAAACAAGCCGTGTACATAAGCTTGTGGGTAGCTACATAACTAGCTTAGTACGAAATGACTTAGACTTCCATACATTTCCTACTATGTATGTCCATTCCAGCGGCTACAACAAAGGATTCAGCACAGCTTACAACGAACTCACTGCTATCCTTGCTCAAGTGTTGAAAAAATTGTAAGCTATATAGACTTTTGTATATATGTACAACTGCACGTTTATATGCATTTGTGTGCTTGGAATTTTCATGGCTAAATGAGTTTTTAATTTTGAATTATTATGGTCACAATGACCTTCGAAAGCTTTCGATTGCCAAGCACTCATCGGTCGGAAGAAAATGCTAAGAAGGAAATTGTAAACAAATTCTCAGAATTTTTCTGGTTTCTTATGAATCGATCAACAATATATTGAAGCAGCAATTACGTCTCCATTGTTGGATAGTAATAATAGGCGCTCTGTGGCAAAAAAAAAAAAAAAAATAATTAAAGATGAATGACGAGCAATAAAAATACAAAAAGTCCCAAGGATTTAACAATATAAGTAATTACAATAACGGTTAATTGAAATTTAAAGTGGTAAATGTCGAAAACAGTAAACAATATAGAAATGAAATTAGCAACTTTTCTAGCAAAGTTGTTCAAAGTGAGGAGAGTTTAATGCAGCGTTAGCACTGGCACTACCAATGACTTTCCCTTCACGTTGTTGGCAATTTATCTAGTTACAAGGCAATCGGCCGGTTCTCAACCACGACGTACCAACATGGTCGCCCATATGCAGTGAAACGCAGACGAGAAAGCTATAGACATGTCAGAATACTGCACTCCGGACTACAACGGTATGCCTCTTCATGTCTGCCAACGAACACCTGCACAGTGAGGCCTGTATGCTCCCAGTTAAAAAGGATAACGAAGTCCTCTTCAAGCAGATTCTGCTGGGGTGCTTTCGCAGAAATCATCCCTGCAATCACCTACTTGTAGCGGAACTACCACCAAGGAGCATAAAGAGGTCATTCTTCAACTATGTCGACGACATAAAACCTTACGCCGACCAGACTTCGAACGCAACAAACTTCTGCATGACCGCCATTCACAGTGAAGCCATTAACAGCTTCACCGATTCCCTCTCAGTGGATGCCGTACTTGGAGTCAAACCACCACTCATTGCAGTCGAAGAGCTCGAGTTGCCGCGAGAATCGAAAGTGACTCTTGCACAGCTTGGTTCTGAGTAATGTAAAAGGTTAAACTCCTCTGCAGCAGTAAATAAACTGCTAAACTGATGGCACAAGGAATACGAGTAATCAACAATAAAAGGTTTATTAATAATGCGGAGTCTACAATCAAGTCGAACCCTAAGTTCTTTTGGGACTTTGTAAAATCTAGAAGAGCGTGTTCGGCCATTCCCTCTGCTTTACGCTGGGGAGATAAGTCGGCATGCAATCCGGTCGAAATCTCCAACTTGTTCGCTGAATTTTTCAAATCGAACTATGTTCAAGATGATCCTGGTTCTAGTTCCACTTTTTCAGCTAATGACTTCCCATCCATAAATTTTGGCTCACTGTGTCTTTCACAGAACGATATTGCCATGGCTATTTGTGATATTAAGTCTTCTTCCAAATTGGATTTGGATGGGCTTCCGCCCGTACTTATAAAAAACTGTACTGCCTTAGTATATCCTCTCATGCTTATCTTCAATAAGTCTCTCTCCACCGGGAATTTTTTTTCTGACTGGAAATTAACATGCATTACCCCTATGCTTAGAGGTGGTAAAAAGGACGTTGTCTCCAATTACAGGCCTATTTCTAAACTGTCTACTATTTCGAAAATTTTTGAGTGTTCTGTTAAAAATAAATTATTTTTTGCAGTAAAAGCAATAATTAATGTCAATCAGCATGGATTTGTCTCTGGACGCTCCACTGTGTCAAACTTAGCAGTTTTTAGCGGTTATTGTATGTCTGCATTCTCCGCTGGATTTCAGGTAGATTGTGTCTACACAGATTTCTCTAAAGCCTTTGATAAAGTATCACACAATATTTTAATTAAAAAATCATCATCTTTAGGGTTTCACTCGGTCTTCTTGCAGTGGATTAAATCATATCCACAAAACAGACGATGCGTTGTCAGTGTCGATGGAGTGTCATCTGATTCATTCATTGCGTCTTCGGGAGTCTCACAAGGAAGCGTCTTGGGTCCACTTCTCTTTGTGCTGTTTATCAATGACATTTCCTGTTGCCTCTCTTTCGCTAACTTCCTGTTATATGCAGATGACTTAAAAATTTTTGCAATAATCAAAAACACACAAGATGTACTCAAACTTCAATGTGATATTGATACTTTTCATAATTAGTGCCTGAAATTGAAGCTTTTGCTGAACCTAGATAAATGCTCACAGATCTCTTTTGGTAGGGGACGCAACATCCTATCTTCCAGCTACAATATTTCTAATTGCGTCCTAAAATGCGTTACTGAAATCAAAGATCTTGGGGTAATCTTTGACAACAGATTTTCTTTCAGTAATCACATCAACTACATCACTTCAAAATCATTTTCTGTACTCGGCTTTGTCCGTCGAAATTCTACAAATTTTTCCGACCCCTACACGTTAAAATTACTGTACACATGTTTTGTTCGGTCCATTTTGGAGTATGCAATGTTTATTTGGAGACCATATTGCATATTGTCGATTAACAGGATCGAGCGTGTTCAAAAGATCTTTCTTAAATATGCTCTCCGCTCCTTAAAATTTGTTGACCCAATACCATCGTATACATCGCGCTTATTGCTTTTACATCTTAAATTACTGGAAAATCGAAGGTCCATTCTCTCCCTTTCATTTGTCTTCAATGTAATTAGCGGAGGTATTGACTGTCCCTATTTATTAGGGAAACTTAACTTCAATACTCCCCAGCGTTGTCTCAGATCCATTTCCCCATTTTATTACAAAAAGGAAAGTACTAATTTTGCTGAATATGCTCCCATCAAGCGGGCTATGCGTGAGTTTAACTCGATTTCCGAGAAAGTTCTTCTTGATTTTTCTCACTCTAGGACATCCTTCATTAATACCCTCAATTCTGTTCTTTAGTTTAAGTTATCTACTCATGTTATTGCAATTTTATTATTTTAGGATTCTTATATGTATCCTAGTTTTTATAAGTCTGTAAGAATTAATGTTCATAGACTTTACTAAATAAATAAATAAATAATCATTAGTCGGGAAGTCTAAAACTGGTATTGTTGGATAGCTCCCGATAGTAGATACCATCTCCAACCTTCTCCCCAAGCCTTGGTCTAACCGAAAAAGGCTTACTGCCTTCTCTTCCAGCGGCTGCTTTCTACCCACATCTTCCTCGCAGATAAAAGAAAAGACCGCGAGAGCTTGATTCGACAACTCTATGATCTTCTATGATCGCAGCTAGGCTTACGCATGCACAACGTTTACAAATCGTTCAACTTTATGCGAAAATTCAGGTTCAGTAAAGGTGTATTTCACGCAATTCGCTCAACTTATGGTGGACATAATCAGCTCATTCAGCATACTATTCGCAACACTATCACCAATCTTGAGACACAGCATTCATTATAACATAATATTCGACCGAAAAGTCCGCGTCCAGCACGCAGTGAAGAAAATATAGCAGCCGTAGCTTGGAGTGTACGTGAAGACCGTGGAGAGCAACTCGGACTGATGTATTTAACGACTTTGTGCATTTTACGTCGAGATCTTAAATTGAAAGCGTATAAAGTATAGCTTGTACCAGAACTGAAGCCTCTCGACCTTCCCAAGTGACATCGCTTCGCACTATTTCGTTTCGCACGTTTTCAAGGCAAAGTTTGTTCAGCGTTGAGGCCTATTTCTGGCTCAATGGGTATATAAACAATAGCCACATTTGGACCAACGGAGAGCAATCTGAAGAAATTCAAGTGCTGCCATTTCATTCAGAAAAAATAATGGTTAGGAGTGGTTTGTGTGCCGGTGGAATCATCGCTTCATATTCCTTCAAAAACGATGCCTGTGAGAACGTAACCGTCAATGGCGACCCAAATTACGCTTTGATAATCGACTATTTGATGCCTAAAATTGAGCCTCGTAATCTCGGTGACATTTGGTTTCAACACAACGGCGCTACCACTCACACATCGCATCAATCACTTGGTAAGCAGATTATTTCCTGTTTTGGGGCGGTCGATTGGACACCAAGATCGTGTCGAATAATACCGCTAAATTTTTTCCTGTGGGGATATGTCAAGTCTAAAGTCTATGCGGACAATTCCGCTTCGATTCAGGCCTTGGTGCAAAACATCGCGGTTATCATTCGCCTGTTACCCGTCGAAATGCTCGTACGAGTCATCGAAAATTTGACTCAAGGGATGGACCATCTGAGACGTAGCTGCTGCCTATATTTGGAGGAGATAATCTCCAAACAATAAATGCCAAAGAATGTTCTTTCGAATAATAATAAACATTCCCCATTATATGTGAAGTTTCCTTCTTCCAGCTACAGTTCTTACATAGTGTTAAATATTATAATGCCACTCATATTCTTTTAATATTTGTGGTTACTCTAAGCTCTCATAGCTGAAGTCACTTTATAAGGAACCTGCAAATTCTCCGGAATCTGACCCATTTCTGCTATGGTACGTACATCCAGAAGAAGTACCGAGTCATAATGTAAATTAAATTTGCTTATTACATTGCTTGTTGTGGTAGCTTTTGTAACTAGCCACCGTTTGTTGCGGTTGTTGCTATAATTGTGGTAATTGTATAATTTTAGCTATTAAACGCCCATTTAGCATACAATTTAATGGCTGCCGAAGAGGCACCCATATACTATGGTTTCCTATGTATGTATGTATTTACCTATGTATGGTATGTAGTATGCGTGTGCTTACGCAACCAACTAAACAGTTACTCGCAAAATTTATGTTAATGCTTTTGAACTCTGTTGCCAGAATATAATAGATGCGTTGTACCGCAATTAGAAGCACCGTATCTTACCTGGAAAAGGTAAACATAATCAATAATTGATGAGGCACAATTATGTAAACGGAAATATTATTCAATGTGCGAGACACTGTTGGTGCCACAAGGGAACCTAGTAATGCTAGTAGAAAGCAGCGCTAATGGGGTAATGTTGCAACATCGAATTTTAATTACAAGTACTAACTATTAATGATTATTTTAATACATTGTATGAAGAGTTGGTGATGGGAGCCGATGACAGTTCCTTTACACGCTTGTAGTCTACTCTTGGGCAGCTGCGGTGGATATGTAACTTCAATGAACGCAAATTAAAACAGTGGTGTGTTCCTTTTAACCTGAAGTACACCTTAAGATATTTAGAGAGCTTCTCAGACAAAGCGTATCGTTCTTCTTTAGCACAACCTCTGTAAAATAGATATATAAATGATCAGCAAGAAGAGTTGAGTCGATTAAGCCATCCATTATGTCCATCCGCTGTACATACGCAAACTTATCCCTCAGGTTTTAAGATATCGAACTGAAACTTTGCATAAGTCCTTTTCTCTCCAAGAAACTGCTAATCCCAAACCGCCTATTCTGAATATTATAAATCAAGTGCTTGTATGAAAATAATGTATATATTGTTCAAAATGGATAGAATGCTGCCACTTGATTAAAACTTATAAGTTTTAAAAAAATTTTGAGAAAAGTGGTTCTAGAAGATAACGAATTGAAAAGTACACATAAATTAATTTTTAGGTGAAACATTTTTCGTGAAAGGTTGCCACCCTTTTGAAATTTTTAGTTAAAAAAAGATGCTAAGATATGAATTGAAAAATAAAAAAGAATTTAGAGGTAAGTAATTTTTCGCGAAAGGTTGCCAACTTTTTGAAATGTTTAATTAAAAAAAAAAAAATTGTTAAGATAGAAAAAAAATTGTTAAGATAGGTTTAAAATAGGTTCTAGAATATAGATAAGGAATTGAAAAATTAAATAATTACATAAATGTTTTGGATTTTTTGTGAAAGGTTGCCACCTTTTTGAAGTTCTGAATAAAAAAAATGCAAGATGTCTTTTAGAATATGAAAAACGAATTGAAAAATGAAACAGTTACATAAATGTGATGGATTTTTTGTGAAAGGTTGCCACCTTTTTGAAGTTTTGAATAAAAAAAATATGTTAAGATGTCTTTTAGAATATGAAAAACTAATTGAAAAATATAAAATAATTTATAGGTGAAAAGTTTTTCGTGAAAGGTTGCCACTTTTTTGAAAACTTTAATTAAAAAATTGCTAAGATATGAATTGAAAACTAAAAAAGAATTTAGTGGTAACTAATTTTTCGTGAAAGGTTGCCAACTTTTTGAAATGTTTAATTAAAAAAAAATTCTTAAGATAGGTTCTAGAATATAGATAAGGAATTGAAAAATGAAATAATTACATGAATGTGATAGATTTTTTGTGAAAGGTTGCCACCTGTTTGAAGTTTTGAATAAAAAAAAATGCTAAGATATCTTTTAGAATATGAAAGACGAATTGAAAACATAAAATAATTTATAGGTGAAAAGGTTTTCGTGAATGGTTGCCACCTTATTGAAATTTTTTATTTGAAAAAATTGTCATGATAGATATGTAAAACAAATTGAAAAATATAAAAAAGATTGTAGGTGAAAAGTTTTTCGTGAAAGGTTGCCACCTTTTACTAATTAAAAAATTTGCTGAGATGGGCTCTAGAGTATAGAAAACGAATTGAAAATATAAAATAATTTACAGGTAAAAAGTTTTCCGTGAAAGGTTGCCACCTTTCTGAAATTTTTAATTCAGGAAAATTGCTAAGATAGGCGATAATTAAGCCATAGGCTTCAAAAATATTTGAAAACAAAATTCTAAAAAATACAATTTGAAAGCTTTTTTATTTACTCTTAAATTTAAAATATACGCCAGGGATACCTAAACACAATAAAATCCCTAAATTCCTACTGTAATTCATTGTAAACTAGTAAAATTAGTACCCTTATTAACGGATATTGCAGTCACTCAAAGTAATTTCCGTTAGCTGTCAAACATTGTGTCACTGTCACTTTTACCAGTTGAACCAACCGACATACATACACAATTGACAACTTTCTTCTATTGACAAAATTCGGGGAAGTAATAGCCAGCGGCGCCCACTTGTTCACATTGTGTTAACATTCATGGACAACGGCAGTTCCTGATAATTTTGTTTTTACTCGATGTGCACTCTTATTGATTGTGATGGACGAAAACTCACTTATCTCGTTTTAAAGCCAAATTCAATAACGTTTAAATTGATTTAGCGCTACTACGGCAGGGTCTTGCTTAAAATTTTTAAGCCACTATGGCATGTTTTTATGGCCTTAAACAGCATTGGAGGTACATACTTTAAGCAGCTTAAGTGACTCAAGCGTACTATAAATACTATCAATACAAGTTTATGTCCTTCGCACTCACATATTTTTGGATTACTACGCTGGGTTCCCATAATGACAATGAAGGCATAACAATACGAGTGAGATGAATTAATAAATACGAGGTCGTGGCTGTTGTAATTATGTTATTGTGTGTTGATATAAGAATCTCCTTCTACTTTTTCACACACGTTACTTCTTGGAAGGACTACAAATTCATTTCCACTAAAGTATGAAGAATTAAACATACAATAGGCCCAAAAACATATTTAGACCTAAAGACCTATTTATAAATGTGGTATTTATTTGTTTGTACTATAGATTAAAGAGTATATCAATATACTGTTACTAAACCAGTATTGTTAGGCGTTAACACTGAAGTTCTTTTTCTACTAAGCCCAGAAATGGACACATTAAAACAGCACAGAGTGGACTACTCGTATGTACATTAAGAAGTCCAAAGGGGTTGATCAAAAATCAGGAACTCGAAATGAAGGCAAATAATAAAGAAAACAAGAGCAAAAAGTTAATCTCGATTCTACTGAAGCTATAATACCCTTCACAAACAAGAAAATTTCCATACTAGAACTTGATTTTGATCGGTTATTTTGTATGATCCGGACTGAACAATATGACATGCCTTGTTCTGGAGGACCTTCGACCTCTTCAACTGACAGGGAGAGATGGCAAGGGAGCTCGACAGCTCTTGCGAGTCCGTTCGAATGATTTTGGTGAATATTTTGGGTATGCGACGCATTTTTGCTCGACTCGTTCCGAAAAAGCTGAATTTTTAATTTAAAAAGAGTAGGATTGTGACCGAATACACAGGAATGAATTCGATAAATCCAATTTTCGAGACTTTAACCACTAAACAAATTCGTATATCATGAATAGCACGTCCAATATTGACTACTAAAGCTTGCAGGGAGTCTGGTTTATTGCTAGAAAACTATGACTCAAATAAGAACACAAGTAGTAGTTTAATGGTGTTAAATTACAACTTCTTGTAGCCCATTTAATATCACAATTTCTCGAAATAATCGAATCTCCAAACTTTACTCGCAATAATTTGGTTGTTGCACGTGCTGTGTGACACGTAGCCTCGTCTTGTTGGAGTGAAATGTTGCCAAGATCAACTTCTTCCGATTGCTGGTATAAAAAGTATGGTAGCATCGGTCTATACTGCTCTCTATTGACATCAGCTTCATTTCGAAAGAAAGTACGGACTGATGATTCCACCAGTCTAAAACCACACCAAGCTGTCAATTTAGGTGAATATAAAGTTGACCGGAATATTTTTTGGATTTTATTCGCATTAGAATCGACAGTTTTGTTTGTTTACCGCACCACTCAGATGAAAATGAGATTCAACAGAGCAGGCGATTATCTTAAAATAGTCGTTATCGTTTTTAAGTTGTTTCAAGGCAAAATCAGAAAATTCACGAAGTTTACGGTGGTCCAATGGCTTCCATTCTTAAGTGAGAACAATTTTATAAAGGTAAAAATCTAAATTCTTTCTCAAAATCCGTCAGATTGTAGTTTGAGATAGTCCCCTTTCTTGGGAACGTCATGGAAAATGAAAACAAATTTAAAGATTAGATAATGACATATTAAAAATGCCCGAAACGACACTTAGAAATCATATCATCCCTATAGAAAGACCCGTTATAATATTAGAGGCTACTAGTGGCGGCTTTTTCTCTGCTCGCATACCAACGAGGGATAAGTGATCTGTGGATGGGGAAGACTCGCTGGAGAAGAGTCACAGTGAGTTATTTTCAGGGATGGATCGAAGCTGAGAGAAAAGATTGGGAGGAGTTTTTTGTAAGCAGCTCTCAGGCAATCTTGGTTTTAGGGTACCCTACCACTGGGGTGTTATTCAGGCAGAAGTGGATGCTATTAAAGTGGTGGTAGAAAGACTGCTACGAAGTGCAGCCGCTTTCCGAGAGGTGAGCATTTACTTCGACAGCCGGGTGGCAATACTAGCTTTGAACTCACTAACTGTGTACTCAAAGCTAGGCAAGGAGTGTCTGTCTTCAGCAGAAATAGCAACAAGCTACTTTATCTTGCAAAAATGTCGAACTGGAAAATGAGGGAAATCCTTGTCCTGCTCACATTGGAATGTAACCGAGTTGGATCTCCATTGGCATCTTGCATTTTAGCACTGGACCAATGAACCCCGCATGTTCTTAGCAAGCGCTAGTTGACGACCCCAGAGCAGTACCCAAGAGATCTACTATACCTTACTTGATTACTTGATTCTAACTGAACTTTGAACAAAAGACATTCATACGATAAGGAAAAAATCTGGATGAACGCAAGTTGTCAAAGTTTTACGGAGGAGGGTGAGGCGGAAACATACCTCATTGTTCAGCCTTGAAAGGCCGAGGTTCAAACATTTCGGCAATCTTACCTTCGTCGTCAGGAAAAACTGACATTAGCCGTCTCAACAAATTTTGTGAAAGGCTCAAAGCGCTGGGTCTTATGATTTATTATATAGGAGCTTCTAGTAAAATCTCTAATAGGATCGACCTCTTAACCTAAGCTAACCTGTATACTAAAGGTATTCTTATAAAATTCTTTAACATTTATTTCGTTACTTCCAAACTCCAGACTTTGTGAGCACCAATTAAACGTCATAATCAACCCACGAACAAGGACCATTCACATTGGCGAAAAAGCAGCTTTTGAGTATGAATGAATAAGAAAAATATTGCGATACGATAATGCTCTACCCCGCCAACCATTAACAGCTGCCTTAAGTATTAAATATGAGTAACTCAGAATTGATAATGACAAGTCTTTTATTTTATCATTAAAGTAAGCGAATTAAGTGGGCCAACAAGCAGGAAACACAACAGCAAAAATAAGAGGAAAAAAGTGAAACAGAAATGAATGAAATTAAAATAAAAAGTACTCATTCATAGAGAATATGAGAGAGCGGTGTAATAAAAACCCAACATTATTTCCTCATTTCGCACGACCGCTCAAGCATCGACATTCATCTTGCTGGCATACAAATGTTGAGACTATGACCACTCAGCATGCTTATATGAGTGCGCACTTACATATATATGTACATATTCATATAAATAAGGCACTACAAATAAACGTGTACACGAGCGAACGCGGCAGGACTCATATATATGTATGTATGTATCTATATATGTGTTGTCTTGTGTTAATGGCAGCTGGCAGTCTTCGCTGCACACTTTCACACCCGGCTCGCCTAGACGGCCAGCTGCCAGACTTTTTCAATTATTTTATTTACACTATTTAAAATGCGTTGTAAAGGCATTTATGCGGTGGCGTTGCTGCTTAATTGTTGCAACAAAAATAAAAAAAGTAAAAATGTGCAAAAAGTCGCGAGCGAAATGTTGGAAAAGGGACAGAGAAAACAATGTGCACTGTAAGTAATAATTCCATTTTAATTGCAATTTTCACGCTTCTCTGTACAATTCAACTTTTATCATTTAATTTTTAATTAATGTGAACAGTTTTCATTTCTCCACTAGGCCTCTATTGTTAGTTTGTCGGTAAAACGTAGACAGTCCGTAAACTATACACTGTTTGTGGTGTAATGTTGTATTGTTAATGTTGAGGTGGAATTATCTCTACTAAGCACAGTGTTTTGGTATAACGAGAATCGCAAGACAAACAACAAATATTTAAAAAATGAAAAACTATGTGCTGTAAGCAAGGTCTTGGCTTGAAGGCACACTTGCAGGCAAAAATTCCCAGCCGTTTTTTCTAAATAGTTTTTAACGGGTGTCTCAACTTGTGGCTGAAAGTTGTCCTGGTGTCTAAGTAGTCGTGATTTTCCGGCGATTTTCGCTAATCGCTCGCTTCATGTGATGTGTTTTTGTCAGTAACCCATTAATGGTTTCTTCTGGTGTTAGAAGCTCTTAATACAGCATGAGCTTCTGAACCCACCAAAAGCCGAGGATTAGCTTGACGCTATTTATATTCGGTTTAGCTTCGACTGGTTGGTCTGATTTCACGTAAATATGACTTCTTGCTCTTTGGGTTGTCGTAATGGTTCAATGTCTCATCACCAGCAGTAATTATAATTATTATAATCAAATGCTAAACCGACCTCTTTTTGTAGCTTTGAAGTGGTAGCTGTAGAGAATGAAGTCTTAGGTAGACGTTGACGCAAGTGAGGAAAGATCTCTGAGCGCCATTCATTTAGGAATGACCAGAAACGATTTTTTTTTTATCTTCTCTGTAGTCAAAATCCATTTGAAGGCGAGCTAAAGTGAGAAAGCGAACCATCCCTCAACAGGGTTGTGTGTTGGGTTTGAGACCCATCAATAAAAAATGCCTTCCATGAAAAAGAAACAATAGCCTCGGATGAGGGATCCCCTATTTGATGACGACCACGGCGAATGCATTAATAAGATTAAAGGCATGCTCAGCTTGCTGAAGTTCTCGTAAGAGTAAAGGCTGACATCACTGCCGTCCAAGAAGTGCTATGGGTGGGACAAAAGCTGATACCAGTAGGTCCTAGTGGCATTTAATACAGTGGCCATATAAAGGAGTGCAAACTTTATGTGGGGTTCATGGTGGAAGGCAGACTCAATCGTAGAGTCCTGGCGTTCACCCCAGAGATGTATGACGGATAACAGAGGAGAAGAGCGATGTGGCCGAAGATATCTTCTATGATCGCTTAGAGCGCACTTATTAGAGCTGTCCCGCCACGATCAGCATCAGCTTCTTTGTAGAATATGGTCAAACGAAAGCATGTCTGACGATTGAAAATTTAGTATGCTCTGACCAATCTACAAAAAAGGAGCCCCACAATCTACACTAACTACCGCATCGCATAAGGTTCTATCGAGCTTTCTGTGTGAAAGCGTTAAGCCCACCATCAACAAACTGGACTTCATCAGTCTGAGTTCAGGCCTGGAAAATCTACAATTGAACAGATATTCACCATGCGCCAAATCTTGAAAAATACCCGTGAAAAGATGTTCGATTCACACCGTAGATTTCAAAGCTGCATTTGACAGCATGCAAAGAAGCTGCCTTTATGCCACTATTTCTGATTTTGGTATCCCCGCAAAACTAATACGGCTGCGTAAAGCGACGTTGAGCAATACCAAAAGCTCCGTCAGGATCGAGAAGGACCTCTCTGAGCCGTTCGATGTCAAACGAGGTTTCAGACAAGGCGACTACCTTTTGTGCGACTTCTTCCATCTGCTCTTGGAGAAAATAATTCGAGCTGCAGATCTAAATAGGGAAAGTACTCTCTTCTATAAGAGTGTACAGCTGCTGGCGTATGCAGCCATTGATATTGATATCGTCTATCTTGCAACCAACATTTACCTCAACAACAACGTCAGCTTCGAAATCCAATGCAGAAGAACTATTGTAAATAGGTGCTACTTCGGACTGAGTAGGAAATTTAAAAGTAAAGTCCTCCCTCGACGAACAAAAACCAAACTCCACAAGTCAGTCATTATTCCCGTCCTGCTATATGTGCGGAGGCATGGATTATGACATCATCTCATGAGTTGGCCTTAGGAGAAAGGTTTTGCGGAAGATTTATGGTCCTTTCCACATTGTATGAGATATACGGATGGAAGAAACAACTCTAGCTGTAAAGGTTTTTGATTCAGTATTTGCCGGTAGAAGCCATTAAAAAGAAGAAGTAAATATTTTTTGCTGAAATACTCATAAATCGGGCACCTAGACTAGAATAACTTAAGGGGTTAGGGGTAGTCAGAGGCACGAAAAAATGAGAGCTTTCGGTATTTGTTTTTTGTTTGTTTTTTTTTGCTACTAAATCATGTTATTTTACAAAAGTAGTAATATGGCATTATTATAGGATTTATTGACTTGAAGTCACGAAAATTTCAAAAAAAAAAAATATTTAATTTCCAAAGTTGTAGTTGCTTGTGTTGACTTAGTGTCAAAAACAGATACTTGCGGTGACAACCATAAGTCTTTGGAGATTCAGCTAAAATCAAACGGTCAAAAAAAATTAGTTTTATAAATAGATAATCCCGGGCCTGATCGAAGGATTTTATTTTGTTTTCAAAATTAACTAAATGGCGGCCTCAGGAAATTTTTTTCTAAATTTATGCGAAAAAATCAACAGTTGGTTGGTCTTAAAAAATTGAAATTTTCGAAAGATAAAAATCCTTCGACCAGGCCCGAGTTTATTATGTATTCTAAAAGCTGTACAAATTTCATTAAAATCTACTGAACGGTTTTCGGGTTACAGTTGTCACCGATTCAAAAAACAAAGTTTCGAGAAAAACGCGTTTAAAGTTTCACACTAGCGTTTTGAAGTGCCCGAGCGCTCTTTGTTATTTGTCGAATAACTCAAAAACTAATTATCGGATCAACGTGAAATTTTCAAAGAATATTTTTGGGATAATACACTTAACGAAAATGTAAAAACAATTTTTTGAAAATTCTAACTACTCCTAACCCCTTAAAGGGGTATTTCATCAATGCTCAATGGAGCATTACATAGGTTGCTATATATATTTCTGGACTAGGCAACACAAAGCGTTGCCAGGTGCAATCTGACATTTCCATTGGAAAGTTTGACATTTTTTAGCATAACATCACTCAGAACGTTTTGTCATTTAATCGTGAATTGTTTTATTTACAGGCAATTAAAAAATTCATCTCGGCCAAAAAATGGAATTAACTCGTGAACATTTTCGTGCGATCATTTTTCACAACTTTCGACGTGAATTATTGCGACAAGAGTGCATCGATGAACTAAAATCTTTTTATGGCTATGAAGCACCATTCTATAGCACTGTGAAAAACTGTTACAACGAATTCAATCGTGGCCGACGCTCGCTCAAAGACGAATTCCGTAAAGGTCGTCCAAAAACAGCCGTTGTGCCAGAAAACATCGATGCCGTACGTGAACTGATAATGCAAGACCGTCATGTACATACCTTCAGATAGAGGCATGCCTATACATTTCTCCCACCACCATACATTCGGTATTGCATGAAAACCTGGCCGTAAAAAAGGTTTGTTCTCGTTGGATCCCGCACAATTTCGTGTGGATTGGTGTAAAGAAATGCTGAAAAAATACGATCGCGGTGCTTCAAAAGACGTTTATAAGATCGTCACAGGTGACGAATCATGTATCTATGCGTATGAGCCCGAAACAAAACAGTAATCGACCGTGTGGGTCTTCCAAGACGAGCCAAATCCAACGAAAAAAAAAAACCATTTTCGTTGATAAATATGCCTATTTTCATTATTAGGCCATAAATATATATAGTAGCCCTCGTATCCATTGTATTTCTTGTTTTGGGACCACAGAAATTTATATTTTTTGCTTCCATTATTTTTAAACTGTTTTTTCTAGCTCTACGCCCACTGTGCGCTAAATGCAAATGGCAGTTTGTAACTTTAATTTTCCAATTTAAGGCATTCCATCAAATTTCATTACGTTCGCGCTTTTTTGAAGGCAAACACATATACACAAACACATGCTGGGAGTGCGCTTTGTTGATGCTTATTTACTTGTAGTAGGACAAACTGTCTGTCCACTCGCCAACGCCGTCGCCACATTGAGTTAAGTCCATTGTAATTTGAAGCGTGTATTTAAAAAAAAAATAACTGCCACACACAATTAATTTCCACGCTGACCCACTTTGCGCAAAATTTCATTTCGCTTTAGAGCTTATTTGGCCTTTGAAGGCTTTTTGTATATAATTTCTGTTTTTACTCTGTCATACATACATATGCATTTGTGATGCTAACGAGTAATTCCTGCTCAAGTTCGTGGCACACACACACACATACTTAGGCGAAAACTGCGTGTTGAGAACGTGTGCCTTTTTAGCCACTTATGTAGTTGCAGTGCCTTACATGTTAAAAATGTAAATATATATATTTATGTACATACATTTAAATGCCACAAAAGTACCTGCCGCTGCCGCTGTCGCTGCCGGCCGAAATTTAAATCAAGATTAAATTCATATACAAATTTTTTGAATGAAACGCTATGAAAACAACAACAAATACGGTGCCTGTTACGCAGTAGCGGCCGTAGAAAGCCTGCGGTTATTGCTTTTTGTGCGCAGCAGCAGCAGCTCAGCTCATTGTGGCACGTTCGCGCGGCGCGCTGCCGCACGCAAAGCGCTTGGAAGACACAAAGGCAAAGGCGCTGTCGCGTCGTGTATTTTTCAACGAAAAACTACAAACAAACACGCACACACATATATATAGATACTTGTTAAAAAGCATTTTGAATAAAATAAAAATAGAGCAACAATAAAAACAACACAGCAGCATTGCCTTTGAATGCCTTTTAAAGTGACTACCACTTGCTCACCTTCGCTCAGCATTCTTACGCCACACATACAAATACCATATATATGTACGTATGTATGCATGTTTTTAGTGCTTTACATTGCTTTGTTGTTGTTGTTGTTGTTGTTGCCGGCAATGTGTCCGCCCCACACGTAAACGACAGAACATTTGCGCTGTGGTCGGTAAACGTCAAAAAGCTGCACAAACAGCGCTAACTTACTTTTGCCGCCAACAAACCAACCTCACTCACTACCAGCAGCAGCTATAACAGCACTTACAACAACTACATCACCAGGCCAGCAACAACACCATTGCCAACACCAACGGACACCGTGCGATGGGAATCATTGAAAATGCCACAAATACCCGGTTTAACGAGCAGTAAAAAGAGGGCCGAGCGGCCAAATGAGGTTCACCGGCTAGCAGTTAGTGCTGTGCTATATGCGTGTGCAAGCGTGTATATGTATGTATGTGTGTGTTTGTGTAGTAAAAGGCATGCCGCCGCCTTTGCTGCCTTTCGCTTTGCGGATTGTTGGCGTACAGTGCCCTTTGGGTGCCGGCTCACTAACGCGCCTATAGTTTTTTTTTATAAAGACATATACGTATATTTATGTGTGTGCGTGTGTGAGTTTTTTGAAAAAATCGGTGACTGAATGAATTCGCGTAATTTGTGCAATTTGTGAATTAGGCAAATTTACATTTAAACGCAAAAGGTAACTGTTTGGCATTCCGGTTTGTTTTTACCGTTACTTGTGGCATATCTTTTGTGAATTGGTAGGCGTTTGAAATAAGCAACAAAATGCCGGCGCAACAACAAAACAAAAACGTTGAAGTAAAACTGTGGAATTTGTCACGATTCTAAGCGTTTTTAGACGGTTAGTACATACATACATACATACATATGTACGTACATATGTCTAGTAATTATGTGAAACTGCTTTGATTTTATAAAATATTTGTATATATAAATATATCCAAGTCATAACAACAAATATGTGCTTTTGGAGTAGTTTTATATAACTGTATTTAATATTACTTTTGGTTGCTTTGTATTGCCGACTTCAAAAGCAATTGAGATTGCTTGATAGTTGGCCGCTATGGAAAGTGAAAGTAATGCAAAAGACAAACTGGTGGTTTTTTGAAATTTTTCCTGCAGCTTTTCTTATGTATGAGTTACACATTAACACTGTTAATAGATATTGAAAACATGGAAATTATTTACGTAAATAAACAAAAGTCAAACCTAGCACAAGATGGACTACTTATTATGGCTTAGTTTAATTTTAATTAGTAAATGCATTTAATAAACTTAATTAATTTATAATGAAAAAGAAAAACGTTAACTACGGTTGCACTGTATCTATAATACCCGTTACAGCTTTCATTTTCCAATTTTCATGTCACAAAATGACATATAAAAATCTTTTTTCATTGATGTTGATCGGTCAGCTTGTATGGCAGCTATATGCTACAGGTGTCCGATCTGTATAAATTCCTTGATGTTTGGAAATCTGAACCAAATTTTGTGAACATGTCTCGTCAAAAAAAAAAAAATTCCTACAAAAACTTGGTTTTGAACGTTCAGTTTGTATAACAGATATATGTTTTAGTGGTTCGATCTAAAAAAACTTCACTAAATATTATAGTGTTGCCTTGGAAGAAAATCCACGCCGAATTTCGTAAAGATATCTCTTGAATTAAAAAATATTTCCAAACAAGGAGTTGATTTCGATCACTCAGTTTGTATGACAGCTGTATGCTATAGTGGACCGATCTAGAAAACTTCACCAAATATTACAGTGCTGCCTTGGAAAGTAATCCCTACCTAATTTCGTAAATATATCTTGTTCAAAAAAAAAATTTTCCATACAAAAATTTGATTTTGATCGTTCTTTTGTATGACAGCTATTTGATATAGTTGTACAATTTCAACGATTCCGTCAAATGTGTAGTTTTTTGTGTCCAAAATTTCCCATCGATATCTCAAAAATTGACAGACTAGTTCACCAGTATACAGCTGGACGGGTAGACGGTTGCGGCAATATTGTCAAATATCATGAATGGCGTTATTATAATTTTAATATATTTTTATTTTTATTTTTTATTTTTTGCTTTTATCCAATAATTCTAATTTACTTTCGTGGATTATTACAAACATTGCTCATACGATCTGTCGAAGCATGACTACAGTACACTAGAAATTATGTTACTCATACGCCATGGTGCACCCTTCAAAGAATTCATTTGCATGTATGTACATAAGTATTGCATTGCTCATACGACCTATGATAGTAGTAAACATCCAATGATGTTACTCATACGCCTTGACGCACCCAACAAAGGTGAATGATCCAATTGAAAGGTAAATTTTGTCCATTTCATCTTCTTCAAAATAATCCCCTCCCGCTGTAATACACTTATGCCAACGAATTTTCCATCATCATCATAGCACTTGGAAAAATCCTCCATCGTGATGACCATCAGAGCCTTCTTCGATTCAACTTTTATATCCTCAATTGAGTCAAAACGGTGTCCTCAGAGTGGTCAGTGAATTTGTTGAATAGCCAGAAGTTACACGAAGGTAAATCAGGCGAATGCGGTGGTTGTGGCACGATATTATTTGAAAATGTGGCGAAATGATCACGAATAACCAATTCAGTACGAGATGGTGCATTATTGCACTTCTTTGTTTAATAAATTCAGACATAGTAAAAATCGAAGAATTCATTTTTAGTACCTCAGAAAACGACGCGTATCTCAAATACTAATGAATATTTTGACGTGAAATTTACCACAGATGTTACTAACAGCCCTACCAACTTGCAGAAAAAAATATTTACTGATTCGAAAAACACGCGAAGTATAAATTAAAGATTCACCTTTCAATTTGATCACAGTAGGATGTATGTAGGTAGGTATAACATTGCTCACATGCCTTCTGACGATAGGCTACTAGAAATAATGTTACTCATACGCCATGCTGAAGCCAACTAAGATTTCATATTGGTAGGTAACACATTGCTCATACGTCATGCCGATCTATGATAGTAGTGCACTACAAATTTTTACTCATACGCCACAGTGCAACTTACAAAGATTTCACATATGTAGGTAGGTATGTACAGTGCTTACTCATTGAATTATCACCAACGACAAGTTGTTTTTGAAATTTGTCTGTTCTTAGTAATATATCCTTAGAATATGGATTTTTTTGCACAAAAACCTTAATGCAAGTTACGGCATTGACGTTTTTATGTATGATAAATATAATTTATGGCAACTCTAACAATGTTAGTGAAAGTGTGGCAACCAAGAGAGTAGCGTTATTTTTGAATGATCTGTGTGAGCGCACCTTTTCGTTTATAGTGAAATTGTAGCAGTTTGCAGTTATCAAAAAAAATCCGGTACACAAATTACTTGCTAAAGTGAGAGAAAAAGAGGTAAGCGAAAAAAAGGTAAGTGAAAATTAGTACCAGAAATTATTTTTTTATTAGAAAAAACTGTATTAGTTTCTTTAAAAGGTATGTGTTAAAAAAAGACTTCACGGTAGAAAAATATTTAAATTCAAGTGTCGAAAGCATATAAAGTTAATATTCCAAAATGAATAAAAACAACGAAAATTTTCCTATTAGTTGTAAAACTAACAGGGAGAAGTGTAGTGGAAGTCGTAAAACGTTGCCCAGGACTGACCGTAAAATCTTTCAAGAGGCTATAGAGAAGAGAAACGCTTCATCTGAATGCATTTTGAAGCATATCTAGTATAACAGTATCATTAAGTACACCAGGTCGCCGATTGTATGAAAATAGGCTAATTTGCAGACGGCCAACAAAAAACCCACTGTTAACATTAACAATGCTTCAGAAGCGATTATATTGGGTCCAGTTGCATAAGAAATTTAGGGACTCCTACTGGAGCAAGCTAATTCTAAAAACTTTATTTTTTATAATAACATGTAACATATTTGTCAAAAAAATGTTTCTGTTTTATTTCATAGGTTATGTTATCTTCACTGATGAACGTCGTTTCGAACTAGTGGATATTAATCCCATAGAAAAGTTCTGCATATGCCTAAAATCCGAAGTATATACGCGAAAAACTCCACGATAGCAGAAAATACAATGGATGTTTAGTGTTAAGTTGGGGACAAAAATTTGCAATTGCATTGCTAGCATGCCACAGCGAATAGAGGTAGTTTTGAAATTTAAAGCCGGGCAGACCAAATGCTAAATAAACCAACAATTTTATTATTTTTGTTCTATGTCAAATGTTCGAATTAATAAAATTTTATCTCATTTATTATCTACTTCATTAGTTCTTTTTACATTAATAGTCAAAATCGTATTTTTTAAATTCGCCTATGGTTTATAATTCGAGGAATTAACACTATACCACGATCGGAAAAAATAGTAAGACTTTTTAATTTAAATTTCGTGCGAAAACCCACTTGTCGAAATATTATCTTTTCTGGGTTGGTATGACTGTCAGTGATATCTGTACCAAACGCCACATCAAAATTATCATTAATGTTTAGTATGCGCTTGTATTTCTGATGATCGAATTATTCAGCAAAGAAATTCCAATAAATTTTGTGTGCGAAATAAAATTTCTGGTGTCGAAATATTCAGTTTGTTGAAGAAGGCCTTCGGTGATTATTGTTTGTCGCAAGCAAGTCTTTTTGATTGGTGCAAATCATTCTAAGAAAGTCAAGAACGCGTTGAGAACGAAACACGTTCAAAACGGCCATCAACCACGTTAAAAAAATAAAGGAATTGGTACTTGAGAATCGACGGTTAACAGTCAAAGATTTTACTAGCTTCACTGGAACATCGGAAGAAGCACTGAAAATTTAAAATTTTAAAGGGTCATTTGGGCCTATGAAATATGTAAGCACGTTTGGACACAACACCACTCATTTTTTCGAAAAACAGCGCTGCGTTAACGTCTGTGAAACAATGCTTTCTGACAGGATGTCATGAAATGTATTATTATTGGCGATGAGTCTTGAATCTATGCTTACGACTTGGATACACACGATCGAATCGGTCGAATATCATGGCAAAGGTGAGCCGAAGTCGAAAAAACGTCAAAGCAGGTCAAAAATCAAAGTTGTGTTCAGGCCGGAATTACTCGTATGTGCCCACTACTCTTGGTTTTTGCATCACGATAATGAATCGTCGCATATTTCATTGATTTTTCGTGAATTTTTCGCCTAATTTTCAACAAATATTTGCCTTATTGAACTCCGTGGAACTTCTGGCTGCGAAAATTGTCTTTAACAACTGTTTCGGGGATTGAAAAGAACGTTGACATAAATTTATTGGGGCCAACGAGGGTTTTTTTGAGGGAGACTACAAAGATTTTGAAGAATAAATTAAGAATATTAATATTATGAACAAAGCCTTATCATTTTTTGCTTAACCAAATATGGTATATGTAGTGCTTCATACATGAACATCTTAAAGAAGATAATAAAGTGGATGGTGTAAAGCATGACACCGTAGACTTTTTGGTGTAATTTTATCACTCAATTTAATAAATTTTGGTTCATAATAATTCCTTTACAAAGCCAAAGCAGTGTTTTGGGCTTTACTACGCGTATTTTGGCTTTCGATATAATATAATTTTAAATGCCATCTTCTTCTTCGATATTAAAGCAGATAGTTCACAATATCTAAATATAGTGCTATGAAGATTTAATTCTTCCGATAATCCCTGCAACTATTTCCTTCTCTTTGACTTTACTACTGTACACAAAAAATAAGGTGACATTGTATTTATTTTGAAAATTCTTTATTTATTCTTCCAAATCAATTTCATCCCCTCCCGATTCAATGCACTTATGCCAACGGATTTTTCAATCTTCGAAACACTGGTTGTAGTCACTTTCCGGGATGTCCTTCAGTTCCGTCTTCGCTGCGGCTTGAATCTCCTCTATCGCATAAAAACGGTGTCCCCGGAGCGGTCTTTTGAGCTTGGTGAACAGCCAGAAGTCGCGCGGCGCCTGATCAGGTGAATACGGTGGTTGCGAAACGATATGGGTTGTGTTTTTGGCGAAATGATCACGAATTACGAGGGCACTATGGGATGGTGCATTATCGTGGTGTTAAAACCAAGAATTGTCTCTCCACAATCCCGGCCTTTTTAGGTGGATAGCGTTACGCAAACGACGCATAACGTTCAAATAATATTTCTTGTTGACTGTTTGACCGGTTGGAAGGAATTCATAATGCACAACACCACGATAATCGAAGAAAACTGTCAACATGACCTTGATTTTTGAGCGACTTTGGCGCGATTTTTTTGGTCTCGGCTCTCTTTTGGCACGATATTCGCTCGATTGATCGATTGTTTCGGGGTCGTAAGCATAGATCTGAGTCTCATCGCCAGTTATAATGCATTTCATGACACCCTGGTAGACGGAAATCATCGTTTCACACACTTCAACGCGACGTCTTTTTTCCAAAAAATTCAATGTTTTCGGTACCAGTCGAGATTTGACGCGCTTGAGGCCCAAAACATCCTTCAAAATGGTATTGGCTGAGCCTTTCGATATGTCCACTTCATCAGAAAGGTCTCTAATTGTTAATCGACGGGTTTTCAACACCAAATCTTTGATTTGTTGAACGTGAGCTTCGTCGGTTGAGGTTGATGGTCGTCCTTCGTCTTCGACACGTTCACGGCCGGCTTGGAACTCACTATACCACTTGTAAACATTTTTTTTAGACATAGCCTCATCATCAAAGGCTTTTCGCACCATCCTCAACGTATCCGCAGTAGAAAATTGATTCCGTAAACAAAATTTAATGCAAATTCTTTGCTCAACTAATTTCGACATCGCAAAAAACGAAAAACTCACTTTTAGCAGCTCACAAAACGACGCGTATCTCAAACACTAATGAATATTTTGACATGAAATTTGACATAACTATGACCGACAGTACTACCAACCTAAAAGAAAATAATTCTCCAAATCCTTCGACGCACGCAGTTTAAATTCAAATGTCACCTTATTTTTTGGACACAGTAGTATATCAAAAATATTATTGCTTGTTTGATTTTTGTCAAACTTTTCAATTTAAATTTCTGAGTTATTTTGCTGGCATTGTAAATACAAATTCAATATTACACAATCGGATTTATAGAAATTTAAAAAAATTAATGCATTTAATAACTCTAACATTACACATAACATACAAACGGCATGTAACGCCATCCATTCAAAATAACTTTTGAACTCAAAGTGCAAAGTCATATTTCAAACAAAATTAAAAAGTCAAATAAAAAATTCATTCAATAACTGGAAAAAATGTTGAACAATTGAAAGGCAAACAAAAATATGCCTAACCATTAATTATGTGATACAATGTGCTACATTTTTATATATTTAACAAAAGCAAACAAATGTCTGAAAAAAGGCAAAAAATTGCAATCGGACAGCCGTTAAAGGCGAAACCAATGTCATGGCTAACGGTTTTGTGTGTATTTCGTAGCACAAAATTGCTTGCCATTAATAAATACATGCAAAGGTTAACAGACAAATGCATATACACACATATACATACATACATACACACACACATACATAAAAAAAACATAACCCAATATACAAATGTGGATCCAACTCAAGGCGGCGCCGACCGGACAAAGGCAAAAGTGGGCGTGAATTACTGTTGCAAGCGAAGGGCGAAAGCCCAAAGCACACAGACATGGGCGGACGCGGTGCGTAAGTCAAGGGATCACATTTCCACTCAAATGCATGTCATTTTCAAACAAAATAAATCACTCAAAAGCACATTAATTTTGTGCAAATTTTCCAAAGGTTAAAACGAAAAGCAATTGGCTATGCAATTTGCCGCACCAATTTGTAGAGGTCAACAGAAATGGCAAAAAAGTTACATATTTTTTTCGTTTTTTCGAGCGCAGGAGCTCACATTATTATTATATATAACCAAGCGTAGGCTACTTGCTCATTTAGCTTGCTTAATTTACAAAATATCTGCTATAAGAAACAATGTGATTAATCGAAAATTTATCATACTACGTGGGCAAAAAATAGTAAGACTTTGTTCATAGTATTTAATTTATTTTTTAAATCTTTATCATTCTCTTCAAGGTAGTCCCCTTTGGCACTGATACACTTTTGCCAACGTTTTTCAATAAAATTTTGTTAAAGTCAATTTCTGGAATAGCCATGGTAATAGCGATTCACTTCAATTAAAAAGTCTTACTATTTTTTGCCCATCGGATTTGAGATGAGATAATGCATAGACCGATATCACAAAATTTTGGTACTGATCACAGTATGCTCTCGCTAAATTTTTTTGAAGATATTTCATACTCTGTCATTATGAAATTTCAAATCATTCAATAATTTCAAGAAATATTACACCCTGTTCCTTATTCACACCACATTGCTAATTCTGAATACAAATATTACTCATACGACCTGTCGACTTGTCTACACATAAAGCGATATACTTACTCGTTTATTTCAAGCGGTTTCCATTTAGAGTTTAATATTATAAGATATATAGACAGTTTAAACTTCAATCGTTCCGAGATTACTACTTATGATGGCAACATTTGCAACCACCTAAAACCAAAAAACTATCCAAATATTATAGGAAACATCAGTAAACTCGTATAAGCTCATAGGCCTTTGCAACTCTTCCACAAAATTTTCCATTACACTTAATGCTTTCACATTTGCCATTTCGTCTACTAGAAGTCTTTTGAATGCTGCGTTTTATATTCATACCCCCGCCTAGTGCATTGGCAGTATTAAACGCTTCATTCGCATTCAATGAGGCTGAAAAAATTGCATTGCTTTTGGCTGCTCATAAAAAACAATGGTGTGGAGAGAGTAGCTGGAATTATTGATATTAAAAATCAATGTTGGCACTGTGCGAAACTATCGATAGACATACATATTGCAGGTACCATATATATTGATTCAATAATAAGAAAATATGTATATGAGGGTCTCCGTTAATTCCCAGATTTTTTTTTTGCAAAAGTCATAGTTTTTGCCCAAAAAAAGTGATCCAATTTAAATGAACTATTTATTTTTCATTTAGACCGTGCTTAAATCATTTTCTCATACTTTTTACATATAATACACCGTGGCGTATGAGCAACATAGAGTGTGTAAATCACTCGTATGAACACTCTGCTTTTAAATGAAAATTTTTGTGAAAAAATCATTTCAAATTTTTTGTTAAAAAAATAATTTCAAAATTTTTTATTAGAATATCACTTTTTCAAAGTTGTAGGTTTAATTTCTTAATGGAAAATAACCAAAAATCCTTTGTTATACCTTTTGTTATACCTTATGTCAATATAGATGTGAAAAGAAAAATTGTTTTAAAAGATTTTCAATTATAAGGAAGAAAAAATAAAAAAAAATTAATGAATTTATAGAAAATTTATAAAGCTCATATATTAATTACATTCAATTCTGGAATACTTTTATAGTACTTTTTTTTTGTTTACCGGAGCCGCTGAAGAGAGTTGTAAGCATTCGGGGTTTCAAGCGCTTTCCTATTGGCTAGTTTGGTCTTATGCTCGCTCAATAAGTGATCCGGATTTAGCTTTTTTACAAAGATAAGAGTTTACCATTATGTTTTAAATATGATTTCGGAATTTATTCTAGTCGAGAGGTCCAACTTTTAACCAAATTTTTCAGAAATAGTCCAAACTTGTTAAATTACATGATCTTAGAGGCCATGCTGCAGGCTCACGTCGCGGGATAATGCGCTCACTAAAAGTTTTCTTTAATAAGTTGATTGTTTTGTTGACTGTTTGGTATGTAGCGCCGACTGATTGGAACCAAAAGTCAACATCTTTCAATTCAGGCACGAAAAAGTCGGTAATCATGGCTTTATAGGGTTTCTATTTGACTGTAACATCATGACCGGCTTTATTTTGAAACAAATATGGCACAGTGATTAACTCTGCCCTTAGAGCACATCAAACAGTGATGTTTTGAGAATGTGACGGCATCTCAATATTAGCTTATTAGGATTATCCTCACTCAATTTTGTTAATTACCATACACATTCAACCAAAAATAAGCTTCATTGCTGAACAAAAGCTTCTTGTGAGATATCTTGATGAAAACGTAATACATTTATATAGCAGATGAGCGAAATCGGTACATTGCCACACCCGGAAATGTCGTTCAGCAAAAATTATACATATGTATATTAAAAACATTTAGGGATCATTACCTACACCCAAGGTGCAAAAAAATACCTAAAAACTCCTTATATAGCGTGCGCTGCGAATACTAAAGACCATAGACCAAAATAATGTGTTACGACTTTGCAGAACATATGATTATCTACAAAAAATGTCGCGACAGCATATGTCCAACTGTTATATTTACGTCACAATAAGTGTTCTTTAATTTAAAAATAATAATTAAAATGCCGCCTCTGTAAACGCTTTTTCTTTGAACCTTAGTTTTAATGCTCATCAGTCAATTGTTTACTTCACATCGTCACCTCAAATGCAATATATATATAAATATAACGTAACATACTTTTCATATGTTACAGGCGAAAGAAAAACACTGTAACCACTAAAACCACTCATATTGAAACCAAATTTGAGTTTTGGTTATAAATTGGCTATGATAAATTATTATATATTGGTTATACATTGGTTATATATCGGTTATATCTGATAGCAGAAGCTTAAACTTTGAATGGTGAGCAATAAAAAATTAAATTTGGATTATTTTGGTGATACGTTGTTTTGAATTTTAAGTGATGATGTGCAAGACTGATTCAATACCCTTACACAACTTTTTGAATTATTCAATTAGAAAGCTTAAAAATGTAAGTATTAGAAAAAAGTCGCGTCGTGGCTGCCGACCCGTTCGTAATACACGGTGTAGGCATGATAAGAACGTGGGATCGCATTCAATATCATGAAATAAAGTGCAGCACGGCTCACTCGCCCAGTTGTCTCCGCATGAACTGGCCGTTTGCGGAAATTGATATAAATTATATTAAGGGGGTATTCTAGTCTAGAAGCATGAATTTCAGGTAATTTTTAAAGTGCCATAAAAAAAGGCAATTACTATTTTTATTATCCATTTTTTTATTAGTTATTTGTTAATTTTAGAAGAGTAGAGAAAAAAATTAAAAACTAAAATAAAGTAAAAAATTTAAAAAATTATGAGCTGACGAAGTGGGGGGTCTTTAAAGATTTCCACGTGACCATACCCATGATTTCAACTCTCCTAGTTATCAAAAAGAAAAAAGATTATTAATCTAGAATAATGTCGCAATGGTCGGAACTACGGAAAAGTGGGAAAAAACTTTTTTCACAAAATGGCGACTGCCTGAAAAAAAAATTTTTTTTGGATCACTTTTTCTGACTATTTCGAATTTTTTAAAAATAATAAAGATAAAAATTTGGGGATGGGGCTTGTTCCAACTATAGACAAGCCTATAAAGAAGACTCTATAAATTTCAAGTAAATCGGTCCAGTAGAACCTGAGAAATCGTGGGTATCGTTCCGAAAAAGTCAGTTTTGAGAAAAACGCGTTTAAAGTTTCGCGTTCCGGCCGAACCAGTTTGGATGCTGGGTCAGAAAAATGCCTATATCTCCGAAAATGATTTGAATTTTGAAAAATCCTCTTGTACACATATTCTTGAATAGTTAAATTTTGAAAATATAAAAAAATTTCAATTTTTTTTTAATTTCTAGACTAGAATACCCTCTTAAAAGTTCATCGTCTATATGAGGGCCTTTCCTCCAAGTGTGATGGAAAATGGAGCGATCTGCAAACTTATATAAAGATATTTAAACTTCCGGATGGTTTTATAAGGTACTACTGTGACCAAATTTTTGATTTATACTTCGCGTGTTTTTCGAATAGGAAATTTTTTTTCTGAAAGTTGGTAGTACTGTTAGTGACATCTATGCTAAATTTCACGTCAAAATATTTGTTGATATTTGAAATACGCGCCATTTTGTGAGGCTCTAAAGGTGAATTCTTCGATTTTTACTAGGTCTGAATTAATTGAACAAAGAAGTGCGATAATGCACAATCTCATACTGCATTGGTTATCCGTGATCATTTCGCCACATTTTCAAATAATATCGTGCCGCAACCGTCACATTCACCTGATTTACCTTCGTGTAACTTCTGGCTATTCAGCAAATTCACATGACTACCCCGAGGACACCATTTTGACTTAATTGAGGATAGAAAAGCCGAATTGAGGAAGACTCTGATGATCATCACGATGGAGGATTTTTCCAAGTGCTATGATGACTGGAAAATTCGTTGGCATAAGTGTACTGCAGGGGGAGAGGATTAGTTTGAAGGAGATGAAATGGTCAAAATTCACCTTTCAATTTGATCGTTCACCTTTCAGTTTGATTATTCACCTTTCAGTTTGATTATTCACCTTTCAGTTTGATTATTCACCTTTCAGTTTGGTTATTCACCTTTCAGTTTGATTATTCACCTTTCAGTTTGATTATTCACCTTTCAGTTTGATTATTCACCTTTCAGTTTGATCACTGTTGTCTATACCAGACGTTGTGATATCTTCAGTTAACTTATGGAAGTGAAAAAGTGAAAATACCAGATATTATACACTTAGGTCGTCAAAATTGGTCGAAATCGGTTCATACAACAGCATTTAATGTCGTATAGTATATAATGATTTACTTTATTCTAATCGATATATTTCAAGGGGGTATTCTACTCTAGAATTTTGAAAAATTCGATTTTTTCATATATTTAAAGTTTAGACTTTCAAAAATATGACCTTGGGAGGATTTTTCAAACTCAACTTATTTTCGGAGAAACAGCCGATTTTGTGAGGTGGCGTCCGTGTTCACTAAAATTGTCTCCTAAACTTTAAACGCGTTTTTCTCGAAGCTACTTTTTTTCCACACGGTACCGGCATTAACTCAAGTTTTACACAACGATTTACTTGAAATTTTGTGTGAACCTTCTTTATATAATCCTTTATCGTTCCTACCAGCATTTTGTCAAAATTTTTGTTTTTAATATTTAAAAAAAAATCAGGAATTTCAAAAAAAGCGTAAAAAATGATTTTTATTTTCAGGCAGTCGCCATTTTTCAAAAAATTTTTTTTTCGTGTTCCCGGATTATAATAGCACCCATACTGATTAAGAATTTCTTTTAATTTTTGTTTTCAGACCACCAGGAGAGTCAGGATCAATGTCACCAGGATGCGCCATTTTTTTACACCTGTCTCTCCCCCCTCTAATTATTTTAATTTTTAAAATTTTTTTGTAAATTTTTTTTTTTCTGTATTCTTAAGAAATCAATAAAAACACCATAAAAAAATGGATAATAAAAATATTTTTGGTTTTTTTAAATAAAATTCAAAAAAACTGCCCTAAATTTGACTTCTAGAGTAGAATACCCTCTTAAGTAAGTCGGACAAAAGTTGGTTAACAAAAGGCGCTAGCTCAATGCTGACAATACGAAATCTAGTAATTTTCGGCTAATGAATAATTTTCATTATATGTATATGAAATTTTTACGAGTATTGAAGTGTTTCTTTGGACAATAATCTATGCCAAATTTCGTGAAGATATTGTATGTACATTGTACATATACACTGTGTCCAAAAAATAATGAATTTAAACTGCGCGCGTCGAAGAATTTGGAGAATTATTTTTTTTTTTAGGTTGATAGTACTGTCAGGCACATTTATGTCAAATTTCATGTCAAAATATTCATTAGGGTTTGAGATACGTGTCGTTTGTGAGCTGCTAAAAGTGAGTTTTTCGTTTTTTGCGATGTCGAAATTTGTTGAGCAAAGAATTTGCATTAAATTTTGTTTACGGAATCAATTTTCTGCTGCGGATACGTTGAGGATGGTGCAGAAAGCCTTTGGTGATGATGCTATGTCTAAAAAAATGTTAACAAGTGATATAGTGAGTTCCAAGCCGGCCGTGAACGTGTCGAAGACGAAGAGCGTCCAGGGCGACCATCAACCTCAACCGACGAAACTCACGTTCAACAAATCAAAGATTTGGTGTTGAAAAACCGTCGATTAACAATTAGAGACCTTGTTGATGAAGTTGGCATATCGAAAGGCTCAGCCAATACCATTTTGAAGGATGTTTTGGGCCTCAAGCGCGTCAAATCTCGACATTGAATTTTTTGGAAAAAAGACGTCACATTGAAGTGTGTGAAACGATGCTTTCCAACTACCAGGATGTCATGAAATGCATTATAACTGGCGATGAGACTTGGATCTATGCTTACGACCCCGAAACAACCGATCAATCGAGCGAATATCGTGCCAAAAGAGAGCCGATACCAAAAAACTCGCGTCAAAGTCGCTCAAAAATCAAGGTCATGTTGACTGTTTTCTTCGATTATCGTGGTGTTGTGCATTATGAATTCCTTCCAACCGGTCAAACAGTCAACAAGGAATTATTTGAACGTTATGCGCCGTTTACGTAACGCTATCCACCTAAAAATGCCGGAATTGTGGAAAGACAATTTTTGGTTTTTACACCACGATAATGCACCATCCCATACTGCCCTCGTAATTCATGATCATTTCGCCAAAAACACAACCCATATCGTTCCGCAACCACCGCATTCACCTGATCTGGCGCCGTGCGACTTCTGGCTGTTTACCAAGCTCAAAAGACCGCTCCGGGGACACCGTTTTTATACGATAGAGGAGATTCAAGCCGCAGCGAAGACGGAACTGAAGGCCATCCCGGAAAGTGACTACAACCAGTGTTTCGAAGATTGGAGAATCCGTTGGCATAGGTGCATTGCATCGGGAGGGGATTACTTTGAAGGGGATGAAATTGATTTGGAAGAATAAATAAAGAATTTTCATAATAAATACAATGTCACCTTATTTTGAGTATATGGTATTGTGGTCGGACAAACATGCAGTTTTATGGAGAGAAAAGAGCGTAGCAAAATTTTATATCGATAACACAAAAACTGAGGGACTAACGCATATACACAGAAGGACGAATAGAAAAACGGAATATCTCAACCTACTCAGCTCATCACGCTCAAAATTTATATAAAAATTTCATAAGGCCTTCGACGTTTCCTTTTAGGTGAATTTTGTGGCAAACTCAATATAGCATGAGGTATAATTACAAATTATATGCTAAAACTATTACAAGCGCAACAAATTGGTGTAAAATGCGCTTTACAAGCTACAAGTTCTTTATTTCCATTAAAACGAAATAAAACGTTGGTTTCAAAATTAAAAAAAAAAACTTACTTCAAATTCGTTTGACACGTCAGCCTATTTTCAACACTATAATCTACCACAACATTAAAATCACATTATTACCAACACCAATTCACACACACACACACATAAATATGTATATGGATCCATCTAAAACACACCTTCAGCCGCAACGCTTAGCCACCAGGCCGCAATTATTGCATTTGTGGTTAGTAGGACAAACAAAATTTCCACAGCTTTGGAATTTTACAAGGCGCAACAGCAACAATGGTAGCATTCCCAGTGCCTGTGAGTGTGTGTGTTTGCTTGTGTGTGAATGGTTTGTTGTCGACACATTAAACAGGCTGCAATTGACGCTGCAGGCGAGGAAAAGTCGCGGCGACCATACACACGCTATTCATGTCAGCAACAGCGGTTACAGCAACAACAAAAATGCGACGCAGTCAGTGACGAACGAACGGGGCCAACTTTGAGGAGTGACCGCAAATGCAAATGTCATACGAGCGCGCGGTAACTGACCCTTAATGACATTACGCAAACAAACGGTAAATGCAAACGCGGCGAAGGACAAAGAGAATGTGAGAGGCTTGCGATACTGCTGTTTTCGGTGTAGAGGCGATAGTGTTTTTGCGGTGTTTCTACATTCCGCACTCTTAAAATGGAGTAAGCTTTTGTGTCTACCAAATGGACATATGTATATTATGCATATAGTTATACAATATGAACTTTATTAAGACTGTGTGTAAAGTGGAGTTTACACAGTTGTATTTAAAAAAGAGAGCTGCTAAGGATATCGATTTGGGAAATAACATCTGACTAAAATTCTTCTTCTTCTTTTTGGCGTAGATACCGCGCGTCAGTCGTTATTCCTTTTCGCTGTTTGGCACCAATTGGAGACTCCAAGTGTAGCCAGGTCCTTTTTCACCTGATTTTTCCTACGGAGTGAAGGTCTTCCTCTTCGTCTGCTTCCCCCGGCGGTTACTATGTCAAATACTTCAAAGTAATCCGCTCCAGATGCAGTGACCTTATGCCAACGGATTTTCCAATCTTCGGTTGGTTGGTTGTAGTCACTTTCCGGGATGGCCGTCAGTTCCGTCTTCGCTGCGGCTTGAATCTTCTCTATCGTATAAAAACGGTGTCCCCGGAGCGGTCTTTTGAGCTTTTTGAACAGCCAGAAGTCGCACAACGCCAGATCAGGTGAATACGGTAGTTGCGGAACGATATGGGTTGAGGTTTTGGCGAAATGGTCACGAATTACGAGGGCAGTATGGGATGGTGCATTATCGTGGTGTAAAAACCAAGAATTGTCTTTCCACAATTCCGGCCTTTTTAGGTGGATAGCGTTACGCAAACGACGCATAACATTCAAATAATATTCCTTGTTGACTTTTTGACCGGTTGGAAGGAATTCATAATGCAGAACACCACGATACACGAAGAAAACAGTCAACATGACCTTGATTTTTGAGTGACTTTGACGGGATTTTTTTGGTCTCGGCTCTCTTTTGGCACGATATTCGCTCGATTGATCGGTTGTTTCGGAGTCGTAAGCATAGATCCAAGTCTGATCGGAAGTTATAATGCATTTCATGATACCCTGGTAGTCGGAAAGCATCGTTTCACACACTTCAACGCGACGCTTTTTTTCCAAAAAATTCAATGTTTTCGGTACCAGTCGAGATTTGACGCGCTTGAGGCCCAAAACATCCTTCAAAATGGTATTGGCTGAGCCTTTCGATATGCGAACTTCATCAGCAAGGGCTTTAATTGTTAATCGACGGGTTTTTCAACACCAAATCTTTGATTTGTTGAACGTGAGCATCGTCGGTTGAGGTTGATGGTCGCCCTGGACGCTCATGTTCACGGCCGGCTTGGAACTCGCTATACCACTTGTTAACATTTCTTTTAGACATAGCCTCATCATCAAAGGCTTTCTGCACCATCCTCAAAGTATCGGCAGCAGAAAATTGATTTCGTAAACAAAATTTAATGCAAATTCTTTGCTCAACAAATTTCGACATCGCAAAAAACGAAAAACTCACTTTTAGCAGCTCACAAAACGACACGTATCTCTAACACTAATGAATATTTTGACATGAAATTTGACTCAAATGTGACTGACAGTACTACCAACCTAAAAAAAATAATTCTCCAAATCCTTCGACGCGCGCAGTTTAAATTCAAATGTCTTATTTTTTGGACACAGTAGTATAGGGTGATTTTTTAAGAGCTTGATAACTTTTTTAAAAAAAAAAACGCATAAAATTTGCAAAATCTCATCGGTTCTTTATTTGAAACGTTAGATTGGTTCATGACATTTACTTTTTGAAGATAATTTCATTTAAATGTTGACCGCGGCTGCGTCTTAGGTGGTCCATTCGGAAAGTCCAATTTTGGGCAACTTTTTCGAGCATTTCGGCCGGAATAGCCCGAATTTCTTCGGAAATGTTGTCTTCCAAAGCTGGAATAGTTGCTGGCTTATTTCTGTAGACTTTAGACTTGACGTAGCCCCACAAAAAATAGTCTAAAGGCGTTAAATCGCATGATCTTGGTGGCCAACTTACGGGTCCATTTCTTGAGATGAATTGTTGTCCGAAGTTTTCCCTCAAAATGGCCATAGAATCGCGAGCTGTGTGGCATGTAGCGCCATCTTGTTGAAACCACATGTCAACCAAGTTCAGTTCTTCCATTTTTGGCAACAAAAAGTTTGTTAGCATCGAACGATAGCGATCGCCATTCACCGTAACGTTGCGTCCAACAGCATCTTTGAAAAAATACGGTCCAATGATTCCACCAGCGTACAAACCACACCAAACAGTGCATTTTTCGGGATGCATGGGCAGTTCTTGAACGGCTTCTGGTTGCTCTTCACCCCAAATGCGGCAATTTTGCTTATTTACGTAGCCATTCAACCAGAAATGAGCCTCATCGCTCATCGGACACGGACGCGAAACACATTTCGAACCGAACACTGATTTTGGTAATAAAATTCAATGATTTGCAAGCGTTGCTCGTTAGTAAGTCTATTCATGATGAAATGTCAAAGCATACTGAGCATCTTTCTCTTTGACACCATGTCTGACATCCCACGTGATCTGTCAAATACTACTGCATGAAAATCCTAACCTCAAAAAAATCACCCTTTATATCTCATACAGCTCATCGTTTCATCGAATGTGATCCGTGGCCAACGTGCAAAGGACCATAAATCTTTCGCAGAACTTTTCTCTCGCAAACTCGCAACGTCGACTCATCAGTTGTTGCCATCGTCCAAGCTTCTGCACCATATAGCAGGACGGGAATAATGAGTGTCTTGTAGAGTTTGGTTTCTCTTCGTCGAGAGAGGACTTTACTTCTTAATTGCTTACTTAGTCCGAAGTAGCACCTGTGTGGGATTTCCAGGCTGACATTATTCTTGATGGTAATACTCGTTCCAAGATAGGCGAAATTATCTAAGACTTCAAAGCTATGACTGTCAGCAGTGAGTCGCGAGTGTAACGACTGCTTGTTTGGTGAAAGGAGATATTTCGTCTTGGCCTTGTTCACTACCTGACCCATTTACTTCGCTTCCTTATCCAGTCTGGGGAAAGTAGAACTAACGGCGCGGATGTAGAGGCCGATTGGCGTACGCCAGCAGCTGTACACTCTCATAAAAGATTGTACCTTCTCGATTCAGCTCTGTAGCTCGAATTATTTTCTCGAGCAGAAGGTTGAAGATGTCGTACGATAGGGAGTCGCCTTGTCTGAAATCTCGTTTGGTATCAAACGACTCGGAGCTTTTGGCAGCACAGTCATACTAGTTTTGCGGGGATACCAAATACGATCGTATAGATATAGCGGCATAGAGGCAGCTCCTTTTTGTGCTGTCAAAAGCTTTGAAATCGACGAAGAGGTGGTATGTGTCCATCCTATTTTGAAGGGTATTTTCGAAGATTTGGCGCATGGTGAATATCTGGTCAGTTGTTGATTTTCCAGGCCTAAAGTCACACTGATTAAGTCCAATCAGTTTGTTGGCGGTGGAGTTTAATCTTTCATACAAAACGCTCGATGTAACCTTATATGCGGTATGGTAGTTGGCGCAAATTGTGGGATCTCCATTTTTGTGGATTGGGCGGGGCACACGCAAATTTCAACCCTAGGAATCCTTCTCTTATACGGTGAAATCTTGTCTTAGAAGCATACTATTCTTCCCTTTCGATTCCTGTTGTTTTGGGAGAATTAAAAGTGGACTTCAAGTTCTCTTATCTTAATAAGAAAGCTTTCTATTTGTGTAAATAAACTTCCGATTTGGCTCTTGCATCTACTTGTTTAGTTTTTTCTTTGCAGGTTGATACCAACCGAGCTTTTGGGCAGGGTAATTCCCTCTTGTGCGTTTTCTTCAATGTAATGTTGAAAAAAGTGATATGTATCTTTAATCTTAACCACAGTGTCACTTTCTTGTAGTGAATGAGGGCGAGGCAAAGAACCAGACAGCCACACGTAAAAATTCCTCACGTCTTCTCGCGGAATCATGTCACTGTAGGCAGCTATAAATTCAAAAAATGTGAGGGCTTTGTCCTGAGGACCCTGGAACCCACATAAATTTAATCTAAGCCTGAAGATCAAGCGCAGAATGACTCTTACCAACATGCGTTCTTTTGGAGTCGGTAGGTAATTGAGAAGCAGACCCCTCTTTGGACGAGCAAAAATTCTAAGTCTCTCATTATTCCCGTTCTATTATATGGCGCAGAAACATGGACGATAACGAGACGATATAAAAAAGCATTTTAAACATTCGAGAGAACTCTTCTCCACAAGTCCTATGCTTTTGTCCGCGTTAGCGATGAATATCGAAGTAGATGTAACCACGAACTGATTGAGCTTTACAGCGACATGGATATAATTAAGCGCATAAAAATCTAAAGATTGTGCTGACTGGAGCATGTCGTTCGCATCGAAGACGACCAGCCACCAGCTTCTTGTCGTCGAGATTCGTGGGCTCACAACGGTAGCAAAGGCGCCCAAGCATTAAATGGAAGGACCAAGTGCACAGCGACTTGTTTTTGAGACCCATGGGTGGATAACGGAATCAAGGACGCATAGCGACCTATCTGCACTTGGGATGTACAACTGAAGTGACCTCGCAAAGTGTAGAGGCAAGTGGCGATGTTTCATGTTCTTGGCCAAGACCGAATTACGGTTGTAGAGCCAAAGAATAAGATTTAAGATTTGTATTAGAACACTTGAAAAGGTAGTTTACTTCAGTCCGGGTGAAATTTGATAAGTATAAACTAAATTATAACCAATTTGGGCAACATAATGTTAAGTCAATGAGATAACTACCTCTGTCATATAAATAAATACCACGGCTTTACAACAATAAGTTAAAGTTCATTAAACTGCGACTCTAGTCCTCTACAGTTAATCGTCTTCTTGCTTATTTTTGTATTTTTCTATGCAACAACAACACCTACCTCCACAAAGGCAGTGCAAAGAGCGCGCTTTAACTGAGCTATATAATGACCCAAATTTGTATATACATATATACATAATGCGTATATAAACGCATATCTGCAGTGGTGGCAGGTGCACGTTATCAGCGCCTCCACGCCATATCGCGCCCATGGAGGCAATTGAATTGCGTTTCGCAATTTGCGGTCTCCCCGGACTAAGCTCACTTTACTTTCAATTAGTACAAAACAGCCAAGAGGCAAACACAAGTGCAACCGAAAGCGATAACCGTTAATGCGATGTGTGGGAGCGCAACTGTGGCATGAAGTGAGAGAGTGTGGATAGCTAGTGTTTGTTGCATTAACTTTATACCGACGGCAAACTCAAGAGCTCAGGTAGAATATTGGCTACAGCAATAACATGGACAGTTATGGTATACTAAGAAATAAGAGCACTCTGTAAGCTCCTTTTCGCGGTTCTTATTAAGCTGTGCAATCGAAAATGTTTCACTTCATAACAACAGGCGTTGATGCATTGAGTGCTGGTATACGAATGAAAATTGATCGCAGTAATAAGAAATAAAACATAGAAGCTTTCTATCTTTGTTGGCATCTCTTAAGCTTGAGAAAGAATATTCATAAAAAAATCACAACGGGCATGCTTTCAGTACTCCAAGCGCTGAACTCAATTTTCATCGGTTTTCAAGCATTAATCTATGTATACTGCTGTAATTCCACGTTTGGTATTCGTACGAAGTTCATCAGTTTTCGCTGGCTTGTTGGAATAGACCATAGACTTGACGTAGCCCCAAAGGAAATAGTCAAACGACGTCAAGTCCCACGATCCAGGCGGCCAATAGAGATTCGTGAGATAACACGTTCACCAAACTTGGTGTTCAATAAATCGATTGTGACATTCGCTATGTGGTTTGTGGTAATGAACTGTTGGAACCACATATTATCCAAATCCATATACTTCAATTATGATCAAAAATATTCGGTTATCATTGAGCGGTAGCGGTTCCTATTCATAGTAACGTACCGGTCTTGATTATCACGGAAGAAGTACGGCCCAATTACGCCTCCGGCCAATAAACCCCACCAAACTGTAGTTTTTTCGAGATGCAAAGGTGACTGACGTATGGATTGCTGCCTAACCAATAACGAATATATTGCTTAGTGATGAAGCCATTCAGTCAGAAATGAGCCCCATCGCTGAAAATGATTTTTCGATGTCAATCCAGATAATATTCAAATTGCTGCTCAGCCCAATTCATGAACATACAATTATTATGGTGGTTAAGCAGCTTCAGTTCTTGCATCTATTTGATCTTGTAAGGATGTAGGCCAAGATCTTTTCGGAAAATTCGCCGCAACATCATGACTTCCTCAATTGATGCGCCAGCGGCAGCAATATTCTCGACACTACGGGCACGTCTTTATTCACTGGTCCGGGAACAATTTGTACTGTGCCTGTGGATTAAAATTTTTTCACTAGACGCTCAATTTTTAATCTCACAAGACGATTATGACGACCATAAATTGGACATAGCGCTCTTAAAATGAGGCCACTGACTCCGAATTTCGGTGGTAAATTTTAATAATTTTGACGCGTTGTTGGATTGTTCGATATTTCCATGATAAAATGGCAAACCTTACTGAAGAAAAATATGGCATCGTTTGCTCTCCCTATCGCTTCTACTTTTGTAGCGTCGTATTGACAAATCCGTTACTATGTGAAATATTAGGTTGTCAAAAAAGTCTTTCGCTAGTTAGCGCTGAAAGCGCGTAGTTCTAGTTTACGTAGTCACGGGCTTTATTGATTGTCGTTTCTTTTAAGTCGGTCGTGAGTTATAGCGTCGCAAACCTGGAGCAAAATAAAGAGAAAATACGGCATATTTTACAGTACTACTACGATAAAGGCAAAAATGCATCTCAAGCCGCCAATAAAATTTGTGCAGTTTTTGGACCCGATACAGTTTCCATTTTTACCGCACAACGATGGTTTCAACGTTTTCGTTCTGGTGTAGAGGTGGTCGAAGGTGCGCCACGCTCCGGAAGGCCTGTCGTCGAAAGTTGCGATAAAATCGCTGAATTGGTCGAAAGAGACCGGCATAGTAGCAGCCGTAGCATCGGTCAAGAGCTGCGCATGAGTCATCAAACCGTTATAAACCATTTGAAGAAGCTTGGAGTCACTAAGAAGCTCGATGTATGGGTGCCACACGAATTGATTCAATAAAAATACCGCAAGACTTTTTTGACAACCCAATATAAGCGCGATCTGTCAACCAGTTTGTTTACAGAAGCTCCTCAGTAATCCGTCGCGATTTTTACAATGGATAAAATTATCGAACAAAGAATTTATAAAAAAATTTGTATTTCTACCCAAATTTCCTACGCATACGAGTGGTAAAAAACCTTTAAAGACAGTCGAGACATGCCTCGGACAACTTTCAACCTCTTCAACTGATGAAAATATTAGGAAAAAAGTGTAAGATATGGTGCTTGAAATTTGTCAGATGTGTGTTAGAGAGATGTCAAGATAGCTCAGCATCTATCGCGAGTCCGTTTGAATGATTCTGGTGGATATTTTGGGTATAAAACTCGTTCTTGCTGTACTTCGGTAACACTGAATATTTTGCAAAAAGAGTACATTTCTGATCGAATTTAAAGCCAAAAACGCAATGAATACTATCAATCATCCACCGTACCCACCAGATTTGGCTCGGTGGAATTTTTTCCTGTTGCCCAAACTAAAATTGACGCTCCGTGGAACCCCTTTTTCAGTCGATCGAAGATATAAAACAAAGTTCGCTGAAGGAGCTAAAGACCATCCCAAAAAGTGCTTATGAAAAATGTGTCGAAGGCCGGAAAAAAATTTCCGGGTACTTATTTGCCACAATGTATGTATAAATTTATGCCTATATCGATTAGTTTTGGATGTCACAAGCAACCGTTATATAAACAAACGGTTTTACTCTGTATGGTATGTGACGAAAGGCTGAGAGAAGCTATGAACACTCATAAACCTGCAATTTCCCCAAATATTGTATTTCACCATGCCATTATGTACATACATACAATATTTGTGTGAAAATCTAGAAGTAAAATATTTTCAAAATTTTTTTTTATCATTTCTACAGAAAATGCCTTCTTATTTTATCACACCTAATTCAAATAGGAACTTGAACAAGTCCTTTAAGATTTTTGCTTATTTTATTGGTCTCTTATATGCACACATGTGTTAGTTTATATTATTACATCGTTAAACAAATACAGATGCGCACACCAATAGTTAATAGATCACAATCTGCTTGTAATAAATTACTTTCGTCTGACTTTCAATGCAACAAAAAGTGGAATGCCGTCAAACGACAGGTGATGCTAGCTATTTAATATTAGCAAAATCATAATTCAGTTAGGCGACAGATATATGCTGAGCTATTTATCATAAATATATAATATATATATATTTATATATATATATTTATTATATATGTTTACCGTAAACAAATACATATCATATATATGTATATATATATAAATATACAAATATCCACGCACACACTTATCGAAGCAACAACAAAAGCAACAAGCAGAAAAGCAAACGGAGGTTGCAGCACAAAGATCTGAAGATTACAAGGAGTATAAGACAGCCACAACACACTATCAACTAGCAAGCTTTTGCGCCACAAAGTTTGCTAATAATATATGCCATTTGCTTTAGCTTTGTCAGTCTCAACTACTAAAATAAACAAGCAGACACCGAACACACTTTTCCTGCGCAGTTACATATTTTTTATTTATTTTTCAGGTGTTCGACAACGCTTCGCGTCCCTACAAGTGCACGCAGGCACTCTATGTATTTGTGTAGGTGTGGCAGCATATGCCACATTGCTAACAACACTAAAGCAAAGCGAAAATAAATTATTGACATTAAAGCAGGCGTTGCATAGAAAATCAGAGCATGTCAGAAGAACTGAGAGAGAAAAAAGAATTGGAATGCAGAATGCGATATGCGATATGCTTGGAGAAATAGAAAAATAATCACAGAGAAACGACTGCCAAAAGCGACCGTAATCTGACATATACATGAATGTATGCTTATGTGTGTGTGTTTATGAATGCAAATGCGTTTTTTTTTTCAGCGCAGAAAAGTAGGCAATGATTTTTATTAATTGATAAGCGGCGGGCATACGTGATTGCATATATGCACATATATTTGTATTAAGGTGTGTAGTTTTCAGGCAATATTTTTTTCAAGTAAAATACAGGATTCTAACTTGCGGGAAAATAAAAAAGGCAGCCGCTTAGAAATTGAGCTTTTATTATTAATTTATAATTTTACAAATAAATAACTTGGAGGAAACAGTGTTTTTTCTAATCTTGGATATTGTATATTATATTAGGGTGATTCAAAAAAAAATTTGTTTTTCTTTTGGTACCCTGAAAAATAAGTGCCTAGACACCTCTAAGGAGTAACGGGAAGGTCATTCAACTTACAGTTTTCTAATTTTTCTTATTATCAGATAGAAAAATTTATATCTCGTTTCAAACTACTTGAAAAAATATCTTGTTGCTTAGATTTTGTAGGAAATTGAATGCTCTACAAAATAGGTCTGAACGATTTTTTCGTAAACCCAACCGTTTAAAACACAGTAACAGTTAAAGTTTGATTATTTTTGGGAAAATTTTTTATTTCTTATGAATTTTATAAATCAATGAAAAATAATCATTATGAACTATGAGACTCATAGGTTTTTGGAGAGGCTTTCTTAGAGGTGTCTAGGAACCTATTTTTCAGAGTACCAAACGAAATTTTTTTTTTTTTGAATCACCCTAGTATATATATTATATATGGATATTGTAAAATTTACCAAAACATTGTTTGGGCAGACAATTTACTGGCTTGTATTTTAGTTGAAAATATTGTCTAAAATGGCACACCCTAATATATATATATAAATAAGGTTAAACCTTTACCCTGCAGCATAAATTGGATTAGCGTTTGTATTTACCACTACTGGCAGTGGAATAAATTTCTTGTTCAGTACCAGGCGAATCTTGTTACATTACCCTAGAGGAAGATTACCCAAAAATATAGCTTAATTATTAAAAAAGTTTGCCTACTTTATGTTTCTAACCCTCTAAGGATGCCAGCATCGCTGATTTGATTTTAAGCGACATAACAAAGCCTCATTGGAGATGGCTGAATAGTAGGTTTGCGCACATCTTTAGACACCTCCGACAAAATCTATTATAATTTAGAATGAGCCACAACTGCATTTTTGTATTTTTTATTGGATCATATTAATTTATAAAATATGCGACTGCTATATAATTTTCAAGATCAGTTTAAGGTTGTAGTCTGGTAACTTGGGTTCAAAAAATCGAAGAAGTTTTTTTGCTTAATTTGAAAGTACAATGTCTTGAGAAAATATTGTGAAAATTTCAGACAGAAATTCGAAATATTTCGGGAGCTATAACATATTTCTTAGAGCGCCTCGGAGTCCTCTCTCTCGGAGTTGTTGAACTTTAAACGCGTTTTTCTCAAAACATTGTTTTTCTGGTCGGCCCGGGTCCTAACTTTTTTTCTATCAAACCGATTGCTTTCAAATTTTGACAGGCTGCTCTACACACTTATAGTTCTCGTTGGAACTAACGAGAATTTTTTTTCACTCCTAACTTTTTATTTTACAACCCTTTCTTTGCTAAAAAAAATTATTTTTTTTTCAAAGTCCGCCATTTTGAAATTTAACTTCAGTAGTTCCGACCAAAATGACATGTCTATAGATTAAGAATAAACAAGAATATTTGATTTCAGATAAAATCAATAGCCAAAATCACCCGGGCCACCTACGTACATTTTTTTTGAGGTTCCAACTTTGAGTGACAATAATACTAGTAATAAAGTATTAAATTTTTTCAAATACATTTTTTTTTTTTGTATTTTCAATATGTAAACAAAAACACCAAATATTCAAGATAATTCATTTTTATTTTCCCATAAAAAACCAACCTCCAAAGAAGTCATGAAAAAAGGCATAAGTTACCAGACTACTACCTTAAGACCTTCATGAACATAAATAAACCTTTCATGTCAACCCCGAGCTCAGGTATTGGAGCTCAAACAATCCGGTCTAGGTCAATACAAATATATACACGTTATTTCTCTAATTCCATTAACACACACGAACGGAAAGGCAAAACATCGAAATTTTAAAACGAAGCACTATTTGGTTATATAATTTAGCCAATATAACGTAACTGTTCAGGGTTTAGTCTCAGTCTCACTATCACTACCACGAAGTAAAATATATAATGCACCAACTGGCAGTATACTCACATCATGATAATAGTTATAAATAGTATATCAGAAATATTCTGATTTTTTCAGTTTAGAGCCTGCTTAAGAACAAGCTAGTGACACGCTGGTGCTTTTATAAGACTTATACTATTACTCCACGTAGCCGAAATCTGATTTCTGTTCACTATATTTAGTGGTGCTTACCACTGGGTAAATACAATTATGAGAAAAATTGCCTGCCCTTTTTTATATCGGCCGCCTTTGAACTTTAAATCAAGTTGTAAAAGGACATGTACATGCAAATAACCTTTTTGCGATTTCTGATATCGAGTTTAGAAAGTAATTTTTCTTTTTCGTATATATGTATGTGGTAAACACCCGTACATATGTATGGTTTGATGATCTTTTATAAATCTTTGAATGAAATAATGAATGGCATAAAAACGCGGCGATTAAGATAAATGATAAAATTTATTACTTATAAATTGTAGGAATCATTTCGAAAAAATTTAAAATATCTGCGCTTTCAATTGTTTATTCCCCATATTACATGAAAAATGATACTCCTGGAATTTTTTTGAGGTTTCTTCTATTTCAGATTTCTCCCACATCATTCTGCGTTGGATTTCGAGATTGACGTTGTTGTTAATGCTGGTTCCAAAATAGAGAAAATTATCTACGAATTCGAAGTTATGATTATCAACCAAGTCGCTAGTGCGACGACTGTTTTTTTAATGACAGAAGATATTTAGTCTTGCCCTCGTTCACCACCGGACCTATTTAATTCGCTTCTTTGTTCAACCTGTAGAAAGCAGAGGGATACACTGAAAATACCGAAGTTCAAAACACCGAGAAATCAGAAATCCACAAAATCAAAATACCGACAAATCAAAACACCGACAAACTAAAATGGCAACATGTGAAAAATATTTTTTCTTTTCTGCCCTTATTCTATCGAAGCACGGAAAGAGAATTCTACTGACTAAGGGTTATGATCCTGAGCGCAGAGCCTCGGACGAACGCCACCTTTTCTTGATTTGACGGTATTGTGATTTGTCGGTGTTTTATTTGTCGGTATTCTACATAAATTTCGAGATTTTGATTGTCGGCATTACGTTATACACCCAAAGCAGAACTAACGGCGCGATTATAAAGGCCAATTATGTCGGAGAGGTCTTTCCATATCCTGGCGGAGCTTTTGGTATTGCTCAACAAGATTTGGCGTATGATAAATATCTGGTCAGTTGTTAATTTTCCAGGCCTGAAGCCACACTGATAAGATCCAATCATTTTGTTGACGACGAGCTTCAGTCTTTTACACAATACGCTCGATAGAACTTTATAATCGAAGTTGAGGAGGCTTATCCCACGGTACTTGATGCAGATTGTGGGGTCTCCTTTTTTGTGGATTGGCCAGAGCACACTTAAAGTGTAATCATCGGGCATGCTTCCGTTCGACCATATTCTACACAGAAGCTGATGCATGCTCCTTATCAGTTCATCACCGCCGTATTTGAAACGTTTCACTGCCAAATCATCGGCCCCGCCGCTTTGTTGTTCTTCAGACGAGTAATTGCTATTCGAACTTCTTCATAGTCGGGGAATCGGGTTCACCGTCTCCTGGAGTTATGCTTTCATTGCCATTCTGCAGGCTGGAGAAGTGTTTCCTCCATAATTAGTGTGTATGACATGGATATCTCTGAATTTGATATTCCGGAGCTCGGGTACTCAGAATTTTTGGCAGTCAACCATCGAATTAAGGGGTCAACGTAAACAGTATCCAAGTTTCTTTGATTTCATTACAGTATTTCTCTTTCAAAAACAAGAACCGAATCATTGACCGATATTGTTCTTGCTTCGTTTTTCTAAAATTTGCTAATTCTCTGGTTGCGTTTACGCGTGGTGAGTCTAATTATTTATTAAACCAACTGTATGACAATTACCCTTCGTATTCCACTACGGTTTATGTTGACCGCTTGTTGTTATGACAGCTATTTTCTAAAGTAGCTCAATATTGACGGTTGCGATAAATTAGGAGGAGAAAGCAAGCGCAAAATATCGGATTCATATCTCAAAAAGGAGTGAGATGTACAGATGAACGAACGGGCAGATAGAAGGAAATGGCTAAATCGGCTAAGCTCTTCACGCTAATCATTTAAGTATAAGTACTTCGACATTTCCTTCTGGGTACTAAAGGATGATCCATTCCGAGGCTTCCTACTTTTTTAAAGAAAAAACACAGAAGCTTTAAATTTAATGGGAATTGATTATTATTATTTGAAAGAACACTTTTTGGAATTTATTTTTTGAGGATTATCTCTTTCAAATTGGCCACGGCTAAGTCTCAGATGATCCTGCCGTTGAATCTAATTTTCAATGACTCTTTCGAGCATTTCGACTGTCCACTGGTGAAAGGCACGTGTGATGTTTCGTTGAGTCAAAGCGGTATTGTCCGCATAGACTTTACAAATCCCCACTTAATGGCCAATTGACTGGGATAAAACGTGAATATATCTGCTCACCGAAGTGTTTCCTCAATAAATCCACGGTCTTCGTGTACACTACGTGCTGCACGTGGTTTATTCGGTCGAATATTATCCAATAATGAATGCTGGATCTCAAGATGAAAAAAATACATCTACTTGGACCTCTACTGCCATCATGGCAAACTTAGTATATCCTGTTCATGGTATAAAATGATATATTTATGAGAACCTATGCTGCTCTGATACGGCTAAGACTAATAAAACTATAAAAGTCTCGATTCGCAACAAATTTAATTTTATAGAATATTTTTCTGCAATATTTCAAAGCTTTTGATTTAATTAGTACATTCTCCATCTACACACATGTACACACATAATAAATGTGGGGACCTTTATGCTGTACATATGTGTATACTTATATAACGGGTGATTTTTTTGAGGTTAGGATTTTCATGCAGTAGTATTTGACAGATCACGTGGGATGTCAGACATGGTGTCAAAGAGAAAGATGCTCAGTATGCTTTGACATTTCATCATGAATAGACTTACTAACGAGCAACGCTTGCAAATCATTGAATTTTATTACCAAAATCAGTGTTCGGTTCGAAATGTGTTTCGCGTCCGTGTCCGATGAGCGATGAGGCTCATTTCTGGTTGAATGGCTACGTAAATAAGCAAAATTGCCGCATTTGGGGTGAAGAGCAACCAGAAGCCGTTCAAGAACTGCCCATGCATCCCGAAAAATGCACTGTTTGGTGTGGTTTGTACGCTGGTGGAATCATTGGACCGTATTTTTTCAAAGATGCTGTTGGACGCAACGTTACGGTGAATGGCGATCGCTATCGTTCGATGCTAACAAACTTTTTGTTGCCAAAAATGGAAGAACTGAACTTGGTTGACATGTGGTTTCAACAAGATGGCGCTACATGCCACACAGCTCGCGATTCTATGGCCATTTTGAGGGAAAACTTCGGACAACAATTCATCTCAAGAAATGGACCCGTAAGTTGGCCACCAAGATCATGCGATTTAACGCCTTTAGACTATTTTTTGTGGGGCTACGTCAAGTCTAAAGTCTACAGAAATAAGCCAGCAACTATTCCAGCTTTGGAAGACAACATTTCCGAAGAAATTCGGGCTATTCCGGCCGAAATGCTCGAAAAAGTTGCCCAAAATTGGACTTTCCGAATGGACCACCTAAGACGCAGCCGCGGTCAACATTTAAATGAAATTATCTTCAAAAAGTAAATGTCATGAACCAATCTAACGTTTCAAATAAAGAACCGATGAGATTTTGCAAATTTTATGCGTTTTTTTTTTTAAAAAAGTTATCAAGCTCTTAAAAAATCACCCTTTATGTATGTTGCATGTGTCTTGCTTTGTTTGCCATTTTCAACAAGGATTGCATATATAGATTTGACCTTTAACGCATCAGCTGCTTCAAGGCACTCCACTGTCGTGAGTCTTTATTTCACATTTCTTTGCTTCTTTATAGCACTGCCGCAGTCGCTGTTATTGCATTTGTTGTTGTTTTATTTATAGTCTTTAGTTGAGGACCACGATATGCGTGTTTGTGTGCGTTTTACCGCTTTATGGTGCACTCACGTACTATTTAAGTGCGCTGCGGTTGCAGTCTTTATCCGCATTTGTTTTGTGTCTATTGCGTTTTACTCTTGCATTACTTATGTTTTGCCACGAAAGGCTGAAAAGGATCAGGAATGTAAGGGTAGATGGGAGAGCGGTTACATAATCGAGAAGTTATGTGATGTGTTTAACCCATTTAACTTTTTAAACAACGGCCGCTATAGCGGAGTGCTTTCAGTGTCCACCAAATCGGGTTTTGAAAATTTATTTATAAGGCTGGACTTCCATTGCTAAGCTATGTTAGAACACTTAGTAAATTTCTTGACAGATTCACGTTGAATCCATCATATATTGGAAATAGTTTTCGGACCTTTGTTATCTCGGAAAACATGCACAACTCAAAGAAAGTAAACAAGGTCCAAAGAATGTAGTAAAATGCTATTTATAATAATGAAAGCAAGTAAAGAAGGGATGATGAAACTTGGCTCACATGCTCCTTGGCAAAAAAGTAAGGTCGAGCTCTTAGATGGCCATAATCGGACGTGATCTACAAAACGCCATTAATCGAAAACGTATAAAGTGTTATAAACAAACCACAGATTAAAATGCAGAAATTTAGTATAGCGAATAATAATAGGGAGGGGCATCTGTTACAACAGCGGGTCAATCGTACTTCCCTTTTCACTGTTTGACGCCAATTGGAGATTCCAAGTGTAGCCAGGTTCTTCTCTACCTGGTCTTTCCAACGGAGTGTAGGTCTTCCTCTTCCTCTGCTTTTTCCGGCGGTTACTGCGTCGAATACTCTCAGGGCTGAAGTGATATATCCATTCGGATGACTTGACCTAGGCAGCGTAGTCGATGTTTCTTATTTCGCTGAACTATGTCAATGTCGTTTTTGTTGTTGTAGCAGCAGAAATTCGCCGAGTTAACAGTCCTTGGCCGGATAAAAATCCGGATCCGTTCCGGTTACGTAGACCCGATTGTCGTGGAAACGGGGGGACGTGTCAATGTCGTCGTATATCTCGTACAGCGAAACATTCTATCTTTTGCGGTATTCGCCGTTATATAGAGACTTCTGCGTTATTTACAACTTCGAAGCTATGACTGTCAGCAGTGGTGTGAGGAAATGGAACAACTGTTTTTTTGATGACAGCAAATAATTTGTCTTTTCTTCATTCACTACCAGACCCATTTGCTCGCTTCCTTATCCAGTCTGGAGGAAGTAGAACTAATGGCGCGGTTGTTGAGGCCAATGATATCAATATCATCGTAGAATATTTTACTTTCTTTGTTTAGCTTTGCAGCTCGTATTATTTTCTTCAGCAATAGATTAAAGAAGCCACACGATAGGGAGTCTCTTTGGCTGAAAACTCGCTTGGTACCGAAAGGCTCGGAGAGGTCCTTACCGATCCTGACAGACTTTTTTGTTTCCCTCAACGTCAGTTTCCACAGCCGAATTAGCTTTGCGGGGAGGCGGAATTCAGCCAAAGTGGCAGTTCCTTTTCGTGCTGTGGAAGGCGACTTTAAAATTCACGAAGAGATGGTGTGTGTTGAACACTAGCTGCCGAAAATGTTGTTATAGTTCGTATCGAAACGACCACTCGAGACGGATCTGGCTGGGAAGAAGTTCCAGTTTCGACGTGACTGCGAGATCTTTCTGGCCTAGAGTAGAACGCGGGAGATCTACTGCACTAACTACTAGCATTGAGGAAAGTTCACCTTATCGCAATCGTAGGAACTCTTACTAAACACTGTCTTTTAGGCACAGCCTCTTAGGATTGACTTCTTTACCTAACCTACGATGTTTATAAAACAGAGATAGAGATAATTTTCTCGAAGGTTAACCTCAAACTAGTTTGAGAATATGTGAAACTTAAGCTTTTAAGCTTTTTTAGAGTTTTTGATCTTATTTATAGTAAAATAAAAACTTAGAAGTTGCCTAAGAGGCAATAATAGTCGAATTGGATTCGAGACTTAGATCGTTAAAAATTAACAAGTAGAGTTAATGCCCAAAAAATAAGGTGACAGTGTATTTATTTTGAAAATTCTTTATTTATTCTTCCAAATCAATTCCATCCCCTTCAAAGTAATCCCCTCCCGATGCAAAGCACTTATGCCAACGGATTTTCCAATCTTCGAAACACTGGTTGTAGTCACTTTCCGGGATGGCCTTCAGTTGCGTCTTCGCTGCGGCTTGAATCTCCTCTATCGTATAGAAACGGTGTCCCCGGATCGGTCTTTTGAGCTTGGTGAACAGCCAGAAGTCGCACGGCGTCAGATCAGGTGAATACGGTGGTTGCGGGTTGTATTTTTTGCGAAATGATCACGAATTACGAGGGCAGTATGGGATGGTGCATTATCGTGGTGTAAGAACCAAGAATTGTCTTTCCACAATTCCGGCCTTTTTAGGCGGATAGCCTTACGCAAACGACGCATAACGTTCAAATAATATTCCTTGTTGACTGTTTGACCGGTTGGAAGGAATTCATAATGCACAACACCACGATAATCGAAGAAAACAGTCAACATGACCTTGATTTTTGAGCGACTCTGGCGCGATTTTTTTGGTCTCGGCTCTCTTTTGGCACGATATTCGCTCGATTGATCGGTTGTTTCGGGGTCGTAAGCATAGATCCAAGTCTCATCGCCAGTTACAATGCATTTCATGACACCCTGGTAGTCGGAAAGCATCGTTTCACACACTTCAACGCGACGCCTTTTTTCCAAAAAATTCAATGTTTCCGGTACCAATCGAGATTTGACGCGCTTGAGGCCCAAAACATCCTTCAAAATGGTATTGGCTAAGCCTTTTGATATGCCAACTTCATCAGCAAGGTCTCTAATTGTTAATCGATGGTTTTTCAATACCAAATCTTTGATTTGTTGAACGTGAGCTTCGTCGGTTGAGGTTGATGGTCGCCCTGGACGCTCTTCGTCTTCGACACGTTCACGGCCGGCTTGGAACTCACTATACCACTTGTAAACATTTTTTTTGGACATAGCCTCATCACCAAAGGCTTTCTGCTTCATCCTCAACGTATCCACAGCAGAAAATTGATTCCGTAAACAAAATTTAATGCAAATTCTTTGCTCAACAAATTTCGACATCGCAAAAAACGAAAAACTCACTTTTAGCAGCTCGCAAAAGGACACGTATCTCAAACACTAATGAATATTTTGACATAAAATTTGACATAAATGTGACTGGCAGTACTACCAACCTAAAAAAAAAAATAATTCTCCAAATTCTTCGACGCGCGCAGTTTAAATTCAAATGTCACCTTATTTTTTGGGCACAGTAGAATACAAGTATCAGTAAAATGACAATAACAACCTTCTAAGTTGTATTTAAGTATTTGAAAAACTGGTTTCTGTGCTTTTCTCCTGACTTTATAGAGTCATACTCGTCATTTACTTGCATCAGCGCAACAAAGGAGAAAAGCACAAGCAATAATAAAGCAGTTGCATGTGCGGAAAAGCAGTTAACTACTTTATTGTTGTTGTTGCGTATGTTCTTTTTTTCATTTTTTACATAGTTCATATAATATGTGGACATAGTTGTGTATATGCTGGCATTCCTTTGCGTTATTTGACTCTGTGCAGCTCGTGTTTGAGCTTCTCCGCATACACTTGTATAATTTCTATGGCGTGCATTTCCGTTTCCGTACTCCGCACATAAAACTCTCCGTTAGCGTATAGTGCACATATTGTCTTAATGTCTGCAAGGATATATGTAAACACATATGCGCACAATTACACTGCTTTGCACACTTCCACACTGCTGCCTGCTGAACGATGCTGTTGCACGTCTATTGTCTATTGTTGTTGTTATTGTGCTTTATACTTTTGTTTACTTTAGCATTCTTTTAATTGTGCGCTTGTTTTTTTTCTCTCGTCTTTCACTTTTCTATTTTTGCTGCGAGTCTTTGCGGTGCTGCAGCTCGTCCCAAGTTTGCGGATATGATGCGCTTTTGCTGCTGTGAAAGCTGCGAAGAGACAACAGAGAAAGCGGAGACGCATGAATGATCTCTCTATGGTAAGCAAATATTTGACGCGACATATCACGTAGCCGCCAAAAAGTTTGTTCCCAACTTTAAAGTTAAACAATAGCGTTGCGCTTTTGTTGTAGCTGTTGTAGCTGTTGTGGTTGTTTTGATATTTTTTTGACGGCGAAAAAGGTGCCAATGGATGGTTAACGGGTGTTAAGGAGAAATAACAATGGAAACTGGAATAAATTTGATCAGTGATGGTAAAAATAGAGCGACTTGGTGGAAGTTACACAACGTTCCCAAGCAATATCTCTTCGCTCTTTGGGCTCTTGAAAACTTCCAAGAAGATCCGACGTTTTCGAGCCAAATTTTGCTCAGCGATGAGGCTGACTTCTGGCTCAATGGGTATGTAAACAAGCAAAATTTCTCCATTTAGGACGAGGAACAATCTGAAGAGATTCAAGAGCTGCCATTTCATTCAGAAAAACAACGGTTTGGTGTGGTGTTTGCGCTTGTAGAACCGTCGGTCCATATTTCTAGAAAAATGATGCCGGTGAGAACATAACCATCAATGGCGACCGTTATCGCGCCATAAAACCGACGATTTAATGCCTGGAATTGAAGTTTGTGATCTCGGCGATATTCGGTTTTAGCAAGACGGCGCCATCTCCCACACATCACATCAATCAATGAGTTTATTTAGAGACTTCGGTGAGCAGATAATTTCAAGTTTTGGGCCGGCGATGCTATAAAGGTGAAACTCCTGTACTTTGAACTTATAAGTCAGCTAATAACAATGTGTTCAAGCATTTGATTTCTATTCTCAACAGCATGGTGTGAGCTCTCAAGTGTTTAAATCTTGATCTCGCAAACGCCGGACAATCAAGAGATGATTCCACCTCGTATTCTTCCATACGGCTTACGAGTATGCAGCTGACGCCGGGTAGGATTCTCAATCTTACAGCACGCCGTAAGCCAATGGCCTGTTAGAGCCCCCACAACTAGGAACAGGCTAGCCTTACTGAGGGCAAAGAGCTCACAGGATCTCTAAGGATCAATCATGGCATAAAAGAATCTTGCGGCAGCGCATGAACCGTTGGTACGTATAGCCCAGTGTTGGTCAAATTCCCGCGAATACCAGCTAACTAATAGTAGAACACACGGAAAGAGCCTTCCTTACTCTCTCCTCAATATTTACTATCTATAAAAGTTTTCTATAAAGAATAAGCCTAAAGTATATCATCTTAAGAACAGGTTGAAGACGTGAACTTCCGAAAGAGCGAAGATGTACGTTTGGGATCTTATACCTCCTGAATCCTGGTGAATAAAACCACTTAAGTTTTATTTGTGTTGGCCTAGCCGCTTCTCTCTAATATCTGATCATTAATATATGTATGTATATACTTTATAGGATCTCCGACGTTGACTGCTGTGTGTTACTCAACGGCATCTATGGGAATAGAAAAAAAATATCAAAACCAAAATTTCTTCGGTTATAGTCATATAGGTATATACTATATAATACCATTATATACAAGTAAATACATAAAGAATGTATTAAGGGGATATTCTAGTCTAGAAGCATGTCGTAAAAAAAGGCAATTCATATTTTTACTATCCATTTTTTTATTAGTTATTTGTTAATTTTAGAAGAGAACAGAAAAAAAAATAAAAACTAAAAAATTTAAAAAATTATGAGCTGACGAAGGAGGGGGGGGTCTAAAAAATTCCACGTGACCATGCCCATGACTTCAACCCTCCTAGTTATCTGAAACCAAAAAGAATAAAATATTATTAATCTAGAATAATGTCGCAATGGTCGGAGCTACGGAAAAGTGGGGAAAAAATGTTTCACAAAATGGCGACTAAAAAAAAAGTGTTTTTGGATCACTTTTTCTGACTCTTTCGTTTTTTTTTAAATAATAAAAATAAAAATTTGGGGATGGAGCTAGTTCCAACCATAGACAAGCCTATAAAGAAGACTCTATAAAAATTTCAAGTAAATCGGTCCAGTAGAACCTGAGAAATCGTGGGCATCGTTCCGAAAAAGTCAGTTTTGAGAAAATCACGTTTAAAGTTTTGCGTTCCGGCCGAACACGTTTGGATGCCGGGTCAGAAAAATGCCTATATCTCCGAAAATAATTTGAATTTTGAAAAATATATATATATTCTTAAATAGTTAAACTTTGAAAATATAAAAAAAAATTTCGATTTTTTTAAATATCTAGACTAGAATACCCCCTTAAGGTAGTAGTCTGGTAACTTATGCGTATTTTCACGACTTCTTTGGAGGGTGGTTTTTTATAGGAAAATAAAGATGAATTATCTTGAATACTTAGAGTGTTTTTATTTACATATTGAAAATAAAAAAAAATGTATTTGAAAAAATTTAATACTTTATTACTATTATTATTGTCACTCGAAGTTGGAACCTCAAAAAAATGCACTTGGGTGGCCCGGGTGATTTTGGCTCTTGATGTTATCTGAAATCAAATATTCTTGATTATTCTTTATCTATGGACATGTCATTCTGATCGGAACTACTGAAGTTAAATTTCAAAAGGGCGGAATCTAAAAAAAGTCCTTTTATTTTAGCAAAGAAAGGGTTGTAAAATAAAAAGTAAGGGATGAAAAAAATACTCGCTAGTTCCGACGAGAACTATAAGTGTGTAGAACAGCCTGTCAAAATTTGAAAGCAATCGGTTCAGTAGAAAAAAGTTAAGACCCGGGCCGACCAGAAAAACAATGTTTTGAGAAAAACGAGTTTAAAGTTCAACAACTCCGAGAGAGAGGACTCCGAGGCGCTCTAAGAAACTCGTTATAACTCCCGAAGTATTTCGAATTTCTGTCTGAAATTTTCACAGTATATTTTCAAGACATTGTACTTTCAAATTAAGCAAAAAAAACTTCTTCGGTTTTTTGAACCCAAGTTGCCAGACTCTACCTTAAACAAACGTTTCGCTAAGGTCTCAGTCTCAACGTGGAACTGTTTAAAGCGCTGCCCAGCGCTACAATATGTTCGTTTGTGTAAATAAACTCTGACAGTGGTGTCTGACACTGGCGGATATGCGTGCCAAATCATCGTCTTCCTTACACACACACACACACACACGCGCAGGCACAGACGTGTACACATATCCCGAACGCATTCACGTGCCGCATCAGCATTTTGTCATTTGCCACACACCCGCTCCGGCATTTTGCAGCAATATTTTCTATGGCAGTGCATTTATTCTGCACATTTGTATAGTGTATGTGTGTGTGTGCACTTACAAGTGTATGTAGGCCACAGCTAAGAATTGAGCGCATGCCATCAAGGACGTGAGCTGTCATTGTAATTTGTCATCAAGTTTCAAGCGTTCCTGTTGCTGTTGCTATTGCTTTGGCTGTTGCTGTCTCCACTACTGCTGCTGCGACTCTGTTGCTGGCAACATGTTACCCTGGCGCTGTTGTTGCTATTGTTGGATCCTTAGCTTGCTGTGTTTACTGCAATGTTTACTGTTGCTCTTCTTCGCCCACAATTGCCAGTGTCAACTTGGCACTGACTCAACAAATAATAATAACAATAAAAATAATAACAACAACAACAGCAGCAACAAAATAATAAATAACGGGTGATTTTTTTGAGGTTAGGATTTTCATGCAGTAGTATTTGACAGATCACGTGGGATGTCAGACATGGTGTCAAAGAGAAAGATGCTCAGTATGCTTTGACATTTCATCATGAATAGACTTACTAACGAGCAACGCTTGCAAATCATTGAATTTTATTACCAAAATCAGTGTTCGGTTCGAAATGTGTTTCGCGTCCGTGTCCGATGAGCGATGAGGCTCATTTCTGGTTGAATGGCTACGTAAATAAGCAAAATTGCCGCATTTGGGGTGAAGAGCAACCAGAAGCCGTTCAAGAACTGCCCATGCATCCCGAAAAATGCACTGTTTGGTGTGGTTTGTACGCTGGTGGAATCATTGGACCGTATTTTTTCAAAGATGCTGTTGGACGCAACGTTACGGTGAATGGCGATCGCTATCGTTCGATGCTAACAAACTTTTTGTTGCCAAAAATGGAAGAACTGAATTTGGTTGACATGTGGTTTCAACAAGATGGCGCTACATGCCACACAGCTCGCGATTCTATGGCCATTTTGAGGGAAAACTTCGGACAACAATTCATCTCAAGAAATGGACCCGTAAGTTGGCCACCAAGATCATGCGATTTAACGCCTTTAGACTATTTTTTGTGGGGCTACGTCAAGTCTAAAGTCTACAGAAATAAGCCAGCAACTATTCCAGCTTTGGAAGACAACATTTCCGAAGAAATTCGGGCTATTCCGGCCGAAATGCTCGAAAAAGTTGCCCAAAATTGGACTTTCCGAATGGACCACCTAAGACGCAGCCGCGGTCAACATTTAAATGAAATTATCTTCAAAAAGTAAATGTCATGAACCAATCTAACGTTTCAAATAAAGAACCGATGAGATTTTGCAAATTTTATGCGTTTTTTTTTTTAAAAAAGTTATCAAGCTCTTAAAAAATCACCCTTTACTTGTAGTATGGTTACTGAAGGCAGAAGCACAGAATACGAACTGTGCATTTATACAATAGCTGTGCTGCACTCGAGCTGTTCCCAATGCCGCATTGCTGCCTCTAAAGGCTGTGTGGCGGTGTTGTTGGCATTAGAAAATGATGGCTATGAAAATATCAGAATATCACTGTTGCTCTGTAAATATAGCGATGCAATGACAATGACCGTTGGTGGCCGTTGTTATGATGTATCGCGGTCAACAGACAAGCAGCGCATTAATGCAAATTGAAAGCGCTTAATTGTGGCGATTTGTGTGGGTTATGGATTTGGGTTTTTTCATATATGTATATGGTTTCGAAATAAAGAGAACCTAATATTTTTTTATTAAAATTTAAGTTAACCAAGAAACAAGCTTAACTTCAGTGTTGTAGCGTAGCTATAATATTATTCACAGATGCACTTCTCATAAAAGAGTATACGATCTTTAGACCAGCCATCATACCTTACCTAACATTACCTAAGCAAGGCATCGGTTGCATATATTGCTGTAGAGGAGCTATAACACTGGCCTACACTCATTTTGGTGCCTAAGATTTTATACCTAATTTTGGATGTATTTTGTGAGTTGATACGAGAAAACAAGTCACATTTTCCATATCAGCTCTTGACTACTGATGCGCACAGAGCTGCACCAAAACAATTTTTTTTTTGTAGGCCAGTGTAATTGGTTTATTCACATAAAATTCCAGAAGCCAATATTTGAAACGGCTAACCTCATGCAAGACAGTACCATACAAGCTTACATTACGGAGTGTATGCCAGGGCGTATGAGTGATGCGCATTGCGGTGGCTAGCAAGTGCTTGCAAATATAGTATACGGGGGAATTAAAATGAGAATTGTAGGTAAACTAGAGCTGTCAGCTGACATCTAGTAGCGGGAATGTGGTTCATCGTACCTACTATACCGACTACTGATGCGCACAGAGCTGCACCAAACCAAAAAATTTTTTTTGTAGGCCAGTGTAAGCAAAAGTTCCGGACTCTCGCCAAAGCTGTTGTTTTGGCTCTATGAAACGTTAGTCAAGCCAATAATGTTCGATGGTACTTACATTTGTCTGGTGCAGGGCGCTCGAAAATGCTGCACTTGTCTAAAGAACGAGTCCAAAGTGCGTCTCTCATCGGCATTTCTGGTGCACTGCAGATTACACCAACAATAATACTTAATATCATTTTACATAATAGCACCCCCACACATTGCTATCAGGTAGATTGCCGCGAAGTGTGCTCTAAAGCTGAGGGAAGCTGGTATATGAAGAAGTTCGAGCAAATAAATGCTGAAATTTTTTCCTCCTTCAACTGTAGTCCCGAAGACTGGTATTGTGCAGAGGCAACTCGTGGCAGTTTTTCGTCTACTCACATAACGACGAGCAATATGTGGGTCGGAAGGAGTCACTAGTCTGAGCATTTTTCACGGATGGGTCGAAGCTAGAGGGGAAGGTTGTCTGTAAGAAGCTCTCCGTAAATCTTAGCTTTGATTGGTCAGATCACTATAATGTTTTTCGGTCAGGAGTGACTGCTTCGAAGGTGACAGTAAACGTAGTGCACAAGTGCAGTCTCTTTCAGGAAGATGAATATTGAATGCGATAGCATAGCGCCAATACCAATACTGAACTCACTAACTATGGTTCAATGCAATCAGGGAGTGTCTGTGCTTATTAGAAAAAGCTTCAAGTTACTTCATCATTAGACTTGTAAAGGTGCCTGGTCACAACCGAATCGCTGGTTACTGCAGAGTTGATGAGCTAGCTAGTGGAGCATCCTTGCCCCTCCTATATCCGAATAGGAACGAGTTGGATCTCCATTAGCATCTTGTGTTCTAGCACTGAACCGATGGATATCGCTTACGCTCAGCAGGCACTGATCGAGGAACCGCTACTAAGCGACTACAACATACTTTTGGCCTGGAGTGGAACACAGGAGATCTACTGAATCCTTAGCAAAGTTCGTCTTGCCGCGATCGTACGGTCCCTTATGCACATTGTCTAGTAGGCATTCACGCGATAAGGGTAAAAATCTTGTCGGACGCTAATTGTTAAAGTTGCATGAAGAGGGTAAGATCAAAACATTCAGTCACTTTTTCTTCCATTGTCTAGCCTTTGTAAAACAGAGGTTGAGACATCGCGGCATTTTTGTTTTCTGCAAACCAGGAGGCATGGTCGAAACTGGCATTACCCATCTCAACAAATGTTTCTATAAATAAGAGCGGTACAACATGCCATTATGTATGGAATCCGATTTCTTTTGCATAGGTACGCTTGCAGAAGCCCAGAAGCTGAACCAAATTTTCCACGGATAAAACGGCCAATACTGCTGCAATTTCATGTTCGATATTCATACGAAGTTCATCAATCGCCCTGGCTTGTTGGTATAAGCCATAGACTTGACGTATCCTCACAGGAAATAGTCTAATGGCGTCAAATCGCACGACCGATAATTGAATGGACCATTTTGTGAGGTAACACGTTCACCAAACTTGGTTTTCAATAAATCGATTGTGACATTCTCTGTGGTGCTTGTGGCGCCGTCCTGTTGAAACCACATGTTGTTCAAGTCCATATCATCCAATTTGGTCCAAAAATATTCATTTATCATTGAGCGGTGGCGATTCCGCTCAATTGTTGATCTGACAGGAAGATTATGACGACCATAAATTGGACGTAGCGTTCTTAAAGTTTCGGTCTACTTTTTTCACGTCTCTATGAAAAGATATACATATATAATATATAATAGGTTGTCAAAAAAGTCTTGCGGTATTTTCGCTAGATGGCGCTGAAAGCGCGTAGTTCTGGTTTTATTCGTCGCATCGGGTCATGCTATACCTTTTTGGAAAGCTCATTTCACGCGCTAACACGTGTTTGATTGATTGTCGTTTCTTTTAAGTCGTTCGTGAGTTATAGCGTCGCAAACATGGAGCAAAATAAAGAGAAAATACGGCATATTTTACAGTACTACTACGATAAAGGCAAAAATGCATCTCAAGCCGCTAATAAAATTTGTGCAGTTTATGGACCCGATACAGTTTCCATTTCCATCGTACAACGGTGGTTTCAACGTTTTCGTTCTGGTGTAGAGGTGGTCAAAGATGCGCCACGCTCCGGAAGGCCTGTCGTCGAAAATTGCGATAAAATCGCTGAATTGGTCGAAAGAGAACGGCATAGTAGAAGCCGTATCATCGGTCAAGAGCTGGGCATGAGTCATCAAACCGTTATAAGCCATTTGAAGAAGCTTGGGGCCGCTAAGAAACTCGATGTATGGGTGCCACACGAATTGACGCAAAAAAAAACATCTTTGACCGTATCGACGCATGCGAATCGCTTCTGAATCGCAACAAAATCGACCCGTTTTTGAAGCGTATGGTGACTGGCGATGAAAAGTGGGTTACTTACGATAACGTAAGGTGCAAGACCCAGACGGTGGCCAAGCCTGGATTGACAGCCAGGAAGGTTCTTCTGTGTGTTTGGGGGGATTGGCAGGGAATAATCCACTATGAGCTGCTCCCCTATGGCCAAACGCTCAATTTGGACCTGTACTGCCAACAACTGGACCGCTTGAAGGCAGCACTCATGCAGAAGAGGCCATCTTTGATCATCAGAGGCCTAATTGTCTTCCATCAGGACAACGGCAGGCCACGCACATCTTTAGTGATGCGCCAGAAGCTCCGGGAGCTCGGATGGGAGGTTCTTTTGCATCCACCGTATAGTCCGGATCTCGCACCAAGTGATTACCACCTGTTTCTGTCCATGACGAACGCGCTTGGTAGTCTGAAGTTGGCCACAAGAGAGTCCTGTGAAAATTGGCTCTCCGAGTTTTTTGCCAATAGGGAGCGAGCTTCTATGAGAGGGACATTATGAAGTTGGCATCTCGTTGGGAACGCGTCATCGAACAAAACGACGCATATTTGACATGAATCGCATTATTGTAACCAATTTTATGAACAATTGAAAATTCAATAAAAATATCGCAAGACATTTTTGACAACCTAATATATATATATTTGCTTGAGTTCCGTTCCTCTGGTTGACATTTTGTATCTCAAAGTGTTTCCCTGGCTTTGATTTGCAAGAACTGTATTAGAGTTCACATGAGACCCCTCATATACTACGAGACTACAGCTGCTCTATGTCTGCAATTACATATTTTTTTCCTTTTTCCAATTTGACGTTGAATACTCCGCTTCGATTCTGCAAAGCGCGCAGAAGGCAGAGCAACCACTACATACTGCAGCAGCGCACCGTACAGATATCTTTGAAAAAGTTTGCTCCACTTTTTTAGAAATCGTTCTTTGATTTTGCATGCCAAACGTTGCACAGCTGCGTTTCCTGTCCATTCAACTGAATTTCCTTCCGGTTGAACTATTTCAACTTTATTATTTTGATTCCACTTTATCAACTTTTCACTTCCCATATCTGCTCGGCATATCTAAAGATGATAAGGTGAAAGTTCTCACCAGCTGCCGAAGTCTCAAAATAAAAGTATTTTATGAACTTAATTAAAAAGCCGACAGTTTAATGTGCCATCGATAAGTTCAATTGAGCGAGCAAATGAAAGACCATACAAATCGACTGGAAACTTCCGCTTTGCCTTTGCCTTGCCTTGAATGCGGGCATGCAAAATAGGCGATGTGTGGCGAGAACTTAGCTGAATGCCATCGCTTCACCTACGTTGTGTGTGGGAGGTGTGGCGGCTACAGTGCATGCATTTATATGTGTGTGAGTGAGGGCAAAGACATATGTACATATGTATGTTTGTATGTATAACGTAGAAAATTCTCTAGAATTTTGAATTGATGATTAAAATTGTGTGCATTGCTTAAGAAACTAATTAACAAGAGGATTTGTAGTGTCGCGCAAGTGGCTGAAACTGTGGAACTGACTGCTTGAATCGCCATTCTCAGCGTAAACTTGCCACAATGCGTCAATACAGAGGCAAGAGACAAGTGCGAAAATGGCACAACGGAAATTCAATTGAAGTTTTGCGTGAACTCCGTCATTCAGGTGCAGCTTTGTATGAAAATGGGCGTAAACAAAAGCACAAATGCACACAAATATGCATATATATACTTATACATACATACATACATACCTAAATACCTATGCATGTTTGTGTGCTATCAAATACACATACATACATACATACAGTTTTGGAATCGCTGCATTTGCGCTTTGTCGCATATTTGTTTGCTTCGGCATTCGTCACATTTTTAGTTTTTGAGTTTGTTTTTGGTTTTTGGTTTGTGTTTTTTGTTTTTGTGTGTGTGTGTTTTAAACTTTGACATAAGAAAGCGAGTTTTCTGCATTTTTTGCCATTTTCAGTGCAAAAGTTCAAGTGAATACTTGCGGAGAAAACTTTTAATGATGCATAAGAGAAATAAAGCAAATCTTTGAAAAATAACTTTGGACATTATTTTTACAAAAAACATTCTCTTTTGATTTCAGCTGCCAAAAAATTGGCATGCTGAAGTGAAAATGCCGAAGAATAATGCGAAAAGTGAAAACTGTAAGGTGAAAAGATGGAGGAGAGTGTCTATTGTGGAGTAAATAATATTAATTTTTGATGAAACAATAAAAACACTATGTGCTTTGGAACAATGCTAATAATAATATTCGATTATTATACTACTGTGTCCTAAAATAAGGTGACATTTGAATTTAAACTGCGCGCGTCGAAGGATTTGGAGAATTATTTTTTTTTTTAGATTGGTAGTACTGTCAGTCACATTTATGTCAAATTTCATGTCAAAATATTCATTAGTGTTTGAGATACGTGTCGTTTTGTGAGCTGCTAAAAGTGAGTTTTTCGTTTTTTGCGATGTCGAAATTTGTTGAGCAAAGAATTTGCATTAAATTTTGTTTACGGAATCAATTTTCTGCTGCGGATACGTTGAGGATGGTGCAGAAAGTCTTTGGTGATGAGGCTATGTCTAAAAAAATGTTTACAAGTGGTATAGTGAGTTCCAAGCCGGCGGTGAACGTGTCGAAGACAAAGAGCGTCCAGGGCGACCATCAACCTCAACCGACGAAGCTCACGTTCAACAAATCAAAGATTTGCTGTTGAAAAACCATCGATTAACAATTAGAGACCCTGCTGATGAAGCTGGCATATCGAAAGGCTCAATCAATACAATTTTGAAGGATGTTTTGGGCCTCAAGCGCGTCAAATCTCGACTGGTACAGAAAACATTGAATTTTTTGGAAAAAAGGCGTCGTACTGAAGTGTGTGAAACGATGCTTTCCGACTACCAGGGTGTCATGAAACGCATTATGACTGGAGATGAGACGTGGATCTATGCTTACGACCCCGAAACAACCGATTAATCGAGCGAATATCGTGCCAAAAGAGAGCAGAGACCAAAAAAATCACGCCAAAGTCGCTCAAAAATCAAGGTCATGTTGACTGTTTTCTTCGAGTATCGTGGTGTTGTGCATTGTGAATTCCTTCCAACCGGCCAAACAGTCAACAAGGAATATTATTTGAATGTTATGCGTCGTTTGCGTAACGCTATCCGCCTAAAAAGGCCGGTATTGTGGAAAGACAATTCTTGGTTTTTACACCACGATAATGCACCATCCCATACTGCCCTCGTAATTCGTGATCATTTCGCAAAAAACACAACCCTTATCGTTCCGCAACCACCGTATTCACCTAATCTGGTGCCGTGCGACTTCTGGCTGTTCATCAAGCTCAAAAGACTGCTCCAGGGACACCGTTTTTATACGATAGAGGAGATTCAACTGAAGGCCATCCCGGAAAGTGACTGCAACCAGTGTTACGAAGATTGGAAAATCCGTTGGCATAAGTGCATTGCATCGGGAGGGGATTACTTTGAAGGAGATAAAATTGATTTGGAAGAATAAATAAATAATTTTGAAAATAAATACAATGTCACCTTATATTTTGGGCACAGTAGTATAGTGGGAGTTTTAAGACTTTGAAACTGAGAGTAAAAAACAGACTTTTTCAAAAATTTTTTCTCATATAAAAAGTGAAAATTTTTATTAGAGTTTTTTATTTGTGTGTCGGTCTTGAAGCAAGTGGTTCTTTGATTAGATAACTGGGATTCGCGGAAACTTGGCCAGCGCTGGGCCACCATCGCTACATGCCCTGTAGCAAAAGCCTATTGGCTCAAGATCGATCACAAGAGATTTAGTAAACTCTTTGAACTCAGTAAGGCTAGCCTCTCCCTAGTTTTGGGGCTTTTAACTGGCCATTGGGCTATTGGCATCCACACAGAAAGGCTGGGAATCTTACAAGAGGCCATCTGCAGAAGCTGAATGGATGTATGGAAAGATGAGGTGGAAACAACCCAACACTGGAATGGAAATTTAACGTCTATGCACATTTCTACTGGCTACTAAGCGTTTTTGCTAATTTGCAAGTTCGAACACAGGAGTTCTTCTTTTCTATGGTCTCACAAAGCATATACATATGTAGTAGTCCGCTTGCGACCTTTGATAAGCCATCCAACCTAACCTAACCTAATCTTGGGATCCGCCACGCAGAAACAACCCAATGAAAAAGAAATAACAGCCTCGGACCCGACTTTTGATGACGATCACAGCAAACGTAATATACAATACATATATAGGACTGGTAAAAAAATCCATTATTTCTCCAATATTTGCAATCCGATTACGATATAAGACATTATAAAGATAAGATTTTATACTAAAACCAACTTATCGGACAATTGTGTGGCTGTATTTCTTACTATTGTTTGAACACGCGTAAAATATGGACACTAGCAGAGAGAATATTTTACAGGTTTTCTTCGCTAAAGGTGAAAATGGATTTATGGCTCTGGTGTAGCAACAGCCAATCAAAAGTTCGTCGATTCCCTTCCGGTAATTTTGATGTTAAAGATGTAATTTCTTCAGCCGATGGCGATACTAACTGATGGTCAAGCGAAACCGGTCGTGGGCGCATCGAGGTGCGCCAGCGCAAATGATGGCAAATGCTGGATTGTTGGTTGGTTTTGCTATGTGTTTGGCGGGATTGGCAGGGAATCATCAACTATGAGCTACTTCCCTACAGTCAAGCTCTTAATTAAGACCGGTGCTGTCACCAATTAAACAGTCTAAAGGAAGCAATCGCTCCGAAGTCATCAGCTTTGGCTAATATGAGAAAGACTGTGTTCCATGAGGACAACGCCAGGACACACACATATTTAGTGATGCGCCAAAAGCTTCGGAAATTGGATTGTGAAGTTCTCAAGCATCCCTTTTATAGTCCGAATCTGGTATCAAGTGATTACTATCTTTTCCTGTCTGTGGCAAATGGTTTTACTGGTGAAAAATTCGTCTCAAGAGAAGTTGGTAAAAATCGACTGGCCCAGTATTCGTAAAAATTGTGATGAATGAATCTGATAACCCAAATAGGCTTTCAAAATAATAAATCTAGAAAATATTTAATTCAATATTGAAGAAGAGTCGGGATTTTTCATATCAATAATGGTGTTTGTTCAGAATATTTTCGAAGTTTAGAACATTCTGAAATTTATATATTAACAAAAAGTTTTTCGAAAATACGAAATTTTTACTAATTAACATAACGTTTACAAAATTGTATTTTTAATTGCACACATCTTGGGATAAAAATTGCATTTTGAAATATTCTTGTAATTGTAAATATACAATTTTATGTTCAAAAAATAACTAGTTTAAATCCAAAATTAATACAAACTTCTTTTTATATATTTTTATAAAATATGTATACATTTACATATACATTTTTTCATAAAGTATACTTTTAACAATCGTGAAAAATAAAAAACTACAATTTGAAGAATTTATTTTTTTTTTCTCTTATATAATTGAATTTTTACATACATATTTCATATGTTTAAAATATGATGTATACATGTTGGTGTTCCACAATCCATGCGTTCCGTTCCATTTTCACAACTATTAAATCGACAACCACGCTTCAAACATTTACAACACTGTTTTCTACCACAGCTGATTGTCAACACTGTGTCTAGTTTACGTTTACAAGCACTTTTAATAATTTTCTCATATTTTTTTGGTAACTGCAAAAACATTTTTTATGTGAGAATTAAATATTGAAAAACGTTGCATTCAACATAAATACAACATGGAAGAGTTACGGCGATTGGAATACTTGTCGTTGGTTTCGAAAATTTGCACCGAGCTGGAAAATCACTTGGGCCTAAATGACAAAGATTTAGCAGAGTTTATAATCGATTTGGAGAGTAAAAATCCCACATTCGATTCATTTCGCAAAGCACTGCATGAAAATGGTGCCGAATTTCCAGATTCATTTGTTACGAATCTCCAGCGAATTATCAATTTAATGAAGCCAGGCAGAGACACTGAAGAATTAGAAGACGGTGGCAGCTTCAAAACTGCAAAAGCAGATCAATTGACGCGTATGTTTCCCGGCTTGGCATTACCAAATGATAAATTTAGTAAAACCTATAGTAGTGGTGGAGAAAGTGCAGATGATAGTACGTCTGGTGGATCCGACTCGGAATGTGAGAAAGATAACAATAAAAACAAAGGGAACAAGTCCCAAAAAAATGATGATTTAGACGACGTTATGGATGAGCTAGAAGCACTAGCACCAAGTAAACGTAAGCAAAATAGAAAAGATGATATTGACGACACAATGGCAGAATTGGAGGCACTGGCACCAAGTCAACGCAAAAATGAGGACAAATTAAAAAAAGACGATGTCGATGATATGATGGCAGAGTTAGAAGCTTTAGCTCCTAGTAAACGTAGAAAAAGTGACGAAAAGCCTAGTAAGAGGGATATTGATAATGCTATGGACAAATTGGAAGCATTAGCACCAAGTGTACACAAGAAATATGAGGATGTTAAAGTAAAATCAGAAAAGAAGAAAAAGCTTGACCGTCATTCCCGTTCACGTTCACGGTCAAAAGAACACATTAGCAGACATGAGCGAAGTAGTCGCCGCGACAGAAGCCGAGATAGACGGTCACGTTCATTTTCACCAAGTGATCGGCGAAAAAATGACAAACGTCGCCGTTCCCGTAGTAAATCGCGTGATCGTGGACGGATGCATGAACGGGACAGAGAACGTGAACGTGAAAACTACCGTAGTGAACGTAGACGTCGTTCACGCTCACGTTCGCATGGTCATAGCACTAGTAGCAGTAGCAGGCGTCGATCACGTTCGCACGACCGCCATCGGCGCTCAAGGTCCCGTGAGCGCAATGAGCGTAGCGACAGAAGAAGGTCCCGTTCTAGAGACCGTAATGAACGTAGCAGACGTAAGCGTTCACGTTCCAACTCCGAAGAGCGTCATGGACGCAATGAGAAAATGCCACCACCAGCAACACTTCCTGATGATCCAGAGGCGGGCAAAATTTATGCCGGCAAAGTGGCTAATATTGTACCGTTCGGCTGTTTTGTGCAGCTCTTTGGTTTGCGTAAACGTTGGGAGGGTTTGGTGCACATTTCGCAACTACGTTCCGAGGGTCGTGTAACGGATGTAACGGAAGTCGTGCAGCGAAATGCAAATGTGAAAGTGAAGGTGATGTCTATCGCAGGACAGAAAGTATCGCTTTCTATGAAAGAGGTTGATCAAGCGACTGGCAGGGATTTGAATCCGTTATCGCATGTAGCGCCGGAAGATGAGACGAGGGATCGTAATCCTGACAGGCCATACAGCGGTACTTCGTTGCTAAATTTACAAGTAAGTGGTTTATATAAAAAGGGTTATGATTGTTTACTAACTTTTAACACTTCATTTGGAAAGGGCGGCAGCATGGACAACGATGAAAGTGATTCGCGCAAACGCGTCACGCGCATATCCAGTCCTGAACGTTGGGAAATTAAACAGATGATCAGCTCCGGTGTCATTGATCGCAGTGAAATGCCTGATTTTGACGAGGAAACTGGTCTCATACAAAAGGAAGAAGACGACGAGGCTGATATAGAAATAGAAATTGTGGAAGAGGAACCACCATTCCTTTCCGGCCATGGACGCGCATTGCACGATCTCTCACCCGTGCGCATTGTTAAGAATCCCGATGGTTCACTGGCGCAAGCTGCCATGATGCAGTCCGCATTATCAAAGGAACGTCGAGAACAGAAAATGTTACAGCGGGAGCAAGACGCTGTCGCACCTACCAACATGAGTCGCAACTGGATTGATCCCCTGCCCGATGAAGATGAGTCCCGCGCTATGACAAATACACGGGGCATTGGTTCCGGCGCCACCATTGAAGTGCCCGAGTGGAAAAAACACGTTATTGGCGGCAAGAAATCGTCCTTTGGTAAAAAGACAGACATGTCATTGCTGGAGCAACGTCAATCGCTACCCATTTACAAGCTGCGTGATGACCTCATCAAAGCTGTCTCCGATAATCAAATACTGATTGTCATCGGCGAAACAGGCTCCGGCAAGACGACACAAATTACGCAATACTTGGCAGAAAGTGGCTTCACAGCGCGTGGCAAAATTGGCTGCACACAGCCGCGTCGTGTGGCAGCCATGTCTGTGGCAAAGCGTGTGGCAGAGGAGTTCGGTTGCCGGCTCGGGCAAGAAGTGGGCTACACTATACGTTTCGAGGATTGCACTAGTCCCGAAACGGTGATCAAATACATGACAGACGGTATGTTACGCATTGAATTATGTCAAAATTTTTCTAATACTCCTTCAACAGGTATGTTATTGCGCGAATGTCTGATGGAGGCTGATTTAAAATCCTATTCCGTTATCATGTTGGATGAAGCGCACGAACGTACAATACACACTGACGTACTCTTCGGTCTCTTAAAGGGTGCTGTACAGAAGCGACCCGAACTAAAACTGATCGTCACTTCCGCTACGCTGGATGCTGTAAAATTCTCACAGTACTTCTTTGAGGCGCCTATTTTCACTATACCGGGTCGTACATTTCCCGTGGAAGTGTTGTACACAAAAGAACCGGAAACTGACTATTTGGACGCTTCACTGATAACGGTGATGCAAATACATTTGCGCGAACCACCAGGCGACATATTGCTCTTCTTAACGGGTCAGGAGGAGATTGACACCGCTTGCGAAATACTGTACGAACGCATGAAAAGTTTGGGACCCGATGTGCCCGAATTGATAATACTGCCCGTGTATTCAGCGTTGCCATCCGAAATGCAAACGCGTATTTTCGATCCGGCACCAGCGGGCAGTCGCAAAGTCGTCATTGCTACGAATATTGCTGAAACCTCACTGACGATTGATGGCATCTTCTATGTGGTCGATCCGGGTTTTGTCAAACAAAAGGTATACAATTCGAAGACGGGCATGGACTCGCTGGTGGTCACACCGATTTCGCAGGCGGCAGCCAAACAGCGCGCCGGTCGTGCTGGGCGCACAGGTCCCGGCAAATGTTATCGTTTGTACACAGAACGCGCATATCGTGACGAAATGTTGCCCACGCCAGTGCCGGAAATACAGCGCACGAATTTAGCCATGACCGTGTTGCAACTGAAGACAATGGGTATTAATGATCTGCTACATTTCGATTTCATGGACGCACCGCCAGTCGAATCGTTGGTTATGGCTTTAGAGAATTTACATTCATTATCTGCGCTGGACGATGAGGGCTTGCTGACACGTTTGGGCCGACGTATGGCCGAATTCCCGTTGGAACCAAATCTATCGAAAATGCTCATTATGTCGGTGGCATTGCAATGCTCCGATGAAGTGCTCACAATTGTTTCCATGTTGAGTGTACAGAATGTGTTTTATCGTCCGAAGGACAAGCAAGCTTTGGCCGATCAGAAGAAAGCGAAATTCAATCAACCCGAAGGCGATCATCTAACGCTACTTGCCGTCTACAACAGTTGGAAAAATAACAAATTCTCGAATGCTTGGTGTTACGAAAATTTCGTACAAATACGTACGCTCAAACGTTCGCAAGATGTGCGCAAACAATTGCTCGGCATAATGGATCGTCATAAATTGGATGTTGTATCGGCCGGCAAAAACTCGGTGCGCATACAAAAAGCCATCTGCTCGGGTTTCTTCCGTAATGCATCCAAAAAGGATCCACAAGAAGGTTATCGGACACTAGTGGATTCACAGGTGGTCTACATACATCCCTCAAGCGCGCTATTCAATCGCCAGCCCGAGTGGGTTGTTTACCACGAGCTCGTGCAAACCACCAAAGAATATATGCGCGAAGTAACGACCATAGATCCGAAATGGTTGGTGGAATTTGCGCCATCATTTTTCCGCTTCTCCGATCCAACGAAGTTGAGTAAATTCAAGAAGAACCAACGTCTCGAGCCATTGTACAATAAATACGAAGAGCCCAATGCTTGGCGTATATCACGCGTACGGCGGAGACGTAACTAAGTTGCGCACCATTTTAGCATTTAATGTAATACGTGTATGTACAATGTAAGTTAATATTTAATGTATATTTTTATTTGAATTATGAAATAAAAGTATAATACAGTAAAAACTTATTGAAGTCGCAACAACATTGAATATTTATAGTATTTTTATCAATCAATAACCCTTTCGTCCTCGGAAGCGTTGTCTATTATCAAGCTATAAAAGAATCAAACATTAAAAAAATATGTATTTAAAGGCCACAATGTGCAGCACTTACAATTGAGCGTTTGCACTCGAAGAAGAGGTTCCTCAGCACTTGACATTCCTCGGGCACATTGTTTGCTTTGAGACACTCACGCGGTGTGTGCTTATCCTAGAAACAAAAATTGTATAATTTTTATTTTTTCGTAACGGAATCGCTGGCACTCACGATACGACAGCAATCACTTTCTAGCAGACACATTTTCAGATCCGCTCTAACACCAGCACAGGCAGAGGTATCCGCCAATTTTTCGTCACCCTCGTAGCGCATCATCTTGCTGCGTGTTTTTGTGTGGAAACTTTGAAGACGCGAAAAAATATGAACAATTATTTAACACTAATAAGCAGTAGTTGTGATAAAACTTCTTTGAGCTACACAAATTTCGCAAATGCAACGAATTCATAACAAAACAGCTGATTCTGTTTTAGGAGATGCCATAATGATAGTGGATTTTTAAAGTGATATAAAACAAGAGGATTTATGCGTGTACATAAATATTATATTATATTGAACTGAACTTATTAGAAGTACCTCAAAAAGATATTAAATTTTTTTTTTTAGAAAATCTGGGTGTATGTGCGTTGCTTCTGTTTTTGTTTTTTACTAGATAATTTTTAAACATATTTTTTGTTTTAACAAATACCATTTCTGTTTCAAATTTAGAGACTTTCTTTTACTTACTGGTAACGTTAAGCATCCCGCCTCCGAACAGCTGTTTGTTTTATAAGGGACATGGAACGGATAACAAAACACCGGCATTTATTAAATAAAAATAATATTTATTAGCAACAATGTCACGTAGCAGGTTAGTGTAAAAAACTGTATTTGTACACTCCTACTTAATATTCTGTAATTCCAGTTTCCTGAAGCCACTCCGATTTTGGTCATTCCAAATTCAACGTTTCACCAGCAAGCAACTGTGGCAAAAACCCATAAGCGGCAGGGATACCGGTATACAAATATATAATTGTATAACTCGTGAAAAAGTTCCTCTGATACTACCCAACGACACATATGCGACCTGGTATACATGTGGTCCGACCGTTTACGACTCTACACACATTGGTCATGTTAGTTGTTATGTTAAGCTAGACATCATACAACGTATACTGCGCCAGCATTTTAATGTGAATCTAGTAACAGCTTTGAACATAACGGATATTGATGATAAAATAATACACAGAAGCAAAGAAAGTGGTAGAGATTGGCGTGAGTTGTCACGGTTCTACGAAAGCGAGTTTTGGTCAGATCTGGCACAACTTAACATACAAGAGCCAAATATAAAGCTTCGAGTAACTGAGCATATACCACGAATAGTTGAATTCATAAAGCTTATCATGGAAAAGGGTAGCGCTTACAAAGGTAGTGATGGTAGCGTTTATTTTTCGGTGAACAAATGTGAAAATTATGGCAAATTACAAAAAGTGAATATGCAGGTAGAGCCAGAAGAGTCCACAAATGGTAAAAATGCGGCAGCTGATTTTGCACTGTGGAAAGCGCAAAAAACTGAAAATGAACCAGCATGGCCGTCACCTTGGGGCGCTGGACGTCCTGGTTGGCATATCGAATGCAGCACCTTGGCCAGCATGATTTTTGGTCAACGCTTGGACTTCCATGCTGGCGGTTTGGATTTACGATTTCCACATCATGAAAACGAGGAAGCACAAAGTTGCGCCTACCATAGCACAAATCAATGGGTGAATTATTGGCTTCACACCGGTCAGTTGCATATTAAAGGTCAGCCTTTGAAAATGTCAAAATCACTGAAAAATACCATATCCGTCGATGCCATGTTGGAAAGTTATACAGCCGACGAGTTTCGCATGGCTTGTGTGCTGTCTAACTATCGTAACGCTGTAGACTATAGTGATACAATAATGCAAACGTCAAGGAATACGCTGAAACGTTTTAGAACGTTTAAGGCCGATTGTAATGCGTATTTATGTGGTAAAAAGCGTGCCGCTCATGTGGACGCAAGTGAGGTGCTTAGTGGCTTACAGCGTGCACAACAGGATATAGATGCTTGCTATAAAGATGATTTCGATACAGCAAGTAGTATTGGTGTATTGCTGGAACAATCAAACGCAGTGAGTCGGCAAATTAATGCAGGAGTTAGCGAAATTGAAAATAATTTAACTACAAGCAGTTGTGTGGATGCTATAGCAGCTGTTGATAATTTTATACAACAACACTTACATACTTTAGGATTCAGTTCTGTAGAAACATCAAAAGCGCAGGTATTAAGTGCGAATACCGAATTCAATTTGAACGCTTTTGTAGAAGATTTGCTGCAATCAAGGCATTTAATACGCGAACGTGCGGTGGCGGGCAAAAACAAAGAGCTATTTGGAATTTGCGACGAGCTGCGTAATTGCTTGAGTCAACATGGAATTACTATACAAGATCACAATCAAGGCACTTCATGGCAATTTGGTGACAGTAAGAAATAAAGTTGTTTACTTGAAAAAATATTTGTATATATTCGTTAATGGCGTTTAGTGTTTTGAAAAATGCAGTTGAGCTTGAAAATAATACATCATAGGTTCTCGAAAGTATATGTATGTAATCCAGAGGAAACGGATTTGAAATAATTGTATTTTAAATACGAATACGTATGTGTATATATATATATAGCCTTTATTGCTTTCTCAGCTGTTTGCTACATAAACTACGTTCACAGATGGCGCTCTCAATGTAATTTGATAATTTTTTATTTTCACAGCGAACTCTGAATTCGCCTTTGTTTATTTACTTAAAATTGTGTTGTCTGTACAGATTGACAACATCTGATCGGTTATTTTAATCCACAGAAAATGAAATAAAAATTCAAGACATCATTAATATATTGTTTTAAATAGAAAATTATCAATTGCAGAATGGGTGTGGGTGTGGACGTACAAAATGATGGTAATACCGGGCAACTTACAAGAGATAAGAATAACAGCGCCATTGTACACAATAATGCCGATGGAGCACCCATGCCGAAACATATACCGTTTCCAGATTTCCCTGGCAGTTCGGAGCTAATCAATGAACTTATAATGTTCCTTTTTATTACGTTTGCAGCGGCCATGCAATTTATAAACCTTTATCGCACAATGTGGTGGGTGCCGGACTCGAATACAACACGTACAGTTGTGAGTACACAATATCACTTAAATAGCCGGAACTATGTAAAAATATAGTTTTCTTAATATTGCAGAACGTATACCTCATAGAACCCTACTTGGTAGCGTTCATAGTGTTACTAATGTCCAGGCGTTTTGTATACTGCTTGTTAATACGCGGACAAGAATTGTTACAGAACTTGAGTAGTGAACACCGTCGCATCTATAAAAAGATCGTTAAGTACAGCTTTAGCAGCTCTCTTCTATCACTACTCGGATTTTGTGTGTATAAAATCTATATAAAACAATCTTTTATGCCTGTCTTCTTGCTAGTCTATCCGTAAGTTATTCAATTTACTATTGTTATTATTTATTATATTTGAAATTTTATTTCGTGCACACAGTCTTGTTATCTACCTACTCATTTTCGGCTTTCAAATTGAGTCCTTCCTACGCAGTTCATATGAAGTGGAAGGCACCTACTTTAACGGCATGCCCATGCATTGCTGCTCCACCAGCCCTGACACCATACGCGAAGAAATCGTTGTGCTGAAAAATGACTTTAATATACGCTTCAAACAAATTGTGTTTACATCGTTATTAAATGCCTACTACGCCGGTGTTGTGCCATGTCTATTTGCTGTCTCCATGTATTATAATGTATTGTGGGCGTATCAAAATGCCTTGTACATCTGGTTAAGTTGCCTCACGATGGCGTGTGCTTTCGGTTTTCCAGCAAAATATAGTGATATTCTACATCGCGCATCACTACATTTAGGTTATTGGTCGCGTATGGAGTTGGGTGCAATTGGTGGCAATTCTAGTTCCAGCAATGGCAGCAGTAGTGGCAGCAGCACATCATCCAGTGGCACGACCACTGTATGGAAAGCAAACACAGTATGGACTCAGGATAGTGTTGTGAAATGCAACGGCGAGTTATTTAGTGCTAATGGGCCAGTAACGGTTGCGTTACCGGGAAATTCTAGTCATTCTAGATTTTATGTGAGTACAGTGCTTATATACACTAATTCCTTGTTATTTTTATTTTAATATTTCAAATTTATTAACGTTTTTATTACACTCTTTTAGAAACTATTCCGCAATCCAGCCATCATATACATGATACTGACCGGTGTACAAGCCGCCGTAGTCTTGGCCGGCTTATTAGTACTATATTATTCTATCGAGTGGCACTTTATGCTGTCGATAAGTTTTGCAACGCTTACAAATCAATTTACCTTTTTCAAAATAATGCGTGATTATTTGGTGACGAAACGCATATACACGTCGGAAACAGCGATCGCGGAGCAAACAAAATCGAACGCGCTGCATGGCAATTAAACGTAAAACGACGGCACGACAGTACGACAGTACGAAGCAGAATTGCATTTATGCACAAATTATAAAAAGTTATGAATATAAATATTGACTGTGAGCTCATGTTCATTTTATATAATATAATTTTTGAAGTATTTTAAGTTTTTGTTTTTAAGAAAACGCGCTTACATACATACACACATGAACAACTGATTTCTTTATACGTACATCTTTATTTGCAAGACGAATTGTGAACAACAAACACACATAAATACATTCTAAGTTGAAATTAAAATTTAAGCCATTTATGCAAGACTTTAACTTATTTTAAATAAAATCATATAATAATTGCGTAAAATGTCGCTTTCCATAAAGAAATAAAATTTTCATACAAAACAGTTAATCTAACCAAACAAATTATCATAAGCGCTTTGTAAAATTGTTCGCTGCTTTGCTTGCAGTTCAAACTTGCGGCGTTGATTCACATACTCTTCGTGCTTAGTTTTCTCCAGCGGACCCCAAGCATTTGCAGGTGCAGCGGCGGCTTTTAATTTCTGAAATAATTTAATAAATAATAATATTTTAGCATACAAACAAGCTTCGGTGTTCAGTAGAACTCACGTTAAGCAAACCAGCTGTTTTTGACTGTTTGCAGATGCTGTATAGAGCCCAACCCGGTATTTGCAAAAGACCCAGGGCGGACAAACACCAGCCGAAAACTGCAATAAAAATGTACATGAACAAGAAAAATATGTTTACTTTGGCTGGATTGAGGTTATAATACATTTTAGAGGTTCGTCTACAAAAAAGTTTTCATAAAATAATTTAATTTTGATTGGTTAGTTTGTATGACAGCTATGTGATGCAGTGGTCCGTTCTAAACAATTTGCTTGGAGAATGTAACACTGCCTTTGGCAATAATTTATGTAAAATTTCGTTAAGAAATTTTGCCAAATAAAAAAAATTGCCATACAAGAACTAAATTTTGAAGGTTAATTTATATGGCAGCTATATGCTATAGTTGTCCGATCTGAACAATTTCTTCAGAGATTGTAACGGTACCTTGGATAATAATCTATGTCAAATTTTGTGCAGATATCTTGTGAAATAAAAAAGTTTTCCATATGAAGACTAAATTTTGAAGGTTAGTTATATTGGAGCTATATGCTATTACGGTCCGATTTTTAAAATTTGTTTGAAAGTTTGTAGCGTTGTCTTTGACAATAATCCATGCCAAATTTCGTGCAGATATCTTGTTAAATAAAAAAGTTTTCCATATAAAGACTAAATTTTGAAGGTTAGTTTATATGGGAGCTATATGCTATTATGGTCTGCTTTTAATAATTTGTTTGAGAGTTTGTAGCGTTGTCTTTGACAATGATCCATGCCAAATTTCGTGTAGATATCTTGTCAAATAAAAAAATTCTCCATATAGGGACTTGAATTTGATCGCTCAGTTTGTATGACAGCTATATTCTAAAGTGGTCCTATCTGAACAATTTGTACGGAGATTGTAACGGTACCTTGGATAATAATCTCTGCCAAATTTCGTGCAGATATTTTGTCAAATAAAAAAGTTTTCCATACAAAAACTCCATTTTGATCGGTCAGTTTATATGAGGGCTATATGCTATAGTTCACCGATTTGCCTAATTTATTCAGAGTTTATAGCGTTGACTTTGCCAATAATGTATACCAAATTTCGTCAAGATATCTTGCCAAATAAAGAGTAAATTTATTCACATATGTACAGTTTGTCTATGATACCCTCTACAAGGTACAAAGACCTTACTTTTTGTGCAACTACTATACATATTTACACTCACCGTGGGCAATGCGTGGATAGTCGACATTCTTGTATGTCAACGGCTTCAAATCGATGAGCGTATAAATGAGCACAGCCAGCATTAGACCCGGTGTTATGAGACCCCAGCAGATGCGCCAGTAAATGCCGGTTTTCAAGCCAATCATGAATTCAATGTCGGCGCAGAAACGCTTCACGCCTGCAAAATCAACAAAAACAAAGTAAATAATTGGGAATTGCGTTCCAAAGCTCAACTTATTTACCATACACCCAACCGACGGCCAATAATTCACCGATCGCCAGAATTAGCGCCGTAAATGAAACACCATAGAAATCCACCAAATTCAACACAAATTGTCCGCCTGGTGTCATATAGACAATGCTCACGGCGAAACCCAGCACAGCTAGGCTCAGCGCCAGCGTCCAGTTTGGCGCGTGCAGCCAACGATCACGTATCACACGTACAATGCAAGAGCCCATGCCAACCGTACTGCCGATACCTAAGACGAATAGCATGAGGAAGAAAAGAACCGCGAATGCCTTTTAGGTAGTTTTGTTTTAGGGCGCCATTTGGGCGCTGCAGCACATCGATACGTACCTGTGGAACGAATTCGAATTTCGCTATGGCATCGGGGTAGGAGATGAATGCCAAGCCAGCGCCACCCTTAACCACGCTAGCCACATCGGCTGCGCCGGTTTTGAAGGCCAAATTGCCGAGTATGCCAAATGTGATGCAGCCCGCGATGATGGAGGAGCAAGAATCCATTGTGGTGATGATCACAATATCTCTGCGTATGGATATATAAGTGTGTTAATATTAGCTAGACATGCCAGGTCAGTGCCATAAGTGTCTGGACTATGTGCTGAGGTATACTTACTTGTAGACGTTGCGTGAAAAGTTGTTGTACGAAGCGTAAGTGATCAAGGTGCCGAAACAGATGGCCAATGAGAAGAAAACTTGTGTGACTGCCGCATACCAGACCTACGGAAGTAAATAAATTTAGAAAGTTGGTCGCAGTTAATGAAATAAGGTTTAGACAGAAGAACTAATTTGCTTCGGATTAGCCGCAAGTATCAAGGACCCAAAGTATGAGACTATACAAGTGGGAACATCAACTAATACCGTTCGTTTTGGAGCAGTACGCCTCTTTACGGATGGGTCAAAGCTTGAGGTTGAGGCAGGTAGCGTCAGGAACTCTCTATCAACGTTAGTTTGCGACTACCTGACTATTGCAGTGTTTTTCAAACCAGAGCTGCTGCCACTAAAGTAACGGTGCTGCTCCGGAGGGCAGTCTTCTGTAGACAAGTGACGGACATTAGCTCCTAACAGTGCGTTCAAGGCAGGTTAAGTAATGCCTAACTTCGTTATCAATGGCATGGAATTACTTTGCGATAAGACTAGTATGGACTAGTTAGTGGGAGTAAAACTGAGCGTTTGGAAGGAAAAGATACTCTAACCGCGCTATCAATAGAATGGGAACGAGTCGGTGCTTCACTCTCTTCATGAGTTCTACTACGGGGCTTCGCGGGAGTTTGGCCAGCATTGGATATCCATCAGGTCAGGCCCTGTTGCTAGGTCCTTTTGGTCCAAGATCGATTGTTAGAGATCCAATGAGCTCTTTACAATTAGAATGACTAGACTCGCTGTAGTTGTGGGGTTCTAACAATTCATTGTCATATCGGCGCCCACGCTGTAAGGTTAGGAATCTTACCGGGTGCCAGCTGCAGAAGGTGTATGGTAGATGACGAGGTGGAAACATCTCAAGACTTCCTTCTTGATCTTTCATACTCCTAACCTTTTTATCTGTTCCGCGTTTACAAAATCAAGGCTTAAATGATTGGAAGCTCACACTTTGGAAGATCCCACCCAGCTGCTGGGTATATTAATTAAACGTCTAAGCAAATCTGTATAGGTCGCAAGGCGCGTTGCCGATCGGATGCATGAGTTCTATTTCTTTGGTTTCACAGATAGTAGTCCAAGTGCGAGCTTTGGGTCCACCATCGAACCTAACCTAACCGTTAGTCTACTTCAAATTTTTCGTTGTAATCATCACAGTATTGATTCGTAACTAAATGAAACTAACCTAAGAAATGTAAAGAAACGATAATAATTACCAGAGGATTCAGTAGCTCCGACCATTGTGGCTTGAAAAAATAAATGATGCCGTCCATGGCGCCGGGGAGTGTAACAGCACGCAACAGCAGTACCAACAAGACCACGTATGGGAAAACACCCAGAAAGTAGGCAGCTTTTCCGGAACTTTTGACGCCTTCAACAGAAGAAAGTTAACATTAGGAAGAAGAATACTCATATACATTCAAAAAAAAAAAATCGACTATCTTTGAGTAAGATTGGTCTGAGGTTAAATACGCATCGTTTTATTCGATAACTTATTGCTCTATTGAAGGTAATTTAATGACATGCTCGTCTCTACTCGTAAAAAACTGGGAATGTTGGTTCTCATAAGCTCTCATTGAGACGAACTGTTTAGCAGCGTAATCAGTCGCCATAGACAGGAACAGCTGGTAAACACTTGATGCCAGGTGCGACTATAAGGTGGATGCATAAGATCCATCCACTCTAGCTTCCGGAGCTTTAGGCGTTGCTCTGGTAGAACACAATTCCTTGCCAATGTTATTGGCTGAAGCTGACTACTTCTATTGCTTTCTTCAGATCGTCGAATTGTTGACAGTCCAGCACCGAATTAAGAGTTTGGCTGTAGGGAAGCAGCGCATAGCAGATGATTCCCCGCCAGTCCAAATATATAGTAAAACCTTTCCGAAAGTAAATTCTGGTCTCACCACACTTTGCGCCGGCTCGACTACGACTGTTTTTGCTGGACGTTATTGTAACCCAATTGTAATTACACCACGCGAGATACCGAATACTAAAGCCATGCCTTCCACTAACACAATCAGTGTAGGCCAACCAACTCCCCATCACCCATACGGATTGCCACTGTTTCAACCACTTACCTCTTATCAACACACCACCAATAATAAACCATGCCACCGCCAAACAGCCCACCAGCTCCCAATTGGGCATGCCAAGTCCATGGAAAATGTCATCTTGTTCATGTAATATTTCCTTCCTGAAAGAATTAAAAAAATAATAATTTTATTCAAAAATTTAAAAAAGCTTCTGAGTATTCTTGACTTACTGAAAATACAATTCAGCTGACGACATTTTCGAGACGGTGATTTGAGTCCCGTTAACCGCAGTTGACGCCGTTTCGTTGAGACAGCTATCACCCCACTCCTCGCGACAGTAACTCCAAGGCAGCACTTTGGAGAAGGAGGCAATTAGAAAGCGTAAAGTCAATGCCATTATGCTGGAGTAGTAAGTGATCGAGGCGCCAGTTGCGAGAACTTGGCCAGCAGCGACACCTTAAGTTAAGAATATTACATAAATAATAATTATTGTTATCTAAAAGGTCAAGAAAAAAGTGTTTTTTTGAAGAGAGCTCTGTTGTTGGTACTGATAAGTGGTGATAAATTGTGCACAAAGCAGAGTTTTCTTGGGTTTTCCTCGCTACATATTTTTAATATTGATGTCACTTCGTAAATTTTTATGAATTTGATTCAACATCCTCCCATGGATCCGGCACTAGATTTAGTAGTGTATATACTATTGTCTAGTTCTTGCTTCGACTGCGTCGGCTTCAATCTCCTCATTGTAACCTCACTTATAAATAACATTAAGTCCGTTTACTAGGCAGCGAATCTGACTTACAAGTTCGTTAAAAAAAAAACTGCTGGAATATGAGGTTAGGTCGATAAGCAATTGTCTAAATGTAAGTTTGTCAAACTCTATAAGTTACTCATTCTCATCCTTCTATATGGCGCAGAGGCATGGACGTTGACAACACTGATGAGTCGACGTTACGAGTTTTCGAGAGAAAGGTTCTGCGAAAGATTTATGGTACTTTACGCGTTGGCCACTGCGCATTCTTATATTGCATTCGATGGAACGATGAGCTGTACGAGATATACGACGACGTTGACGTAGGTCAGGTTTGGTCATGTCGTACGTATGGTCGAAAACACTCCAGCCCTGAAAGCAGAGGAAGAGGAAGACCTCCACTCCGTTGGAAAGACCAGGTAGGGAAAGATCTGGCTTTGCTTGGAATTCCAAACGTGGCGGGTCCCAAAACCTGAATAAAATCCTGCAGAGGAATGTTTCACCTTCTCACTTCAGCTCTTCTTCAAACGGATATGAATCATTCTGGCCACTCCCAAGTGAATGACACTCAGAGAACTTTCCTTACTTGCGCCATTACTTCCTCAAAAGGTCTCTGTTTGGTGTGCTCTATGGGCAAAATAGAAGACGGCTAAATGTTACAGTCAATGGAGCTATAGAGCCACAATTAATGACTTTTTCGAGCCTGAATTGGGGGATGTTGATATGGGCGATGGCAATTTTTGATGATCGTAGTAGCTCACATCACATCGTGGCACGAGTCTCGTCTAAGCACTGATCAGACACGGTGCTTACTTTACTTATATAGTGCCAGCTGACCGCCAGTTTCCCGCGAAGTCGCTTCATGACTTTTAACTCACATCACATCGTTGCGTGAGACTCGCCTCAGCACTACTTATATAATACCAACTGACAGTTTTCCGTGAAGTCGCTTCATGACTTTTAACTCACATCACATCGTGGCGCGAGGTCTTCTAAGCACTGATCAGGCACGGTGCCTGGTTTACTTATATAGTGCTGTTATGGACAACTATGCTAAATTTCACGTCAAAATATTCATTAGTACTTGAGATACGCGTAATTTTGTGAGGCGACTTTTACTGAATTTATTGAACAAAGAAGTGCGATAATGCACCATCTCTTACTGCATTGGTTTTTCGTGAACATTTCGCCACATTTTCAACTAATATCCGATCGCATTCGCCTGATTTACCTTCGTGTAACTTCTGGCTATTCAGCAAATTCACTTGACCTCTCCGAGTACACCATTTTGACCCAATTGAGAATATAAAAGCTGAATCGAAGAAGGCTCTGATGGTCATCACGATGGAGGATTTTTCCAAGTACTATGATGATGATGGAAAATTCATTGGCATAAGTGTATTGCAGCGGGAGGAGATTACTTTGAAGGAGATGAAAGGGACGAAATTCACCTTTCAATTTGATCACGAACCCTTATTTTTATAACAAAACTAAATTCTTGACCATAACATTTAATTATATGCGTTTTATTTCTTCTTTAAAATCACATGTCTTAAAAAACACCCTTTAATAGTGACAAAGTAAGTCATTTTTTAATCCATTTTCGTACCTTTACAAGCAGATTTCGTTTATCTATTAAATTTAATTACTTTATTATATTTTTTACTTGTTTAAAATATTTCGCAACGTTCCGTTACTCAATGTTGACGAAATTTTAAGCACTTCTTCTATATACTCACATATTTCTAATAAATGAATGCTTCTCCCTCAAACTCACCCTTCATAATTGGCGCCATATTGAACGCCTTAATGCAGCCGCTTCCCGAAAATTGGCCCAAAATAATCTCCAAGTAATACACTGGTCGGCCAATGATGAGCAAAACAATCAAATATGGTATGACAAAAGCGCCGCCGCCATTTTGAAAAGCGATATAAGGGAAACGCCAAATATTGCCCAAACCCACAGACAATGAAATGCAGGAGAACAGAAATTCAATTTCATTGCCCCATTGCTCCTTGGGCTTGCCACCAGCTGTACGCTCATCTAGCGTTACTTTTTTGGCATCAGCTGTTGCGCCGCTTTCAAAATTACGAGGCTGTAGTTTGAGCAGCTCCTCTTCGGCGGACATTTTCGATGAAATTGTTGAGTAAATTTTTTTTCAATATTTTTTTGATTTTTTTTTTTGCAATATTTTTTTTAAATATTTTTTGAAATTTTTTTTAAATATTTTTTTTTTCGATTTTTTTTGTAATACTTTTTTCAAATATTTTTTAGAAATATTATTTTTTTGTAATATTTTTTTGAAATATTTTTTTTGAAATATAATTTTTTGTAATATTTTTTTTTAATATTAATTTAAATTACAAAATATACTGAGTTCAAATCTCACACGACACTTCACTGTCTACCTTCACACTGGGTCAGTTGTCAACGCTGCGTTCCACTTTTAAATGTCGCCAAGTCGTACGTAGTCTTAACCGCAAATAAATATACTCGTATTTTCGTATTATCACATTTCCACACAACAACCACATTCACTAAGTTTAGTTGCTAATTATTTAAATTCGTATTTTTTATTAATTGTGCGTCTTCCGTCTCTGCGCGCTGCCGCCTACAGTTCTTCTCCTGTCCATACAAGTGAGTACATCGAGCACTCGTGCCTCTTCAAACTAATTCTATCTCCGAAATCTCGTGTAGCTTCTGTGCAATTTGTGTAAATCTTAGCGTGATTATCCAATTCTTATCTTTGTTGGCTCGCGGCGGCCAGGCAGGCGGCTAAACTGACAAATAGGCGTTTAAATGGATCAACAATTTTATGCGCGCGGATTTATCATCAGCAAATATAGTCGCACAACCAAGTACACACCCGAGGGCACAAGTATCTGTGCTTTCAGTTCACACTTGACAATGCGCGTTGCAAGGTAAAAGCCACCCGCTAGGGAAGTGGGAGCTAAAAAAAACCCCGCCATGTTCAAAGTTAATTCAAAATGTAAAGAGTGTTTCTGTATGTAATCCCCACCAGATGCAGTACTCTTATGCCAATGATTTTTCCAGACTTCGAAGCAATTTTCATAAGTACTTTTTGGGATGGCCTTCAGCGCCTTCAGCGAATTGTGATTTGTCTCTTCGATCGACTGAAAACGGGTTGCAAAAAATCTGGCGAATACGGTGGTTGATCGTTGGTATTCATTGCGTTTTTGGCTTTAAATTCGAGACTCGGGACGAGTCGAGCAAGAACGTGTTTCATACTCAAAATCGTGGGAAATGTCAAGCTCTCTTGCTATCTCTCTAACACTTCCCTGACGATTTTCAACCACCATATTCTTATTTTTTTTTTAATACATATTTTCATCAATTGAAGGGGTAGAAGGTCGTCCAGAACGAGGTATACGACAAGCTTGATGGTCACTCCGAATCAAGTCCTTCTCCACTTGGTCCTTTCAACAAAGTGGAGGTCTTCCTCTGTTTCCCCCGGCGGGTACTGCGTCGATACTTTCAGAGCTGGAGTGTTTTCGTCCATCCGGACGATGAACTATGTCAAAGTCGTCATATAGCTCATCGTTCCATCGAATGCAATATTCGCCGTGACCAACGCGCAAAGGACCACAAATTTTTCGTATAACTTTTCTCTCGAAAACTCGCAACGTCGACTCATCCGTTGTTGACATCGTCCATGCCTCTGCACCATATTGCAGGACGGGAATTATGAGCGACTTATAGAGTTTGGTTTTTGTTTGTCGAGAGGGGACTTTGCTTCTCAATTGCCTACTCAGTCCGAAGTAGCACCTGTTGGCAAGAGTTATCCTGCGTTGGATTTCTAGACTGACATTGTTGGTGGTGTTTACACTAGTTCCAAGATAGGCGAAATTATCTATAACTTCAAAGTTATGACTGTCAACAGTGACGTGGGAGCCAAGTCGCGAGTGCGACGACTGTTTAGTTGACGACAGAGGATGTTTTGTCTTGCCCTCGTTCACTACCAGACCCATTTGCTTTGCTTCCTTATCCCGCCTGGAGAAAGCAAAACTAACGGCGCGGATGTTGAGGCCAGTGATATCAATAGCATCGGTGTACGAATTATTTTCTCCAAGAATGGTATGAAAGAGTCGCACGAAAGATAGTCGCCTTGTCTGAAGCTTCGTTTGGTATGGAACGTTTCGAAGAGGACCTTCCCGATCCTGACGGAACTTTTGGTATTGCTAAACGTGAGTTTACACAGTCGTATTACTTTTGCGGGAATACCAAATTCAGACATAGCGGCATAAAGGCAGTTTCTTTTCATGCTGTCGAAAGCAGCTTTAAAATCGGGATTTCCAGGGCGAAAGCCACACTGATCAGGTCCAATCAGTTTGTTGACGATAGGCTTAAGCCTTGACACATTACGCCCGATAGAACCTTATATGCTATGTTGAGGAGTGGACAGAGAAAACTTAAATTGAAATCATCTGGCATGCTTTCTTTCATTCTACAAAGGAGCTGATGCATGCTCCTGATCAGTTCTTCGCCGTCTTTGAAAAGCTCGGCCGGCATTTGTTTTTATACACTGCGTAATATTTTTCTCACTTTACTAATTTTCTTGCTGGGTATGATATCAATCATTGACATTGTTCCGCATAGCAGCTGGTGGTGAAGCTGCTATCAGTTGCATTTGTGACGAAATTGGATTTGATTGCTTTCGTCGTTGCTAATCTGCATATTGAGAAATTAGATTACTCAAATCAAGTGGATGCAGCTAACTGTAAATTATATATTAAATACTTCATGATCTGTAATAGAAAAGGGTGAAATCTGCTGTGCAAAAAATCTCATTGTTGTCACACCGATTTTGGTTTTCGGATTTCTTTCTGGAGATACCCCAATTGCCTTTGAAAACACTGTGTAGTAAAACTTTTTTTATTTCACAGGATTTTCACGAAATTTCGCATGTATTATACTACAATATTCGAAAAAAAATTCAGATCGAACTTAATAACATACTGTGTGAGAGGTGAATTTTTAGTTTATGCTTCGAGTGGCTTTCGAATCGGTAAATTTTTTCTCTGTAAGTTGGTGGTACTGTTAGTTACATCTATGCTAAATTTTACGTCGATATATTCATTAAAAAGTGAATTCTTCGATTTTTACTATGTCTTAATTTATTGAGCAAAGTAGTGCGATAATGCACCATCTCATACTTCATTGGTTATCATTTCGCCACATTTTCAACTAATATCCGATCGCATTTGCCTGATTTACCTTCGTGTAACTATTAAGCAAATTCACTTAATCTCTCCGAGTACACCGTTTTGACTCAATTGAGGATATAAAATTTGAATCGAAGAATGCACTGATGGCCATCACGATGGAGGATTTTTCCAAGTGCTATAATGACTGAAAAAGGGAGGGGATCACTTTGGAGGAGATGTAATGGACAAAATTCACCTTTCAATTTGATCATTCAGACCTGTACATCCCTATTAATATTATAAATGCGAATGTAGTTTGTTTGTTACGCTTTCACGCAAGAACTACTAAACCGATTATCATGAAACTTTGTACATATACTTTTGAAGGTATTAGAAGTAGCATAGGGTACTTTTTTTTTTATTAAAAAAAAAACAATTTTTACGAAAGATAAAAAAGTTGTTTGTCAAAAAATCGTCAAATTTAGCTACTTCAACGCCGTCTAGCATTACAGTAATGAAGTTTCAACCCTGAATACTGTAATACCGTCCCACTGTATTACCGGCGGTGACGCCTCTATATCTAACTCAATTGAATATAGTTTCAACTGTTTATGATTTTCCTATATTTATTGTTATTCTTCTGTCGTTACATGCAGTATAAAACTATTAAAATTTTTTAGGTGATCCGTAATTTTTGTGGTTAGCTGTCACTTTATTATTTTAGATCTTACTCGCTGATGTTAGTTCTTACTCTGCTTTTCTTTGAAAATGCCTCGTAGGCGGAAATCTGGTCTATCCAAAAATTCATCGCAGGCCGCAAAAGTTGCCCGATATCAAGAAACTTCGGCTCACGCAGAGCTGAGAAGACAACAACAAGCAGGGCGACAAAGAGTTTTGAGAGCAGCTGAAAGCAATTTCTAAGCTAAATAAGAAAGTATAACTCTTGCTGTCAAATGACATCCTTTGGAGTTGATAAAGTGATAACAATGTCCGGGTTTTTACCAACTTTTACTGTACAAGGACAGATATGCCATCAAATTGGATCACTATTTCCAGAAGATGATGATCAGCATACATTTCTGCAGGTGTACTCTATAGGTGAAGAACAAAATTAAGTAAATCGTCGTTGCCAATATATAATATTGAAGGAGTAGAAAGAGAAACGGTATAGAAAATTAAACGAATATTACACAGTCACAATGTCTTGGTAAAAATCTTTAAAAGTGCGATAGACAACTGGCCTTCAGACAACTACAAAGTTATGATTCATGCTGATCGAACTCCACGTGGCGAACATGGAAGGCGTTATAATGCGCCGATGGTCAATGAAGTTGCTGTTTTGGTTACTGGTGACCCGAGCTCTCCACGAGACATAGTACTACGGGCACATGACAATACGCTAAAGCGTGTAGTCGATACTCATAGATTCTATGATGCTTTGCAGTACCCATTAATTCTCAGTAAAGGAGAATCTGGCTCCACTGCGAGCGAAGCCGGGGGTAAAAAGTTAGTCGTCGTGCAAACTGAACGTTCTAGACTAAGTGCTAGTAAGAAAAACTTTTTTGTTTGATTAGATATTTTATCGAAATTTCGCATATAATAATGCTTAAAGAAAATGTATAATTTGTGAAGAAATGGTTTAGATCGGATCACTATAGCATATAGCTGACATACAAATTAAATAATCGAAATTAAGTTCTTGTATGGAAAACTTTTTTATTTAACGAGTTAACATATCTTCACGAAATTTTGGTATAGTTTATTGTTCAAGGCAACGTTTAAAATTTTGAAGAAATGCTTAAAATCGAAATACTATAGCATATAGCTGTCACACAAACTGAACGATCCAAATAATGTTATTTCATGGAAACGCGTTTATTTGTGAGCGGTGCTACCAACATTAATTTTTTTTTATTGTTTTTTGATTTTTTTCGATCCAAGGAAATATAATAAAATATTTAGAAAGTATTTAAAAATATTAAAAAAATATATATGAAAACTAAAAAAAATATTAAAAAAAATTACTTAAAAACTAAAAAAAAAAAATTACTTAAAAACTAAAAAAAAAAAAATTTAAAAACTAAAAAAAAAAATATTTACATATTTAAAAAAATATTTTCCTATATCGATTACCTCAATTTTCATTATAGACAAACCTCAATAATTTTATTATACGCTACTTACCTTTAGTTAATTTAATAAGCATAAAAAAATTGTTTTTAAGATTAACTTATTTTTTATTGTTTTTTTACTTTTTTCGATCCAAGGAAATATAAAAAAATATTTAAAAAGTATTTAAAAATAATAAAAAAAAATATTTAAAAATATTAGAAAATATATATATAAAAACTCAAAAAAAAAAAAAATATTTAAAATCTAAAAAAAAATGTTTAAAAACTAAAAAAAAAAATTTAAAAACTAAAAAAAATATTTAAAGATATTAAAAAATACTTTCCTGTATCGATTATCACAATTTTCATTACAACGACCTCAATAATTATATTATGCACTACTGACCTTCAGTTAATTTAATAAGCATAAAAAATTGTTTTTAAGATTAACTTTTTTTATTGTTTCTGGACTTTTTTCGATCCAAGGAAATATAAAAAAATATTTAGAAAGTATTTAAAAATTAAAAAAAAAAATATATATATATTTAAAAAAATATATATATATATATTTAAAAAAAATATTTAAAAACTAAAAACATTATTTAAAAACTAAAAAAAAAATATTTAAAAATATTTTCCTATATCAATTATCCACCTTTAATAATTTATTTATGTACTACTTACCTTCAGTTAATTTAATAAGCATAAAATAATTTTTTTTTTAAATCAGTAGTTTTTTTTTAATATTTTTAAATTGCTTTTGTATATATTTTCTTGTAAACATAGTTATATTTTTATACAATTAGTAATTTCACGCTTAATTTTATGAAAATTAACTACACTTATTAAACAACTACGCTTATATTGAAAAATATAGGTCTATATGTATACTTTTTGATTTCAATTTAATATTTCATTATAACTATAAATAAAGAAATCTAAGTAAAGATTTAACATTTGAAAGGTGTATACACTTAAGTATTTATTTATGTACAAATGTATGTAAATGTAACACTTGGATGAAACGGGTGTAGAACAAATTATTGAGGCACTTTTTGGCATTAATAACAAATTAATTAAATGCTACGAAAATCTTACATACAATTTGTAATGTGGCATTGGAGATTTTAAAAATATAAACTACGTATATTATGCACTATAACGGTAAAATAAAATATAAAAAATAACAGGAAATGGCAAAGGAATTTAGTGAAGTTGGAAATTTGATTGTAAAAATAAATAACAATATTGTTGTGGCTAAACGAGTGATATTTGTAGAAACATTTTAGGTTAGAATAAAACGCGAAACGATTGTGGTGCGAGTTATATGTATGTGTTAAGACTTAACGTTTGCTAAAAAAAAGCTCATACCTTTATACTTTTATTACAATGCTGTACATTTAACAAATTTGTTTTGCTTCGTTACTGTATTTTTATTATTAATTAACTATTTTAATTGGGCTTATCTAACTCACGCTAACACAGCAGCAATCATTACACATTCACAGGCTTAAGAATTTTAGTTTTTTTGCATTTTTTTTTAAATTTTTTGTTGTGTTTTTACAATTGTAGTACTATTTTTAATGAACATAAACGCACAATTTATATATTTCTACTATTTTCGAAAATTATTTCGACAATTTTAAAAGAACAAATTGAAGAAAATTGTATTTAAAATTATGAAAGAAAATAAACTCCACACATTTACTAAAAATCGCACTCAAAATATGCTCTAGAATAAAATATATATGTATATCGTCACCTAAAATGCGAAACAGCGTATCATCAAAAATAAATTGAAAATAATAACCAATATATAACCATTTTATAACCAAAATTATATTTTTGTGTAAATATTAGTGTGTGATAACCAATATATAACAATTTTATAACCAAAACTTAAATTTTCTTTCAATATATGTGGTTTCTATTATATCGTTTTTTCTTCGCCTGTAAACTTATGAAAAGTGACGTTACGTTATTTTGCATTTTAGGTGATGATGCATATACATATGTATATATTTGCCTTAATCCTAATTTTGTGTTTAAATTGAGCTTTATGATATTATTTACAAATTGCTCAGCTTAATACTTATCGAATCACTTCATATACATACATACATATATATTTATCTATTTATTTACATATTATGTCGTTTTGACATTTGTCTATTTATACATTTATTTTAAACTCATTTGTCGCCATAGAAAAAAGTTTAGATTTGATAAAAAAAAAAAATTAAAAATAATAAATGGCGAAGGTTCCATGAGCTGATTTATTATTTTGTAGAGGATAATTTTAAGTTAGTAAAGAATCTAAATACAATATATACTATTCGGAAAAAATTTGGCACATTTTTTAAGTATATAAAATTAAATATTTTCGAAGACAAATTGGCCATTGCAAAGTTACTTTTTTATTTTTATTTTAATGATTATTTTTGATTTTTTATTTACTTTTTTATTTATTATTTCTTTTTTAATTTATCTACTTTTTATTTTTATTTTTTTGAAATCACTAACATTTGGAAAACTAACTACCTATTTTTCTTGTGTATTTGTATTTTGAATTCCTTCTTTAATCAAAAAAAAAAATTTTTAGTAGTAATAAAAAATACTTTTTGATAAAAATAATGAATTTTAATAAAATCTAGTTTCAATTGTATTTTAATAAAAAAAAATATTTTGATAAAAAATAATTAATAAAGAGAAAATTTATTTAAATAAAAAACAAAAATAAAAAAAATTAAGTTACATATATTCTTGAAAAATATTGTGTGTTTGAAATATGTCTTGTGTATTTGTATTTTGAATTTCTTCTTTAACAAAAAATAATAATAAAATGATTAAAAAAATATTTTCATAATAAAAAAATAATTACGAAAAAAATATTTAATAAGAAGAAATTTTAACAAAAACAAAAAAATATAATTTTCACTAAAATACTATCTTGTGTATTTGAAATATTTTTTGGGTATTTAATCTTTTCTTCTTTAATTAAAGAAAATAATAAAAAATACTTTTTGATAAAAATAATGTTTTTTATAAAATTTAGTTTCAATTGTATTTTAGTAAAAAATATTTTAATAAAAAATGCATTTTGATAAAAAAATAACAATAAAAAATGAACAAAAAAATCATAAAAAATCATTTTGATAATAAATAATTAAAAATAAAAATTTATTTTAATAAAAAAGTATTTAATAAAAAATTATTTAAATTTAATAAAAAAATTCAATTGTATTTTAGTAAAAAAATATTTTAATAAAAAACGCATTTTGATAAAAAAAGAATAACAATAAAAAAATTAACAAAAAATCGTAAAAAAATCATTTTGATGATAAATATTTAAAAATAAAAAATTATTTTAATCAAAAAATATTTAATAAAAAATTAATTTTGATAAAAATTATTTAATAAGAAAATTAATTTTAATAAAAACAAAAAGAAAAATCAATAGAAATTAAAATATATTTTTTCAAAAATAATATTTTCTAAGTACATACTTGTCATTGAAATACAATCTTGCAGTAGTAAATAATTTTGAGATCTTACGGACATTAAAGTTAGCATATGGAAATATAAACGAAAATAGTTTTTATTAAATATGAATGATTACCTTTCAATTTGTGATAACCTCAATTTCGAAAAAAAAATTAAATAAAAAAAATTAAATAAAAAAAATTAAAAAAAAAAAAATTCAAAAAGAAATAGTTTCAAAAAATTAAAATTTAGAAAATACCGAACTTCAAATTCAAAAACGAAAAATGCGGAAGTGATAAATATGTGTGATAACTATTTTTAATTATTAATGACAACCTCAAATTTGGAAAAAAGGAAATTGAACTAAAATGATTCCTAGAAAATATAAGTGATTGCTTTTCAACTGTTTGTGATAACCTGAAATCCAAATTCAAAATAAAAAATAATAATAATAAATAAAAATAAAAAAGCGATTAACCCCTTAAATTCTGATAACAGCAAAAAAAAAAAAATCCGAATAATCTCAAATTTAAATTAAAAAAAAAAAAGAAAAAATTATAAATAAAAATGAAAAAGCGAATAACTTTAAATTAAAAAAAAAATGCTAAATGAAAAAATTGAAAAGAAATAAGTTTTGAATGATAACCTCAAATTCAAAAAATACTGAATTATAACAATATCTGTATACAAAACAGCCGTTATTGTAGCATTTCTGAACTTAGTACTTGAATCTACAATTTATTTTAATTCGAAAAGCAGAAAAAATATGTTAAGGAAATTTAAAAATTGATACTTTAATAATTAAATTTGACAAGGGTCAGTTTATAGCAGCTAGATAGTGACAAGTGCATATTATCAAACAATATACACAAATATACAGCATATACATATGTACATATATGCACAACAAACACACAAATTTCATATTAACTACACTTAGGACTAATGAATACTCGTTAAAAGTAACGGTATAAGTAAACGGAAGCATTTTTTTCATGATATGAACGTTACGTCATTGCAATTGGCATTAAACTAAGTTACATTTTCAAACAAACTAACGCATATTTATATGGAAACATATGCGCAAACACACAAACAAACACTAAAGTCTGCATTAAACCCTTATAAATATGTTTAAACGCGATTTTAACCAATAAAAAAAACTAACAGACCCCAGACACTTACGCACACCACACGCACATTTGGCCTTAACATTATTTCTTACAAGTAAATCTCGAAATGTTACGTGAAACCACGGCTGGGCGATTGCACTGGCGATGGCGGCGGCGGCAATGGTGAGAAATATGTTGATGAACGCGACGACGGCGACGGCGGACACGACGACTCCGGCACTATTCGCACATCGCTGTGGTAGTGGGAGCGTGGCGTCGGCGGCGGCGGATATGGCTCACTATCATACTGATATTGCATGCATATGACCGCCGATGAAGAGGAAATTTTCGTGGCACCATTGCTATTGTTGCTATTCGATTTGCTGGTGTAATTCGAATCGGACTCATCGCAAATGTCCGTAGAGCATGGTGTTGGCGGTGGTGGTTGATTAATGATGCGGTAATGACGATAAGGACGACGCGAACGTGTCGCTGGTGAGGGTGGCGGATTAATGGGATAAGCGCCCATGCTGCTGCCATTGGTGGTTGAACTGGAGGCGCCGGTAATGTGATTGCGATCATACGAGTTGATGCTGTTGCGTGAATTCAGCGTGGACATGCGCATTGCGTCGGCTACGGAGGCGATTTTCGAAACGCGTTGTGATTTCGAGAGTGTAGAGGGTGAGAGTGGATCAGATGCCTGATCATCTTTGGGTTCGTTGCGACTTTTGCCGATGCGAGTGCGGCAAACCTGTAGCAGATAGACTATGGAAAAAATGATAACGATGGTGGCAAAGATGAGTATCATGAAGGCTTTTTTATCAGATGAAGGCGCCATAGCGCGTGTGTTCGGTTGCAAACACATCTCGGCGGATTCATCAGCGCCATCGGCACAATTTTCCCAACCGTCACACACTAGTGTGGCCGAAATGCAGACCTGTAAACAATGCGTTTAGGTTATAGAAAAATAAACACTTCGTGCAAATATGGGCATAGCAGCAATTTACCTTATTGCTGGGGCACTGAAACTCGCCCGGCCGCTTGCAGCAGTCCGCCTCATCATGTCCATTCGCACAATTCGTAGTGCCATCGCAAACTAAATCTTTATCGATGCATTCGCCCGACTGGCAACTGAATAAATCCGGTCGACATGTGGGACAGCCAACTTCATCGGATTTATCCGGACAATCGCTTTGGCCATCGCAGCGCCACGAGGCTGGTATGCAATCCTTATTCGTATCACTGCTGGAGCCATCACCCTTGACAGGTGCCGCACAAGTAAAATGATCGGGGCCACAAGCGGGCAAAGCGCCGCAGTTTTGTCGATCCTCAAGCAACATGAGACTTTTCGGACAAGAGCAAATATCACGCGCGCGTCCCTCCGATGAGGCGATACATATGTGTGAGCATTTGGTACGACTGTGTAGGCAGGTGTGATTGCGAAACAGTTTCGACTCTGGCGTCCAAACGGCGACAATATCGGTAATTTGTGGCAGACGTTGTATTTCAGGCCGACGACCATCACCATTGACGGTTATACGCTCCACGCCGGTTTTGTCATCCAACCAATAGACGAAACCCTGCAGCGCGGCTAGCGAGATGACTTGCGAGATTTGCGTGGAAACCAGAATTTTTCTAAAACAAACGCGTGACGTGAAGAAACATATAAAAAATGCCGTAAAGTGCTTATTTCGCCGTGTCAACTTACTTATTTTTGCCATTTATGTCCATGGAGTCGATGCGCTTGCCATGCGCATAGTAGACCATATCGCTTTGCTGATCCACCGCCAATGCTGTGACGCCTTCCAACTTAAAGGCGAGCACTACACGCTCAGCGCCATCAATGCGCGAACGTATGATGGCTTGCTGACTGCCTACATCGGTCCAAAAGAGTAGACGCCGCATGGCGTGTACGGCAATATTGCGCGGTTTCTCCGAGTCGCCAGTATCGATGACGCCTATTGAGTCGCCGTCGAATCTGTGGCAAATAATTATTATTTAGTATTAAAAATTAGCTCTGAAGTTTAGATTTCTTCGATCTCACATACCTCGTTACATTAATGGTGTTTGCGTACGAGCAAGACCAAAAGAGCAGACGACCAATCACATCAATTGCAATATCGAAAGGCTGCGCACCCGAACCTACTAAGATCTTAATGTAGCTGCTGTTGGCGAGTGAGCGCTTAATGCTATGGCTGCGACCTTCCACCTGTCGAATAAGAGCGTTAAGTGGCATTAGTATTGAAGACGTGCTAACTACAGAACTCAAACTACTAAACTCACCCAAAAAATGTTATGCGAAATTGGATCATATTCCACTGCGCGTATATTCTTTCCCACCACGGGCAGCGGCACATTCGGACAATCGCTGGTGTTAGGTAACAGCCGGCCGAAGCTATTACGCTGACTATAGACGATGTAGTTTCTAGGCGGCAGGCAGGACACATTATCCTTAGCCAAGGTGTAGTGTGTTGGGCAGGCACACACCATGCCACGACGCGTCGGTTGCGCTAAGCACAAATGCGAGCAGCCGCCATTGTTGATCGTGCATGGATTGGTGCCCACCTGGCGGTTTTGATAGAATATTAACAGCGAACGTATATAAGTCATGCCGCTATGCACGAGACTGCGATTTTGTCCAGTGATTTTGTGTACGCGTTCAATGTCACCCGTATTCCAATCACTCCAGTAGACATAGTCTTGATATAACGACATCGCACAGGGTTCGTCGACATCGGTGTTGATCAGTACCTGTCGCTTTTTGCCATCCCAGTCAGCAGATTCGATTTTTGTCGGACCCGACTGTGTCGCCCAGTAGAGACGTCGTGTTTCTGGATCCAATGTGAGAACGGTGGCATGATTCGCACCCGATATAATTGTTTGCAGTTCAGAGCCATCCATGCCGGCACGCCTAATCGAATCCGACGGTGATTCGATCCAATACATATAACCGCGTTTGGGTTCTAATACCAACGAACGCGGTTCTTCTACGCCCTTCCAAAGCAGCACGCGACGACTGGTGCCGTCCAAACGTGCCACTTCAATGCGCCGCGCTTCCGAGTCGGTCCAGTAAATGTTATGCGCCAGCCAGTCGACCGCAATGCCCTCCGGACATATAAGACCAGTATCAATGATACGTTGTACGAAAGAACCATTCAGAAATGCGCGAAAAATACATTTCGACTTCTGATCCGTCCAATAGATGCGTCTGTCCGCCACATCCACATCCAAAGCGTACGTATCGCGCACATCCTTAAAGGGTATCTTTTCATCATTGTGATTACCTTCATTGTTGTCAATGGAAATGCGTCCAATGTGCTCTTGCCGCGAGAATAGCAAAAATGCTTCGGGTATGACGCATGTCTTCTTATCGTTCGCCAACTCATATTCGATCGAACAACGGCAGACGTAGTCACTGGGACGGTTAAGGCAAAGTTGAGAACAGCCACCATTGCGTACCGCACATGCGTTCGAACCCTTGACGTCGCGTAAACGCGATACTTTCAGTCCCATGAGATCTGGGTATTGATCAACGACGACTATACGATTGTTGCCGGTAATTTTATGTGCGCGATCGATGGCACGCCGTTGCCAATCGGTCCAGTAAAGGTAGTCATCCAGTAAACTCAAACCAAACAAATGCTTCAGATTGTCGCTAATGACGACACGCCGATCAGAGCCATCCATATTTGCGACTTCGATTTTATCGGTTTTGCCATCACACCAGTAAATGGTTTTCGCTTCAATATCCAAAGCTATACCGTTCGGCCAACCAAGGTCTTCGGATACAAGCACCACACGTTCGGAACCATCCAGTGATGCACGCTCAACCTTGGGTTTCTTCTCGTTCCAATCACTCCAGAACATCCAACCAAGCGAGGGTGCAAGCGCAATGGCACGCGGTTCTTCTAGATCTTCATAGATCAGTACTTTACGCGCCGTACCATCCAAACGACATACCTCGACACGATCTGTTACTGTGTCGGTCCAGTAAAGATTGCGTGCGAGCCAATCCACCGCCAGACCGTCGGGATGGCGCACTTCGGATGTCACAAAATCTTGAATGGCTGTGCCGTCTGGATGTGCGCGCCGTATCGCATAGGCCTCTACATCGGACCAATAAATGTACTCTTCCACCGGATCATAGTCGATTGCAATTGCATACCGCACTTTCCCCAATGGCAATGGAAATACTGTAAAGTCCGGCATATCCAAAGAAATTTTGCTAAGCAGACCGCGTTGCACGATGAATAGCATTTCACGTGAGCCATTTGCGCAAGTGGTTTCTGTTTCCAATTGCACACCCGTCGGACAAGCGCAACTAAAACCCTTTGCATTTGTTGAAAGCAGACAAATGTGTGAGCAGTTGCCGTTGTTATGCACGCAGGGGTTATCTTCGAACGGTTGTAGTGAGGGATCCCAAGTGCGCAAGGTAATCGGTGCTTCCGGTGTATCAATGAGCTCGCGCAACTCGCGGGTTTTTATATCGAACGTATTTAGTGAGCCGCCCTTAGACCAATCGGTCCAAAACAGACGATTGTTGAAGTACGTCACACTATAAGGATAATCCAAGTTACCAACAACTGTACGACGATTGCTACCATCAAATTTCATGACATCGATAAATTTTAAATGACCATCCGCCCAGTACACGACATCATTCTTCAAATCGACGGCCAAACCGTTTGGCCAAAAGATATTATCCTTCACAATTGTCATGCGTGTCAATGGATCACCATCCATGCTGGCGCGCTCTATTCTTGGATACTCACCCCAATCGGTCCAGATGAGTAGACGCTTTGAAGGTACCACCGTAATAGCGCGCGGCTGATCCAGATCCGTCCAAAAGAGCACCTTCTGATATTTACCATCCAATGTGGCTACTTCGATGCGATTTCTTTCGCCATCCGTCCAATACAACTTATCCGTATACCAATCGATGGCGAGTCCTTCGGGTTTATCGAGACCCGCAGATATCACAGTTTGTTTGGGTGCCTTTACCAGTGGCACCGAAGTATTAACATTTATGCATTCGATTACCTCGCGTCCACAATCAGCCCAACAAATTAGATTGCGTGCATAATAGAAATCGATGGCCATCGTTTCGGTGAGATCTTTGACGATAACTTCGATTTGTGGACTACCAGTCGGGCGTGTAATGTTCGCGACTTGTATGTCATGATATGTGGTGAATAGCAGTGTTGAGGGCATAAACGACGAAGCGCTTGCACCGCTGGGCAATGCGGAAGACGATGAAAAGGAAGAAATAGCGGTTGAAGACGCTGTGGATAATGCGGGTGAGATGTGACCTAGAAAGAAATGAAGAATATGTTTGTTTAGTATTGATGTCGCCATATTGAAAATATAAAAAATACGTTTTATGGAAAATATTAATCAAAATAAAAAGGCTTTTCTGTTGAAGGTCCATTGTTCCTGAGCAAATATGTTTAAATATTATTACTTAAACTACATGAATAACTTCATAATCTGTGGGGTCTGGGAAAGAAATTCGAATTAAAACTGCGTAAGGATAATAGCTAATGGGTCTGCCGGCCAGTAAAATAAGTTTGGACCTTGAAATACGTCGGGGAAGGGCTACAAAGGGCTTAGATACATGAGTATTGAGCGTTCATTGAAGAAACGTCGTATTTTCAGGAATAACTAAAAGCAATGTACCGATGCCCAGCGGCGACCAAGATTCTGCGGAGCTTAGGTATCTACTGCTCTCATTCTACCGATATCGATGCTTTCCTAGCTAGCTAATCAGCTTTGCAATTTCCTGTGGCCAGCCACCCATACCAGTCTTATCACTAAGACACTCGATGTCACTGATAGCAAGGTTAAGCACTCCTCGACCACACTTGAACGAACTGTAAATGAGTTCATGGCTAGTACCGCCGCTCTGCTATCTGAGTGAATGACCGTTTCTGTGAAGAAGGCTGCACTCTGGAGCAGCAGATCTACTGCTACCATAATGGCTGCAACCTTGGCTTGAAAGACAAAGCAATAGTTATGAGGTCTGACACTAGATTTGATAGCGATCTCCTGACAGTAAACCCCTCCGCCAAGTTGATTGGTGTCAGAGCAAGACGGCTTTCTTTTACTATCGTGATCTCCGCTTTTAATCGGACTGCAGTGGTCTAGCAGTTGGATCGCGATTTTTGTATTTTATTTTGCTGAAAAGACACCACTTTCCATTCGATTATCTCGTCTAGACCCTTCCGTATAAATACTTATCACTGTGTCCCCGTCCAACTAATCCCGTTCCCACTCTTCTCTGGAAGGGAAGTCAATATTGGGGACCTAGGTATTAAATTTCGAACATTCGTGGTATTGGACAGAAACTGGAATTTACTAAATATCTTAGAATAAACATTATTGCAGACGTCTAATAGGGACGATCCCCTCAGGCTAACGGCTGGCTTCGCGGTCAGTTGCTTCTTCTTCTTTACTGGCGTAGACATCGCTTACGGTTATTTAATAACAGCGCGCCAGTCGTGCCTCCTTTTCGCAATGTGGCGCCAATTGGAGACTTCAAGCAAATCCAAGTCCTTCTCCACCTAGTCTTTCCAATGGAGAGGAGGTCTTCCTCTTTCTCTGCTTCCCAGGCGGGTACTGTGTCGAATACTTACAGAACTGGATTCTGTTTTTTATTTCCTTGAACTGTGTCAATTTCGTCGTAACTTTTGTACAGCTTATCATTCCATCGAATGTGATATTAGCCGTAGCTAATGCGAAAAGAACCATAAATCTTTCGCAGACTCATTCTCTCGAAAAACGTCGACTCATCAAATGTTGTCATCGTCCATATAGCAGGACAGGAATAATGAGTGACTTACAGAGTTTGGTCTGCCAGTTGCTTCCAGAACAAGTTTGTGGACAGTAAATGTAAAATAAGGTTCAGTGTCTGACTTAGCGTTGTTCAAAGAGCTCCACTACTGCATATAACAGCCAGCTGTTCTTTGTATGCTTTCCATTTGTCTTACAGTGTATTTTATTTCCATTATTTACTAACGTATGTCATAATCCGACTTACAACTGCTGAGCCAGTGAATTACCCGAGGCCTTAGTCCACTTTTGTGGGCCTACCGTCCTTTCATAGGTGTAAAGGCTGTAGCTGCTTGCTTTACCCTAACGTCCTGGTTGGTTGCTTGGTTGAAAGGCGAGGCACAGCAGCGCTAGTCTGCAAGTGACCGCATTTAGACCATCATTAGGCTCATTGTGCCCTTGGTTGGTAACCAAATCAAGCTTTATCCAGCAACTCAATGGATTTGGTATAGAAAAACTTGATTTTTCCACCCCAGCTGCGCAATGCTCCCTAGGTTGGAAGAATGGGAGCCATGGAAGATATCTCGTCTCAGCCAGATATAATCTTCTAGCATCTCATTCTCCTCCCCGTAAGCTCTGCATTCCGCCGTAGCACGGACGCTTACGCTTTAATAAAACTCCATTAAAACGAGCAAAATTTAGAACGCAATAGGGGAAAAGCACCCTAACTGAACTCCGAGTGCAGTGTCTGCGTGAAGAATAGGCCCAATTAGACATTAAAAAACAATAAGCGCTGCTGCATCAACGCTTACTACGAAATTCACGCACGATGGACGGAGTCAGTCGACTTTAGCAACACTTCGAGAGTAGGCAACAACATCACCACCAACCAAGCAATCCATAAGCCAAGCGAAGCATTGGAGTCACGACAGCAAGCAAGCAAACAGGCTACGAAGCAGCATTGAATTGAATTGAAATTCCAACACACAATAAAACTGAGTGCTCAAGTGGTGAATATGTGGCTGTGGCTCCTCAAGCTGTGCTTACCCGCAGACAGCCACCCACGCTTATTAAACGCCATACATACATACGTACAAGTATGTGGCTGCTGCAGCGCCTTGCTGTGCATTATATTGTTCATGCGTCTAACAATATGCCAACAGTTGGTATGTGGCACACATTCGCTGCTCCAGCTGCTGTAGATGGTGATGGTGCTCATGCTGTTGCCACATTGCTGCAACATCATTAACTATGCAGCAGTCGTGCCAGTTGCTTGCTATGGGCACAAGCTCAACCAAGGATGCTTGCCAACAGCTGCCTACCCACCCACCTACCCACCCACCACACACGCCTAGCGCTCAAATCTACCTCAGCTGATCTAATTGCAAATGAATGAATGCATTTTTTGTGGCATGGATTACGTTAGGGAGCTCAAGCAGCAGCCACCTCATGCGCAGCGCCTAAATAAACTGCAAAACTAACAAAAAAAATGGAAAAACAACAACTCGCAAGCGAGCAGCAATCATAATAACATGCCAAGCAAACAAATGGCGAAAAAAAGTATGTTGAAATATCAACAAGGATAAACTAACCGCAGCACAATGTTCGACTGTTTGTTGGGTGTTAGCAAGCGCGCCCACACTGCCCACACTGCCACACACCCGGCACGGTTGGTGCTCGTTGGCACGCGTGATAAAATGAAGCAAAATATTTGCATGCGTGCATTGAATGAGTGGATGCGTTGAGTACCCGCAGGAGCGACCAAGCGTGCAGCTAAGTGGGTCTCCATGCAGCAGCAGCAGCAGCAACGGCAACGGCAACACAACACTGCTGGTTGGGTATTGTGCGCCAGGCACACTTATGCAACCATCCGCCACAGCTCCACGCTACACATTATCACCCGCCACCCACTACACATTACCGTTATTCACAGCTATGCATGTTGGCTGCTGGTAATTGCACGCTGCTTAGCTGTGTGTTGCTGCTGCGAAGGACACGGAAGTGGGAGTCAATGCAGTGTGCGCTGCATAAAATGTATTTGAATACGCATTGTTTGGCATTAATGCGTCGCTGGTGGTGCGCATTCAATTTACATAAAGATAGTCAACAAGGCGAGAGTGGGTATTATGCAATGCACTCATCATATTTGCACGCATTAATATTTAGAAATGTGCGAAGGACTCAAGCAGTTAGTACGCAGCTATAGATCTACCGGTGAGAGAAAGCCAAGCAAGGCGAATGGTTGGTTGGTATGAATGCTGCTAGAGAAAAACAAAAATAAATATATAACTTATTTCATAATGAAACCTTGAAACAATATAACATACATATAAAATGCTGAGAGAAATCTAAATTAAGATTTTAGCAAGACATATACTCTAAGGAAGGATATTGAAAATCAAAAAATAAGTAGATTTGAGTCGCGAAAATGTTACCAGCATATCCTTCTTTCTGGGTATACACGCGATCAACAAAGTGTTCGCTTTGCTGAAAGAGGGCTTTTCTGTCCTTTCCCTACCAAAATAAGGTCTACAAATTGCAAGCCGTCTCTGAAGAGCCAGTGGTTTTGAGCAGAGCGTTTTCCTAACAAAACTAGAAACAACGTTTACTTCGGTTACACCGAAGCTATAATACCCTACTCAGGAGCATTTTTATAGCATAAAATGGTATAAAAAGATCTTTGTCTTGATTTTGATCGTTCGATTTGTATGACAGCTATATGCTACAGCGATCCAATTTGAACACTTTTTTCGGAGATTTCACCATTGCCTTGAACAATAACCCAACCAAATTTCGTGAAGATATCTTGTCAAATAAAAAAAGTTTTCCTTACAAGCACTTGGGTTTGACCGTTGCTTGTATGGCAGTTCTATGCTATAGTTGTCCGATATCGATTTTGACAAATAAGCAGTTTTTTTGGCGAGAAAAGAGCGTGTGAAAAGTTTCAGTTGGATATCTCAAAAACTGACCTAATAGTTCGTCTATATATTAGGTTGTCAAAAAAGTCTTGCGGTATTTTCGCTAGTTGGCGCTGAAAGCGCGTGGTTCTAGTTTTATTCATAGCATCGGGTCATGCTATACCTTTTTGGAAAGCTCATTTCACGCGCTGACACGTGTTCGATTGATTGTCGTTTCTTTTAAGTCGTTCGTGAGTTATAGCTTCGCAAACATGGAGCAAAATAAAGAGAAAATACGGCATATTTTACAGTACTACTACGATAAAGGCAAAAATGCATCTCAAGCCGCCAATAAAATTTGTGCAGTTTATGGACCCGATACAGTTTCCATTTCCATCGCACAACGATGGTTTCAAAGTTTTTGTTCTGGTGTAGAGGTGGTCGAAGATGCGCCACGCTCCGGAAGACCTGTCGTCGAAAATTGCGATAAAATCGCTGAATTGGTCAAAAGAGACCGGCATAGTGGCAGCCGTAGCATCGGTCCAGAGCTGGGCGTGAGTCATCAAACCGTTATAAACCATTTCAATAAATTCAATAAATCATTCAATACAAATACCGCAAGACTTTTTTGACAACCTAATATATGTATATACAAACACACAGACGATCATTCCTAAATCGGCTCAGCTCGTCACGCTGATCATTTATATCGGTACAGAGTTTGTCCGGAAAGTAATAGGACTGAGTCGATTTAAAAAAATTTATTGAACCACTCGGCCAGCGTGATTTCCAAACATTGAAGGTGTCACGAAAGGCATTCTCCGGAATAGCCTTAAGAGCCGAGTTACATGTTGCTTGAATCCCTTCTGTCGCTTCAAAATGCTTGCAGAAGATTGTGTCTTCGTCTCGGGATCACGTTATGAAAAAATTTGGGGGTCACTTTCACCAAAACACACGACTTCTTGCCAAAGCAACATCTGGGTAAACATGCTTGATCATAATAAACGTCTCCTACGCAGATTTACAGAGTTTCACACAGAATTTCATCGCTTACCTCTGCTCTAACGAACGCTGCATTTTCGATTTGCACCATTCACAGAAACACGTCGCGCGAAAATGTTTGTCTTGACTCTCCAGCTGCTCGGAGACAACTGACCAGCGGCTCGTTCGTTAGCTAGGCTCCTTTACCAAATCCAGTCGGTGAGCGCACGCTCGCGGATGAAGAAAATCAGTCCTATTACTTTCCGGGCAAACCCTGTATATACTTTATAATGTTTCTGGTTTTCCTTAAGGGTATTACAAGCTTCGATACACCCTGTTCAGGGCATAAATATTCTCGAGTGTCTTAGATTAGATTTGATAAATAAATTAGGATTGCACCGCGACTTGAGGGTTATTGTGCCCTCTTCTAAGTCACAATGACTCCCTTAGCGCCAGCATATTGATAAAATCCAATATACTGCTAGGTGCTATTGAGGCGATGTGATCCCTGTTTGGAAACGTGGATCCTTTATTTGGCGTCTGTAGACTGCTATGTAGTCAATTAGCAGGTATTCTGAAGTTTTGGGCTTCATGTCGCAGAACCGGCAATTCGCATAAGGAGCTAAGCCCATGTTCTATACTGGCCAGTGTAGAAGGCGACAAGTAGCCTGAGTTTATCCGATGGGAGGTTGATTACATATTTAAACCTTTGAACGTTGCAACCACCCATTAGCAACTTGGCATGTCGCATGCTTTGGAGTTGTTGCTCTAGGTCAAGCCTTACAAGTTCCAAAAGGCCCATGATCTCACACCGAAGCAGCAACAAGTAAGACTTGAGAGAGTAAAGCAGTTGATTCGCTTGGCCGAAAACGGTCAAATTCCGCATTGTGTTTTCTGACGAAAAAAATGTTCCAATTGAGCAAATCGTAAACTCTCAAAATGATTGGGTTTACTTGACTGACCATTCATAGGAGAAACTAAGTCATCGTTTGGCCACTAGGAGGCAGCACCCGCCACAAATAATGGTTTGGCCGCTGTCACCGCAGATGAGCGCTCTCCAATTGTTTTCATCGAGCCTGTCGTCAAAGAAAAATGCGACATATTATCGGGAAAGTGTTCTGGAGGCTACTTTGAAGCCGTGGGCAAACAAACATTTCGGTCGAAAACCATGGACGTTTCAACAAAACTAAGCACTGTCTCACAAAGTGAACGAAGAATGGCTGAAAAACAACGTTCCGAACTTCACTACAACCACACAATGGCTCTCGTATTGAATCCAATGAATTATTCTCTCTGGATCATTTTGGAGAGCAAGGACCGAAGTAAAAAATACAGGAGTCTTGAGATGCTGAAGAAAGCCATTGTCCGTGAGTGGGCCAAAATACCGGCAAGTCACATTCGGGCAGCTTGCGATTCGTTTTTTGATCGTCTCAAGGCCATAGTTAAGGCAAAATGTGGTCATATCGAGCAAAAGTGAATTGGTCCTGAATTTCACACATTTTGTATTTTAAAATAAATAAAAACAATTTTCCAAACCGAATTTATGGCGTTTATTTTGAAACATCCAAAAAAAAGCTCTTAAAAAATGGTAGAATTTATAACAACACTGCAGAGTGCTCACCCTCTACTTTCATCTCCAACAATTGGAGACCTCTGCAGCTTTTAAGAGACTATATGTATGTACTTACAATATATTATAACGGTTGTACAGACATAGGGACACACTTGTAAATAAAATACCTGCATTATTCGCATCAATCAACCAACGAAATGCTTTCACTGCATATGCAGACTGAATGTTGAAGACTGTCAACACAAGAGGCACGGTCGATGTGTCTCAGCTTTAATGCACGAGGCAGCACCCACATTGCGGCGAGCGGTGGAAGCATGAAGAAATGGAAACAGGCAACAATCATTGCAGGGGTTTGTAGTGAACAAAATGAGGCCGTCGAGGAGACATAGGAAGGACTATGGTGGTCGTGTGTTGTTGCTGGCTTAGTCACATGAACACATTGCAGACCAACGTTGCCTGTAAATTACGTACCCGTACTGTGCGCCGTTGCTGTTGTTGTTGTTATAAGCATAGCATTGGGGACAACCTTCGCGTGAGCAATAATGCCTACAACAATAATAACACCAACAACAAGAACAACAACGATAGCCATCAGCATTAACAAGTGGTGTGACGAAAAAATAGCAGCCACCAACAAATAAAATAAAACAACAACGAAAAATGGTAAAAAAACAAGCGCTCATCAGGCGTCTACCTGCAACAGCATGAATTAAAATGCAACGCAATGAATATTTTAATAATTAATGCGACAACAACCAGCAATGGCAACAATAGTAGCAAGGAACTGTGGAGGCGGGAAATTTTCAACTGGCCGGCGGGTTGGGCGATTTACGCGAGTGTGAATGAAGGATTTGCGACGAAAAAACCATTGGGGGAGAATGCTGAAGTGCACTACTGGAAACAAGTAAGCACGTAAATTTTGCGGAAGAGTGGAAGTGAGGTCTTAAGCTGAGGCGAAGGAAGCCAGGCAGCCGAGAGCCAGCCATATTAAAGTTGATTATGTGTGGAATGGCAGGCAGATAGGATGACATAATTCAGATGACATGAGTAAAATTAAGAAGAAGACATACATACATACGCATATAATTAGAGATAATATTATGCACCAGTACGACCAACCGGTCAAAGCAGGGGCTGTGAGTAGCTAAACTGTGCGCCTCTTTCCTATCAGCTATATATTATGATTTAGTATTCAAGTGTTTATATAAATTCTAAGTAGTTGTAATAAAAACGGTGTTCGTGAAGGTGGCAAACCCTACTAATGCATCCGTGGATGTAACGTCCGCCATGCACCCCATCGAGAATGGAATGCTGCGAAAATGCCACGAATTGAAGTGTTGTGGCTTGTGGTTGGCAATAAAACAAAAATAAAACGAAATTGTTTGCCTATTCCCCCTCTAAGCAAAAATTTTAATGTGGGACCAGGCCATTAGGCGGTATTATAATTTTATGCGCAAGAAAGCTTGCTGGCTTGCAGTAAATGGGCGAAAATGAAGCAGGCATTCAGCGTACAGGTGACAAGAGGGTGCCTGCGAAGGGCAAATAGTTGTAGCAGAAATTGCGAGAAGGAAAAAAACAAAACCTATGCTAAATAGTGCATGGATATTAAAAATGTTTCGAGGGGGAAATGAGTGCAACAACAATCAAAATGGGTGAAGGAAATTGAGATGAACAAAAAATCGTGCAAGCATTGTAAATTAAAGTTCGACGAGGCAAATAAAATGACAATAAAATAGTAATAAAAGAAGAAAAAATTTTAAATTCTACTGCACCGAAGCTATAATACCCTTCACAGTTGTCTCACCGACATAATTTTTCAAGAAATATGGATCGATGATTCCACCGGCTTACAAACCACACCAAACCGTTTTTTTTTCTGGATAAAATGGCAGCTCTTGAATCACTTCAGGTTGCTCTTCGTTCTAAATGCGACAATTTTGCTTGTTTACATACCCATTGAGCCAGAAATGGACCCCATCAATGAACAAATTTCAGCTCGAAAAATGTCGGATATTTTTGAAGCTTTTCAAGAGTCCATAGAGCGATGTCGCTTGGGAAAGTCGAGCGGCTTCATTTCTTGCACAACCTGTACGCCTTCAATTTAAGATCTAGACGAAAAATACGCCAAGCCATTCCATACGTTAGACCCATTTTCCGTGAACGGCGCCTATTCGACCCTCCTCGGTCTTCGTGTACACTCTCAGCTACGACTGCTATATTCTCTTCCGATTATGTTGACAATTTTGAAGAAAAGTGGAGGATGGAGCCATGTGTAGAAGTTCACGCAAGTAAGGAAAGTTCTCTGATCGCGATTCACTTGGGAGTGGCGAGAAGCGATTCTTTACATATGGCTCATACAGCTTACGATTTCCGGTTTTAGACCAAAGATGCTCTGGGTAGACAAAGAACATCCGTTTGAAGCCGAACCATTCCTACCCAGGATTGTGCGTTAGGTTTTGGATCCGTCACGTAAAAAAACACCCCTGATGAAAACATCAAAACAGGTTCGGATAAGAGACCCCGCTTTTGATGACGACTACTGCAAACATGATTACGATTTTAGGGCATGCACATGGAATGTTCGGTCTCTTAATTGGGAAGGTGCAACATATCGCTTACTTGCTTCCACGCCCCGACGGAAGAGAAGGGCGATGCAATAAAGATATTTTCTATAAGCGCTTGGAGCGCAACTATGAGAGCTGCCTCTGCCACGATTGTAAAATCGTGCGGGGCGACTTCAACGCCAGAGTGAGCAAGTAAGATATTTTTGGCACAACGGTCGGTAAATTCGACCCTATGGTGAAACATCCATAAATAGGTTGAGGCTGATCGACTTCGGTGGGGCCGAAATATAGTTATCTATAGTAGTCAATTCCAGCATAGGAAAATTTATCAAGCTACTTAGCTGTCTTCAGATCGAAAAGCCACCAACCAGATAGATCATGTTGGGATAGACGCAAGTCACATTTTCAGTTTTTAGACGTGCAAACGCTCCGAAGTCCTAGCGTTGACTCGGACTACTAGATGCCGCCTTTAAATAAGCGTCCACAACCCTCACCGGGGTTGCACTGAAGGAACACCTACCCACGAGAGGGAGGCAACAAAGCGACAAGGAACTATACAGCGAGCAGCACCGAAAGTGCACAAACGTCGACGAAAACCCTGAGCAAACGGCCATCAGAATCAAGGTCAGTAAATTCTGATTATGAAGTAATGTAAATTCGGAACGAATTCGGTTGACAAAGGGCTGGTGAGGGTAGTATTCTATCACCTCAGTAGGTAAGAGTGACATCTTACCGAAATGGCTAGCAGACTAATACTGTTCTCAACTCCGTCTCGTTAAAATCCTGGCACTGAACATAAGCTCACATAAGGACTTGTGTCAACCCTTTCGTGCCCTCCTACTTGCATAGATAACCAAGGGGGTTCATAAAGCGCCACTGTTACAACAAAAACCCCAACAGAAGGAACAACATAAAGAACAATAAAATAAAGATGGCCAAAAAGGGGAATACGGAAACGTGATCCGTAGAAGTAGTAGGATACTTAGATCTCCTACACTCACCATCACTCCTAAACAACCCAACAAAACTGCAGAAAAGATAGCCTCAAAGGAATCTCTGGTCACACAAGCACCAAAGAGAAAGGGAGAGCCTCCCGTTTGCCAGCACAGAAGGACCTCAAAACTCACTGAAACATTACTCAAAATAGACGGACTGAAGAGGAGTTCTTAGAAAAATGTCGTGTAACTTATGAAGACGCCGATGGAAATGCAAAAGAACGTCAGCATGGATATTAAGAATGAAGCGACAAAGATAGATGAATTCTTCGACATAATCTGACTCATCGCAGAAAATGTGAAAAAACAGGAACATCTAATTCCACAAATATTTGGAACAGGAAATGTTCTTTTGTGGAGTTCAAATGGGTACCAATTGAGCAGAGATCACATTTCAAAGAGGTGCTGCGTATCAAACATCAGGTTCACTAATACAAGAGTTTTGAGAAAATATCATTTCAATCTAGGACTAAAGCTAAAGGATGGGCTTCTGCCGAAAAGAAGAAGCCAAAAAGGGAGGAGTCGGAGTCGGAGAAGACGACGATAGGGATTTCGGTCACTTCAAGTAAACAGCTCAACACTAAAGTTGGAAGACCAAAAAAGACAAAGACCAAGTACGGTTGAACCACATGATCTAACCTTTTTTTGATAGATATCAAACGGGAGCCCTATGTTATAGAAACCGTTATTCACTCATACTACAGAGTTGAGGAAACTCGCTGCTCAACTATTCCAAAAAGGAGGAGTCGGAGTTCGAGGAAGATGACAATATGGGTTTCAGTCTCTTCGACTAAACAGCTCAAGCTTTAAGTTGACTTGTTAATTTATGATGCAATTTATATTTTCACTTAAAGCAACCGAAAACTTTCGACTAATTAAAGTAGTTCAGTTCAATTTTAGAGTGTGTACTATTGGATGTAGTTAATGTTGTTGAAACGCTGTTCGTGTTGATTGCGTATTTAAGTGAGCAATTGCAGGATGAGCAACTGCACTTCTGGCAGCAAACATACCCACATCCAGTACAGTATGTATGTACAAGCAAACATACACACATGCTGCTGAGGTGAATAATAGTTTTAGCTGGTTAACGTCGAGTTCAGTCAACAAAGCAGCTCCAAGCGGGCGGACCGGCAGGCTGGCAGGAAGCGTATAGTATGCAAGGCAGGCATTGTTATAGTCCATCAACTATACATTAGCAGCTATCCAAGGGAGGACCACGACCAGCACGGCAAACAGCCAATTCAACAGTCACCACACCAACAGCAAGCAACTAAACGACAGGTAGCCAGCTCTGTCCTGCCCTGCGTGTGCTCAGTGGTTGGGCAGGCAGCAAGCGCATTGCGAGCACTCGTTACCGTTGCCACACCAATAATTCGCTCGCACGCCCTGCCTGCTGCTAGTTGGTGTTGACGTTGACGCTGGTGCGGGCTGCTACTCATCCTAGCAGTTGATGGCTGGCAGGCAGCAAATTGCCGTTTTTTGTTGAAAATGCACTTGCCGAGCGCTGTTCAGGTTACTGCCACTGCTGTGCTGTGCTGTGCTCTGGTTCTGTTGTTGCAACTTTTAATGGCACTTGTTGTATTTGTTGCTGCTGCAATGAGCATTCAAGTGAAGGACGTTTTGCCCGTATCAGGTGGATATTCTTTCACTTTATTTTTTTGTTGTTTTTTTTTTTTTGCATTTGCTTTTGCGTTTTTGTTTTTGCCTTTCATTCACGTTGGGGTCGCGCTGCATTGGAGACTCAATGGTTTAGCGTAAGTTCCCTGCTGGGCTGTGGACCAACTGACCTGTGAAAGTAGAGAGGGGAGAAAGCATGCAAATAACATAATGAACGGTATGTTGTTGCGTTGCATTGCTGCTACAGCAGAAGTGGCCTCCTCAGTTTTTGTTTTTGTTGTTGCTGCTATATAATTACTGGTTTGTGGGCTTGTGGATTTGTTGCTGTTATTGTTTTTTTTTTTTAGATAGAGGTTAGTGGCTTGCAGTTGCCACTGACACTGCCATGAATGCAAGGGTTATTGTAGTTGTTGTTTTTTTTCGCCATTGTTATTGCTGTTGTTGTTACTACTTAAGTTGCTCATAATTAATTTTGCTCATGAATAATTTTTAATTAGAAATGAGGCAAAAAGCAAAAAAAAAATCAGTTTTAAAGGTTAGTAAATATCGCGTTTAAAAATTAGGTAAAAATGTTTACTGAGCAAATTAATATGAAAATAAGTACATTGTGACAAAAAAAGCACCAGAAATTGTAATTAAATACCTTGGGTAAATGATATTTAAAAAATTTAATTTTGCTAAGTTGGTAAGACTATACTACCACTTTGAACTTTTCAACTGATGAAAATATTAAAAATGTGAAGGATGTGGTGCTTGAAAATCGTCAGGTAAGTGTTAGTTAACCTCTCTTGCCATCTCTCGCGAGTCTGGTCGAATGATTTTGATGGATACACACATGCTTGATGGTGCGAATTCGATCCGATATTCATGGAGAGCATTATAACAGCCGATAAGACAAGGGTGTATGAGTTTGATATATAAACAAGTTAGCAATCAACGAAATGGAGGGAGAAAAACGAGCCGAAATCAAGAAAACCACGCCAAAGCAACTAAAAAATCACGATGATGCCCACTGTTTAAATTTGTTCCGGAGGGACAGACTTTAAGGTGTTAGCGTGAGAACATCCGTCGAAAACGGTCGAAAAACTTGCAGATAATAGGCTTTATTGAACGTACGACCCTTTGGCAGGTGCTCATGATGCACGACGCCCCTACATATCGAAGAAAACCGTCAGCTAAATTTTCACATTCGACCCCACTTGGCGTCCTTTTTTTCGGTCTTAGCTCAATCAAGCGGCAGCTTCCATTTCGATGATTGAACTTTGGTTTTTACCTTGAATCCAACATCTGCTAATCAATGTCAACGCGACGCTGTTTTTGATCGAAAGTGAGCAATTTTGGCACAAAAATCGAAGTCGAACCAAAAAACAAAGTCGTTACAACCAAGCCAAAACACACTTCCCATTTTCTAAACTTAAAGCTCGGCCTGGTAAAAATTTTGAAAAAACTATGCCTAGTCCTGGTGGCAGTGGATTTGTATATGATAGAGAAATTCCCCAAACTCAGCGAGGCAAAAATTAAAAAGGGAATGTTTGTAGGTCCACAAATACGACAATTGATAAAACTGAAGTGAACTGAAGAAATCCTGGATGATCAAGAAAAACTCTCCAGGAAATGTTTTGTGAACGTTGTCCAAATTTTCAAGGAAGCTATAAATCTGAAAACTACAAAGACTTACGAGTAAGAAATTAACTTAGGGGGGTATTCTACTCTAGAATTTTGAAAAAAAAATCGATTTTTTTTTTATATATTTAAAGTTTAGTCCCTTAAGAACATATAGCCTGGTAGGTAGGTAGACTCACTTTTTCAAACGCGTTTTTCTCGAAACTACTTTTTTCCACATGGTACCGGCATTATCTCAAGTTCTAAACAACCGATTTACTTGAAATTTTGTGTGAACCTTGTTTATTTTTACACTTGTCTCTACCGCCACCCCCTTCCCCCCTCTAATTATTTTAATTTTTAATAATTTTTTGTAAAATGTTTTTTCCATATTCTTAAGATATCAATAAAAAAACACCATAAAAGAATGGATAGTAACAATATTTTTTTTTTTTTTTTTTTAATAAAATTCAAAAAACTGTCCAAAATTTGATTTCTAGACTAGAATACCCTCTTAAACTGGCATATAATAATCATATATAATCATATGTAACTGATGCTTGTACTTTTTAAGAAAACCCGACAAGTCAATAAACATAAAATATAAAAGAAAAAAGCTGTAGGGTTGGAGCCTAAGAAATATTATTAATTTTCATGATTAAAACTTTGGAGAACTATTATTTACATAGTAAAAATTAAACCATTCTACAGGGAGAAGCTCTTTTTCATAATATTGTTGGCAGATTGGAAGCACGACATTTCAAAAATGAAATTACTTTGGAATATGGTTAGGTTATAGGGCTTATCCTCGCACCAAAAATAACTTAGGATCACACTTGGCTGTGAACACTAGTCCCTTGTGATACCTAGAACTCCTAAATATGAATCAGTCAGCCCACCACCAGCCATCATTAGCCAACATCAGCGCTTTGAGCTTACCACAAATTTGTTAAGGCAACTCACATTAATCCGAGCCTTTTGGTAATGTTCGCCGCAGGTATAGTATGTCTACGACATATTTCAAACTCAGTCTACAGCTGGACAGTTGAGAATAAAGTTCCTCGATGATTCCACCTTGCTTTTTTATCGCATCTGAGACAATCAGAACACTTGCCATTGCCGCAAGTTGAAGATAGCTAAGAGCAAATAGTTCAAAGGATCTTTTGCGTTCCACGGAAAGATCTTTTCGAGCGAACGAGCGCAGAAGAGCACCGACTTAATTTCAATCTGATAAAATTAGGGAAAGGGTGCACTCATTAGCAAGCTCATCAGCTTGCAGAATCTAGAGATTCCGCTGTGACCACGCATCAAAACAAGTCCGATAACAAAGTACAAGTATTGTAAGGATTAGTATTGTATTGATTAGTATTTAATGCATTCATGTATATGTTAAGGGTGTCCCAAAACTAACTTAAGGTTGGAATTACAGTCTGTCAAGTAAGAGCGTGGTTGTGTTAATTTATAAAAAAAATTATTTTATGAAACTTTCATATTTATATTTACATTGTACACATTACAAACAATGATGCAATTTGGTCAAAATAGTCCAGTCACCATCGGCGTCGATAATTGCCTGGCGTCTCCGAGGCATGCTTTCCACTAATTTGACGACGTATTCAAGTGGCAAGGATCTCCAGATACGACGAATTTCGTAAGACAACTGCTTCAAAGTGTATGTGCGTCTTCCACGGGCGACTGACTGATGAACCGTCGTTTGGCAGATGACAGTAAAGCCTTTTTGTAGATTTTTATCATTTTCTCGGCATTTAGGTTGTCAGTAAAGAGGTACAAAGTGCCGAGTCCCTGCTTTGAGAAGCATCCCCAAAGATGCACCTTTATTCCACGTTTTACGGTTCGCTAAACAAGCCTATTGGCGGAAGTTGACCAGGGTCGCGTGAGGACAGAACGTGCCCATATAAAACATTCATCAGTAAAAATGACATTTTCAAAATCTCTATCAATATTCTCATGCGCCCAAGCGAGTCGCTTTGTCACAAGTTTTTCAGTCAACATAGGCTTCTTCATTGTCTTGCGCCATTTCAGATCATGAGTATGAAGAAGGGTACGGATAGTTTCGTAGGATATATCTAAACCTTTTGCCATTAATTTTGCTTGTCCTTGCCGCAGTGTTAAGAGGTTAGGGGTAGTCAGAGGCACGAAAAAATGAGAATTTTCAGTATTTTTTTTTTGCTATTAAATCATGTTATTTTACAAAAGTAGTAATATGGCATTATTATAGAATGTGTTGACTTGAAGTCACGAAAATTTCAAAAAAAAAATTTAATTTTCAAAGTTATAGTTGTTTGTGTTGACCCAGTTCCAAAAAAAAGGTACTTGCGGTGACCATAAGTCCTTGGAGAGTCATCTAAAATCAATCGGACAAAAAAAAATTTAATTTATAAATAGATAATCCTGGGCCTGATCGAAGGATTTTATTTTTTTTTTTTTTCAAAAATTAACAAAATGGCGACCTCAGCCGATATGCTGAAGGATGCATTTCCCGGGCGCCTAATCTTCCGTTTTGGCGATTTGCACTGGCCAGCAAGATCGCCTGATTTAACCGCTTCAGACTTCTTGTTGTGGGGCTTTTTGAAGTCGCGCGTTTATGCCAAAAAAACCTCAGACGCTTGCAGCTCTTAAAGACAATATCCGTCAAGAATGTGAGGACCTATTGCCGGAAGTTCTGGCCAAAGTGATGGAAAATGCCATAAAAAGAACTCAAATGGCAATCAACTGTGGTGGCGGCTATTTACATGACATCATATTCTCGACTTGATGTAAAAAAATTGAAAAGACCAAATAAAAATAATCCACAAGCAGAATCAAAGTTTTTCATTTTTTAAAAAAGTTTTTCGTTTTCCAAAAAACATAGAAAGATAATTTTCGCACCACCTGTTATATACTACTGTGCCCGAAAAATAAGGTGACATTGTATTTATTTTGAAACTTCAGGCTGTTATTCTTCCAAATCAATTTCATCCTCTTCAAAGTAATCCCCTCCCGCTGCAATGCACTTATGCCAACGGATTTTCCAATTCCATTCCACAATTCCGGCCTTTTTAGGCGGATAGCGTTACGCAAACGACGCATAACGTTCAAATAATATTCCTTGTTGACTGTTTGACCGGTTGGAAGGAATTCATAATGCACAACACGACGATAATCGAAGAAAACAGTCAACATGACCTTGATTTTTGAGCGACTTTGGCGCGATATTTTTGGTCTCGGCTCTCTTTTGGCACGAAATTCGCTCGATTGATCGGTTGTTTCGGGGTCGTAAGCATAGATCTAAGTCTCATCGCCAGTTATAATGCATTTCATGACACCCTGGTAGTCGGAAAGCATCGTTTCACACACTTCAACGCGACGCCTTTTTTCCGTAAACAAAATTTAATGCAAATTCTTTGCTCAACAAATTTCGACATCGCAAAAAACGAAAAACTTACTTTTAGCAGCTCACAAAACGACACGTATCTCAAACACTAATGAATATTTTGAGATGAAATTTGACATAAATGTGACTGACAGTACTACCAACATAAAAAAAAATAATTCTCCAAATCCTTCGACGCGCGCAGTTTAAATTCAAATTTATTTTTTGGACACAGTAGTATATAATTCAGGCTGTCTCAGGTGAGTGGTGGTTCATAGAATTAATTATGGTCAAAAATTTTAAAGGTATTAATGGCTACCTTAGACTTAGTAGAATGGTTATTTGGGGTACTGGTATTCCTTTCACAGAGTTCTCTGAAAAAAATTCTAGCAAATTGGAATAAGCTTACTTCGTAATTCTAAGAGCCTTGTGTTTGCTCTTTGGAACTAGGTCATAAGTTTTCACACAGTTTGGAACTCAAGAGTAGATTCAAAGAGAGCGCGCTGCTGACAATTACCAAGTCCCTATTTACTATAAATGCATATAAAATTGCACTGAGAAAATAATCTACAGACAGGAAGTGCAACTCTTAAATGGTACTTTATTTACTTTTTTTTTGTTAAAATTTTAAATTAATTAATATACTTTATTTCCCCCAAAATAATTCGAGCAATAAGTATTGAAATGAAATACGAAAACAGCGAGGTAAAATGCATGCAACCGAAAATATTCAGTGGGCAATGGCCCTACAGTGACACTTAATCCTACGTAGCTAACCAAGGAAGCATCGCTGGGCAATGATGTGTGGCAATAATCTGCAGCAACCCTCTGCCAAATGATTTCATTACTTAAATATTTTTTTAATATTTTTTCCACCATTCATTAACAGTTACATTCGAATGCGTTCGCGTGGTGCTGACTTTGCGAACGTGCAGTCAGTGCATACCATGCGTTAAATACATACACACGTACATATTTACTTACATACATATACATATATACAGGTAGTCGTTATTTCATTCATTCATGAGGTAGAGCTCAGCTCAGGAAACTACTCAATTCATGCGATGTTTTAAGCACATTCAAGTCGAGTAGATGCCAACGAGGGCTAACGGCAGCTGCAACAACAGCACCAACAACGAGACTGACGTTGCGAATGGAATGCCATGGTTTACTATAAATTCCAACGTGGTTGGGCATGGCGTATGAGTGATGCCGGATTGCCGGGGTGGTGGCAGGCAGGCAGGCATGTTTGGCAGCAGAAGCACTATTCTACAATTCAACGTTACCAGCCCTAACACACAACAACAAGCCCAGCTGCATAGTTGTGGTTACGCGCTCATACGCAAGACATCAATTTAGTGTTGTTGGAGCTGTGGGTGTGTTGTGGCCCACTGTAAAGTGTGTGCGCTTGGGCAGAAAACTGCAGGGCGGATACGCAAGTGTGCTTAGATTGTGCACGCGCGTGTTAGTTTAGGCAGCTAAGCCAGCTAGTCGGTTGGTTTCGTGCCACTCACCACTCATCTATTGCCACTTGACTTGAAAATTCGTTCTAGTGTTTGCTCGTGTTGCCTCTATTGCTGTACGCGTTGTTGTTGTAACTGCTGATGTTGTTGTTGTTGCTTTTATTGAGGTGGTTGCTGCCGATATTATTGTGTTTGCTGATATTGTTTTTGTTGTTGTTTTTTATATAGTTTTTGTTGTTGAAATTGTTTTTGTTGTTGATATTGTTGTTGTTGTGTATATTATTGTTGTTTTTATTGCTTACATTGTTATTGTTGTAGATAGCGCTGTTGTTGGCACTGCTCCTAAACGTTTCCAGTGCAAATGCTGCCACTCACCCCATTCCATTGCCTCACATCCGCTGCTTGTTATTGTTTGCAGCGTTCGTTGCTTATTTAGCCGTTTTCTTAGCAGCGGACTAACAGCAGCTAAGCCCTTGGTCTCCAACACCCCTCACATCATTGACGTCGTCTACATTTCATTCCGCCTTCGCAGTGCTCGTTCCATTTATGATTTGATTGTTTTGATTTTTTGCAAGTTTGCATTGTGATGTGAGCACTCGACAACTCTCACGCATCAACTATCAGTTCGATCGGCGTTGCACCCTTTTTTTATTACAATATTATTGGAAGGCAAGTAAGGAAGTGTTAAGTTCGGGTGTAACCGAATATTTTATACTCTTGCTATTTGGAAGAAACAAAGTCTGAGAAATTCATTCAGAAAACTATAGGAGTTGGGCGTAGTATTGACTCGATTTTATCTACCTTTGTCAGTAACATATAACAGGGTTTTGAACAAGCGCTGCAAAAGTTTTCTTTATTTCTGTGAAATTATATTCGAGGTCATTATGTATGGCCATCTATAACTTTTACACGATCACCACGGAAGAAGTCCAGATGCTGGATCCAATTTTCGACGCCTTTCAAGCATAAATCGGCCGATACTGCTGCAATTTTACGTTAGATATTCGTACGAAGTTCACCAATCGTCGCTGGCTCTTTGACATAGATCAGTGGCCGGCATTTCATAGCAAAATTTTGCAAACCAACTTCACACATACGCTTACGCTCTATCGTTCAGTCGTTGTCGAGCCATCAACGAATTAACATCACGCAAGACTATAGCGCAAAACCAAATATGCCCTGCGAGAAATATTTTATGATTCGAAATGCCTTGGGTGCCATGCAATGCCTTTTATGTCCAAAGTCTTTAAAATATAATAGGGAATATATCCTCAAAAGACAATTTGTTAATTTTCATTATACTATTAATTAATAATAAAAATTGCTTAATTTTAATTTCAATTTCTCACTGAGCTACTTTTTTTTCGTGCTCACCAACACAGTGACAGATCCTCTCATGCCGACCACTGACATAGATCATAGACTTTACGTAGCCCTACAGGAAACAGTCTAACGGTGTTAAATCGCACGACTGAGCCGGCCAATTGACTGGGCCATTTTGTGAGATAACACTTTTACCAAACTTTGTTGTCAATAAATCGATTGTGACTTTCGCTGTGTGGCTTGTGGCGCCGTCCTGTTGGAACCACATATTGTCCAAGTCGATATCATCTAATTCGGGTCAAAAATATTCGGTTATCATTGAGCGGTAGCGATTCCAACTCACAGTAACGTCCTGGTCTTGATCATCGCGGAAGACGAACGGCACAATGACGCCGTGGGCATATAAACCACACCAAACCGCAATTTTTTCAGGATACAATGGTGACTTATGGAGTACGTGTGGATTGCTGCCAGACGAAGCCATTCAGCCAGAAATGAACCTCATCGCTGAAGACGACTTTTCGATGAAAATCCAGATCATTATCAAGTTGCTGCTCAGCCCAATTCCCAATTGAAAAATTCGATTTTTTCTTTTCATATATTTAAAGTGTAGACTTTCAAAAATATGACCTTGGAAGGATTTTTCAAAATTCGACTTATTTTCGGAGATACAGCCGATTTTGTGAGGTGGCGTCCGTGTTTACTAGAATTGTCTCCTAAACTTTAAACGCGTTTTTCTCGAAACGACTTTTTCCCACACGGTACCGGCATTATCTCAAGTTCTATACAACCGATTTACTTGAAATTTTGTGCGAACCTTCTTTATAATGTATAATCCTTTATCGTTCCTACCAGCATCGTGTCAAAATTTTTGTTTTTGATATTTTAAAGAAATTCAGGAATTTCAAAACAAAGAGTAAAAAATGAGATTTGTTTTCAGGCAGTCGACATTTAAAAAAAAAAAAAATTTTTTTCGTGTCCCCGACTATAACAGCATCCTTACTGATTAAGAATTTCTTTTGATTTTTTTTTTCAGACCACCAGGAGAGTCAGGATCAATGTCACCAAGATGCGCCATTTTTTTTACACCTGTCTCTCCCCCCACCCCCTCTAATTATTTTAATTTTTAATATTTTTTTGTGAAATTTTTTTTCTGTATTCTTAAGATATCAATAAAAACACCATAAAAAAAGGTAAAATAAAAATATTTTTTTTTTAAATAAAATTCAAAAAACTGCCTAAAATTTGATTTCTAGAGTAGAATACCCCCTTAAAGTGGAGACCACTGACTATGAATTTTGGTAGTAAATTTTAATAATTCCGACCCGTTGTTGGATCGCGTATCTTTCCAAGATGAAATGGCAAATCTTACTGAAGAAAAATGTGAAAAGAGTGGGGGAAAATATATGGTCGTTTGCTGCTCCTATCGGTCTACTTTTGTAAGATCCCTATTGAAAACCCCGTTATATATAACCCTATATCTTTCACTTCACTTTTCTTGAAGTGATACGTACTACATTTAGGAGAACAAATCTTTTATACTCTGGCAACATGTTGCTAGAGTATAAAAACTTGACTTAATCCGCTGCGCAGTGCTGTATTTACGGTTTAGTGGAGCTCTTGAATTGGATTTAGAACTATGTTTAATCGAGGGGTTGCGCTATTTTTGTTGTGCACTTATGAAATTGTAATTACACTTGGATTTGTTGTGAAAAAAAGTTGTTGTCCTTTTGTTTTATCACAATCATAAATGGCAGCTCGGTAGGAGGATTTGCATTTAATTGAAATTGTTCAAGTTGGTGGAGCATAGAATAACAGCAACTGCAGGAACACTTGAAATATTGTGATGCGTTTTAAAAGTTACAGCCAGCGATTAAACGAGACTGTTCATTTAATTTAAGGATTATATAGTACACTGATGGGAAACTGTTCTTCTAGCGAAGACATGCACCTTTCTCGAACAAAATAGAACGACATTTATTTTATAAAGTTACTAGCGACCTACCTTTAGGGAGCCATGCAACCACCACGATAGTAGGGATGATTTGTGCCTTAAACTCGCTGACAGCGAATCACCTTGACTACCTCAAGGTATTTGGTGCCTTCTATTTGTGTCCTATTTGTCCAAGAAGGAATTTGGAGGCATTTTATATTTTCTAGTGAAAACAACCATATCAGGATTCAACCCAAACCTGCGTATGTTGCCGAATTCTGGACTGTATTGAAAGTGGTGATAATAAAATTGCTTTCCGTTATTAAGATGGAAAAGGTGTATGCATATGCCAATATCTTGGTAGCTTTACCCTTCCCTTGCCATATCTTCACCACTAATGTTCATAGCAACTAATATGCACCCTGTGGAGTGCTTCTTCAGCATTCCTTCATCATTCCAGTTGGGTTTCATTCCGCTCTATTTCTCAAAGCTCGAGAAATGTTGCATAGCAGGATCAAGACCTCTCTCTCTCTCTCTACTTTTCAGAATAGGTTCCGTAGAAACGTTAATGAAAGCTCCAAAAATTTTCCAGAACGCTCCAAGAGCGTAACCCTTATCTTCAAGAACCCTTTCGGTGTTAAATACTAACGTATGAAGTGCAGTCTCTACGGATTCTGTTTTCTCCTCCAATATTTTCTCTAAGTAGAAAGGAAGTTGAAGCTTATAGGTCTAAAACTTTCGAGTTGGGTTGTTTCTACCTGCCCTCGATATAAAAACGACCCCAGTCTTTATCCTTTTAATGGTTATCTAGTCCCCATTATGAAGGTAAGGGTCAGATAAGTTGTCATCGAGGTCATCCAACGACAAGATCAGAAATCGTGCTTCTTTGACAGGGTCGGACCAAAGGGAAAAGGGTGTCAGATGTGTAGGGATAGCTGGGCATGCAAAGAGATGGTTAGAGTCATGCAAGGACTTGTTGCATGCTGAAAATATGTTTGATATGTTGGAGTCGATTCTGGATAAGTAGGAGTTTAACCAGCCACAGGATCCAGAATGAAGCTATGGAAGGGTAACTCTTGATTCTCGCGGCAACTTGAGCTCTTCGTCTGCAAGTACCCCATTCACTGAAAGGGGGGTCGGTAAAAGTGTGGATAGCTCCACTGTAAATGGCAGTCAGTGCATGTCTGAAGTTAGTTGTGTCCGAAGTTAGTCGGTGTATTATGTCATGTCTTTGATGTAGTTGAGAAATAAAATCTTGATGCTCCTAGGAGGCGGTTCCGCTTCAAGCAAATGACTGCAGGGATGATTTCTATTAAAACAACCCAGCAGAAACTGCTTGGAGAGTAGTTCATTATGCTTCTAAAGATCTCCTGTAGCCAGAATAGACAAAGCACATTTTGCAACACGACTGCGAGGATTTCGTCTTTACCGGGAGATTTAAATGGATTGAATATGTAGATTTCCCTTTCTATTTTATACTCCGTAAATTTGTATTCTGGAGAGAATATTCCCTTCGTAGCTACAACTAACCGCGTCCTTACAGCCAGGAAAGAGCACACTGAAGAGGTCTTTTAATTAGTCCTCACAGCTTGTTCGTTCACTCCTCCAACTCTTTTGAATTAGACCAGGTTGAAGCAAAATTGTAAAAGAGATATGGATTAATTGAGACAATCTTTTCACTACAAGACAAAGATAGAGTTAAGAGAGCCTTCTACCCAAGGAATTACATTGCATGCAACAACAAAAACGTTATGAAACAAGGTACGTCTTGACTAGCAGTTAAATTGACGCAATAAGAGAGTGTGAATTGACAGAAGGTTTAAGTGATGCCAGATTTTTGTTACGAAAAACACGAAAATTACTCCATTCAAGAAAGGAAGACTGCGAAGAAGCCATTAACTCTTAGCATTTCAGGATGACGCGCAAAAATGCAGGAGACACAAATGTTTAAAATTTTCAGTTGAAAGCTGAGTGCTGGTGCTGAGTGCTACCAACCAGCCAACCACCTAACCTCCATTATACAACAAATGTAGGCTGTGTGCCAAGTGGAGTCACAACTTCACGCTGGCTGCCAGCAGCAACGGTTGTCTTCGGCGCTCTGTGCCTGGATGCTGCGCTACGCGTTACATGAGCAGTTAGTATCTCGGCAATTTCAACATGTCCGCATGTTGCAAACAACAAAATGTTGTCACTATTACTTTTGTTTTTGTTTCTGAGCATACAACGCATTGCAGCTGCGGCAATAAGAGGCAAGCGGCTGTTGACAAGAGTGCCAGCCTGCCTGCCTGCAAGGCGTGTTGAAATGCAACGTGTTTGTTTTTGCTATTATTTATTTTTATTTTTTTTTTGTAGAAGGAAGCTTTAATGTTACGCATGTCGTCGTTGTTGTTGTTAAATCGTTTTGTGAGTTGTTAAAATTTGCCAGTCCGAGACATGCTAAATTTTGTGAAAACCCAATACAATCATATGCATGTATGTAATATGTGTGTTTGTGTAACATTTATACCCTGCACAGGGCATATTAGGTTAGGTAAATCTGATAGGCGAATAAGCCCCGCATAGACCAGTTTTGATCCTTTGCAGTACAAGATGGAGTTCTGTTGCTTGGTCCAAGAGGAGCACTCATCCTTTAGGATGCCTGTGTTTGACGCGAATTTCAGAAAACTCTGTTAAACTCTAGTGATACCTGCTCCAGTGTATTATACCGTCGGGACGCCAGATGCTTACAGCGTAGTCGTGTCAATGCGGAACAAGTACACAAGAGATGCCTCATTGTTTCCCTGGTGTTCTGCTCTAGACATTTCCTGCAGTCTTCTGAATTTGTCAACCTCATCCTGCGGGCGTGTGTCGCTACCAGTTAGTATTCTCATCATGCTTTTTCAGTCTCTTCTATCGAGTGTCAATAGAAATTTTGTGTACTTCCGATCTACCATTTTGCACATGACTTTTGCAGTTTTACACCCAGGTGGCTCGTTCCATCGGATTTAGATTTTCTTTCCACACAGGGCATATTAAGTTTACCGGAAAGTTTCTAACACTCACAAGAAAACGTCAGAGATCATATCAAGTATAATGCGAGTATCAATGAGCAGTTTGATGAGCGGAGTCCTTTGGCTATGTCCGAGCTGTATAGGCCCGAAAGTATCCCAGTTTTAAAATATCGGTCTGAAAACTTCCATACCTCCTTTTCTCCCCAAGAAGCTGCTCATTTGTTGGAACCGCCAATATCGGACGAATATAGCATATATCTGCCATAGAACTGATCGATTCACTTCATGTCTTTACGGAAAACCTTTTAATTTGACAAGACATATTCACGAAATTTGCTACAGATTATTGTTCAAGGCGAGGATACAATCTCCGAACACATAGTTCGGATCGGGCTACCATAACAGCTCTCTGCTATACAAACTGGCCGATCAAAATCCAGATAAATATATTTTTTAACCCCTTTTTGTTTTAAAAATGGACCTATGAAAGGTATTATAACCGAAATAACGATTTTCCTTTTTTTCTTCTATTTTTTCTTTTATTTTTGCTGCCTCTTGTACACACCAACTAGTTACTCGTGTGTCTGCATATTCAAATTATTTCGTTCGTTTTATTTTATTTATTTTCTGACTTCAACAGCTTGTCTCCTGTCCCAAAAGCAACAGTCCCAGCCGGTCGTCCGCTCGTTGCCTTGCATTTATCTGCATGTCTCGTAAAGCTATTAAGGCGGGTCTGCCATGTCATCGCCTGATTGACGCGTCGGCAACGCGAACAGCAACAACAACAGTGGCAAACAAGCGAAACGCTCCGGGCTCGGCTGCTGTTGGTAGCAAGCTTTTTAGGACTCTTATTTTTTGGAGTACAATTATTTAAATTTTTCATGTCGTGATCCAAATTGTTGCGTTGACTTAGTGCTTTCGACGAAGTCGTCAGCGCGTTGCTTAATTGTTACAGCGCTCTTGCTGGGCTTAGCCATAAGTAACTGTCAAAACCGGACAATCTGAAAAGACAGCTTACTAACCATGCCGAAACTGGCATATATAATAGCAGATAATATGTGGGCATGTTGCATGCAACAAATTCCTTGGGTAGACGCAACAAATTAGTGTGGCTAGACGGAAATATATATTAAGATAGGATAAGGTAAATAAATGAGGATTGCACGATCTGTAAACTTCCCATAGGTATGGAAGTGTGTGCCATTTTCGAGCCGTCAGTGTACCACTTCATCCCTAAGCAGTAGATCGAGAGTAAAATCATTCCGTTCAGCCTTACTGCTAAGGGTACCTTTGAACTTCTTGGCGAAGTTTACTCTTTTGGTAATGCTGTGCCTTGAGAGAAGAGCAAATGGTATTACGAGTTATGACAATTAAGTAATGAGACTGATTCCATAAATTAAATATTTGAAAATTATTCTACAACTCTGCCATCCCCTTCAAAGTAGTCCCCTTGGGTAGCTATACAGAGATTCCAGCGCGTTTTCCATGCTTCGTAACATTTCTGGAACGCTTCGACTGGGATGTCCGTAAGTACTCTCGTCACGGCCGCCTGGATGTCCGTAATCGACTCAAAATGGGTTTCTTTGACCACCGATTTTGTTTTAGGAAACAAAAAAAGTCACAGGGTGACACGTCGGGCGAATAAGGCGGCTGTTGCAACACGGCGATCCCTTTAGAGGCCAAATACTGGGACACGCTGAGGGCGGTGTGGCCCGGCGCGTTGTCGTGATGAAGGATCCAGTTACGAGCGATGTCTGGGCGTACCCTGTTGACTTGTTTTCGCACTTAAGTCCTTCAACCGCTGGGATATATACAAGGTGCGTTCCAAAGTAAACAGGACTTTAAAAAAACATAATAAATAGTTTTTTTTCAACAAAATCAATTTATTTTATTCAAAATAGTCTCTTTCTGCTTCAATGCAGCTTTTTGCCCGGTCCAAAAGCATGTCGAGCGAGTGTTTTAGCTCGCTGGCCGGTATGGCCGCCAGTATGTCGGTGCAAGCCTTTTCAATGGCCTCTAACGTCTGCATAACGCTTTCCTTTCATGGGCAAATGCATTTTTCCGAAAAGGAAGAAGTTGCACGATGTCATATCAAGTGAATACGGGGAGTGGTTAATGGTTAAAATGTGATTTTTGATAATAATCTTTTTAATGCTGTCCTTCGAATGTTGGATTCTGAGCAATTTTTGATCGTCAGTCAATTTGTGTGGAACAAACCGTGCACCCGTGTTCAATTTCATTTCCATGAATTTCAATGATGATTTCGTCTGACTTTTGATGAATTCACGCACAGTTTCGGTGGAATTTTCGGTGATCCCGTATTTTGATTGGCCCACATGTTGATTGCCCTTTATGTCCTCACGACCATTTTGAAAACGTTGAAACCACTCGTGCACTTTGCTACGGGATAGGCAATCATCGCCATAAACTTGTTTCATCAACTGAAATGTTTCGGTAAAAGTTTTACCAATTTTAAAACAAAATTGAATGTTGGCTCTTTCGCTCGAAGCTCATTTACGCACCGATAGCACAAACATACTGACACTTAAAACGCAATAACTTCACTTCCAATCAATGAAATGTCATGAAATTCCCACTGGACAATCGATAAAGATAGCTGATTCTAACCCACCAGTCGACATATAGATGGCGCCACCATGGGGCGCTAGATTCAAAAATTCCTGTTTACTCTGGAAAGCACCTTGTATATTTACCAATACACATAGACTCTACGTAGGAGCTGAGTTAGTTCCTGTTCCATTCGTGGTACGAAAACAAGTATGTGTGCTAATAGCGGTCTCTCGCGTTCGGTCGATAGGTAATGACGTACCTCTGTGCATCCGTTATTTCAAAAAGAAGCTTCTCATAATGTCAGTAGAGAAGATGACAGACCTTATATTTGTGGAATAACAAGAAGGATCATGCACATAAAAAAGAAGAAGCTTGACTCGACAAAGTATAAGAATTCAAGTTCTTAGTAGACACACCAAGGGGTTGGCCTTCTCTGTCGCTTGTATTATCGAAAAAGTATCGAAGAATTTTGACTACACCTTCAGCGACATGCTTTGTAAGCTCGTCCCGGTTGTTTTAAAATACATCGGGATTGTATGTACGTTAATAATCTCGACACTTATTGTCGAGATAGCAAATTAGAGGGCAAATATTTACCTATCCAAAATGTAATGGCATGTTGAGGTCCATATTTTCAGCCAAATCAATAGAATATCCAATACTTCCATAACTTTGTCGACGATATTTGGATTTCTAGCAAAACAACTATTGGAGGAAATTTAGCTATATTATTTGTTTATAAAAAGCAATCCACAAGGAATATAGCTCGACTCAACACATTTCGTTTAGTCTTTTGAGTATGAAGTTTGTCGTACCAGAAGTTCGGAACCATTTGCAAATACGATGCCGACATGGAAATCGCAAAAAAGATGCTTGACCCTACATTCATCCTACGCTTCAGTACTATGGCGTCGAAAGTCTCCAAATATCTAGCGGATAAGGCTCGAAAAATGAGCCGAAAGCAAAAAAAAGGCACTCATAGTCCTTTCACAACGTCAAACGGTCAACACGAAGTACTAATGTGCCATTTTGAAGCGTCTAATGGAATAGTTAGCAGAAAATGCAGATTCCAGCATGATTGTGACTGACTTTTAGACCAAATATGAATTTGCAGACATAGCTCCGTGATCGTATTTGGTGGGAACCAAACTATTTTCTTTCTTTAAAACTGAAAAAAATATGCTTGGGGGAACACGTGGTGCGTCTAAGTTATTAAAATTCATTCGCTAAAGGCACTGAAAGCCATCCCAGATGAGGCTTATAGCAAGTGTATGGAAAGCTGGATTTGGAGCTGACATGGTTGTATCAGTTCAAAATGAGTCTATAGATATTTCTATTTAAATACAGGGTGGCTGATGAAAGCCGCTACCAAAAAAAAAAAATTAAATAACTTTTTTTCTATTTAATAAATCTGGTTAATTTTTTTTTTATTTTGCAGATTGACTTTTACATTTAACAAAAATGGATAACTGGGACACTGAAACAAGAATTTGGATTGTCCGCCGCTATCACGCACTGGAGTCCGTAGTTTCGGTTCAAAGAGAGTATAGGCGCACGTTTGGCGGCAATCCTCCGAGCAGATGGACCATAATGAGACTTATAAACAATTTTGCCGAGCATGGGACAGTCAACAGAAGACCTTACCATCGAAACCCTTCAGTTCGAACGGAGGAAACAATCGCTGCTGTAGCTGCTGCCATACAAAACAATCCACGTGTTTCGACAAGAAGCTTATCTGCTCAAATGGGTGTAAGCAGACAGTCATTACAGTCAATTATGCAAAAAGATTTGGACTTATTCCCATATAAAATTCAAATAGCCAACAAACTGAACGCTGCAGACTTGCCGATTCGCTTGGAATTTTGCCAGAAGATGCTTCAAATGGTGGAAGAGGATGGAAACATGTTGAACTGTCTTTTCATGTCTGACGAGGCCCATTTCGATTTAAACGGCAACATAAACAAACAAAATTGTCGAATATGGAGTGCTTCCAACCCACAGATACTCCATGAGACGGAATTGCATCCACTTCGTGTCACAGTGTGGTGTGCAGTTTCATCACGCTGCATTGTCGGGCCCTACTTCTTCGAAGAAAACGGTCACACCGTTACGGTTCTGGAGAGCGCTACTTGAGCATGTTGAGAGAGTTTTTCTATCCAGAATTACGCCGAATGAGAATTTCTTTCAACTCTGTGTGGTTTCAGCAAGATGGTGCAGCTCCTCACACAGCCCAACCTGTTATGACAGAATTGCGACGAAAATTTCCCAATAAGCTGATATCCAGAAACTCCACATTCCGTTGGCCACCCAGGTGCCTGACCTTACTGCACCTGACTTTTTCTTGTGGAGTTATTGCAAATAGGAATTCTACAAAGAAAAACCAACAAATTTTAATGAACTAAGGCAATCCATTCGAGAAACAATTGCGGCTATTCCTGTCTCAACTCTCCAAGCAGTAATGAACAACTTTTTGGTAAGATGCCGAATATGCATCAACGAACAGGGGGGCACTTAAATTCCATTATTTTTAAAACTAATTAAGCTATGTTTAATAAAATTGAATGAGCTTTAACATGAATAAAAGAAAAATGAATTCCATACACTGAAAAAAAAATTATTTGAGTTTCTTAATGTAGCAAAATTCATCAGCCACCCTGTGCATAAAAATGCTTTGGTTTTTTGTCAGTTCGAGTCAAATTTGTGTATAATGAGAATAAAGAAAAATTCCATACAGTTCTTGAGGAACCATCTCATATGGTACAACGATTTTAAAGCGCTAGACAGAGTGTAAAAAGGAAAGAAATCTTGAAATTCACGTTACAAACTGATTGCCCACACGTTTCCTTTTAGCAAGAGACTTAATCTACATGCAGCATTGCATTTTCGCACAATACACCCAGTGACTGGTGTTGCATAAAGCGAAAAGGTAGAAAAAGCAAAAAGCCATTAAGTCGAATTATCGCATTAAAAAGCGAGTATTCGCGTTCTTATCAATTTAACACGCCCACTAAATGGAAATTAACTGCTCACAACACGCTCGGTTAGTCGTGCAACATTATGAGCAGGATGAAGATGGAATTAAGTACATTAAAGCTTGAGCAAAAAAACAAAACGAAGACGTAGCCGATGAAAGGAACTGCAATAATTGCAGCTTGCAGAAGTCAAAAGGCAAGCAGAGCTTTGTGTTGCCAACAGCGGAGGAAATGAATGCATCTGGATAAGAAAGACAGCAACAACAAAAAAAAAAAAAAAAAAAAAAAAACCCTGAAAATAACTGCTTTAAAAACACGAAAGTGTACATGGATTAATGTTGTTTTGGCGATAAGCGCAGCCGTCGCATTTCACGAATGTATGTATAGAATGTGTAGTACATGGGTGAAAGACATGAATGCGGTGATAATGTGCAACAACTTGTGGCAACAACGAAAACAAAGTTAATGCGCTTTGCACGCAATTTTACTTGCACTTCGTTAGCATCTTGTTATTTCGCTTGACGTGTTTGATTAGTTGTTGCTTTTAACATTTTGTTTCGGGTATACATTGCAGACCGCAAGACAGTAAGACAGTAAGACAGTAAGAGTTCCCAGACTGTCACACAATGCCAAAGTAGTAACATATGTGCTTACATATGTATGTATGTATATTCTCTTATGGGTTTGTAAAACAAGAAAAACGTTCACTTTGGTGAAGCACTTAATTTTGATCGTTCAGTTTGTATGGTAGCTATATGATATAGTGGTCCACTAAAAAAGGAATTGGTTTTGAGTGGTCAGTTTATATGAAAGCTTTATCCCATAGTAGTCTGATGTCGGCGATACCGACAGATGAGCAGCTCCTTGGCGAGAAAAGAGCATGTGCAAAATTTGAGATCGATATCTCAAAAAGAAGCGACTAGTTCGCTTACATACACACAAATTGGCGATATGGTCTCCGACGTTATCTTCTTTGTGTAGCAAAGGTTGAGGCAAACTTAAGCGAATATACGCTGCTTAGAGGATAACCAAGTAAACTGTGTTTAAGAGCAACTTCGGCGCATCGGGAACTCCAAAAAATTTACGGAGGTGCTGCCCAAAGTCAAACAACGTGCCATAGTTGGTTTCGTAGTTTCACAACGGCGATTTCGATATTAACAACCGTCTGCGTGAAGGAAGACCAGACACTTGCGAATAAGGTGAATTGGGGCAATGCTCGATGACGATCCGTGACAAACGCAAGAAGAGTTTGCTTTAGCATTGGGAGTCGCCCGAAAAGCCAAATCAAAGCAACTATAGGCGCTGGGAATGTTTCAAAAACAAACAACTTGGGTTCCTTTTGAGTTCAATACCAGGAGAGGAATGAAAAAGTGATTCTGCTGCATGACAACACTCAGGCCTCACGTTACCAAGATCATTAAAACCTACTTGGAAACGCTTAAATGGGAAGTACTACTCCACCCCCACCCGCTATATTTCTCAGATATTGCACCATCCGATTTTTATTTGTTCCGTTCAATGCCACATGGTTTGTCAGAAGCAGTTCTACTCACAAGACGACATCGACGAAATGGCTTTATTCTTGGATAGCATTACAAGATGAACAGTTTTACCGAAATGGTATTCGTGCTTTCCCCAAAAATGGCGAAAACTTGTAACTAACGATGGACAATAACAACGTCAGCCTAGGAATTCAACCCAAAACTCTTGTCAACAGGTGCTACTTCGACTGAGTAGGCAATTGAGAATTAAGGTCATCTCCCGACGAACGCAGACCGAATTCTACAAGTCACTCATCATTCCCTCCCTGTTTTATGGTGCAAAGGCAAGGACGATGACAACAACTGATAAGTCGGCGCTACGACTTTTCGAGAGAAAGATGTGAAAGATTTATGGTACTTTGCGCATTGACCGCGGCGAATATCGCATTCCATGGAACGATGAGCTGTATGAGATGTACGACGACATTGACATAGTTCAGCGAATTAAGAGACAGCGGCTGGGCTAGCTAGATTATGTCGTTCGAAAAGATGAAAACACACAAGCGCTGAGAGTATTCGACGTAGTACCAGTCGGGGAAAACATAGGAAGAGGAAGTTGGAAACACAGGAAGAGGAAGTTGAAAACACAGGAAGAGGAAGTTGGAAACACCAGGAGGAGAAGGACTTGGCTACACTTGGAATCTCCAATCAGCGCCAAACAGCGAAAAGGAAGAACGACTGGCGCGCTATTGTAAACGCGGCTAGAATCGCGTAAGCGTTGTCTGCGCCAATAAAGAAGAAGAAGAAAACGGTTAAATATGAAGTTGGAGAAAAATTTTAATAAGGTCAGCTGTTGTCATAAAACGAAATTACTAAAAGAGCGACCCAACAAAACTGTACTATGTCGGCTCAAAATACTTTTGGCACTAATTTGAAGAGTTAGGCACCATTTGGTTGTGATTTTGAGAAGAAGATGATGGTCCTAGAAAAAGCTGAAGAGCTGCTAAAGAGATCGCTTAAAAATATTTAACAACGTTCGTCGCGTTACCAACCTAACCTAACACTAACCGAAGCTAACCTAACATTAAATACCACAAACTGTGAAAACAAGTGGCAACAACAAAGCACACAAAAGCATGCTGATGACATTGATCTGTAAATAGTGCATACAACAACAGCAGCAAAAACACATGGTACACCCACAATGCTGGTCGCGACCATATCGTTGGAATAATACGAGTGCTATGCATAAACAATTAGCAGCTGCGGTAACGACGTCCACCGCGAAACCGCAATTACATGTAATGGCCAGCAAGCAACACCAGGCAAATCAACAGCAAACCACAAAATGCGCCAACACCAAACGGCAACATGCACACGAGTGTAGCGAATAAATATGAGCCTCCAACAGCACAGCAACAACAATCCAATAAACATGTAAGGTCTCGCGCCTACATAAATACATCATACCGACTGGGTGTGATTAAGCGATAGCTGCAGACCAGTCAGCACGCCAACGAATGTGTGGACATGTACATTAGCACAACGACAACAACAAGAACAACAACAACTGAAAACACGCGAAAATAACGCATACGCGTTAAGGCTGAGCTGCCAACCGAACTGACATGACGACTGCCCATTAATGTGAAAATAAATAAAATTTGTACCAGCCGCTAAACTAAACCAAGCAGAGCTGATGGACAGATTTGGTGTGGCAGCCTGGAAGCAGGCAACAGCTGTACGAACCAGCTTGACTTACGGGCAGGCAGGCAGACAGACATGCACACGACGTCAGTCAGGCACAGACCGACGCCCAAACACTTCAACCGACCACAAGCGGCAATGTGCATTGGGCGCTCGGCCAGCTCGGATGCTGTGGTTGGCACATTGCAACGACCGAACCGGCGACTGGGCACCACGGTGCAACAAGAGGTGTGCGCGCAACACTATAATAATTATGTTAGCGATCGAGACAAACATGTCGTCGGCGTCGACAAGCGGTGCACTTACCAGCTGCAGCGGGGAGTTAAGCGCTGTGGTATCGCCCTGCACGAAGTAAAAAGGGCAGCGAAGTAAGCGACACGCTGACCAGGCAGGTAAGCGGACTGCCAGACAAACGGTCAGTCTCGTCGTATTGCACCATCACAACAGCTGTTAGTGCAATCGGGTGTCAACGAGTGTTGACGTGTCGGGCTGTGGTGGCTCATGTCGGCACTGCTGTGCGTTGAATAGGAAAAACCAACCAATCAGTAAACGCAAATTTGTTTAAATAAGCGCAAATACGATTATGTCGTCTGCGTTGATGGTTGAGTGGGAAGGTGGGCCACCTGTGGGCGGTGAACACGTAACCCAGGCACATACTTGTAGGTAACTAATGAGTTCAATGAACAAATATTTGTTAACAGGACAGGTCCTACATGGATATCAAGTGCGTTATCGAGGATGAAATGATTCGAGTGTCGAAGAAGATATGCTATAGATGCAAGAAGGTTTCGATCAATTTGGATGCTGCGGTTGTCTTGGCGAGAAACGTGATTCAATCTGTATTTGGAAAAGGAAGAAACAGTAAAAGGGTCACTTTGTAATAAAATTCAGTGATGAATCCCTGCAGATTCTTGAGTGCTGCACTACCTTCCGAAATTTATTTTTCGGATTTCTTCGACTTCGACTGTTTTGGTTGTTGTTGTTGTTATGGAGGCAGAAAATATTCCTAAGTAATTTCGGGGAATGGGCGCGAGTTGATAGCCCTAGACCGGATAAAAATCGGGGTCCGTTGCAGTCCCTTAGACCCCAGTGTCATGGGAATGACCCAAGTGTCATGGGAATGACCCGAGTGTAATGGGAATAACCCGAGTGCCACGGAAATATCCCGAGTGTCATGGGAATGACCCGAGTGTCGTGGGAACGAATCGAGTGTCATGGGAACGACCCAAGTGTCGTGGGAATAAATCGAGTATCGTGTGTATGTCCCAAGTGTCGTGGGAACGACCCGACTGTCAGGAGGAACTGGGTTGGTGCACCGCCGCCTTCGAAGCCCACTATGGGCTTGATAACTCAGCAAGCTTATATTAAATCGTCGATCTTTTACGTGGGAAGTCATAAATTTGTTTTTCCACATTCGTGGTCTAAGCTCTTATATATGGACATGTGTCAGCAAGCTTTAAGGTCAAAAGAACTGTAGCTAGTGGGATACAATAATATATTCTATATTGTTATTTATCGACGACAACTAAATATCGATTGTTCTGATACCGAAAAAAGCAATTGGTAGAGACGAACCTTGTGACGCTCTGGGCGTGAACGAACTTATTTAATTTGAGGTACAAAGATCTATGGGGATCTGGAGTTTATGGGTAACACAAAGGACGAATATCTATCCAAGTGAGATCTATCGATTTTGGATCAACTCTTCGACCTAACCTAAAAAACATAAAATAAAAGAAAAAACATAAAATAAAGAATACATAACAAAATACAAGTAAGAACTAGCAACAACAGCAGTCTCATCAATTTATCCAGAGTTTAGGTTGAGACAGCAAAGCAAATTGTCATTACTTAGACGGCCAACTAGCAAACTCGATTGCTTGGTTAGCTAAGTGCCGTACTAGAACTGCTGCTGGGGGCGCTAAAATGAAAACAAGCAGCAACGAGGCGTTCGAAAAGCAAACTGCAACAACGTGCATGCAAAATTCTCGAGTGGTGGCTGCAGATGTCGCAGCCAAATGCTGGAGCTACTATCTACCACTAAGGCAGCAGACAGCAAAACCAGGAACGGCAATCAACAAGCCAACTAACCACCGTTGGCCGTTTGCTGTTGCGGTTTAAACCGAATTCGGTGTGGACAATGAGCAAAGAATTGCTGTTACAGCTTTATATTTTGATGCGCGCTGGATGCTGTTTGTATTGGCAAAACAAGATACGAAACCATGGAACAAACTGCCTAAATGAAGGATGACGGTATAGCGATTAAGGGTACAGTACCCTGTAGAGAAAGGTAACTGAAAAGTTAAGGAAGAACTGAACATTGCACAGGTTGTGGTCGAGTCGCGGTGAGTTGATGCGAACGTTGGTCAGGCCAGGATTGACGGACTAGAATGTTTTGCTATATGTTTGGTGGGATTTACAGAAAATAAACTACTAAGGGCTATGACTAAGCTCATAATTTGGAGCTATACTGTCAACAATTTGACCACCTGTGACCTGTGAATGACCTGTAGCGGTTAGTTTTAGCCAATAAGAGAAGAATTATGTTACAGAAGTCGTCCGAAACTCCGTGAACTTGATTAGGAGATTCTTATGCGTACACCTTATAGTCCGGACAACATTTTGACCACCTGAAGAAGGCAGTCGCCCAGTTGCGATCAGTTTTAGAAAATAGGAGAGGATTTATATTCCAGGACTCGTCTGAAACTCCGTGAACTTGGTTAGGGTATTATTTTGAGTACATCGCATAGTCCAGACAACTATTTAACGAACTGAAGAAAGAAATCGTCCAGTAGCGGCCAGTTTTAGCCAATAGGAGAGGAATTATGTTCCAGGACTCGTCTGAAACCGTGAACTTGATTAGGAGATTCTTATGCGTACACCTTATAGTTCGGACAAGAATTTGACCACCTGAAGAAGGCAATCGCCCAGTGGCGACTAGTTTTAGAAAATAGGACAGAAATTATGTTCCAGGACTCGTCCGAAACTCTGCGAACTTGGGTAGAAGGTTCTTTTAAGTACACCGTATAGTCCGGACAACTATTTAACGAACTGAAGAAAGAACTCGTCCAGTAGCGGCCAGTTTTAGCCAGTAGGAGAGGTATTATGTTCCAAGACTTGCCAAAACTCCGTTAACTTGGTTAGAAGTTTCTTATGCGTACACACCTTATGGTCCAAACTGCTATATAACCACTTGAAGAAGTAATCGGGCAGTAGCGGCCAGTTTTAGCCAATAGGAGGGGAGTTATGTTCCAGGACTCGCCCAAAACTCTGTGAACTGGGTTCGGACGTGACACCAAGTGATTATTATTTGTTCGTGTGTATGGCAAATGAGTTTACTGGTGAAAAATTTGGCTCGAATGAAGAGCCAGAAGATTTCCCTACAAGGTAGCACGAAAATTGTCGTGCGCACATTTACAGTGGTGGCCATAACATATGCAACTAATACATTAGTTTAGTAAAAGTGTATATATTTTACCAATAACCTTTACAGACCGTTGATTGAATATGAAATTATTAAAATTTGGTATTTTTACTTTTATTTAGCGTTTTTAAACAAAAAAATTTCATTCATAAAAAAAGAAATAAGAGTACCATTTTGGTTTCAACTCTAAAATTACGTGGACAAAACATATGCAACTTTTTGGAAACAATGGTAAATAATGGGTGTTACTAATATTTTGATCCAAATCCATAGTTTTTTTATTACTTCCGCATATCTTCTCGTGATTGACACATTTAAATTATTTATGATTTTCATCAGAATCGATTTCCAAGCTTCTTGAAGTCTTTTAAAGAGTTCATCGCTATTTTTAAGGATAGTCGTATCTATGCGCCTGTTAACCAGCTCCGTTAAGTTTATAATAGGGTTGAGATCTGGGGGCTGTGGTAGCCTTTCCATAACATTAACGTTTTGCTTCAAACCAAGACTTGATACTACTTTAGCCGTGTGGTTTGCGTCATTGTCCAGTTGGAAGTCTGAACCGAATGGCATTTCCCACCCAGCATAGTGCAGCATTATACTCTCTAAAATACATTTGAAGTCGTATTGATTCAAAATTCCATTAATCTTATACAATTGGCTCAATTTCGTTAGCAGAAAAGCAGCCCCACACCATTACATTTCCTCCACCATGCCTTACTGCTATGTTGCAATAACGAAGATCATATTTTTTATTTACTGGCCTTCGCACATAAGACATTCCATCACTTCCTATTAAGTTAAATTTTGATTCATCACTGAATATAACCTTTTTCCATTTAATAATTGGCCAACTTAGATGTCTTTTAGCGAATTTTAAACGCTTGGCTTTTTTTTACCGAAACCATCGGTTTGTACGAGGGACGCCACTTCTTCGGGAAGCTTCTAAGAGGCGCCTACGCACACTTTTTGTGTATATTTGCAAATATAAATCTTTAATTATTTGTGATGAGACAATTTCAAGATCTTTTTCGGTAGTTGCACTATTGAATTGTCTGTCTTTGGCTCCTTTAGCGAATGCGACCGCCTCGGTTTATAATAAAAACTTCTTTTGTTGTAACGATTTTTTTTACTATTCGTGAAATTGTGCTTTTGTGCATTTCATATTTTGTAGCAATGCTGTTTTGTGCCATTCCTTTCTCAAAATCAGAAAGAATTCTCTTCCAAAGTTCAATTCCAAAATTGTCTCCTGCCATTTTCAATAAAACAAAAACCACGTTTCTTTGGCAGAATTAACAAAAGAATTAATTTACAAAAACTAACGATATTGAATTATTTATAATGTGGAAGCACAATAGTAACGGAAAAATACCGCTATAATAGTGTTACTTGAACTCAAACTCGGAGTTGCATATGTTTTGTCCACTTAATTTTAGAGTTGAAACCAAAATGGTATTCTTATTTTTTTTCTTATGAATGAAATTTTTCTGTTTAAAAACGCTAAATAAAAGTAAAAATACCAAATTTTAATAATTTTATATTCAGTCGACGGTCTGTAAAGGTTATTGGTAAAATATATACACTTTTTCTAAACTAATGTGTTAGTTGCATATGTTATGGCCACCACTGTATGTGTTTGTAGAGCCCATCAGCAACGTACCCAGCCTTGGCAGTTAAACGCATTAAAACGGACTTATCACATCATCACATCACTGAATAAGCAACCAGCCAGCCAACAACTAGCCTATGGCCGCCCTGTCTTGCTTGCCTACATACTTGACTGGCCTTTGCGAACCCTAGCTGAGTCCTTTTAATGGCCCTGCATACATATGTATGTATGTATGTATAAAACGATATCGTTGTTGCAGCCTATAAGTAAACGTTAACCATGACCAATGCCATTAAGAGATTAAGGCATGCAACAGTGGGCATTGAAAACAAGCCAAGAATAATATACACAGATAGAAGGGTATGGCGAGCTTTTTGCAACAACACGGTTCACTTTGGAAGGCAGCAACGTTGTTTTTATGTAAGCAGATAACAAACGACAACAACAGCAGCAGCAGCAGCAACTGTACTCACACTGCCTCGTGGGTAATAGTACATCGACGGGCGCAGTTACTGTACTTGCGGCTAGCGCAGAGTGAGCGTAAAAACGTTAAATAACCAAAACCAAAAGTATTTAATCATTGTATTTAAATTATAATGTAAGCATCCATGGAATCTGATTACATGTTTAAAGATACGTTGCGGCTGTAGCTGCCGCGCCAACGAGCAGCAAGGGCGCCATGAAAGGATGCTGGCAGCCACCAGCGCAGCAAACGACAAGCAACCGCAAATATACCAGTTCACTCATGAAGTAAGCGCTCACTGCTTGTTATGCCATAGGCAGTAGGTTCTTGAGTGCAGCAAGCGACAAGTAAGTGTGGAAGCGCAGGCAATCGTTCGCGGGAGCGGCAAAAAATCAAAATAAATAATACCAGAAATATATGTGGGGAAAGGAGCACATTTGCTGATTGCAAAGCTTTTTAACGTTGCTTGGATTGTCGTTGTTGTTGTTGTTTTTGCTACAATTGCAATCGCCGTCGCAGATCGTTAGGCAAGGTCAGCAATTTTTTTGCCATTACAAACGATAATGATGATGATTTCTTTGCTGCGAGATATTAAGTAAAGATTATGGAGAACAAGTGTAAGCAGAAATAAAAGTTAAAATAACTTAACAAGGATAAAAGAATTACAGTTTTCCTGAATCATTATCGAAATTGCTGCTAATTATAATTATTAAGTGGTACAAAGCAAGTCTCGCAAGTCCGTTCAAATGATTTTCGTGGATATTTTGGGTATGAAACGCGTTTTTGCTTGACTCGTCTCGACAAAGCTGAATTTTTTTCAAAAAGCTTACCGTAAACAGGTCTCTTTGGACATGCTTGACCGTGCGAATTCCGATCCCTGACTCATGGAAAGCATTATATGTAGCTACCGATAAGACTGGGGTTTATGAATTTGACAACCAAACAAGTCAACAATCATCGGAATGGAGGGAAGAAAACGAGCCGGAACCAAAAAAAAAAAAAAACAAAAACACGCTAAAGTCGCTCAAAAAACAAGGTGATGCTCATTGTTTTTTTTTTTTTTTTGCGATATTCGTGGTTTGGTGCATGATGAATTGGTTCCGAAGAGTCAGACGGTCAATAAGGAGTTCTATTTGGTCATATTGATCCTATCGGTTACAACAGCGTAAAAACGGCCTGCGGAATTGTGGAAGAACATTTTATGGATTCACGGAGATTTGGCTCGGATATTTGTATATATGTATGTTTGATAAGTTCTCGGAACTTTCTTTCTGGGCATAAAAAACTTCTTGGCAAATTTAATACATGAAGTTCAGGGTGATAACAACGAAAAATCAATATCCAGTTGTCATCGAAAGAAAGAAAAAGATCAAGATCAAGTGCAGCAATAATCGTGTAAAAGCCAAATCAAACCAAAGATACACTCTGTTAATTTTTCAATTTCAACTTTAACTCCGCCCAAACATACAGAGAAATCGATGTTAAAAGGACTTACGAAAATAGAAGCACAATTTGGACCGCTAACACAGTCAAGTCGGGGGTTAATGGTGTGATGAATCATATACTGATAGAGAATCGGAAAATTGCAATTTTCAACGAAAAAATAAAAGCAAATAATGAAAACTTCCTGCTCAAACGCGCATTTCTCTTTCTTTAAAATATATTTGGCGACCTGGACTGGATATTTTTAGCACGAAAATGCGTCAATTCATACCATCCATGGGTACAAAGCCCACTCTTTCGATGTTCAGGATGCACTCTATACCTCACAGACCTAAATCTTATAGAGAAAGCCTAAAGATGGTTCGTTTGAAAGGTGTAATTGGGTGGTAAGGAAAGTGATCGCTGACCAAAGACTCGATTTTCCATCCGTTACATTAAATTTTAAATATATTATAACAAAAATTATACGATTATCTCCCAAATGGAAGCAGTCATTTTCAACTAAAGAGCGTTCACCCATTAATAATAATTTCTGTTAAAAAAAAATTTGAATTAGAACTACAGCGCGCACCGAAAACGCTATTGTTAATGTGGAGCAGAGTATCGAAGAAGACCATCCATCAACGTGCACAACAATTGTAGCTGTGCCTATACATTATATAGAAGCATTTGCGAAATGATCTTTGCTTACGGGCTGACAAAATCCAACTCGTACAAGAATTGAATTCGAACTAATATCAAGCGCGTCGCATGTTCGGTGAATAAGCCCAAAACGAGATGACCACAGATCCTGATTTTCACAAAAAAAATGTTGTTCAACAATGAATGTTGCATGTGTATGGTACGTTAATAAACAAAATTATCGCATTTGAACTCATAATAGCCCACAAGCCATAGTTCAGACGCCATTATATCCTCAAAAAGTCACTGTTTAGTGTACTCAATTGGCAAAAGAGATCATTGGTCAACATTTATTCAAAAATGAAGCCGGCGATAATGTTACAATCAATGGGAAACACTAAACAGTCCCACTTTTTCGTGCCTGAATTGGAGGATTGTTGATATAGATGACTTTTAGTTCCAAAAAAAATGGCGCTACTTGACGTGAAACCAACGAAACAATCAATTTATTGAATGGAACTTTTAGTGAGCGCATTCGCTCGCGTCGTGGATCTATATCGTGGTCTCCAAGATCATAAAAATAACATCGCTGGACTACTTTTTGTGGGATGTTCAGTCGCTTGCCTTCAAAAATAAACCCGAGACGTTTGTCGCCTTGGAAAAGAATATTCGGCGTTTTATAGCTGACACAAAGCTGCAAAAAGTGGTCGAATATTGGTCGTTTCAGCTAGAATTCGAGGTTTTAAAACGTAATGGCAAATCTTTATCTTTAGAATAACTGAACTTTTGGCCATAACAACAAAATATATGCGTTTTATTTATTTTTGTAAACAACATGTCTAAAAAATACTCTTTAGTTTGACTTACATTGATAAAATAATTTCCAATGGAGCATAAACCTTAGGTTCCGATAACTTACCTGCAAAAGAAGAAAGCAATTGAAAATTAGATTTCTACTAAAATAAATTACAATTGTAATAAAATTAGCATTAAGATGTATTTTAATATGTACTACTGTGCCCAAATATTATTTTAAAAATTTTTTATTTATTCTTCTAAATCAATTTCATCCCCTTCAAAGTAATCCCCTCCCGATGCAATGCACTTATGCCAACGGATTTTCCAATCTTCGAAACACTGGTTGTAGTCACTTTCCGGGATGGCCTCAGTTCTGTCTTCGCTGCGGCTTGAATCTCCTCTATCGTAAAAAACGGTGTCCCCGGAGCGGTCTTTTGAGCTTGGTGAACAGCCAGAAGTCGCACGGTGCCAGATCAGGTGAATACGGTGGTTGCGGAACGATATGGGTTGTGTTTTTGGCGAAATGATTACGAATTACGAGGGCAGTACGGGATGGTGCATTATCGTGATGTAAAAACCAAGAATTGTCTTTCCACAATTCCGGCCTTTTTAGACGGATAGCGTTACGCAAATCACGTATAACGTTCAAATAATATTCCTTGTTGACTGTTTGACCGGTTGGAAGGAATTCATAATGCACAACACCACGATAATCAAAGAAAACAGTCAACATGACCTTGATTTTTGAGCGAATTTGGCGCGATTTTTTTGGTCTCGGCTGTCTTTTGGCACGATATTCGCTCGATTGATCGGTTGTTTCGAGATCGTAAGCATAGATCCAAGTCTCATCGCCAGTTATAATGCATTTCATGACACCCTGGTAGTCGGAAAGCATCGTTTCACACACTTCAACGCGACGCCTTTTTTCCAAAAAATTCGATGTTTTCGGTACCAGTCGAGATTTGACGCGCCCAAAACATCCTTCAAAATGGTATTGGCTGAGCCTTTCGATATGCCAACTTCATCCGCAAGGTCTCTATTTGTTAATTGACGGTTTTTCAACACCAAATCTTTAATTTGTTGAACGTGAGCTTCATCGGTTAAGGTTGATGGTCGCCCTGGACGCTCTTCGTTTTCGACACGTTTACGGCCGGCTTGGAACTCACTATACTACTTGTAAACATTTTTTTAGACATAGCTTCATCACCAAAGGCTTTCTGCACCATCCTCAACGTATCCGCAGCAGAAAATTGATTCCGTAAACAAAATTTAATGCAAATTCTTTGCTCAACAAATTTCGATATCGCAAAAAACGAAAAACTCACTTTTAGCAGCTCACAAAACGACACGTATCTCAAACACTAATGAATATTTTGACATGAAATTTGACATAAATGTGACTGACAGTACTACCAACCTAAAAAAAATAATTCTCCATATCCTTCAACGCGCGCAGTTTAAATTCAAATGTCACCTTATTTTTTGGACACATTAGTATTTTAGAGGATCATCCATTTCGATGTTCCCTGATTTTTGAAAGAAAAAACACAGAAACTTCAATTTGAAAATTATGACACTTAAGTATTGAGGCATGAGAGAGACGCTGGAATACCTACTTTGCTTCTATTCGGTCTTATCCAGAACTCGACTTAGATATCTAAGAGCTTCGCATTTCAAAGGACTACTATAGAAGTGGAAGTATTAGAATTAGTTATCAAATCTCTATTAAACTTCAGAAAAAAACGTTGAATTCCTGTATGACGTAAACTTCAGTAGTCTTCTTATATATGGTATTACAGCCAGCCAGTACAACCTAACTTTAAGTATTGAATCCCACCCCAAAAATACTTCTAAAACAATGCTGATATACTATAGGCTTGAGTATTAGACTCAACATTTTCAACCATCTTGAAAATTGTTTCTAATTAATTGCACACCCGTGAAACTGTCGCCAAAACTAAACTGTTTCCGCTTAGCGAAATTCTACGCAGCTAACACTTAATGAGACCTTGAGCTTAACGAGGAAATGCCAATTTAATTAAAAGGTATAAATGAAGAGACCAAACTAATTGACGTAAATATTTACTGTGGAAGAGAGACAACAAAATAAAAATGACTGGCGAGTACCATCTAACAGCTGAAGGATGCATCATGAGATCTGTCGTCCGAGTAGCTACGCAATCCACAAAATGGTGAAAATTCAATTGGCCTTGAACAAATAAAATCGAGACAGCTGCTAAAGTACACATTTAATTTTATTTAAAACCAAAATTGAAGTGAATATTTTGCAACCGACAAGGATGTCACACGGCGCACAACATCATTAGCTTAGTTTTGCTGCTCAAAAAAATAAACGAGTTCTTCCGCGCTGATAAAATATGACAGTTTCAGCACGATGACATGTTGTGAGGTGAGTTTGCACTGGAGCACGCAGGAAGCAGCTCATCTTTTATTTAAGGACACAAAACAAAACAAAAAAAAAAAATGCGCAAAATGATGGAAAGCGGACAGTGAAATGTTGATGAAGCTGTCGGTGCAAAAGCACATACCACATACATATATAGTATACATTTATAAGGATATATATAAATTCATGATGATAATATACAGGGATACACAGCAGATTCCGCTAAGAGACACATACAAATGAACTGCACATGCATACAAGTGCCATGAATGGACAACGACGGCTCGAAATTTTATGCGGATAGGATGATGCATCTGACGACGAGCTTGCTATGCCTGTGAAGATGAGCTGATGGACTTTCGCGTATATGACAAGAAAAGAAAAATAACAAAAAGTTGGGAATACGAAATTATGCAGTTGCTCATATGCATAAATTGATAGAAAGGCAGGAGGCATGAAATGCATGAGTTGATGAGGGATTTGATGATGTTGCTGAGGACTAAGCGGATGCTGAGAATTGTGAGAAGTTGAGGTGGTCTCCACGGCAAAATGATGTCTGCAAGCTTATTTAAGATGACGAATAACAATAACAAATGCAAGCATGGATGAGATGGAAAGCACCAGGCAACGCAGATGTGTATGTAAGTATGCAGATGATGAGGATGAAGCATGTAGGACTGCGAACGACAGTATCCGCAATGTGATACGATATCACTCAGCGTTTAACTAAATCTGCATTTGCATCATTTTGCAACACAAATCAGGCAAAATACTAACGATGTCGGTTGATGGCAACGACAACGACAACGACGACCAAGACACCGGCGAGTGGAGTTGGAGCTAAAGCTGGAACTGGATGACGACAGCGGTAGGAGCTGTATAAAAATAAACATAACAAATGCAAAATATAACAAGAGCAAACGTGTACTTCGGTGGTACGGAAGCTATAATACCCTTAACAAATGTAAAATCTTTGTAAAAAAACTTGAACTTTTAAAAAAAAAGTTCATCAGACAGCTTGTGTGGCAGTTATATGATATAGTTACTCGATCTGAACAATTTCTTCAGAGATTGTACCACTGCCTTAGGCAATAACCTATGTGAAATTTCGTGACGATATCTCGTCAAACAAAAAAGTTTTCCATACAAGGACTTTATTCCGAAAGTTCAGTTTGCATGGCAGCTATGTGATATAGTTACTCGATCTGAACAATATCTTCAGAGATTGCAACATTGCTTTAGACAATAATCTATGTGAAATTTCGTGATGATATCTCGTCAAACAAAAAAGTTTTCCATACAAGGACTTAATTCGGAAAGTTCAATTTGTATGGCAGCTATGTGATATAGTTACTCGATCTGAACCATTTCTTCGAAGATTGTAGAGTTGCTTTAGGCAATAATCTGTGCTAAATTTCGTGATGATATCTCGTCAAACAAAAAAGTTTCCCATACAAGGACTTTATTCCGAAAGTTCATTTTGTATTTCATGATGATATCTCGTCGTTTAAAAATGGACTGAAGGACCAGCCGGACATGACTAAATAAACTCAACTCATTATGCCGATCATTTATATATATATATAATTTATAGGATCTCCGACGTTACCTTCTAAGTGTTACAACTTTCGCCACAGATTTAAGCCTGTGCAGGGTATAAAAAGACAAAACTGGACCGAAACAAGCTAAGCTAAAAGGCCGCACAGATGACTTATAGTATACCAGCTGCAACTACAATTTTCATGCGCGCTGCGAAGTAAGCCCACACGCTGGCTCAGCGCTTTGGCGACTCAGACTCACTCCTTGCCACGTCCACACATTCGTTCGTTAGCGACCATGAAGCATTTGCACAATTGTTTGTGACGCAGAAACGGTTACGGTGGCAAACGGCGGTTACGCCTCGCATAATTTGGCACGACAAGGCGGAAAGGCGACGTCCGTCCAGCTAGCTGCTGGCATCCGCTGCTTAGATTTTAGACCTCTGACTGGCTTTTGGGAGGCCAACAACTATGTATGTGGGAATCTATCCCTGTGTGCGCTTAAGTCAAGCCAATTTGGTAGTATATTTTTCGCATTCGTTATGAATACAAAGTGAAAAGTAACGAGCTGCTAAAGGCGTGGGCCAAACATGCAAACGAGCACAGGGACATTATAATAATAGACCCTGCGCTATAGGAAGTGATATTAGAATATTGGCATTGGCACAAACAAATGGCCAAAAAGAAGGATGCCAATAAGAAAGAGAGGATGTCTCAAAGGCGTAATAAATGCAAATTTTTAGCAATAACAATATCGAAGCAGTACGCAAGCAATAAGCGGATAAATTGGCTGAAAACGAAGACGAAGTGAATAAAATGATTATTCTTGCTAATTTAAGAAGCAATAATATAAGGACCACTAGAAATGAAAACAAAATAAACAATGAAAAACCTTGATAACACCACCCCTAATGTGAGGTTATGAGCTCGGCTGTGGCATCTGTTACGCGTCTCGGTTTAGCAATAAAATATTATGGAATACTACTCTGATTAAAAAATAGTAGGACTTTGTTCATAATTTTAAAATTCTTAATTCATTCTTCAAAATTTATGTCGTGCCCCTCAAAGTAATTCCCTCTGGCCTCAAAACAACCGTTTTTCCAATCCTCGAAATATTGTCAATTTCTGGAATAGCCTCCAATACGCGTACCGATTCACGTTTAATGTCTTTAATTGACTCAAAACGGTTACCTCGGAACGATCGTTTGAGTTTGCCGTATAGCCAGAAGTCACACGGATCAGGCGAATACGGTGGTCACGGCACGACATTTATTGAACATTTGGCGAAAAACTCACGAAGAATGATGTATTCGACGATTCACTATTTTAGGGCAAAAACCAGGAATTGTCGGCCGAAAATTCCGTTCTCTTTCTACGAAAAGCTTCGCACAAACGACGCATAACACTTAAATAGTGTTCCTTGTTGACAGTTTGGCCGGTCGCAAAGAATTCGGAGTGCACCAGATACCGATTATCGAACAAAACTGTCAACATAAACTTGATTCTTGACCTGCTTTGACGTGTTTTTTCCGGCTTCGCCGCACCTTTGCTACAATATTCGGCCGACTGATCGTCTGTTTCCGATTTATAAGTATAGATCCAAGACTCATCACCAGTAATATTATGTTTCATGACATCCTGGTAGTCGGAAACTATAGTTTCACAGACGTTAACGCGACGTTGTTTTCGAAAAAATTGAGTGATTTTGGAACCAATCGCGGTTTCACTTTTCTTAAGTCCAAATGATCTTTCAAAAGGGTTTTCACTGATCCCGTCGATATTCCAACGACGCCAGTAAGATCTCTAACTGTTAGTCGTCGTTTCTCAAGCACAAATTCCTTTATTTTATTGACGTGTTGATCATCAGTTAATATAGATGGCCGTCCTGTACGTGGTTCGTCGTCAACGCGTTCTCGATCCTTTTTGAATATATACTGATCGCGACAAACAATTATCGCCGAAAGCCTTTTCAAGCTTTCTGAACGCTTCGCCATCAGAAATTTGGTGATGATGAGAAATTTAATGGAACTTCTTTGCCGAATAATTTCACTCATCGCAAAAATCGCCGAATGCAATTAAAAAGTTTTACTATTTTTTGCCCACATTTATTGGCCAATGAGATGTTCACACGCAAAAAGCGCAGAACTGTCGAGATTAGAAGAAATAAATTCCTTAAAAAAAAGCTCTAGCGGAGTTAGAGACTGCGGATATATTCCATGATAGTTAAAAAAAAATTATTAAATTTTCTACGGTGAAAACATGGCAAAAGCGCTTATGAAATATACCAGTAAAATGGTGCAATTCCAAACAATATTTTCTATTCGAGCTCGCCTCAACAAAGCACACGCCATATCAAGCACAACCACCATGTGAAAGCCGCCCACAAAACGCCAAACAAGAGAAAAATGAAAATACGTGATGATGTTAAAAATTGGAATTACATTCGATGCCAGAAAATTGGTGTTATTTTTTCATCCTACGAATGCAACGTAGGTTGCGCTCCTGCATGTGGCTTACAAAGCCCTTGCTGTACACAACGGTTACAAAACCCCGAGGTGGCGTGTGAGAAATTAAAAAAAAAATATGAAACACACAAAAATATAACTTTGACTGCACCGCAGCTATAATACCCTTCACAAATACAAAATATTCTTTACTAGCTTTTTACCCGCGGCTTCGCCCGCAGTGGAGCCATTAAATAGGTATGAGAGAAAAAGAGTAAGGGTATAATAATGGAAATGAGTCAATATGACAACTAAATTTTATTGCTTGGCTGAGATCAACAAATTTTAAAAATTACTGCAGACAATGAATTTTTAACACCTTAAAATATGCTTTTGAAATGCAACAACAAATGTTAAAATATATTTCACAGTAACAAAAATAAATAATTCTGAGTTCTAACAATTTAAAAAACTAAAATACAAAGTATTAATCTAGGATATTTTGTAGACAACGTTATAAGTTTTCCCGTCGGGTGCAAATATGTGTAAATTCCGGGCATTAGATACACGTGAGAGGAGCATGGGTTTTCTAAATGCACTCCAGCTACCTGTAATGTTTGTTCTTGTGCCTTGGTATCCGAGGTATTATAACACTATTTTCCTTACCAACACCTGTTAAAATAGTAGCACCAAGAATGTTCTGTCCTAATCTTGTTATCCGAAGATTTTTTCCATTACATAGCCGAGGAGCATCTAGATTTCGCATACGCATTACTGGTACATTGTCTTTCTAAACGAACTCGTGTCTGAAGAGGCACGTTTCAGCTGCTCTCAAAACTCTTTGTCGCTCTGCTTGTTATTGTCTTCTCAGCTCTGCGTGAGCCGAAGTTTCTTAATTTCGGGCAACTTTTGCGGCACGGGCCCGCGATGATTTTTTGGATACACCAGATTTCCGCTTCCGAGGCATTTTCAAAGAAAAGCAGAGTTAGAATTAGCATCAGCGAATAAGATCTAAAATAATAAAGTGACAGCTAACCACAAAAATTACGGATTACCTCAAAAATTTGAATTGTTTTATACTGCATGTAACGACAGAAGAAAATAACAAAAAATATAGAAAAATCAGAAACAGTTGAAACTATAATCAATTGAATTAGATATTGTCGTCTCCGCCGGTAATACAGTGGGTCGGTATTACAGTATTCAGGGTTGAAACTTCATTACTGTAATGCTAGACGGCGTTGAAGTAGCTAAATTCGACGATTTTTTGACAAACAACTTTTTTATCTTTCGTAAAAATAATTTTTTTTTAATATGAAGTACCCTATGCTACTTCTAATACCTTCAAGAGTATATGTACAAAGTTTCATGATGATCGGTTAAGTAGTTTTTACGTGAAAGCGTAACAAACAAACTTAGATTCGCATTTATAATATTAGTAGGGATAAGGAATTTATTTTGATCGTACAGTTTGTATGGGATTGATTTTAATCGATTAGTTTGTATGGCAGCCATATGCTATAGTGATTCGATTTGAACAATTTTTTCGGAGATTGCAACAATGCCTTAGACATTTATTCATGCCAAATTTCGTGAAGATATCTCTTCGAATAAAAAACTTGCCCATACAAGCTCTTGATTCTGATCGTTCAGTTCCTAGGACAGCTATATGTTTTACTAATCCGATCAGCACAATTTTTTTGGAGATTGCAACAATGCCTTAGCCATTTATTCATGCCGATTTCGTGAAGATTTCTCTTCGAATAAAAAAGTTGTCCATACAAGCCCTTGATTCTGATCGTTCAGTTTATAGATATGGCAGCTGTATGCTATATTGGTCCGATATCAACGGGTCCTGCAAATGAGCAGTTTTTTGGAAAGATAAGGACGTGTGCAAAATTTCAGAACCATATCTCAAAAACTGAGGGACTAGTTCTCGTATAAAGTGATAAGAGGAAGAGAGGGATAGACGAATATTACTAAATCGACTCAGCTCAGCAGGCTGATCATTTATATACTATAATATGTATATATTTGATAGGGTCTGCAAAGTTTCCTTCTGGGTGTTACAACCTACGTAGCAAACTTTATATACCCTGTCTAGGGTATAAAAAATAAGCATAGCAAAACCAGTGAGTAAAACAAACCAACGACCAAAGCGTAGCAGGAATGTGAGCTGAAACGAGCTTTACGGCAGACAAAAAATGAAATATTGTCGGCAAATGGAAAATACCAAGCTACGGGGCTAGCTGATAACTACCGTAGCCGTCGATGACAAAGGAACGTACCATGATGCTATGAAAACCAAACGAAAAAAAGTGAAACGCAAACTAACCACACACCACCCACACAAGGCGCGCGCACGAACGGCCATGTTGCAACACATGGCAAAGAGAGCGGAAAAAGGATTGCGGAACTTGAGAAAATTGGCAGCTATGCGGTGTAACGACGTCACAAAGCCCACGTACCAACGTGCGCGGTGGACGAGGACGACGGGTAACAGTTTCTAGCAATCGACTCCAATCAGCGTTGCAGAAAAACAATATTGGCACGACGGCGAAAGAACGCAGTCACGATTAACGAGTACGACAAGAACAAGACTGCACAAGCACAAGTCAGGCGCGTGAGAGCGAGCAGCAGGAAGGAAAGTGTGCGGAGCGAATGCATGCTTTGAAACGCTTTTGCGCTGGCTTACAAAAAAAAAAACGAAGCAAAAAAACAAAAAACGAAGCAAAAAACAAAAACTTTATAAAGGTAAAAAGTGAAAATAAAAGTAAAACAGCAGCTGCTATAATCACGAATTCAATAATGGGCACAATGCCAAGCAAGCTGGGTGACAATTCGATAAGTGAAGACACGGGCAAAACACGAGCATCAAAGGAAACTAGAGCTGTAGCGCAGAACCCACACCATTACGAGGGTGAGCAGACAAAACCAACGCCAGTAGCAATGCCAGAAACACAACTCCTTCACAACCATCTACTCAATCAATTGGGGTGTCGTGTTCGTTAGGGAAATATTTTCCACGAAAATACATAAGTACAGTGCAGACAAGTTATATGTTTCGCGACGCTGAAAATTAGCTCGATTTGTATTAAATGCATGTTTGGCGTATATTTGTGGTATAAAAGGTGGGTAGGTGTGGACGCCGACTTCGTGGAAACGAAAGGGAAAATACAGAACCTTTGAAATCGGCTTGAATTGCATTTGTCTTCACTCAACGCCCATCAATTAAATATACAGACGAACTGCCAATGGCATACATAGCAATCAAAATGGAATTTGTGAGACGAAAATTGCTTTGGAAAGAGAAAACTTATGTGAAATAAAATGGAGAGGAGCTCAGATTGTTAAAGTCCCACACTGACATGATATGACTACAACATCATTTTTAAAATGTGCTAGCTTTTTCTTAGAAACTCGAAGTTCGATATTGCAGGTCGACTTGACTTGAACTACAGAGTTTTTCAATAAGAGTGATGTGATGTAATTTCGTCTAAAACAAAAAAAAAGAACACAGTAATTGTTAGGGAAATTCAAATTTGTTCCAATACAAAATCAGCCAATTCACGACATTTACGGTGGCGCAATGGCTTCAGTTCTTATGTGAGAACAATTTTTTGCGGACACAAGCCCAAATACTTCCTCAAAATCTGCCAGGTTGTGGTTTGGGACAGTCCTAGTTCTTGAGAACGGCTTGGAATCGACAATTTGAGGTTTCAAGCAACACTCTCCTAAACGGGAGCATTATTTTCATTACTTCGTGTGGTTCTTTGTCTTATCAGCACTTGAACATTATAAAAGAAAATGTACGCTCGAAATTTCCAACAGTTCGACGAATGGCGAGCACAGGTTGACGATTATTTCGGCTAACTGCGACAAGCACGACAATCTTTCTGCGATGGATGTGGTCTACTTTGTGCCCAAAAAATAAGGTGACATTGTATTTATTTTGAAAATTCTTTATTTATTCTTCCAAATCAATTTCATCTTCTTCAAAGTAACCCCCTCCCGATGCAATGCACCTATGCCAACGGGTTTTCCAATCTTCGAAACACTGGTTGTAGTCACTTTCCGGGATGGCCTTCAGTTCCGTCTTCGCTGCGGCTTGAATCTCCTCTATCGTATAAAAACAGTGTCCCCGGAGCGGTCTTTTGAGCTTGGTGAACTGCCAGAAGTCGCACGGCGCCAAATCAAGTGAATATGGTGGTTGCGGAACGAGGGCAGTATGGTGCATTATCGTGGTGTAAAAACCAAGAATTGTCTTTCCACAATTCCGGCATTTTAGGCGGATATTCCTTGTTGACTGTTTGACCGATTGGAAGGAATTCATAATGCACAACACCACGATAATCGAAAAAAATAGTCAACATGACCTTGATTTTTGAGCGACTTTGGCGCGATTTTTTTGGTCTCGGCTCTCTTTTGGCACGATATTCGCTCGATTGAAAGGTTTTTTCGGGGTCGTAAGCATAGATCCAAGTCTCATCGCCAGTTATAATGCATTTCATGACACCCTGGTAGTCGGAAAGCATCGTTTCACATACTTCATCGCGACGCCTTTTTTCTAAAAAATTCAATGTTTTCGGTATCAGTCGAGATTTGACACGCTTGAGGCCCAAAACATCCTTCAAAATGGTATTGGCTGAGCCTTTCGATATGCCAACTTCATCAGCAAGGTCTCTAATTGTTAATCGACGGTTTTCAACAGCAAATCTTTGATTTGTTGAACGTGAGCTTCGTCGGTTGAGGTTGATGGTCACCCTGGACGCTCTTCGTCTTCGACACGTTCACGGCCGGCTTGGATCTCACTATACCACTTGTAAACATTTTTTTTAGACATAGCCTCATCACCAAAGGCTTTCTGCACCATCCTCAACGTATTCGCAGCAGAAAATTGATTCCGTAAACAAAATTTAATGCAAATTCTTTGCTCAACAATTTTCACTTTTAGCAGCTCACAAAACGACACGTATCTCAAACACTAATGAATATTTTGACATGAAATTTGACATAGATGTGACTGACAGTACTACCAACCTTAAAAAAAAAAAAAATAATTCTCCAAATACTTCGACGCGCGCAGTTTAAATGCAAATGTTACCTTATTTTTTGGACACAGTAGTATATACGCATATTGTTGTTAAGATAAATGGAATATCTTAAATCAGACTAAGTTAGGTTACGTTAAAAGTTTAATCATGTTACAAACTTCAACTAGGATAGTTTAAAACACCGGTTCGTTGTAGTACCTAAAACTCCCACAAGTAGCACTGATCTTGAAATCCGTCACAAATTTGTTGAGACAGCTAATATCAATTTCGGCTCGGACTTCTTTTAAGTTCAAGTTCTTTCAATAACTACACACTACCAGCTTCTTTAACAAACCGTTTCATAATAACGAAGTGTTCTCTCAATAAGTCCATTGATTGATGCAATATGTGGGAAGTAGCGACGTCTTGTTGAAACCAAATGTCGCTGAGATCACGAGTTTCAATTTCAGGCATCAACTAGTCGGTTATCACGGCGCGATAACGGCGACCGTTAACGGTTACGTTCTTATCGACATCAGAAATATGAAGCGATGATATACCGGCCCACAAACCCCACTAAACCGTTGTTTTTTTTTCTAAATAAAACGGCAAGTCTTGAATCTCTTCAGGTTGCTCTTCGTCCCAGATGTAGCACGTTTGCTTGTACCCATTAAGTCAGAAATGGGCCTCATTGCTGAACACAATTTGGCTTGAAAAGATCGGATCTTCTTGGAACTTTTCAAGAGCCCAAGCTGTATTTTCTACGCTTTCAATTTAGGGTCTCGACGTACTCGTAAACTGCTTCAAGTCGTTCCATAAGTCAGTGCCAAATGACAATCGATTGACTATTTTCTAACCATCATGTGCAGAAGTTCACGCAAGTGAGGAAAGTTCTCTGATCGCCATTCACTTGGGAGTGGCCAGAAACGATTCTTTTACATATGACTCAAGCAGCTCACGACTTCCGGCTTTTGACCAAGTATCCTTTGTGTAGCCTTAGAACATCCGTTTGAAGGTGAGCTAAAGTGAGAAGGCGAAACATCCCCTACGCAGGGTTTGCGCCGGGTTTGGGACTCGCCACGTAAAAAAGCACACCAATGAAAAGAAACAACAAGCCTCGGATGAGTGACCCCCCTTTTGATGAAAGTCTTCTCTCGACGAACAAAAGCCAAACTCTATAAGTCGCTCTTAATTCCCGTCCTGCTATATGGTGTAGAGGCTTGGACGATGACAACAACCAATGAGTCGACGTTACGAGTTTTCGAGAGAAAAGTTCTGCGAAAGATTTATGGTCCTTTGCGCACTGGCGACGACATTGACATAGTTCAGCGAATTAAAAGACAGCGGCTACGCTGGATAGGTCATATTGTCCGGATGGACGAAAACACTCCAGCTCTGAAAGTATTCGACGCAATACCCGCCGGGGGAAGCAGAGGAAGAGGAAGACCTCCACTCCGTTGGAAGAACCAAGTGGAGAAGGACCTGGCTTCGCTTGGGATTGTCCGATTGGCGCCACGTAGCGAAAAGAAGAAACGACTGGCGCGCTGTCTACGCCAGTAAAGAAGAAGAAGAACATGTACGATATTTTTCAGAATGTTCCCCACTAAGATCGATAAACTTGCGTTTGAACCAATTCTCGAATCACTTTTGCCGCTCTGACTGAGGTATCCCCAAAACATGCGTGCTGAAGCGAGGCGAGGTGTCGAAAAACGTTGACCGCCGAGTTATTTTTTTATGTACGGGAATGAGAAGAAATCATCCATTGCCAGGTCAGGACTATACGAAAGATGACTCAACAAAACGTTGTTGTGAGTACTCAGAAATGCATGTTGTTTCTGTCGATCTATGAAAGCTCGCATTGTCGTGGTGAACAGTGATATGTTTTCGGCGATTGGTTTTTCGATTGGTTTCTTGAAAGACATCTGACAGCAAATGGCTGTATATACAACTCAGAATTTACTGTTCTGCGTTGTTCCAGTCGTATGGTTTCGACATGTACATTTAAAAAAAAATATCCGGCTCACCTGGAATAACACAAAAAGTCGACTACGAGTACTGCTTACTTTCGGGCTCATACGCATAAATCCACCATACATCGAGTTAATTCACGTCGAAGTTTGCTAAAAGTAAACTCGATAATGGCCGAAATGAATATTTTAAGTTACTATAAACAACACAAATAGTGCTCATACATCAACACGTTCTGAGTATATACTTATAACATGAAAAAAGTCTAACTGTACGATAAAGTTGTGAGGGGCCAGATTGCAACAACGATCGAAGTATTTTAAGAAAAATAATTTTTAATTTTTCCAAATTTCTGGAAAGCTATACACACTGCTTCAAAACCAATTCCTCACTTCATTTTACAATTTTCCTGCTGGGTATGATAGCTTATACTCGTAAATACATTTTTTGCGTCTGACGCCTCTAGACTACATCGAATTGATGTCGATGAGGCCGCTGTTCGAGTGCTGACTGATGGCACAGCTCATGCTGTGCAACACTTTTGAATTTGCTTTGAGTATTGAATTGTGGGCGCTATTACCTTTGTGTGCATATGGGCATTGTGATTTTACTTGCATGAATTTTGCTAATGTTCTTTTTTTCGTACCTGTTTAACACTCGAAAAATGCAAAAGCATACAACGGCTGCGGTTGGGGCTGAGACTGGAGCTTGTACAGAATTTACATTCATATTCGCATGAATTGCAATGATTTTTGCACATTTTTGCGTGCAATTTGTTTACGAGTATCCTTTTCAATTAGCGCGTTTTAATGCAACACGTGTCTTTGTGCCACTGCCGGCAGACAGACAAACAGTGGCGGCATTCAATACATTTGAGGTGTTTTCTTTGTTGTTTTTGTGCGGATTACACATGTGTTTTGTTTTTGTTTTTCTTTTTTTTAGTCGGAGTGTTCACTCAGACGCACTCGAATTTCAAAAGTCAGTACAGCAAGATTTTCGAATTATATTTTACTAATAAATTTGGGTAGTGAACATCAATAAAAGGGGATTAAAAAGTAAATGGAACATAAAATGTAAGGAATACAAACAAACAACAGACTACATATATTTAAAGGTCTCGTTAAAAGGCCTCATAAAAACATTTAAAAAAAATTTAATTGACCATGGCTAATACATATGTAAAGTGTCTCAAAAAAACTAGCAACTGCTCATGCCATATTGGAAGTAATATCAGCAAAATTTAATTTTTTGGGTAGTAAACCAAAGAGAGAGGCCGAAATGTGTGACTACGAAGAACTTGACAAGTTGGCCGACAGGAGTAATGCTCGAAAATTCTACGAAAAAATGCGGCGACTAACAGAAGGTTTCAGGAACGGAGCATACTCTTGCAGAACCCCCAGAGCTGATCTAGTAACCAATGCACAGAGCGTATGCAATTATTATTATATTTTTTTTCAAAATTATTTTATTTATTGAATCTGCTTTTTCTTAAAGCCTAACAATAAGTAATAAAATCTTAAATCTATTAAAAAAAAAAAAAACTAGACAAGCTCAAGGAAGTGATTGAGCTGTTTTGGTGATACGCCGCTCTTTAATACGCGGGCATATCTCTTCTTTTGAGTCGTGTTTGATCGCAGGAATGTACCAAAGCATTAGCCTAAAGATTTGGGTGATCTCGGAGTTTAGATATATATTTGGGTTATCTCGGAGATCTCGGTATGCAATTATGAACCCAAAAAATTAAAGTGAAGGAAACACTTCTCTAGCCTATTGAATGGTAGTGAAAGCATAGCACCAAGGATGGTGGACTCGATTCCTCAATCGATGACGATGGAGCAGACGTTCTATTGCCCGACAACCGACCGAAGAAATTTGAATAACAATTACCCTTTTGAAGAAAAAGAAAGCGGCCGTAGCTGATGGATTGCCGGCCGAACTTTCAAATTTGGCGGCCAAGAACTGATATGGAGTATGCATCAGTTTTTTTGTAGAATATAGTCGGGCGAAAGCATGCCCGACGATTGGAATTTGAGTGAGCTTTGCCCAATCCACATAAAGGGGGACTCCACAATCTGCGTCAACTACCGCGGGATAAGTCACCTCAACATCGCAAACAAGGTTCTATCGAGCGTAAGTACTGTGTGAAAGATTAAAGCCCACCGTCAACAAACTGATTGGTGATCAGCTTCAGGCCTGAAAAATTACCAACTGACTAGATATTCCCCATGCGCCAAATCTTGGAAATGATCCGTGGAAAGAGGATCGAAACACAACACCTCTTCGTCAATTTTAAAGCTGCTTCAGGCAGCACGATGCGGCTATGTTCGAATTTGGTATCATCGCAAAACTAATACGGCTGAGTAAACTGACGTTGAGCAATACCAAAAGCTCCGTCAGGATCGAGAAGGACCTCTCCGAGCCGTTAGATACCAAACGAGGTTTCAGGCAAGGCGACTCCCTATCGTGCGATTTAATGCTAGAGCTAGTTCGAGCTTCAGAGCTTAATCGAGCAGGTACCATTTTCTATAAGAGTGTACAGCTACTGGCGTACGCCGATGATATTGATACCATTGGGCTCAACATCAGAGCTGGAATAGGAAGCAAAGCAAATGGTCTGGTAGTGAACCAGGGCAAGACCGAATATCTCCTGTCAATAAACATATAGTCGTCGACTTGGCTCCGACGTCACTGTTTGACAGTCATAACTTCGAAGTCGTAGATAATTTCGTCTATCTATTAGCACCACCAACAGTGTCAGCCTGGAAATCTAACGCAGAATAACTCTTGCCAATAGATGCTACTTCGGACTGAGTAGAGAATTGAGAAGTAGAGTCCTCTATCGACAGATAAAGAACAAACTCTACAAGTCACTCATTATTTCCGTCCTACTATATTGTGCAAAGACATTGACGATGACAACATCCGATGAGTTGGAGTTACGAGCTTTCGTGAAAAACGTTCTGCGAAAGATTTATGGTCCTTTGCACATTGGCAACGACGAATATCGATCCATCGTTGATGGAACGATCAGCTGTATGATTTATACGATGACATTGACATACGTAGTTCAGCGAATTGAGAGACAGCGGCAGCACAAGATAGGTCATGTCGTTCTAATGGATGAAAACACTCCAACCTGCCAGGGGAACCACATCATCAGATAGAGAAGAAACTGGCTGCACTTGGTATCTCGAATTGGAACCAAATTGCTAAAAGAAGAAACAATTGGCAGGCTCTTACGGGTTTCAAAAATCAGTTTTTTTATTGTCTTATTAAATTCTACCTCTAGAATATTGTTCTCTACTTTCAAATTGATCAGAGAAATAGTTTCGGAGATACAGCCTTGAGAACTTCAGCGCTCGAGTCCAGCTGGGATAAGTGCGCCGTCTTTAAACGCGTTTTTCTCGAAACCTTGTTTTTTGAAGTTGGTTGGTCGGCTCTTCATGAAATTTTACACAGGTCTTTGCCTTAAATTAAAGCTAACTGTTGTGAAATTATGGAATTTTCATATGTGCTGGTCACATTTTCCTACAGGGTATTCACATAAGCTGCTATGCATACATACTATATGTAAGTATTTTAATAGAATGACAAGTGGAATACCAAATTGGAGTATTTGCGCAACTAAAAACAAGTGTGTGTGCACAAATATAAATAAAACCAAAGTACATACATACATACGTACACACAAGCGTACGCATGCCGGCAACTTGCTGAATTGCCACAAAATTACTGATTGCACTGATTGCTGATACATACACACCGAGCGCACAACAGAGCCGAGCCAATTATATTTGTAAATACTTGTAGGTCGCAAGTTAGAAGCTGGCTGTCAGGCAATCAAGTAGACGCCTGTATATACATATGTATATTTAAATGTATGCATATAACATATGTCTGTATATATGCATATAACTACAAGTGCATAACTGAAACAGTCTGAATGCAGATGTGCCGATCATTCAATGCCAATTCAGCCAATGTCAGCTAGAAAGTCTCTACCCTCAACGTCGCACCAGCTCCGCACTCCACAGCTAAGCTAACAAAAAATGCAAGTAAATTGTGTTCGCTGGCGCTCAAGTGCAAATATACATATGTACATACATATGCCACACATATGCGTGCGTGCAACATACTGCTGTGCGGGCCCGGCAGGCAGCAGCTTCTAGATGCGAGTCTTCGCAATCGGCAACGCATACAAAGCGTCTACACATTTGCAAATACGAGCGTATTTACGCAAATACACTGGTACATATGTATACACATACATACTGGCAAATGCAGGCAGCGCGCATATAAACTTATGCCACACTTGTCGCCTCCGCCCTCCAGTTCAGCGACTGTCAGCCAAGGCTCCACACTGCAGACAGATTTTTGCCAATTTTTTATTGATTTTATTTTTGCTTTTTTCTTTTCGCTTTTTTTTATTATACTATTTTTTATTTTTTGCTTTTTTCGATAATTTCGTTGATTTTTTTTATGCTTTTTGATTTTCGATAATTTTGCCTTGCCTCGATTTTCTGCCAACTTTCAGTTAATTCGGCTGCAAAGGAAGTTATAATCGGTTAATTTGTAATGCAAATTCGTTTTGAAGGCCTGCTGCTTGGTTGCTGGCAACATGCGAAACAGGATATGTTGATTGATTTTGTGGCAAGTTGATAATCACCTCTAATACTATGTTTAACCATAATTGACTGTGGTCGCAATTACTGATTATGCAATTTTATGCTGAAATCGAATATCTGGTGGAGCAATTTTTCATCGAAGATAACTGAGCTATTGGTAACAAGCTTTAAGAACAACTTTGAGGTGTAGCTTAAACTAAAACGTAACAGGGTAGACATAAATGTCTATGAAGTTAATTGTGGAGCCTCAGATTAGCTATGAAGCTCGTGAACACTACTGCATTCATATATTAAATCTTGCCATAAATTCTGTTACAGAGTTAACGCACTATTGAACGTTTCTCCTAAAACGTCTACAGTTGATGACACAAAAAGCAGAGGTCGTCTCCGCGGTGTTCGAACACCGAACGCATTCGCAGAAATCTCCTAAGAAAACAGAAAGTAGTTTTATGTGAGATGCCTTGCCTTTTATATTTCGGGACTACAGTACAAAAGCAAATATTAATCATCGCAAATAGCTTTATTGTTTTTCAAAATATTCTCCATAAAAATTTATACACTTTTGCATGCATTTGAGCCGATTATCGAAGCACTTTCGCACTCTGTTTGGGTATCTCCAAAACATGTGTTCTGAACGTATCAACCACCTCTTCAGCCGGCGATTACATTCACCATACCATCAGCAAACAGTGGCCAGTGATGGTGTTTCATCGTCAGAAATTTAATTAAGTTCATCAATGCACTGTTGCTGAGTTAATCCACGTCGAAATTAAAAAAAAAAATAATAGCAAAATGTTCGCGATATAATATCATTTTTCGGCCGAGATGAATATTTTAAGTTACTGTAAAAGACAACGCTCGCATGGCAAAACCTACAGCAAGCGGCTTGTTCAGTGGCACGTGGTCAACGGCCTGGAGAGTATCTTTTTTTACAGATGAAAAAATGTTCACTGTTGAGGGAAAAATCTAACCAGAAACTTCCAAAGACCCAAGAAAAGATATTCCATGGGTTTAATGTGGTTTCCATCCATCTGCTGTAATGGTTTGCTAGGAAGTATCCTGTAAAGGTGTTAAACCTCTTAACTAAAGCGAAGGCTTTAAAGCTGGGGCAAAAGTGGACCAGTAGGATGTTTTAGAAGGCGTGATAAGGCAATTAACCCATACTCTTTTCGATGCCGAACATTAGAGCTTCCAGCTTCTGGTTCCAGTCCAGCACACAAAGTGAAAACCAGCCAGATTTGGCTTAAAAACAATATTGTTGGCTTCATAGTTGCACACGATGGGCCGTCTGGAAGTACAGATTTGAGTACTTTGGACTGCAGTTTGTTAGTAGAGCTCTTGGTGTTCGACTAGTCGACTAAAGGATTAACCAGATAGGCCGATAAGTATTCGAATTGTTAATAATATTCGGTTTGCAGTATCCGGATAGTCGTAAAGCTATTCGAATAATCGGTTTCCAGGTTATTCTAATAATTTTAAGAGCTCTAATTTGTAGTCAAAATTGGAGATTTTACCTGTCGAATACCACACAGAAATTTTAAGAGTCTCAAAAAATATGTGGTCCGAGCAGCGTCGTCAATACCAAGAGAAATCGTGCTTTTGGTCCAATCGTTTCAGGTCTTGTACAGAAACAAAAAGTGATACAAGTTTCTTACATCGCTCATTAACCTAACTTCATAAAAAAAATATTTTAGTCTCATTTGCATAACGACCTGAACTTGTAACAGAACTTATGGCAAAAGTAAGGAGACCACATATTTCAAAGCGGATAAATGCAGTGGTAAAAACTCTCAGATGTCAATTAAAAAAACCAAGCTCAGAGTACGCAAGACAGCCGAATAATCCACTTAGTCGGTTGACGATTTAGCCAAAGCTCCTTGGCCACTTAAGGGTTTACTTAGAACTGCATGTGTTTTAAAAAATTATTGATAAGTTAGGTAGATAGGTGAGTTTGTACACGGCTCTCTGAGAGCAAAAAGTTCGACATTCTATTTCCTTCATTCATGACGTCACGACCTTGTCAAATACACAAGAGGACAGGTGATCTAAATGGAGGTACTTTTTTCAATAGCCTTTTTTTGACAGATCACGTGTGAGTCATGCCAAGCTGTAAAATTTTTTTGTTCGGTACTGTTTGGCATTTCATCATGGAAAGACTTATGCCTGAACAACGTTTACAAATTGTTCAACGTTCTTACGAAAATTAACGTTCTGTAAAGAATGTGTTTCGCGCGCTTCGCTCAACTTTAAGTCAACATAATCGGCCTAATGAGCGAACTATTCGCAAAACCTTCATCCAACTTGAGACCCAGCATTCATCGTTGGATAATATTCGACCGAATAGACCACGTCCAGTACCAGTCAAAATGCTCATGGATGGAACATCTGAGACGTAGAGAATGTTCTGTCGAATGATAAATATTTACATATTCCTTATTGAATTTGAAGGTTCTGTGTTTTTTCTTTAAAAAAGTAGGAAACCTCTTAATATATCACCCTTTGGACACGACAAAAAATAATTAGCGTTTTATTTATTTATTTTTTTTTTTTGAAAACCACGTGTTTAAAAAAATACCCATTAGTTTGACTTACATTAATATAATAATTTCTGGTGGAGCATAAAGTTTAGGTTCCGAGAACTTACCTGCAAAAAAAGAAAATAATTGAAAATCAGAGTTGTACGGATAGTAATAAAATTTATAATTAGATGAATAACTTTTTTAGTTTTAATATGTTTATTATATATATTCTGGATCAGCCCTTAGATTTCTTAATATAAAGTTAGAGTTTTAAATAAAATTAATACTGTGCAGAGTAACACCCCCTTATTATGTCCCTAACATATTTCGAAGCTTTCGTTTGCGTGATACATTTAAGGGGGTATTCTAGTCTAGAAATTTAAAAAAATCGAATTTTTCTTCATGAATATGTGTACAAGAGGATTTTTCAAAATTCAAATTATTTTCGGAGATATAGGCATTTTTCTGACCCGGCATCCAAACTGGTTCGGCCGGAACGCGAAACTTTAAGCACGTTTTTCTCAAAACTGACTTTTTCGGAACCATGCTCACGATTGCTCAGATTCTACTGGACCGATTTACTTGAAATTTTTATAGAGTCTTCTTTATAGGCTTGTCTATGGTTGGAACTAGCCCCATCCCCAAATTTTTATTTTTATTATTTTTAAAAAATTGGACATAGTCAGAAAAAGTGATCCAAAAAACTTTTTTTTTAGGCGGTTGCCATTGTGTGAAAAAATTGTTTCCCCACTTTTCCGTAGATCCGGCCATTGCGACATTATTCTAGATTAATAATCTTTTTCTCTTTTTGGTTTCAGATAACTAGGAGGGTTGAAATCATGGGTATGGTCACGTGGAAATTTTTAGAGACCCCCCACTTCGTCAGCTCATAATTTTTAGTTTTAATTTTTTCTTTACTCCTCTAAAATTAACAAATAACTAATAAAAAAAAATGGATAATAAAAATATTAATTGCCTTTTTCTTATGACACTTTAAAAATTACCTGAAATTCATGCTTCTAGACTAGAATACCCCCTTAATAGTTTGAAGCTTTCTCGCAACACCATCACCCATCTTGAGACCCAACATTCATTATTGGATAATATACGACCAAATAGAGCACGTTCAGCACGCAGTGAAGAAAATGTAGCAGCCGAGCTGAGAGTGTACACAAAGACCGTGGAGAGTTGATTCGGCGCCGTTCGCAGGAACTCAAGCTGACGTATTGAAGAGCTTGGCGCATTTTAAGTCGAGATCTTTAATTGATATGTCGAAAGACCATGCGGACAATACCGCTTCGATTTAGGGGTGTTACTCGTCAGTTACCAGTGTGCTCGAAGTGCTCGAAAGAATCATTGTAAATTGGACTCAGCGGATGCACCATTTGAGATGTAGCCCCGGCCAGCATTTGAAAGAGATAATCTTCAAAAATTAAATGCCAAAGAATGTTCTTTCGAATAAATGTTTTTTCTTTAAAAAAGTAGCAAACCTCGAAATGGATCAAGCTTTAATACACGCCTAGGGTTAAGCTATACATAATTATCTCCAAAGGCATTGGAAGTTACATGAAGACTAGATTTTCGAAAAATATAGCTTTATGATATTACGATATCAATTTAACACATTTCCTACAATCATCGCCCACAATGGAGCAAGAAACGTTCGTGCGAGCAATTTCCTGCAACTCAGCGATAGCGATCAGCAATCAGCGGTTATTTTTACATATGTATGTACATGAAGGTAATTGCGAAAATACGAAAAAAAAAATGTTTAAATGCAACGTTGTTCGCCGCAAATGGCTTGACTGAATAATTTTTCCTCTTAAGTTGCAATGTAATTAATTTAAATGAATGCAATTGCGGTACAGCACCCGCCCAGTTTGCGCCATATTTGGCCAATGTCTGCCCGACAAGAGAGCGTTTAATCAAATATACATACATAAATACAACATATGTATATAGAAATGAAACCACGAAGAGAAAAAACACCAAAAAAAACTTGGCTCCAGCGCAAAATTAAAGCGAAATATTTCCAGTCCAGCCCAAAAACGTTCGAAGCATAAATTGCATTGAACGACGAAAATTGCCGTAGACAAATGTTGTTGCATACATTTTGAATGGTGTGACCAAATTTCCGATCTTACACGCGTAGTAATTGTAATTTCTAGTTGATTACATGTTTGGAGTGCATGGAAAATTGCCTGGCTAATGGATTCGAATTTGGCGAAAATTTAGCGGAAAATCGCTGGCAACGAAATTGAATTTTATATGAGAAATTGCTGCAATTGAGTGGGAAGGAGCGAAAATGTGAGACATGCGAATATGATAAGTTGATTGCAGCAACCTTATATGTACACACGGTGCTTTTGTACAAACAGAAAGTGAGGTTAAGTCGGCGTATGTGTAAAAACATTCGTTGGAATCACCAACGCGGAAAATCTATATAAATATATGTGGGCAAATGAAAACTGTAAATTTTTTTTTTTTAATTTTAAAATTAAAAAAATTTTAAATTTTAAATTTTTTAGAATTCCTGAACGACTTCTTGAATGCATTAAGTGGCCATTAGAATAACAAGATTTGACTCAATTAACTTCTTTTGTGGTCAATTAGAAAGGAAAGCGAGCGCCTTTAATCTTTGCTCAGAGCAGAAATTCAAAACCTTGAGTAAAAGTGAAAAATTAAGTTTTAGTGAGCTAGGCGGATAATCTCTCGTATCCAGCGGCATAGCTCTCTTCACTCTTGTTGATTGCTGATAAGACAGAAGACATAAACCTCCAAATTTAATGGTGAATCGAAGACAGCTCGCTAGTTAGCTATTACAGTGAAATGTCGTTGGCTAAGCGTTACTATTCAGAGACTCGAAACTAATCAAATCGAACAAACTATACCAGATGTTGAAACAAACGGTCAATTGACAAGCTGAGCAGACTTAGCCATGTCGATATCGAACTGAAAGTTTCCGTACTTCATTTCCTTACCAAGAAGCTGCTTATTTGTTGGAACTGTCGATATCGGACCAATTTAACACATAGCTCCCATAGAAACTGGCCGTTCAAACTCAAATCATTGTATAGAAAATTCTGTTTTTTGACAATATATCTTGAGGAAATTTCGCATATATTTTTGTCCAAAGCATCGCTATAATCTCCGGAGAAATTATTCAAATCGGACCATTATGGTATATATCTGCCATACAAACTGACCGATCAAAATCAAGTCCTTGTATGGAAAACTTTTTCATTTGACGAGGTATCTTCACGAAATTTGACACAGATTAATATCCAAGGCATCGCTACGATCCCCGTAGAAATTGTTCAGATCGGACAACTATAGCATATAGCTGCCATACAAACTGACCGATCAAAATCAAGTCCTTGTATGGAAAACTTCTTCATTTGATAAGGTATCTTCACGAAATTTTACACAAATTAATATCCAAGGCATCGCTACAATCTCCATAGAAATTGTTCAAATCGAACAACTATAGCACATAGCTACCATACAAACTGACCGATCAAAATCAAGTCCTTGTATGGAAAACTTTTTCATTTGACAAGGTATCTTCACGAAATTTTACACAGTTTAATATGCAAGCCATCGCTGCAATCTTCAAAGAAATTGTACAGATAGGACAACTATAGAATATAGCTGCCATACAAACTGACCGATCAAAATCAAGTCCTTGTATGGAAAACTTTTTCATTTGACAAGGTATTTTCACGAAATTTGACACAGATTAATATCTAAAGCATCGCTACAATCTCCGAAAAAGTTGTTCAGATCGGACAACTATAGCATATAGCTGCCATACAAACTGACCGATCAAAATCAAGTCCTTGTATGGAAAACTTTTTCATTTGACAAGATATTTTCACGAAATTTTACACATATTAATATCCAAGGCATTGCTACAATCTCCGTAGAGATTGTTCAGATCGGAAAACTATAGCATATAGCTGCCATACAAACTGACCTAGCAAAATCAGAATAAACACGTTTTATACCTTTTTAAACTGTAAAAAATGCGCCATTGATAACGTCGGTGCAGTCAAAGTTAATGTTTTTTCTTTTTTTTTCAATTATTAATTTTATTTTTTTTTTTAATTTTATTTATTTTTTTTTTTTAATTTTATTTATTTTTTTTTTTATTTTTTTTTATTTATTTATTTTTTGTTTATTTATTTTTTATTTATTTTTTTTTTTATTTAACACTTGGTGCTCGTTTTTAGACATTTTAAAAAGCTGCGAGCCGAAGAAATGTTCAATATTCATACATATATACATATGTATGTACATATATATGTCTGGACCTAAGTGCATATGTATTGCATTGCATACTTGTATTCCCACATGTTGTCTGTTTCCTTCCATTTCATGCTGTCAATTTCCCATTGCTTGCTTGCTGCCCTTTTTTTAAAGCATTTTTTTTTATTTTCGTACAACTTTTGCGCGATAAATGTGAATTCACGAATTTACAACTGCAATCTTGATAAGTAGCACTTCACGACCACTTGAGAGTTATGTTATTTTTCATTATTATTATTTTTTTTTGCAGCGCTGCATATCCCATCAGCCGAACAGCCAGCAATGTTAAGTGCATGCCACAAACACTCACACACACAGCCATTCACACTTGCACTCGGCAACACACGAGTCTTCAGGCAGGCTCATAATTTTGTAGCAGTGAGTTTTTTCGCTTCCATTTTATTTTCACTTCACATTTTGCCACTACATATTTTTTCCATGCATCATAATTTTGCTACAGCCAACAACAACAACAACAACAACAACATCAACAACAACATCAACAACAGCAGCAACAGCAAGTAATCAGCGTGCGATTGCAGTAGGCAGCAGCAGACAGCTTGCAACTTGTAGACGCGCTTTAAAATTGCAACGACGACCGTGGCGACCGACAGCAGGCTGGCGGTGGGCCAGCGAAGGGAGCGGGGGTGGTAGTCGGCAAGAAGCATGATGCATGAGGAGAACATAATGTTCCGCTTCTGGCTGTTAAGCCCACCTTGTTATCACATTATGACTGGCAACCCGACTTGGCGTACTTACATAGGAACGTGCGAGCACTCAGCGTGCAACATTTTGTCGGAGTGTCTGAGTGCATGTACCAGCAAGCAGCCAACAACAAGCGAAACAATAAATGTACAAAAACATACATATATACGAACAAACATACATATATACGAGCATGTGTGTGCGTGTATGTGTGAGTTTATGACGTGCAACGCGTGAAAACATCGTCTTCGATAACGTCGTTGTGGCACCACCAAAATGATGTAGCACCAAACGCCCGCCATCCATGCAGAAGACTCCACTCAGTGACTCCATCATCAAGGCGTTTGTTGTTGTTGTTGCTGTTGTTAGTTTGTTACTCGTTGAGTTATGTGATAATGGCGTTGGCAGCGCCCATTGCTGTTGTGGCAGGAAATTTATGTGCATCATGTTGCAAGTTGATGATCATTAATTCATAAATAAGTTGCATGGCACTCACACACTTGGTGATAAGGAGGAGTGTTAAAGCCGCCGAGTTGTGGTTGATTGCAGTGCTTCGCTGGTGTTGAAATTCGTAAAAGTTTCGGTAAAAGCATCGACTTGAAATTTATATTGGCAATTGCTATGTATAATCCGTATAGTAGCGCCAAAGTGGATTCTGCAGGTTCTGCAATACCGAAATTAATCCGGAATTTATGCGGCCAAGTGCTCCAAGCTGCAAAATGGCAGTGGAAGCTTAAAACCAGGAGATGGAGACCCCGATTTCCCAATCGATGACGATGAAGTGGACGTTCGGACCAAGAAGAAGCTCGAATAGCAATTACCCGTCTGAAGAACAACAAAGCGACGGGAGCCGACGGATTGCCGGACGAGCTATTTAAACACGGCGGCGAAGAACTGATAAGGAGCATGCATTAGCTTCTTTGTAAAGTATGGTCGGACGAAAGCATGCCCTACGATTGCAATTTAAGTATGCTCTGCCCAATCCTCATAAAGAGAGACTTCAAAATTTGCGCCAACTACCGTGGGATAAGTCTCCTTAACATCGCATAAAGATTCTATCGAGCATGCTGTGTGAAAGATTAAGGCCCACCGTCAACCAACTGATTGGACCTGATCAGTGTGGCATTAAGACTGGAAAATCTACAGTCGACCAGTTTTTTATTATGCGCCAAATCTTGAAAAAGACCCTTAAAAACAGGATTGATACACATCATCTCTTCGTAGATTTCAAAGTTTCTTTTGACAGCATGAAAAGGAGCTTCCTTTATGCGGGTTTATCTGAGTTTGATACCTCCCTAAAACTAATACGGCTATGTAAGCTGACGTTGAGCAGCACCAAAAGTTCCGTCAGGATCGGGAAGGACCTTTTGAGCCGTTCGATACCAAACGAGATTTCAGACAAGGCGACTCCTTATCGTGCGACTTCTTCAATCTACTCCTGGAGAAAATAATACGACCTGCAGGCTCGTGCACGTACAATCTTCTATAAGAGTCCCCGATGATATATAATCGGCCTCAACACCCGCGCCGTTAGTTCTGCTTTCTCCATACTGGACAAGGAAGCAAAGCAGATGGGTCTGGCAGTAAACGAGCGCAAGACGAAATATCTCCTGTCATCAAACAAACAGTCGTCGCACTCGCGACTTGGCACTCACGTTACTGTTGACAGTCATAACTTTGAATTTGTAAATAGTTTCGTATATTTGGGAACCAGTGTAAACACCATCAACAACGTCAGCCTCGAAATCCCACACAGAATAGCTCTTGCCAACAGGTTATACATAGGTCTGAGTAGGCAATTGAGGAGTAAAGTCCTCTCTCGACGAACAAAAATCAAACTCTATAAGTCACTGATTATTCGCGTCCCACTATATAGTGCAGAGACATGGACGATGACAACATCTGATGAGTCGGCGTTACGAGTTTTCGAAAGAAAGGATCTCCGGAAGATTTATGGTCCTGTACGAGATATACGACGACATTGACATAATTCAGCGAATTAAAAGACAGCGGCTACTCTGGCTAGGTCATGTCGTCCAAATGGATGAAAACACTCCGGCTCTAAGAGTGATCGACGAAGTACCCGCCTTGGGAAGCAGAGAAAGACTTCCATTCCGTAGAAAAGACCAGGTGAAGAAGGACTCGGCTATATTTGGAATCAGCGAAAATAAAGAACAACTGGCGCGCTGTTGAGAACTCGGGTATAACGGCGTAAGCGGTGTCAGCGGTGTCAGCGTAAATAATGAACAATATTAAAAAAACTTTCTACCAAAGCACTAATTATTCTAAGTCAACATTTTATACTAAATTCCGTCTTAAATTTAAAAATCATTTAAGCGTTGTAAGCCATAAAAGTCCACTCAAAAAGAAAGAGCAACATTACAACTAAGGTCATGCCTCATACTCCAGCTTGACGAGACGATAAATGAATGGCAAGTAAGTTTCCGATGATGTTGAATGAAGGTAAAAACGACGTACAACCGCAGCATAATGATTCTAAGCAAAAAAGAAACTTTAAAGCTGCAGCCATAGACATTGAAAACTTTACAAATTGTTCGCTGTTTCAAGATTATTTTTCACAAGAGCTGAATCCGCCGGGAGACAATGTCGAAAGCAAAAAAGAAAAATCTTCTGAACTTGTTGAAAACTTGTAAAATGGCAAGCTCTCGCAGGCAGTTGGGGCAGAGCATTGTGGGTTACTCCAATACCTTACATAGTTCAAGTGAATGTAATTAAATGCCTGAAAATAAAATTAATTAAAAAATGTGTAGAAGTGGCAAAAAATAGGATACATGGAGTCGGAGCCAGCTGCAGAGCCGAGCACAAAAATGCGAGGAAAATAGTTAGAAAAACTGATTACAGCTCGTGGCAATGGCAACAAGGCAACAACTTGAGGTAGCTTCATATAAAATGTGTGTATGCGTGTTAATGCTCTCTGTAGTAAGCAGGAAGTGAGCGCATTGAGGTGAATAAGCATAAATTGTAGTTGAAAAATTGCTACAAAAAACACAAGAACCAAAAGTAGGTTTGGCGTTTTCAAAAACATAGGCTGAGTCTAATGAGTCTCTACTGTAAAATTTTTTCGAGGACAATTTTGTATAAGAAAACTTCGTAAGAAACTAAGAAGCAATCAAAAAAATGTTAGAATCTTGACAAAGTCCCTTAATTAAAGTGACCTTAAAACTGGTTCGAAATTAGAATCTAGCTATAATCTCCCCAGATTTAGATGAAACTCGCTACAAGGTTGTTGAAAGACGATGGCCATTAGATTTCCAAAATGAGATTTCTTACTAAAAAAAATCGAACAGTTTTATGATTGCTTGACTCAGTATTGTTCGAGGATGCAACAAAGATGGACCACAATCAAAAGATATGGCTGGAATACGGTATATTTTAGAGTTAAACGAGAAAGTATGAGTCAGAAGACTAAAAATGTGAATAGTGTCTAAGGTACTGATATTGTAACAGCAAATCCACGCAATTTTGGTTTCATCGTTCCCGATGTTCCAATCACATTATGATGTCAGGGATGCACCATGCACCACTGAAGTTCAATTGATGAAAATAACAATAAATTAATGGAAATTGAGGAGACAGAACGGCATGTAAGGTAACGGGTTCATTAAGTTAGAAGTTAGAAGTTAAAAAAAAAACCAAAAAACGTTTGAAAATGCTGGATACAAAAAGAAGCTCGAAGTGTGGGTGCCAAACCACTGAAAAAGTGATGGATACAAAAAAAAGCTCAAAGTATGGATGCTAAGTCACACAACTTAACCCAAAGAAAAGGTCAAGTACCCAAATTTCAATCTGGAAATCAAAGCTGAAGCGCAACAAAATCGATCCACAATTGAAGCGAATGGTTGCTGATGCTGAAAGGTGGGTGGGTCCCTTGCGACAACGTCAAGTGATAACGGCCGTGGTCCATTTGCTGTTAGCCGGCGCAAACGCTGATTGATGGAGGTTTTGCTATGTAAGTGATGGAATTGGCAGGGAATGATCTGCCATTACTTGCCTCCCTGCAGCTTAACTTCTAATTCGGACCTGTATTGTCAAAAATTAGAACGATAGAAGGAAGGAAATCGCCAGCTTTTGTCAGTAGGATAGAAATTATATTCCATCAAGGCAACGTCAGGCCACACATTTCGGTAGTGACTCCGCAGAAGCTCCCAAGGTTTGGTTAGATGGCTCTCCAGCATTGCCTTTATATTCCGGCCCTGGTACCAACGATTATGACTTGTTCGGTTCTAAGGCGGATGATTTTGGTGAAAAATTCGTTTTGAGAGAAACTTGTGCAAAATGGGTTTTATCAATAAGAACAACGATTTCGAAGAGGTTTAAGAAATTACTTTCAAAATAACAACAATTTATAGAACAAAACGGTGCATATTTGACTTAGATCCTAATCCAAGGCGTAGTAAATATCATGCTAGCGGCTAAAGCTCTAATGGTGTGCAATTGGCTGGGGGAAAATCCTGGGGCTGCAGGCCAAAGATCTTTAGGTGGTTGTACACCATGATCGTGCGACCGATAACCACGTATGGGGCGGTGGGCAGGGCCTCAAGAACTTCGCAGATTTCGGTAGGGCTCCAACTATCGAAGCAGCAACGACTTGCATGTATCTGCATGTCGGGTACAAAGCGCACTTATGCTTGAGCTGACACCGCTTCATCTAGTGATCGTTCAGCGGATGAAGAAGTTAAATGGTACTATACCATTGGCCCTTCTCCCAAGGGACGGCATTACTAAAAGTGTTATCTTCACCAAGAAGTTCAAAGTTACCCTCGGCAGCAAGGCTGAAGGGAATGATTCCATTCCCGAGCTACAGCTTAGAGATAGTACGATCAAGTAGTACACTGACAGGTCGAAAATGTCGAAGGAAATGCAGGGGTAGCAGGTTCACGCACCAAGCTCTCCAAACCTTTCGGAAGTTTTCCGAGCATTTTTCACGCAGAAGTCTTTACCATTTAGTATGTCGCTGCATAGAGATAAACCTCCAATGGAACTATCGCAACGAACGTATAACCATATGGTACTTAGCCATAGACAAGCAGCAGTTAAAGCAGTCTCAACCTATGAGATCAAATCGCACTGTCCAACCAAGCCTTGAATGACTGTTCTAAAAAAGCACAACGGATGAGATTCTACGATGATGCCATCAAAATGCGCATTCCGCGCTACATGAGCCCAAAACCAACTTCATAAACACAGACCCACGTATGAAAGCCGCACCACATGACTCTGCATCACAACACTTCCGACCTTCAACAAAACTAACTCATACGTCGCTATAGCATATCCTTGCACATAATAACTATATGTATTTGCATATTCAGGGCACAACGCGCCCGACTCACCCACGAAAAGGAATTCCCACAAGTTTATGGCATGGCATATTTCTAAGTGGGCAGCACATTGTTGCAGGCGCAGTGAGGGCCGCAGTAGCGGTTGCAAATTCTATGCATTATTTTATGATGACGACAGCAGGGTTAGGCGGCAGGCAGGAAGTGAAACGCCCACACCAGAATGTATGAAAATGTAACGCAGCGAGTAAGTAAATAAATAACAAATGAAAGGAAAAAAAATAGAAATAGAAATTGAGTGCGCGCAAGGCTGCAATTATTAAAATATGAATGCAGATAAAATAAAAATAACAAAATATTAAAAAGTGGAAAATGGAAAATGGCACAAAAAAACCACACACAAATTGAACGAAAGCTCGAAAGCTTGCAATTTGCCCAGACCGCGACTGTGGCTGCGGTTGGGGCGAGTGTTGGCTTGTTGGCTTGTAGGCTTGTCGCTTAGGGCTGTTGCTGTTTTTTCGTTGTGGTTCTTTGTTGCACTTGCTGCCAGCATTATCCTTGTTGCTAGTGTTGTTGTAACAATATAATATTCACAACAACAACAAATATATGTATGTGAGAATGTGCCTAACCTAACCTACATAGCGCATATTTTGCTTTATTATTTTTCATTTATTTTTTCTTTTTCCAAATTGTGTAGAGTTTTCATGAAAATGCGCCGAGAGTGATGAAAAAACACGCAAGTATGCTGGAAAAAATAATAGTGTGGGAGCAGAAAAAATTAGCAACGCAAAAAAACAGAAATTGCAAACTTGCTGTGGAATGTGAAAGAAAGAAATGCACGATGATAATGCAATACATGGAAATATATATAACAACCACATATGTTAATATATGTAAAAGAATGGTACATATAAATAAGTATATAAAATATTTCTGCAACTTTATGCTAGATGCCTTGCATAGCACATAAAATATTGGGTAGTCGAAAAAGTCTTTTCGTATTTCTAATCATCATCATCATTTTGTATTTCTAATATAAATATATTGAAGATTTATTTTTATATTTATAATGAGCTTTAATGAACCAAATATATGCCATTTCGGTCGACCAGTTTTTGCTATTTTTCCGCTAGAGACATTATTCCATCAGTGTAAAACTCTTCTGGTTTCTCGGCGAAAAACTGCGACAAGTAATTTCCACAGGCTTCTCTTGAAGTCAACTTTACTCCATTAAATGAGTTCTGCATTGACCGAAACAAATAGTAGCACGGTGGTGCAAGGTCAGGGCTATACGGTAGACACATCAAAACTTCCCAGCCAAGGTCTCCCAGCCGAGTCATCAAAGATGTGTGTATGGTCCAGCGTTGTCCTGATGGAAATCGATCAGTTCAGCTGTTTTTTTCGATTGCCTGCTTCAATCTCATCAGTTGTTGACAGTAAATTGTAGAATCAGTCATTTGACCAGGCTGGAGCAGCTCATAATGGATGATTCCTTTCCAATCCCACCAAACCCTCAGCATAACTTTTCGAGGCGTCAATCCTGACTTTGCAACCATTTGTTGAGCTTCATCACGCGTAGACCATGATCTTTTTAACACATTATTGTCGTATTTAATCCACTTTTCGTCTCCTGTTACCATTCGCTTCAGAAATGGTTCGATTTCATTTCGTTTCAGCAAAGTATCGCAGATGTTAATTCGGTCCATTAAATTTTTCACAGACAATTCATGTGGTACCCAAACATCGAGCTTCATTTTGTGGCCAGCCTTTTCTAAATGGTTTAAAACCGTTTGAAGATGAATGTTAAGCTCCTTATAAATGTCATGGCTGGTTATGTGACGGTCCTGGTCAATCTTTTACATAATTTCTTCGACTTTTTCAACGATAAGTCCACCACAGCAAGCGGCATACTTTCACATCGAAATTTCCAAAACGGAGGCGAGCGAACCACTGTTGTGCTAGACGAACTGATACAGAATCGTCTCCGTAAACATTACAAATTTCATTGATCTTTGATCGGATAGTTTGTATGGCAGCTATATACTATAATGTATAACTAGGCCAAATTTCATGAAGGTATCTTCTCAAATAAAAAATTTTCCTTATAAGGACTTAAACTTGATCGTTGAGTATGTATGACAGCTATGTATATCCTATAGCAATGCCATATCGTTTCGACAAAAGAGCAACCTTTTGAAGAGAAAAATCAGTGTAAAAATGTTTAAATCGGCTTAAATAGTTACTCTTATGTCTCATCTTGTCATTTGTACGTGGAAGTATGTATCCTATGTATAAAATATTTCGGAAGATAATAGTCTCTAATACATAACGGTTCAGCAAAACCTCGTCAAACATAACCTCTACAGTAACAATATAAACGCCTGCGAAGTTCGAGAGAGAACACACACTCTTGTTCAAACTTGCTCCTGAAATCAAAGCATTAAAAAATCATCAGTTCTGATCATTGACATTTTACTCTACTTTTCAGCTCAACAAGAAGAAGCTAAGGTGGTCAAATCTAGAGTTTTGGGTGGCCATAGTCAATGCCGATTCTTGTTGGCATCGAACGTTCAGCGAAGTTTCATTGCTGAAACTTAATGAACCAATATTCATCTACGAGTATATCAGCGAGGGGTTTTTTTAAACAACAATATGTGCAAGCGATATATGTATGCTAATGCTCAAAGACGATCCAAGAGCTTCCAACAAACAAAGCAGTTTAAAAACAGTTCAAGTATGGGAAGCCTTAGTAGACGGTTCGTAAAAACCAATACTGTTGCCATCCGATATTCTTTAATGACGTAGGCGGTTATATCATATATGTACAACAGGGCGCTAATCGTTCTTCCTTTTCACTGTTTAGCGCCATTGGAGAGCCAGGTTTTCTTCACCTGTTCTTTCCCACGAATTGGAGGTCTTCCCTTTCCTCAGCTTCGCCGACGGATACTGCGTCGAATACTCTCAGAGCCAGAGTATATTTACCCATTCGGAGGACATGGTCTAGCCAGCGTAGTTGCAGTCTCTTAATTCGCTGAACTATGTCAATGTTCGTCATATATCTCGTACAGCTCATCGTTCTATCGACTGCGGTATTCGCCGTTGTCAATACGCACAGGATTATAGTCCCATATATAGACTAATTCCGCAAAACCTTTCACTCGAAAATTCGTAACGCCGACTCATTGGATGTTGTCATCGTACATGCCTCTGCACCATACAGCAGGACGAGGATGATGAGTGACTTATAGAATTTGGTCTTAAGTAGTTTGTCTAGGGAGTACTTTACTTTTTAATAGCCTACTCAGTCCGAGGTAGCACCTGTTGGCAAGTTATTCTGCGTTCGATATCGAGGCTGACGTTGTTATTAGTGTTAATACTGGTTCCAAGATAGACGAAATTATTTACAACTTCGATGTTAAGACTGTCAACCGTGACATGAGAGCCATAGGAGATGTTTCGTATTGGTATCGCACGGCTCGAGGAGGTCAACGTCTTCAATTGTTCAGATCAGATTACTGCGAACGATCGGAATCAAGTGCTTGTATGGAAAACTGTTTCATTTGACGAGATATTCTCAAGCAATTTGGCATGGATCACTATAAAAAATATTTTAAAAATTAAAAAAAAAAAAAAATACAAAATAGAAAGAAATAAATAACTTTTCATCTCTTCTTCAAACCTTATTCTCCCAATTAGTTACGAAAATATTAATGAAGAAAACAAATTTTACTTCCAGTATTCAGATAAAATTGAGGTTACAGCGGCAATAACAAACTAATCACAAAGATAACAAAGTTGAAAGCATGGAATTCTTCAAAAATGCCTTTGGAAACGTGTAAATTACCAAGAAATGCTATGTAAATATAAACAGAAATAAACAAGCTGGGAAAAACGAGCTGCCACACAGCGGCAAGTATGAGGCAGTAGCAAGCCTTAGCAGCAAGAAGCAGAAGCAGCTAAAAAGCAGCGCGAACAGCAGCAGATGCATGCAACAATATATCTTCGGCTGGCAACTATGTTGTTAGTGACGGTTCACATACATACATACAAAGATATATATTCACATATTTATTCATATAAGCATATGTGCATGTGTAAGTTGCTGCGCCGCTATGTAACCGCGGGCGCATAAATCTATGAGCGCAGATCGTAAAATACACAGATCGTCAGTTCGCCGGCGAGCAACAACAACAACTCCAACAACTGCAACTGCCAACAGCGGGTACTAAGAGCCAATGTGGAGGTGAGATCAAACAAACAACAACAGTGTAAAGCATAATAAAACAGTCGATGAAAACAACAACAAACAAAGTGAAGTTACAACAACACGAGCAAATTGGTGAAAATCGGAAAATTGTGGGCGGCCAAGAGAATACAAAAAAAAAAAAAATAACAAACACAGCTGCTTTTGGTTGCAAGCAATCGCAAGCGAATAAGCAAACTGTGTCGAAGATGTTAATTGAAACACTGTTGCATTGCTGCTATATGGCAACGCTCGTTTTCGGTTCTTGCCACTATCGATGTTTGTGGCATTTGTGGTTGTTCCTGGTGCTGATTGGAGTTTGGAACGTTGCTGCAAATGGCACAGGCAACAAAAATACAACTTATGGAAGAATACACAACCGCCGCTGGGTGACTGTTGAAGTGGAGGTAAAAAAGCTTGGTATAATTTCTACACCCAAAAGTATTGATAAAAACATTTATACAAAAATAACTTAACTTTAATGATTTACCAATGAATGTAAGTTCGTTTCTTGAAAGTAATTCCCACTACTTATGTGGTTCCCTTATAAGTTAGGAACAAACAGTTTAAATGCTTTCTAAAATATTTCTATTAGAGGGTCCACATCCAGAGTTTGACTTTTCGGAAACCCTAAAGACTACTAGAACCTTTCATATTCTTCATATTCATTGGAGGATCCACATCCGAAGTTTGACATTATGAAACCCTAAGGACTACAAGGTCTACTACAAAACGCACGTTGTCATCACTTCAATTGGAGAGTACACATCTAGAGTTTGATTCTAGAAAACCAACATTGTCTTTACATCCAGAGTTTGACTCCTCGGAAACGATACAAGGCCTACTAGGAAACCTACATGATCATCAAAAGCGCGGACTAGGCCTCCTTGGATTTTCTAACGAATAATGTGACTAAATGAGTGATTCTTTTAGAGCCCTAAACTTGGGGCTAATATCCGGCAAAGATATCCAAAGGAGCCCTTATGACTCCTTGGCTCTAGAGGAGCCAGGCGAAAAGTTCTTGAGGTTCATCCAGCTGCAAAAGAGTTCATACCTGGTATAGATGAGTAACAGCTAATCAAAGAGGAGAAACCCAACAAAGCCAGCAAACCTATACTAGTGACCTATACTAGAATCAAACTGATAACAAAGTCACACAAAGACGACACAAAGATGTCGACGACGCTAGTAAGTTACTAAAGGTTGTGACAATAAGAGAGCAAGAAAATGGCCTCCACATCAGTTTCATTCAAGAGCCATGCTTGAAAGAGCTAACTTTTTTCTGGTTTCTTCATATAACGCCCACGACGGGAACGTGCCACCAATATGTCTCTCAAGACTAACAGAGGAGAACAGTAAAAAAGATATTCTAAGAGGTTATGACGCCAACGCGAGACACACCATGTATGGAAGCTCCAGCACAAACCCCAGAGACGAGTCGCTATTTGTAATAGAGGTGATAAGCCAGCTTTCATTTTCCCAAACTCCGTAAATTTTTTAGTTTTGGAGGAAGTTATGTACCTAATACTATCAACAAAAACAGATAGCCTGGTCCTTAATGACTTAAGAGTGTACAAGAAACCATCTGTGTTGGATCACTCCTCGACGCTCTTTAGCTTAAGCGAGAAATCCAACACTCATCTCCAATTTTGAAACGCTAGAAGAAAAGTAAGGCAAAAATTTATCAAGGTAGCAACAAAACGCTTTGGAGACAGAAAATATCGTGGCCTCCTGCAGGAATTCAGCCTTTCAATCCCTCTGTTAAATACAGCGATTCTCTTATCGTCGGGGGTATCTGTTACATGAGTGATGATGAAATTAATAGAAGGTAACCACTCACAAGGGCTGTTCTTTAATGTTTAGGGCTCAAATCAATAATGTTCAAGAACTAGAAGAGCTGGAAAAGTGAGAAAAGATCAGAAGCTCCTTCTTCACACAATATACCCCGTTAACGGCTTTCAAAAATATAAAGTCGCTTTCCTGGTGGAACATTGATCTTAAGCAATACCAAAACGCAGTCCGGAAAACAGAGAAAACCCTAAAAGGGTTAAAGCGTTCCAAAAATTTGTTTTCAAAAAATCCCACCGGATGAGTTTAAATCACGGGTTCGAATCCTGATGTGTTCTAGCACTATAATAATAATAACAACACTAAAATATGTTTTCAAAAGATAAACCAATATATTGCCAATGAATAGATCTGTATGCTAGAAAATATAAGATAAATAGATGAAGGTTGCACCGCGACCTTAAGTCTCTCTCCGTCTACTCCTTCTTCCTTGCGGAGCAACTCCTTTATGGTATGAGGACCCACCGCGATCCTACTATTAGTGGATGCTGCGGAGCGGGCAAGTTCATCATCCAGTTCATTCCCGGCTCTACCTTTGTGACCGTTTACCCAGATAAGATACACTTGATTACGTTTCGATAGACTTTTTGGTATGGTTATACGTTCGTTGCGATAGTTGCGTTGGCGGTTTATCTCTATGCACAGACTTATGGCAAAGGCTTCTGTTTAAAAAATGTTCGGAAAACTTCTCATGGGTATTCCCTCGGAGGAGAATATATGATCTGAATCTTCTGAGAAGCTTCGTAAAATGATAGTATTCCATAATGTCGAACTGGTGTTTTGAATGGTTTAAAAATAAAACTATCGACAGGAAGAAAAGACACCTACTATACTGTCTCCATTCTTAAGTCAACTGACTTCAAGTTCTTATTATTCTTGCCTTTCAAAATAAAATTAACTTCGAAGAGTCCATCCATGTCAATTTCACGGCTATTCCAAAAATAAGTTATTAGCAAGAAGAGCAAGCATAGAAGTCATAACTTTTATTAAATTCCGAAAAGTTTAAATTTTCTTTTAACCAAATTAAATCTTCATTACATATACCTAGATCATTCCTAACTGCCACTGAAACAAAAATAAATAAATAAAAAAAATTATGCGGACACACTTCACAGACATTTGACCTGCACTTTGTTGCAAATTTTTGATTTCCAAAGCTTCACGCGCGCCACCAATTGCTGGTTAACTGCCACGGCGCAACGGGCAACAGCTCGCCTGTCCGCGCAGGCAGCAGCTGCCCAATTGTCGAAGTGATTTGTTTCAATTGCTGCGTCGCGACATGTTCAGCTTACTGTCTGCTTGACTGCTGCCAACTCGTTTGCTGGCTTTTGCAGTTGTCCGTTGTGGCACACGAATGCTGTCGCGTTCGATTTGGCAAAAGATAAAAAATAAGAGACCACAAGCGCAACGCAATATCAAGCGAACACATACGAATATCAATAAGAGAAAAAGACTGAATGCGAGTGCTTCAAAAAAAACCACAAATGATCGACGATCCTGCAGCGCTGCGGCAAAATTTATGTTATAATTTATTGCCGCGGACAGTTTTAATGGCAGCAACAGCAACAAGCAGCTGTGTGCTGGACATTCGCATGCAGCTTTTGGTGCACTACACGGAGGCACACTCATATATATTATACTTGTTTGTGTTGTTTTGTGCTTTCCATGTATTTATCGGTATGTTTGCATATACACTGTTCACGACGCGCCGAGTCTTATCGGCGTTGGTGCGCGCAAAAATGTTGCCAACATTTATTTGCTGCATTTATATATTTTTATTGATATTTAATTTAGATAGGAAATTGCTGTTTGCAGCCCCACCAGCAATCTCAGCAGGCGTTACAAGCACTTATTTGTCTTGAAAATTGATAAAGCAATTTGAGTGGACGTTGAGATTGAGCGCTTAAAATTGACTAGAACGAAATACTTAATTACAGTATGGATTTTTAAATTGTATACCCTTAACAGAGCATATTAAGTTTGTCAAGAATTTTGTAACATCCAGAAGGAAACGTAGAAACTCACTAAAGTATCTATATAAATTATCAGCGTAACGAGCTGACCCGATTTTGGTATGTCCATCTCTTAAGTAATCTCTTAGCAACTGTCCGCTGAAAAGGAAAACTATACAACAACATGAAATGATACAAAAACTATCAAGCCAACAACAAGGCTAAAAATAACAAAATAAATGAATATTTAAGTTACTAAGCATACTAAAATTATAGAGGGAATACTGCACTAGCCAAACGATGACGGCCAATTCGCCAAACGATGACGATGGAGCGGATGTTCCATTGCCCGACCATGAAGAAGTTCGAATAGCATTTACCCGCCTGAAGAACAACAAATCGACCGCGGCGAAGAACTGATAAGGAGCATGCATCAGCTTTTCTGTAGAATATGGTCGGTACGAAATGGAATTTAAGTGTGCTCTATCCAATCTATAAAAAGGCTCTGCTGCAACTACCGTGGGATAAAACTACTCGACATCGCACAGCTGTTCACCATGCGCCAAATCTTGGAAAAGACCCGTGAGAAGAGGATCGACAGACACTTATGCCGCTATGTGTATGCACTTATGTACGAATTTTGAATCTCCGTAAACCCAATATGGCTGTGTTAACTGACGTTGAGCAATACCAAAAGTTCCGTCAGGATACAAATGTCCCCACCGAAGCGTTCGATGCCAAATGAGGTTTCAGACAAGGCGACTCCCCACCGTGCGAGTTCTTCAATGTACTCTGGGAAAAATAATTCGAGTTGCAGATTTGAATAGAGAAGGTACAATCTTCTACAGAGTGTACAATTGCTGGCGTACGCCGATGATATATCATTGGTCTCAACATCCATGTCGTTTATTATACTTTCTCCGGACTGGATTCTCAGGAATGAATCTGGTAGTCAATGAGGCCAAGACAAAATACTTCTTGCCGTCAAACAAACAGTCATCGCACTCGAGACTTGGCTCCCACGTCACTATTGACAGTCATGACTTCGAAGTCATAGATAATTTCGTCTTTCTTTGAACCAGCGTTAATACCAACAACTTCAGCTTAGAAATCCAACGCAGAACAACTTCTACCAACAGACGCTACTTCGCGCTGATTAGGCAATTGAGCAATTGAGAGTTAAGTCCTCTCTCAACGAACAAAGACCAAGTTCTATAAACACTCCAGCTTTGAAAGTATTCGACGCAGTACCTGCCGGGGAAAGCAAAGGAAGAGGTCCACCCCGCTAGAAAAACCAGGTGGAGAAGGACCTAGCTTCGCTTGGAATCTCCAATTGGCATCACCTTGCGAAAAGAAGAAACGACTTTCGCGCTGCTGTAAACTCAGCTATAACCGCGTAAGCGGATTCTACGCCAGTAGAGAAGAGTAGAAGAGGTCTGTTCTTAATTCCTATGCCAAATATGAACATGATCTGTCAACCAGTTTGTTTACACCAACTGCTTAAGGCGGTACACTTCAGTAGGGCGTTGGGACTTTTATAATGCATAAAAATATCGAACAAAGAATTTGTCTCAAAATTTGTATTTCTAACCAAATTTCATGTGCGGAATCGTTGCGAATGTTGAAAAAGGCTTGGATTCGGTTTTATCAAAAACACAGGTCTACGAGTGGTACAAAGCCTTGAAAGACGATTGAGAGGTCGTTGAAGACCTCGATCTTGTCGATATCTTACTTCTTTAACTGAAAATAGAAAGTGTTTGAAAAACTTCAGGGAGGTGTTAGAGAGCTCGACATCTCTGGCGAGTCCGTTCGAATGATTTTGGTGGATATTTTGGGTATGAAACGCGTTTTTGCTCGATTCGTCCGGATAAAGCTGAATTGTTTTTAAAAATAGTCCTGTAAACAGGCCTTTTTGGACATGCGTGATCGTGCGAATTCCGATCCTACATTCATGAAGAGCACTACAACCGCCAATGAGACATGGGTTCACGAGTATTAGTCTGACATCCAAAAAAGTGTTGACTTCGGAATGGAGGAAAAACACGAGCCGAAATCAAACCAAACGACGCCATGGCCGCTCAAAAATTAAGGTGATGTTCATTGTTTTTTTTTTCGATATTCGGCGCCGCTCCGTGGAACCCGTTTTCAGTCGATCGAAGGATAAAACGAAATTCGCTGAAGGCCACCCCAAAAAGTGTTCCGCGGACCGGAAAAATCGTGTATTACACGTGGTGGGGATTACTTTGAAGGCGACAAAAGAAATATTCATGAATAATTAAATAATTTGCATTTTATTTGCAATTTCCGCGGGAAATTTTTTTTCACCATTGGATAATCGTACAACAGTACTTTAAGAAACAACAGTATGTGAAAGCTACAGTCAGTCAAGTAAGAGCGTGGTCGACTTTACCGACAGTTAATGAAAGATTTCGCTCTAATTCCTTCGCGAGCCGATAGAGGGAAGCTTTGTCCTTGATGCATTGTCAACAAAGGTTCAGTTGTCGTTGTTCTTTTGAAAGACAATCACGTTATATGCCATGAGTGCGCCGCGCTACAAAGCTGTGTTCCTTTGTATCCACCCGAAAGATCCCAAAATGTCGCAATCAGCGGCTGCTAAATATATGAGAAAGTCGAAGGCACTTATACAGAAGTGGATACAACGATATATAGTGACTAAAAATGTCGATGATTTACCAGAACGTGGTTCGATAGGAAAAGTGACCAAAAAAGTTGAAAAAATAATAGTGAATCTGTTTTCGCGGAATCCTGCTTTAACACTGCGGCAAGAATAAGCAAAATTAATGTCAAAAGGTTTAGATATATCCTACGAAACTATGCGAACCCTTCTTCACACTCATGATCTGAAATGGCGCAACACAATGAAAAAAGCCTCTGTTGACTGAAAAACTTATGACAAAGCGACTCGCTTGGGCGCATGAGAATATTGATAGAGATTTTGAAAATGTCATTTTTACTGATGAATGTTCTATATGGGCACGTTCTGACCTCACGCGAGCCTGGTCAACTTTCACCAATAGGCTCGTTTAGCGGACCATAAAACATGGAATAAAGGTGCATCTTTGGGGATGCCTTTCAAAGCAGGGATTCGGCACTGTGTACCACTTTACTGACAACCTAAATGCCGAGAAAATGATAGAAACCTACAAAAAGGTTTTACTCCTATCTGCCAAACAATGGTTCATCAGAAAAAATGAAGACTGGATTCAGCAGGAGGACAACGATCCTAAACACCGCAGCACGCTCCGTACTCAGTGGAAAACTCAATCTGGCATCGTTACATTGGATTGGCCGTCGCAGTCGCCCGATGCAAACCAGATTGAAAATGTGTGGGCATATATTAAACAGAAGCTTCGTGGAAGACGCACATACACTTTGAAGCAGTGGTCTTACGAAATTCGTAGGATCTGGAGATCCTTGCCACAAGAATACGCCGGCAAATTAGTAGAAAGCATGCCTCGGAGACGCAAGGCAATTACCGACGCCGGTCGTGACTGACTATTATTGACCAAATGGCATCATTGTTTGTATGTATACAATGTAAATATAAATATGAAAGTTTCATAAAATAATTTTTTTTTTATAAATTAACACGACCACGCTCTTACTTGACAGACTGTACAAAGAATTTAGAAAATTCGGATATAAATGTATCGTTTCGAGGATTTTTTTGGAGGAAATATTAATTGAAAAAATCACTCTGTAATTAAATTACGCTCGCAGGCATATTTTTCTATTAAAAAATGAAACATCTTCAAATCAATAAGCTTAATTACAGTTTCAAGTGCTGTGCCGCGATCATTAGCCTACTCCACGGCATATAATTAGGGCTTTCAAAGACGTTTAAGTCAAGCAAAACTATTGATTAAGGAATTAGCTTAAGAGTTGACCTGTTTTTTATTTTAGGATTTTTTTTTGTATTGTTTTTTTGTTTGTATTTTTTTTTTTTTGGTATTTTTTTTTTTGGTGTTTTTTTTTTTTGTATTTTTTTGTGTATTTTTTTTTTAGTATTTTTTTTTTTTTGTATTTTTATTTTTTTGTATTTTTTATTGTTTTTCTGCTACGTATAGATTTTAGCATGTGACGCGTTAAGGTGTTCATTGAATGTTTGTATGCTTTGATCCTAAGCAAATATTAACTACGAACAAAAGCGGCCAGCAGAGATACCAGCGCAGAAGAAGATTGCTAGCTTTAAAAAAAATAACAGTACAAAATAAGTGAGCGTACAAATTTATGCAAAAGCAAATAGACAATAAAGAATAGAAAGAATGTAATTTGTCTGAAATGGAGTTTCCAAGAAACTATGCCAACGCTTGCTAATGGATTTCAGTCTTTCCATTTACTTAATTTTCTATCGTAAATATGTTTTATTTTTTCTTCACACTGCTTGATTTTTTTCCCATTTATTTAAATGTGCCTCGAGCTAAAATCTAAACAATTGCAACAGCATGCGGCGTGTAAGTAACGAGACGACGTTCGGCGCGTGACTTATTGACTTGAGACACATCGTTGGAAGAAAAATTGTTATAGCGGAAGATTAAAAGTGGCTGGATCATAAAGCAACCAAATAACATTATTTCAAACCGGCTCTAAAGTGTATATAATTTTTCTACCAGCAAATCAGCGCTATTGTAAACGACGCGAACGCCTAACGATCACCCATAAATCGCCTGAGAGCTTGGCGCAAAAGGCATAGGCAGACAACATAAATGGCCGGGCCACAAGATAAAAGATTTACAAATTAAAGCTTCGGTCAACAAGCCAGCCAGCCAGCCAGAGCTTGTTAAGTCTGCTTAGCAGCTTGTTGTTGGCTTTTGCTCTACTACACACCTGAAGAGCTAGCGCACATAAATTCACGCATTGTTATGGCCTACGCTGACGCGTTGAGCTGGGCGTTTATGGCAGAGCCGCACTTCACACCGCCGGCTGGCTGTGGCTTCAACGACAGCGCGCGCCGCTGCGGACCATCATAATTTTTCACATCATTTTTTTTTCATATAAAAAAAAGTTGTTTTTGTTGTTCATGTTGTTGCTTTTTAGGGCTATTCGTGCATTTGTTTTTGTTATTTTTTTGTTGCACACATTAAAATCGACAACAAGCTGATGATAATCAACCACTTGACAGCGCGTATTGGGCGCGCGTGCGCAGCATACATGAACAAGCAGAGATCCAGATGGAATATAATGAAAGAGGAACGATGGTTTATGCACGGGAACTTCATTATCGGCAAATTTGTTTTATTAATTATCATTAAATAAGGCAGCAACAGGCAGAAAGGCACAACAGCATGGCAAACCAGTTAGTTGGGGAGCACAAGCGCCGATCCCGACTGCTTGGAAGAAATGTACGGGAAAGAAGAATGAAAACATGTAGCGGAGTATGCGAGTTTGATTGCATAGGTGTGCTGCGTAATTAGGCAGTCAAGCTGGCGATTAGAGAGACCGGCCAACAAGCGGACAGACGAGTAGGCAGACGTTCACGGAATGCATACGAAAGAGTTTGGCTGGCAATAATAACATCATAACAACAAGTCAAGAAGTGACGTCGAGAAATACGGTATGAAAACAAAACCCCCCAAAAAATTTAAAAAAAAGGTCTAAAGAAATTAATAAATAAAAACTTATAAAGAAGAAGGTTGAAAATAAAAGGAAAACGAATAAATAAAAAAACTTATAAAGAAGAAGGTTGTAAATAAAAGAAAACAATAAAATATATGAAAAGAAGAACATATTCAAAACAACAAAAGGCGCACAAACAAACTCGGCTGAGTGGCAGCCGAAGAACCGAAGAACCAAAGCACCAAAACAGGATTTAGGGTCCGAAGCAACAGCAAGAAGGTGCTTCAAAACCGTTTACGAGCAAGCGAGGTGCCAGACAGCATCACAACAAGCCAACAATCATGCCAAGTTAATTACAATGTGGTTAGGAATTGAATATGACGACGAAGCCAAAAGCGGAGCGTGAGGCGTGGAGGTTAATGGACGTTGGACGACTGGGTAGAAACAACAGACACAAAACCCCTGCGAGCTAAGCAAGCCAAGCAGTGGCATAAACTCCAATAAGACCAGAAAACTGTAGATGAAGCAAGCAAAACAACAACAGTAACGCCGCAGACAAGAAGAGATACTGTTAGCATAATAGACAGCCAGCAGCGTTGGAGGCGCTGAGCGCACTTTACTTTAAGTGACCATGGATATGACGGTACATAGCCTGAGCAGCAGACAGGCGATGCAGCCGAAATAAGACAAGGCGACAACAAAAAATCTCTTATGACTGCGGAGACCGCAGCTGTGCGTTGGTGAAGGCGTCCGAGCTTAGCTATGGAGGAAGAACGCAAAGTAATAAAATATTGTCGTAGCAACGAAACGTTTTGTGCGGAAACAAAACACAATAGAAGGCTGTGTGTCGTTTTTAACAGCGAAATTCTTCAAATGCGTTATTGATTTGCTGAGACCTAAATGTGGCTGTCACACAAAAAACCACTTAGAAAAGAAGTTGTGTCATAAAAATGTGATGCTTTTGGCACATGCGACACGTTGTGAGAGTAAATACCGTATTTAAGTGGAATTCGCGAAGATGTGACTCGCTAAGTGATGGTCATAAATATACGTAAGTACAAAGGAGAGTTTATGGCACTTTTAAACAAGTGTTTTAAAGTAGGGAATGCTAATAAAAAGAATAATACAAATGGTATGGATTTTTATTTTTGGGTCGCTTAATAAGATACGCAGCTTCTTACCCACAATAGTATAGTTCAGATAGATTTTGAAGGCTTCGAAAAGTCATTGAATTTACACAATAACTATGGTTTCTTCTAGAAGTTCTAGTTAGTTGATGGTATGTTCTAAATTATTGCAGATTCGTTGAACACCAGAGGTCGGATCCATTTACGGCTCTAGAAACACGCTGGACTAGATTAGGTTAAGTCAGATGACTGATCCCCTAAGAAGGCGGTCCAGTCCTGTGTGAAACTAGATTAAAACTCCAGAAGTTGGATCTTAACAGTCCCCAAAGCAACTTCAACCTATCACAAATCTACTAAAGTGCTTTATTTCCATTTCCGCTATTTCACAAAGATTTTTAAGAGACACCTTAGCTTTGATCTGGTAAAGGCAGCACAGCCGAGAAGAAAGTGTTGAAGTGATTCCCTCTCATCTGCTTAAGCAACTGCTAATTCTCGCAGTATCCTATTAGAACTCCTACTTGAAAGGTAAGTTTTGCTGCTCCTTTATCCTGGAACAGAAGGACCTTACCACAGCACAGTTGCTAGTAATCAATCACAATCACACAACAAAGGACAGGAAGAAACAGTTAGTGCGACTGAGGTATCTCACCTAGTAAGGACATTAGCTTTGAGTTTCGCTGGTACCAAACCAGTCTGATTATGATGCTATAGTTTAAACATCCCTTCACTAGCCTGGATCTTACGGTATAATCAGTGTGTATTCAGAACTCTTCCACTAACCCTCCCCGCAAGCTTTCATCAATCCGTCAAAAAGCTCACCTCTCCTTCATCTAGCGGGTCCTTCCACCTGGGACATTGCTGGCAGGTGCATTGCTGGCTAGTGAGATTGGGTAGCTGAAGCGGTCCGAAAAAGGATACGCCGAAATTCTTTAGTCCTTCAACTGTACTCCTGAAAATTTGGATCACTGCGTCGCGAAGGCTATTCGCAGCTTCTCTTTCTCAGCTCACAACGAGATGAGGAATATGTGGATGGGGAAGAATCGCTGGAGAAAAGGGGCAGTGAGCTTTTTTCATTAATCGGTCTGTAAGGAGCTCTACATCAAACTTATCTTTAGGCAGCCGGATTACTGTCAGGCAGCAGCAAGTCTACTGCTACGGAATGCAGTCATTTTCAGGGATGTGAGCATTCATTCCGACAGCAGAGCTGCAACTGACTGTGGACTGAAATCAAGCAGTGTCTGTCTTCAACAATAATAGCATCAAACTACTGTATTTCTGTTGACTTTTTATGCTTAAGCACTTGACTAATGGACCTCGTGTGCGCTGATCAAGGGCCCGCTGTTGTGCGACTGCAAGATCCTTTTACTTATGATCTACCGTTTCGAAGTTTTAGGTAACATAGCGTTATAAACTGTACAAGTGAGATTCCTGTTAGGATCGACCTCTTAACGTAACCTGTTCCAAGTCACACTCAATAATGCTCAAAGAGAAGACGGAGAAGGCGAAGTACTCCTCTCAGACACGCTTAAATCTGGATGAAGTGGCAATATTTTGTCGTTAAATCGCTACTGAGCCTACTATTCGCAACACCATCACCCATCTTGAGACCCAGATTTCGTTATTGGATAATATTCGACCGAATAGAGCACGTCCAGCCCGCAGTAAAAAAATATAGCAGCCGTAGCTGAGAGTATACACAGAAAGACCGTGGAGAGTAGATTCGACGCCGTTCCCAGCAACTCGGACTAACATATGGAACGACTTGCCGAAATTGAAGTCGAGATCATAAATTGAAAGCGTATAAAATACATATTTTGCAAGAACTGAATCCGCTCGACCTTCCCAAGCAGAATTGTTTCACCCATAGCCCATAGATCTTGAAAAGTTCCAAGAAAATCCCACGTTTTCGAGCCAAATTTCGTTCAGCGATGAGACCCATTTCTGGCTCAATGGGTATGTAAACAAGCAATATTCCCGCATTTGGGACGAAGAGCAGCCTGAATTCAGATTCAAGAGCTGCCATTTTATCCAGAAAAAGCAACGGTTTGGTGCAGGTTGCGGGCTGGTGGAATCATCGGTCCATTTTTCTTCTAAAAGGATGTCGGTGAAAACGTAACCGTCAATGGCGAACATTATCACGATATGATAGCCGACTATTTCATGTCTGAAATTGAAGCTCGTGATCTCGGCGACATTAGGTTTCAACAATAACGTACCACTTCCCAAACATAGTATCAATCAATGGATTTATTGAGAGAACATTTCGGTGAGCAGATAATTTAACGTTTTGGGCCGGTCGATTGGCAACCAAGACCGTGTGATATCACACTGCTATACTTTTTTCTGTGGAGATATGTAAAGTCTAAAGTATATGCGAACAATTCCGCTTCGAATCAGGCCTTGGAGGAAAACATTACATTTGTCATTCGCCGGTTACTAGTCGAAGTGTTCGAACAAGTCGTCGTAAATTGGACTCAACCTATCGACAATCTGAGACGTAGCCGAAGCTAAAATCTGAAATAAATAATCTTCAAAACATAAATGCGAAAAAAATGTTCTTTCGAATGATAATAAACATTTTCAATTAAATTTAAAGTTTCTGTTTTTTTTTTAATAAAAAAGGAGGGAGCCTCGAAAAGGATCACACTTTAGTATCGAAAAATCACTGAATTAGGAACTGCTTAGCATTAAGAACGTAAGTGGAAATAGCTTGTAAATCACTTAATTTTTCCAAGCCATGAAAAATGTTGGCTGCATATGACTTAGAAAACCCATCACCACTAGAAAACGCACATAACGCTCAAGGTGCTTCTTTCAACTCAGTTAATAGTCAAGCTACAGTTTGCTTAGCGCTTAGAGAACAGGTTGTAACTGATGCCGAAACAACGGTCATGTCTACATACAAACGCACGCTTAAGCACATGAAATCAAAGCGATTTCACAGACATCTTGTCGCACAACACGCAGACGCACCCCGTCCATATTTCACGCTAAATTTGAAATGTTTTATTGCAAGCCAACGTTTATTGCTTCGCTTTTTTTACGACATTTTCGTGCGCATTTGTGATTCCTTTCATACTTTGTTGTGGTTTTTTTTTAGATCTTTTGTATTCAAAAGCTTTTGTTTTGGTTACTTTTTTTTTGGTATTTGTTGTTGTTTTGCTAGGCGCATTATACGCGCTTAGCAAATACTAAGTAACACACAGATAAAAAGGAGATTGAAAAAATTAAATACAATGCAAAGAAAAGAGCAACAACAATAACACACATTTCGCATTTGCATATTGTTTGTTGTTTGTTGTTTTTGTGTGTTTGTGTTTGGAGTTTATTTGCATAAAAGAAGTTTAGCGCTTTAAGCCGCTTATTAAATTACATTTCACAAAATGGGCAAAAACAACAAAACAATAAAATAAGACAAAAAGCGTGACAACGACGAGCGACTTGTGGCACCGTTTGCATCACAAGCAAATAAGCAATAACACTTTCATGAAAATATATAAATTTATATATACACACTCCGTCGAAAAAATGGTTATACTTATTTAATTGGTAGTAGCTCCCTTCTTAGGCATGACAGAGGTCATATAATAGATAATTTAAAAATATGGAGAAATATGAAAAAAAATATTATAGCCTAGCGACATCTGAATTTGGTGGAGAATATTACCAGTTATGACAATTAAGTAATGAGACTGATTCCATAAAAACCGTATATTTGAAAATTATCTACAACTCTACCATCCCCTTCAAAGTAGTCCCCTTGGGCAGCTATACAGCTATTCCAGCGGGTTTTCCATGCTTCGTAACATTTCTGGAACGCTTCGACTGAAATGTCCGCGAGTACCCTCGTCACGGCCGCCTGGATGTTCGTAATCGACTCAAAATGGGTTCCTTTGACCACCGATATTGTTTTAGGAAACAAAAAAAAGTGACAGGGTGACATGTCAGGCGAATAAGGTGGCTGTTGCAACACGGCGATACCTTTAGAGGTCAAATACTGGGACACGCTGAGGGCGGTGTGGCACGGCGCGTTGTCGTGATGAAGGATCCAGTTACGAGCGATGTCGGAGCGCACTCTGTTGACTCGTTTTCGCAATCTTTCGAGTACTTGGCAATAGTAGACTTGATTCACAGTTTTCCCCGGTGGAACGAATTCTTTGTGGACGATTCCACGGCTGTCAAAAAAGGCAATAATCATCGTTTTCACCTTCGTTTGCTCATGCGAGCTTTTTTCGGGCGGTGGGCGCGCGGAGACAACCATTGTGAGCTTTGACGTTTGGTTTCCGGGTCTAAAAACACTATCACCATGCACTCTTACAATTTTAGCGTACGTTTCCGAAGTTGTTTCGCCCAATCTGGCGCAAAATTTTATCGCGACGCGTTGCTCTTGATTTCGTTTTTCCATTTTCGTGACGAGCACTACAAACACACGTCTACTCAACTTGACGCAGCAGGCGAACTAAACAAGCTAAAGCGATGGTACATATATCAATGGAAAGGGGAGCGATGCCGGAAAAAGAGAAAGAGAATTTCAAGGTCACTGTACTTAATTGCCAAACCTTGTATCTCAATCTATATTATACCAAATGCAAAATGAACTGCGACGCAGGGTCGGGGGTGTACTCCAAGCTTCTTAGCATCTCTCTCTCTCTCTTTCTATCCAATCTCAAACTCAGCAGGCACCTTTCAAGCGAATAAACTAGGCATAGAAAAGGCCTGTGGAGTTCTATTGAATAACTCCGGGGAGATACAGAAATCAACAGTTAGGCGACAGACCAGTGTAATCCAAGGAAGGAGTTAAGATCACTGGCAGGGTAGCCAGTATACACCTTTCTGGCTTTTTCTTCGCCAAATATTAATTCCAGTGTAACCCACAAGGACTGGGAGGGGAGGCAGTATCCATTAATCCATAAACTCGGTTTCCGGGCAGAAGAAAATTTTCGACAACGAAAAAGCCGACTAGTAGTCCGAATCAACAATCGGTCTAGACGAATCCGAGGCAGAGTTAATACCAAGCTTGCTTGGAACGGTCATGAGAGAGAGCTGTATACACAATTGAAAGAAATAGCTCAAAACAAAAGGAAATATATAACCAAATACAAGAATGCGAAGCAGATATGGCCCAAGTATGACAGATGTAAGGACTTATTAAATAGGTCCAGAAAGGTATTTGCAGACTTACAACTACTATAACGGGACATTGGACATTTGAAGAATATGCGTTGCTATCAGGCTCTGGAAACTGAACACATTAAGAGGTTCAAAGAGGGACATGCCGAACTCCTTTTTCACTTCGATTGCTTCCTGATAACTTCTACCACTACCCCGCGGAGCCCACTTCTAGCAGCATCTTCTTCGTGCACATACCTCTGAGGGATATATTCCACTTGTCGTAGAACCTATGGGGCTCGTGTGAGCCCTGAAAGCGTTGGTCAAGTACTAGCACTTGTGGTTTTGCGAAAGCTTTCTGGCCCATAGTGAAAAATTAAAGATAAATGGAACTACCTACAAGCTCTTGGCAATTTTCACATGGTCGCAATGATAACTGTTCTAAACGTAAACAGACCCATTGGTGCTCTCGCGATTAAGCTAAACATTTTTGAAAACGCAACTTTTCAAAGATGCGAGGAAGAAGAGGAAGTTGGAGCAACTATACACTTTCTCCGCATTATCCATCTTTCCCCAGGCCAAGGTTGAAGCATATCGCTTACCATAATTTCTCCAAGCCCAGCGAATTTCCTGGATTAGAGAGGTTAGGTTAAACTGATAGGCCAATAAGCCACGCATAGACGCAGTTTTGTTCCCTTGCGATACCAGATGGAGTTCAGCTCCTGGGTCCAAGAGAAGTAGTAATCCTTTAGAATGCCTGCGCCTATCGCAAATTTTAACAGACTCTGCGGCCTCATTATCGATACCTCCTCCAGTACATTTAATACATTATACCGTAGGGACCCCAGATGCTTACATCGTAGTCTTGCCAATGCGGGAAAAGTTCATAAGATATGCTCCATTGTTTCCCCGGTGCTTTTGCTCTAAACATTTCCTGCAGTCTTCTCGATCTGTCAGCGCCATTCTGAGGGCGTGTGCCGCCACCATACAGTGCCCAGTTAGTATTAGTTAGTTTGTGAATTAGATATTAGCCGGTTCAATAAATTTGTGGCTGACTGTAGGCGCTTAGTCGATATGCGACGTTCTTTTTGATCCATACAAAGTAGTTACAGGCACTTGGATGGATTATTCGTGGCCTCACTTCAAATCAGATATTTATCTAACCTAACCTCAGTAGTGTAACTATTTTTTTGAGCTATATTGTATGTATGTATGTATGTATGTATGTATGTATGTATGTATGTATGTAGACTAAAGTAAACTGTTTAGATTAGCGAGCAACACCTCCCGTCACAGCCTGGTCACGCTTCGCTTCACGCTTTTGTTGATACGGCTATTAATACCATTTATTATTGTTTTTTATTTCAAACGATATAAAACAAATCTACATAACTACTCTGTAAGTATGTATTTGCATAAATTTCGGTAGATTTTCTTTTGTCTTTTGTTTACATATGAATACACTTTAAGTTGACACATTTATTTATGTTTTGTATTTAACTTCCAAAAATTGGCCATTGTTGTCAATATTGAATTAAGCTTCGTATTGTCTTCGTAAGTTGGCTAAAGTGTTGAGTTAAGCAATCGGAGAGGCAGAATGTAGCTTTGAAGTTGGCGCCAGATGCGACATAATTTAAGAAAACTTTTTTTTTTTTTTTTCAAATATAATATTTTAAGATACATAAATCTATATTATATAATTCCGCAGATTAGAGATTAGGCATGGGCAATTAGAAAGTCCCCTCTCTTTATCTATATGTATATCTGCAGCCATACTAAAACGCTGTGTTCGAACGATATCCGTGTCTTTAGAGAGTGAATCTTCTACAGCAGAGCTACGGTTCTTCCAAAACTCCCTAACCCAGACAGTGTTTAAAAAGTTGAACCATATCAAATACTCCACATACGAGAAATTGATGTTCAAAGACAACTCTCTCATCAGATCTATACTCGTATACTGGGTAAAGGATGAATAATAAGCTCAGAGCTCGATATTTCTAGAGAGAATTCGTATAACATCCGTGTCTGCAAACTAGTTTAGCAATGAAAATGCAAAATCAGACTATAGTCCCGACTTCTATAAAAAAAAACTTCAAAAAGTAATCTTCAAAATTAATTTGGGTTAAGTTTAAATGATTTCTTCAAGAAATTAGTATGAGAAGCATAGCACATTATTTCTATCTAATCACGAGAATTCTCAGTTTCCAGTCCTTACAATGGCACTAAAATAACCAGTTTAATAATTTTTTTTTATAAAATACATACCAAGAATTATTCCGAAATTTTTATTATATAATCAGTCTTGGCACTTACCTGAAAATAAAAAAATAATAGGAATGTTATGCACGATATTATTAAAATGAACTATTTATAAATTAGAGTCAAATAAAGATTTTATGGGCTTTATGAAATTTTTCTAAAGTATATAGGCCCTTTTTTTACATCTAACAGTAAAAGAAAACCGGAAAATGATAATATAAGCAATAGGATGAGAAGAAAATTGCTTTCAACAAAAACACAAGCTTTGCAGACGCTGTTCTGAAAGTAATGGGCTTTTCCACTGTTGCTTGAAAAAAATGTCGCTCATCATTCCATCGCATGCGATATTCGCCGTTGCCAATGCAAAAAGAACATTAATCTCCGTAGAGCCTTTCTCCCGAAAACTCGCAACGTCGACTCATCAGATGTTGTCATCGTCCAAACCTCTGCACTATAAAGCAAGACGGGAATAATGAGTGACTTTTATAGTTTGGTTTTTGTTCGTCGAAAGAGGACTTTACTTCTCTATTGTCTACTCAGTCAGAAGTGGCACCTTTTGGCAAGAGTTATTACGCGTTGGATTTCGAGATTCCAGGGTAGATGAAATTATCTACGACTTCGAAGTTATGACTGTGAACAGTGACGTGGGAGTTAAGTCACGAGTGCGACGACAGTTGTTTGATGGCAGGAGATATTTCGTCTTGTCCTCGTTCACTACCAGACCCGTCTGGAGAAAGCAGAACTAAAGGCACGGTTGTTGAGGCCAACGATGTCAATATATTGACGTATGCCTGCAGTTGTACCTTCTCTATTCAGAGCTGTAGCTCGAATTATTTTCTCAAGGAATAGTTTGAGTAAGTCGCACGATAGGGAGTCGCCTAATCTGAAACCTCGTTTTATATCGAACGGACTGGGGAGGTCCTTAGCGATCCTGATAGAGCTCTTGGCATTGCTCAACATCAGTTTACGCAGCCGTATTAGTTTTGCGGGGATACCAAATTCAAACATAGCGGCATAAAGGCAACTTCTTTTTCTTTTCGTGCTGTCAAAAGCAGCTTTCAAATTGACGAAGAGGAGGTGTGTGTCGATCCTCTTTTCATGGATCTTTTCCAAGATTTGGTGCATAATGATTTTCTGGACAGTTGTTGATTTTCCGGACCTGAAGGCACACTGATAAGGTCCAATCAGTTTGGTGACTGGCTTTGGTGGTAGGCTTTAATATTTCACATAATATGCTTGGTAGAACCTTGCGATGTTGAGGAGTTTTATCCCAAGGTGGTTGTCGCAGATTGTGGGATTGTATTTCCCACTTTGTGTATTGGTCAGAGCAAACTTAAATTCCTAGTCAAGATCCTGCAAAGTTTCGGAGTATAGGTTAGCTTTTAGAGACCACTACATACCGAACTACTACTGTGCCCAAAAAATAAGATGACATTGTAGTTATTTTGAAAATTCTTTATTTATTCTTCCAAATCAATTTCATCCCCTTCAAAGTAATCCCCTCCCGATGCAATGCACTTATGCCAACGGATTTTCCAATCTTCGAAACACTGGTTGTAGTCACTTTCCGGGATGGCCTTCAGTTCCGTCTTCGTTGCGGCTTGAATCTCCTCTATCGTATAAAAACGGTGTCCCCGTAGCGGTCTTTTGAGCTTGGTGAACAGCTAGAAGTCGCACGGCGCCAGATCAGGTGAATACGGTGGTTGCGGAACGATATGGGTTGAGTTTTTGGCGAAATGATCACGAATTACGAGGGCAGCATGGGATGGTGCATTATCGTGGTGTAAAAACCAAAAAATTTCTTTCCACAATTCCGGCCTTTTTAGGCATATAGCGATGGGCAAACGACGCATAACGTTCAAATAATATTCCTTGTTGACTGTTTGACCGGTTGGAAGGAATTCGTAATGCACAACACCGCGATAATCGAAGAAAACAGTCAACATGACCTTGATTTTTGAGCGACTTTGGCGCGATTTTTTTGGTCTCGGCTCACTTTTCGCACGATATTCGCTCGATTGATCGGTTGTTTCGGGGTCGTAAGCATAGATCTAAGTCTCATCGCCAGTTATAATGCATTTCATGACACCCTAGTAGTCGGGAAGCATCGTTTCACATACTTCAACGCGACGCCTTTTTTCAAAAAAATTCAATGTTTTCGGTAACAGTCGAGATTTGACGCGCTTGAGGCCCAAAACATCCTTCAAAATGGTATTGGCTGAGCCTTTCAATATGCCAACTTCATCAGCAAGGTCTCTAATTGTTAATCGACGGTTTTTCAACACCAAATCTTTGATTTGTTGAACGTGAGCTTCGTTGGTTGAGGTTGATGGTCGCCCTGGACGCTCTTCGTCTTCGACACTTCGAAGCCGGCTTGGAACTCACTATAACACTTGTAAACATTTTTTTTAGACATAGCCTCATCACCAAAGGCTTTCTGCACCAACCTCAACGTATCCGCAGCAGAAAATTGATTCCGTAAACAAAATTTAATGCAAATTCTTTGCTCGACAAATTTCGACATCGCAAAAAACGAAAAACTCACTTTTAGCAGCTCACAAAACGACACGTATCTCAAACACTAATGAATATTTTTACATGAAATTTGACATAAATGTGACTGGCAGTGCTACCAACCTAAAAAACAAAAATAATTCTCCAAATCCTTCGACGCGCGCAGTTTAAATTCAAATGTCCCCTTATTTTTTGGGCACAGTAGTACGTGGGACTAATATTTGGAAATAATAAATAGGGCCCAAGCTTACTGCAACGACCGCCCTTCATATGTATAAGAGCAAGCAAATAATTTACAGTTAGGAGATGGCAGCAGTTTTCCACATCAAAGACGTCGTCTTATTTTTTATACACACTTTTTCATTATATTTCCCTTGCGCTTTTCGTATTTACAGTTTTTTTGACAGATATCTTAACTGATAGCAAAGAAGAGTAAAACAACATACTGACAACAACAAAAGCAAATCGTTTAGCACTTCTTTTGTCAATCAAACCACACATCCGATCGCCCATTAATAGCGAATGACCAATTAAAATGCGAATTACAAAAACACGTACACGAATTCCCGGCGAAACCCATCAACGAACAAGTCGTTCAATATATTTTGACATTAGCAAGTGTTTGTGTCGGTTTTGCTGTCATTTTGCAATGTCATTTGCCACCGCTATGTCAACGTGCTGTTATTGTTGTTGCCATTGTCGCGCATCGCGCTGTAATTGTGCTGTAATGTTTTTTTCTTTGTTTTTTGTCACAAGTTTTATCTTTATTCCTTCTGTTGTTACTATTATTGTTGTTGCTGTCCAGCAATAGCCGACGCCTTTTGGTTCGGTATTTTAATAACGTCGTAACGTTGGTGTCTAGCGGCGCAGCAAGGCTAGTAATAATAAAATGTTGTTGGCTGACAGCCGCTGCAACTGAAGCGATAGAGAAGTAGAAGGGTGGGAACGCGGGCTTGAGCCGGCCAGTAAGCCAACGCATCAGCCAGCCAGACAGAGTGGCCATTCAACAGCCATGTCGTTGAGCCGCAAAGACAGGCAATCAACATTTCACAAACTGTTTTTGTTGTAGTTGCTGTTACTCTGCTTCATGTTGCTGTTGTGCCTCTTCTGCTTCTTGTTGGTGTTGTCACCACTGCTGCAACTGATACTCTTGTAAATTGTAAAATTTTTCATATCCCTTGACGCACACTCGCAACCACATAACTTTCTCTTTGGCTTTTCGCTGGCTGCTCATACATATGTATGTGTTGGTGTGTGTTTGCTAGCTTCGCAATTTTCCTTTGAGGGTACATCGGTTGATGGCATGTCTGTCTCGACTGTGCGGCATGTACACTTGTGCATGCAACGCATGTGGAAGATATGAAAATAACTCCATTGCAGCACACAGCAAGCAGCAAGAGTTTGTTGTGTGTGGCTTGTTGTTTTTGTGTGCGATCGATCGACCGTTTGTCCGCCCGCTTTTCCTGCCTCTATTGGCATAGCAACCTCTGGCAGCAATACGCGTAGCTCAGCAATGTGCGCAATTGCTGTGGTTCCTCCATTGCCTTCAATTGTACTTCCGTGGTAAGGCACCAATTATACATACTTACATATATATAGAGCCCCATACAAATATACATAAGAGTATATATATATACATATATGTACAAAACGCAGCAATTGAATTATTTATCTTCATTACCGTTGGTGGCGACATCGCTGATTGCTGCCAATGCCACTGATGCTGCTGATAATGTTGGCACAGTGTTTTTTGGTGGCAACATTTTTGAACAGGGTGGTTCATAGAGAACAATAAATTAGTTGAAAATTATTTACTTTTATGCGGAAAACTCTCAGCTTTAGCTCTCTAAGAATCCTTTATGTCACTATCTCCCGTATAGCCTAACAAATAATTGTATTAAGGACCTACATCGTTAGCTAAATGTCGGAAAACTCAACTCTCTAATGATTCAAAGAATAAGCTTTTATCATAATACTCAGATATTTTAAACCCAGTTCGCTAGGATAGGGTCACTCTAATTCTAGTTCCCCAGATCTTGGTGAACCTAGTTGTCGGAAATTTCAACTATCCAATGATTTAGGAATCAAGTTTTTATTATTCATATATTCTGACCTCAGTTCTCTAGGTTGAAGGGTTTGTCTTTCATCACGCCTTTACTTTAGCACTAGTTCCCCAGATCTTGGTGAAAATTTGTAGATCTATATGAAGAATTGTTTGTCCAATATCCGACAGAGATCCTTATCGTAAACTGTCTATCCCAAACGACAATTCTCCGCTGATTTAAGGTTCACGCTCTCATCGTGTTTTATTATAAACCCGGTTTTCCTAACCTTGATGATAATTCTTGGCTATTTCCAGAAGAGTTCATACAATATTCGTCTTAAGGATCTCTATTAATAGCTAAAAGTCGAAATATTTAATTGTTTATTGATTCAAGCGTCCAGCTTTCATTATGTATATACTCTAACGCCAGTCCTCCAGACCTTATTGATAATTTGGGCTCTACCTCACGAATAACTTGACCAAATTCGTTTTAAAGACGTGAGTCGTTAACTGATTTTCACAAAATCAACTCTTCAATGGTTCAATGATCAAGCTTTTATCACCCCTTTACTCTTAATCCAGTTCCCCAGACCTTATTGATAATTTTTGGCTCTATCTTACGAATGGTTTGTACGATACACGTCTTAAGAATCTGAGTCATTAACTATTGTCGATAAATCCAATTTTCTAATGATTAAAGCGCCCAGTTTTAGTATGCTATATATTCTAAGCACATTTCCGCCGACTTTCGAGATAATTTTTGGATCTACCTCACGAATAGCTTGTCGAAATTAATTTTGAGGACTTGAGTCGTTAACTAATTTTCGGAAAATCAACTCTTCAATGGTTCAAGGGTCAAGCTTTCATCACGCCTTTACTCTTAATCCAGTTCCCCAGAACTTGGAGATCATTTTTGTATGCACATATTATTCGTCTTAAGGATCTCAATCTTAAACTTACTATCTGAAAACTCAGTACTCAATTAGTTTATTAGTCAAGCTTTCATCGCAAATACACACACCCCATCTCCAGAACGTGGTGATAAATTTTGGCTCTATGTCACTAATGGTTTGCCTAATATTTGTCTTAAGGATTTTAATTTTTAACTGTTAGTCCACAGTCCTTCTCAACATTCCACAAAACAAAAAAGCGTTACGAGGTGTTCAATTAGCATTAGCAAGATAGCTGATAGTGCAGTTGTTGTTTTTGTAGCGACAGAATTCTGCCGAGTTGACAGTTCTTGACCGGATTAGAATCTGGTTCCGTTCCGGCTACGTAGACTCCACTGTCGTGCAAACGGAAAACGCCGGCTGGGTTGTATTCGTACCAAACCATAGAAGATAAATAGAAAATAATTGAGGTTTTGCACTGTGGTCTGTGGTCCTTTGGTCTATTGTGCCCTGTCCTATATCACATATGATCAGAAAGGTTCAGCACTCTGAATAATTCCAGGAGCTTACTGGACTCGATTGAGGGTGTCATCTCTATCCATGTTAATGGATCCTAGGGCCTTGAGCCTGCTTCTACAAATTGCTGGACAATCTAGAATCAGGTGTATTGGAGTTTCGTATTCCATGTCGCAAAACCGTCAGTTTGCGGAAGAGACTATGCCTATGTTGGACAAGTGCTTCCTGAGCATACAGTGCCCTGAATATAAAGCGCGACAAGGAGACGGAATTCGGCCATAGATCTCAAAGGCCTCAAACGCGTCAAATCTCGACTGGTACCGAAAACATTGAATTTTTTGGAAAAAAGGCGTCGCGTTGAAGTGTGTGAAACGATGCTTTCCGACTACCAGGGTGTCATGAAACGCATTATAACTGGCGATGAGACTTGGATCTATGCTTACGACCCCGAAACAACCGATCAATCGAGCGAATATCGTGCCAAAAGAGAGCCGAGACCAAAAAAATCGCGCCAAAGTCGCTCAAAAATCAAGATCATGTTGACTGTATTCTTCGATTATCGTGATGTTGTGCATTATGAATTAATTCCAACCGGTCAAACAGTCAACAAGGAATATTATTTGAACGTTGTGCGTCGTTTGCTTAACGCTATCCGCCTGAAAAGGCCGGAATTGTGGAAAGGCAATTATTGGTTTTTACACCACGATAATGCACCATCCCATACTGCCCTCGTAATTCGTGATCATTTCGCCAAAAGCACAACCCATATCGTTCCGCAATCACCGTATTCACCTGATCTGGCGCCGTGCGACTTCTGGCTGTTCACCAAGCTCAAAAGACCGCTCCGGGGACACCGTTTTTATACGATAGAGGAGATTCAAGCCGCAGCGAAGACTGAACTGAAGGCCATCCCGGAAAGTGACTACAACCAGTGTTTCGAAGATTGGAAAATCCGTTGGCATAAGTGCATTGCATCGGGAGGGGATTACTTTGAAGGGAATGAAATTGATTTGGAAGAATAAATAAAGAAGTTTCAAAATAAATGCAATGTCACCTTATTTTTTGTGCACAGTGATTTCCAGCTAATATTTTTTCCTTGCGCGAAATTACGTTCTGTCAAAATTTACAGCTAGCTGTCACTGTAAAAACAACGCATAACTTCCAAGGCAGCCATATATGGAGCACCCTTTATATGCACATATATAAATATTTACGACGTTGACATTCCAATCTCCTGAATTCCGTTTCGTGCATTGCGCTTTTGTTTTTATTGCCATTCCTCGTGCTCTATACGCCCCAACCCAAGTTAGACCATTCAATGTCATTTCAAATTGACGCTGGCACTTGTCTTCTCGTTGCTTTGAATCTCCGTTGCACTCCAACGCATCTTAACTATGTTTCCCACATGTATTTGCTTGCAACATTTTTCCGCAAATAAATCGAATTATTTGAAGTTGTCCACATTCCAATTAAAGCGTATGCATTACAAATTCTACGCATATAAAATAGCCATTTGCACTAAATTTCAATGTTCAGGCAACGCCAATTCGAGAAAAATCACATCGTTAGCTGCTGGCAATGCTGTGGAATGCTTCGTGCAACATACACAACCTGAGAAAGTATAGATTTCAATAGGCGTCTTCGGAATGCGCAGCTTACTTGCAGAAAAGCCTAATAATCAGGCCATCAATGGGTACCTCATTGTATTATGTACGTAAATGGTATATACAGCGTGGGAACTGGAAAAATGCCACTCTATGCTATGATCACTAAAATAAAATTGCAACGCTGATGTTGCACATTTACTTCAAGAGAGAAGTTGAGAGTTAACCAAAATAGCTTCGCGCCTATAAATGGTAACCCCGCAGTGGTGTTTTGTCTTTTTTTTTTATCAAATTGAAGCTTTCTTGGAATATGGAAGAAGACGGAATGTTGGAAAAGGTGATTCAGTTTTATAAAAACACAAGCCTACGATTAGTACAAAGCCTTCAAAGACGATCGAGAGATCGCTGAAGACATGCCTCGTTCTGGTCGATCTTCGACCTCTTCAACTGACGAAAATATTAAAAAAGTGAAGGATATGTTGCTTGGAAATCGTCAGGCAACTGTTAGAGAGATGGCAAGAGAGCTCAACATCTCTCGCTAGTCCATTTGAATGATTTTGATGGATATTTTGGGTATGAAATGCGTTATTGTTCGACTCGTCCCGATAAAGCTGAATTGTTTTCAAAAAGAGTACCGCAAACAGGTCTCTTTGAATCGGCTTGATCATGCGAATGCCGATCCCACATTCATGGAGAGCATTATAACTGCAGATGAGACATGGGTTTATGAATTTGAGATGCAAACAAGCCAACAATCATCGGAATGGAGGGACAAAAATGAGCCGAAAAATCAAGGCGATGTTCATTGTTTCTTTTCCGATATTCGTGGTTTGGTGCAACATAAATTTATTCCGGAGGGACAAACGGTCAATAAGGAGTTTTATTTGACAGTATTGAGGCGTTTGATTGAAAACATGAGTCGAAAACGGCCGGAATTGTGGAAGAACAAGATCGAAGAGATAAAACCATATTCGCTGAAGGAGCTGAAGGCTATTCCAGAAAGTGCTTATGAAAAGAGTTTCGAGCACTGACGTCCTTTTCTTGCACTCCCCAACTGCTAATTCATCGGAATCGCCGTTTTCGGACTATTATAACTTATAGCTGTCATACAAAATGGCCGGTCGAAGTCACCGTTCCTACCACAGTCGGGTCTAAGTAACCGAAACTGACCTGGATTTTTATGCGGCCTGTCAACTCGGCATCGATCCTCGAAATTACCTCGGGAACCACTCAAATACCGCTCAACCGCTTTTATTTAACAAGATTTCGTTGCGTCCAATATCCGGTCGACATAATCGTCTAGTAAAGGCGCTAAATCGAGCAACCATAGATCGGTTTCACACTACGTTTACTCTAATGGAAAATGGACATCCTCAAAGACGCTGTACAGTGCGCACCGAAAACAATATTGCTGCTATGGAACAGAGTTTCGAATGATTGGAGCTGTGCCCATCCACTTTATGGAAGATCTTGTCTGAATTGGATGATGTTGATGCGGATGATCTTTGGTGCCAACAAGACGGCGACACATGCCAGACACCAACGAAACAATCAATTAAGGAAGGAAACTTTTGGAAAGTGCATTAGCTCGCGTCGTTGGCCTGTGGCATAGTCCCCAAGCTAGTGCGATTTAACAACGCAGAATATTTGTCTAGATTTTTTGGGATTAGGTGAAGTCCCTTGCCTACCCATATGGCTCCAATTGGTGCAAAAAGTGGTCGAAACTTGGGCCAGCCGTGGATCTCTTGCTTTTTTCCTTAAGATAAATACAAGCGACATATAGTAAGTCCCTCAAATCGAGAAATTACACAAGTCTAAAGATGAAGTCAGTTTTCAAAGACTAAAGTACGTAGGAAAGTATTGGCTTTCTTCAGAAGCTTCAGAATCACTATGATTTGCTTCATATATGTATAATATTGTATTATGACGTTAAACTCAGTCTAATCGTTTGAAATGCCATTTTATACCTTGCCTTTAACCAACCACTTACTTCTAATAATCGTAAGTCTAACAAGATTGTCAGCGAGTGAGGCAATAGTTATAAATCTTTATAATTTCAATATCAATTAAGTTTAGTTATGGCTTATGGTAAATGGTTCAATAAATCAGTCAATTAAACAAATCTGTGAACAAGTGTTCACTGAGCTGAGCTTAGCAGCCGTGCATTAATCATATGCAAATTTAAAACGCGTTGGGAAAAAACAACAACATTTCATTTTAATTGTACTTGTACTCAAGTAGTTGTTGTAAAGACTTAAACGGTAGTCAGTGCACAACGCCCACGAGCCAATTGAAAACAATTGTTGAGTGGTGAATAATAAAGAATTTTTCCAGTCGAGCTTAAACTTATTTTATGCTTTTTTATATGGGCAAGAAATAGTAAGACTTTGTTTATAAATTTAAAATTCTTAATTTATTCTTCAAAATCATTGGCGTCGCCCCAAAGCAATCCCCTTTAGCCACAATACATTTGTTAAAACCAAGAATTGTCGTAATAATTTCCGACTCTTTTTACGAATAGCTTTGCGCAAATGACGCATAACACTCAAATCTATGCCTTGCTGACAGTTTGGCCAGTTGGGAGAACTCGAAGTGCACCACACCTCGATAATCAAAAAGAACTGTCAACATAACCTTAAGGGGGTATTCTAATCTAGAAGCATGAATTTCAGGTAATTTTTAAAGTGTCGTAAAAAAAGGCAATTAATATTTTTACCATCCATTTTTTTTATTAGTCATTTATTAATTTTTGAAGAGTAGAGAAAAAAATTAAAAACTAAAAAAAAGTAAAAAAATTTCAAAAATTTTGAGCTGACAAAGTGGGGGGTCTCTAAAAACTTCCACGTGACCATGCCCATGGTTTCAACCCTCCTAGTTATCTGAAACCAAAAAAAAAAAAAAGGTTATTAATCTAGAATAATGTCGCAATGGTCGGAACTACGGAAAAGTGGGAAACATTTTTTTCAGAAAATGGCGACTTCCTGAAAAAAAAAAAAATTTTATCACTTTTTCTGACTATTTCGAATTTTTTAAAAATAATAAAAATTAAAATTTTGGGATGGGGCTAGTTCCAACCATAGACAAGCCTATAAAGAAAGACTCTATAAAAATTTCAAGTAAATCGGTCCAGTAGAACCTGAGAAATCGTGGGTATCGTTCCAAAAAGTCAGTTTTGAGAAAAACGCGTTTAAAGTTTCGCGTTCCGGCCGAACCAGTTTGGATGCCGGGTCAGAAAAATGCCTATATCTCCGAACATAATTTGAATTTTGAAAAATCCTCTTGTACACATATTCTTGAATAGTTAAGTTTTGAAAATATAAAAAAAAAAAATTTCGATTTTTTTAAATTTCTAGACTAGAACACCCCCTTAATTTTTGACCTGCTTTGACGTGGTTTTTCGGCTTCGGCTCACATTTGCCACGATATTCGGTCGATTGATCGTCTGTTTACGTATCGTAAGCATAGAGTTAAGACTCATCGCGAGTAATAACACGTTCCATGGCATCCTGGTCGTTGGAAAGCATTGTTTCACAGACCTTAACGTCACGCTGTTTTTCGAAAAAATGAGTAATTTGGGAACCAATCGTGCTTTCACTTTTCTTAATCCCAAATTTTCTTTCAAATTGGTTTTCTTACTATTTTTTTCCCTACAGTAGTATGTCATACTACTCGAAATTCTTTATTTTCACTAGTATTGTTAAGCATGTTTTAGAGATCTGTTCTGCAAACTTATGTGTTCTTAACTTTTTTATTAAAAGAAGGCTTCTTGACAATAAAATAACTGAATAATCGGTTGTATTGGGAGATATGTGATATATATCTCGTGATCAGTAGAACATCGAAGTGTATCTATATATGTATTCGATTTCATTCGGATATCTTAAAAACTGACGAAGAAATTTTCATAATCCCTAAAAAATAAACGTCGCCTTAAAAAAACGTGGCTAGAAACCGGTTTTAAACATATAACCTCTTCGGCAAAGTGTTTCAGAATGTTGCGTAGAGCATTTCCCGCATTCGCGTTTTATAGAAAAAATCGTCCCGCATTAATGTACATATTTAGATATACTATATAATATTGTATATTTCGTTATGCCTGAAGGCGTGGGAGTAAATCGTGGTTATGAGTATTAGCATATAATGAAAACGTTTAGAGCGTTTAGTTCTGGCTAAATATTATAAGCTATGCTTAGAAATAAAAAAGGAAACCTAGTAATAATTTATGCAACAAATAGTATGGACAATAACATTTAACAGCTTGCCACACCTAGAGACCAATCGACTGCTAAATAAATTCATAAAATTATGGAGTGTTAGAAATGCAAATTTAATGCAAATGAATAAAATTCAATTTCCTATTGCAATAATAGCAATAGACGTCAACGAATTCGAGTTGTTTGCAAGCGAGAAAACTCTGCTTCTAATGTTAGGCTTTAATACAAGGTATGCCATACAGTAATAGTCGTCTTTTTTATTTGAGATATTTATTCGAAATAGTATTGTACAAGGTCTGTCGCAAAAGAAACAGGACTGTTATAAAAAAACAACAAAAAATTAAAATTTTTCAAAAGTTATATTTTTTTGTTCAAAGTAGTTTTCTTGTGCTTCGATACAGCGTTCAGCCCGGTCAATTAGCATTTCAAATGAGTGTTTAAGGTCATTTTTCGGAATGCTCTTGAGAATGTCGGTCGTCGCCTTTTGGATAGCTGAAATGTCCTGAAATCAGTGTCCTTTCATGGGCAAGTGAAGTTTTCCAAATAGGTAAAAATCACAGGGTGCCAGATCAGGTGAGTAGGGTGAGTGATTAATGGTTAATATGGAGTTTTTTGTCAAAAAATCAGTGACAATCGTAGACCGAGGACACGGCGCATTATCGTACAACAGGCGCCAGGACCCTGCCTCACGGTATTGTGGTTGAGCACGACGAATGCGTGACAAAAGACGCTTCATAACACCAAGATAAAACACAGCATTAATCGTTTAGCCAGGTGGGACGAACTCTCGGTGTACAGTACCCTCGGAATCGTAAAAACAAATCAGAATTGTTTTTATTTTTGACTTCTGAAGACGACTTTTGTTGACTTCTGATCGTCACAGAGGTCCTCACGACCTTCTTGGAATCGCTTAAACCACTCATGCACATTACTACGGGATAGGCACTGATCGCCATAAACTTTTTTCACATTTGAAATGTTTCAGTAAACGTTTTCCCAAGTTTAAAACAAAATTTAATATTTGCTCTTTGTTCAAAATGCATTTTACGACCGATGACCAAAAGCTGTCGTCACTTTTTGATCGATAACATCGATTGTAGTTATCCAATTGTAAAATTTTTACGAAATGTCAACAAGAGATCAAACTTTTTATTTCATATACCCACCAATAGGTGGCGCCACCAGAAACAGTTATGTTTAAAAAGTTCTGTTTATTTCGCGACAGACCTTGTATTTATTGCTGGTCAATGGTTCTCGAGCTGATGGTGCACACTTTGCTTTCAGAAAAAAAAGCCAATGAAATTTCAGTAAGTGGCAAGTCTGCAGATCTGGAAGACCAGTCTCTCTTTAAGGGGTTAGGGGTAGTCAGAGACACGAAAAAATGAGTTTTCAGTATTTTTGTTTTTGCTACTAAATCATGTTATTTTACAAAAGTAGTAATATGGCATTATTATAGGATTTGTTGACTTGAAGTCACGAAATGTTCAAAAAAAAAATTTATTTTCAAAGTTATAATTGTTTATGTTGACCCTGTTCCAAAAAAGGTATTTGCGGTGACAAGCATAAGTCCTTGGAGATTCATCTAAAAACAACCGGACAAAAAAAAATTAGTTTTATAAATAGATAATCCCGGGCCTGATCGAAGGATTTTATTTTGTTTTCAAAATTAACAAAATGGCGGCCTCAGAATTTTTTTTCTAAATTTTTGCGAAAAAATCAACAGTTAATTGGTCTTAAAAAATCAAAATTTTCGAAAAAATAAAAATCCTTCGATCAGTCCCGAGTTTATTATGTATTCTAAAAGCTGTACAAATTTCATTAAAACTGAACGGTTTTCGAGTTACAGTTGTCACCGATTCAAAAAACATAGTTTTGAGAAAAACGCGTTTAAAGTTTCACACTAGCGCTTTGAAATGCCTGAGCTCTTTTTCTTATTTCTCGAATAACTCAAAAACTAATTGTCGGATCAACGTGAAATTTTCAGGGAATATTTTTAAGATATTACACTTAACGAAAATGCAAAAAAAAATTAATTTTTTGAAAATTCTAACTACCCCTAACCCCTTAACACACGAAATTTTTGTTACAGAAATAGAGTAGTTTGATTGCCATTATTTTGTTAGAACCCGACAAGATCTTTTTCCCGGATATTATGAGACCATAACCATCGATCGTGGTTTCCATCGCCTTCGATTTGTGTAAAAAACATCCTAGCGTTTTGTGGTAAAAACTCACCCGATCGGTATAGTTATGATTAGGCAAAGCCGTTTCAAGGTTCCTGAATTGATCATACAGCAGCGTTTTGGTCATATAATGATGTTATTGATTCCAAATGCCATTTTTGTTCCTCAAACCCAGCACCTACGCTTGTTGACGATTACGTTCAATGTAAATCGTTACTATTTCAACCGACTCAACACATTTTGGGTAATGTTTTGGATATTCAGTGTATCAATGCTGGTCTCATACCAAAATACCTGAATTTTTTGTAAAAACAACGTCGATTAGAGGTCAGAAGAGATGCTTGACAACGTCGCTGAGGACCTTTGCATTCATCAAAGCATGATTTCAACTGACGAGACGTGGCATGAAAAATAATAATGTCACAAGTATTCTCCAATCCAGCGAATAGCGCCCCAAAAATGAACTGAAACGCAAAAAAAGGAACAAGACCGAACCTACAGGGAATCGAAGCTTTTGGGATAGAGCTTCACAATGATATTCAAGGCCATAAAATTAACAGGTAAATAGCAGAATCGTAAAGGAATAATTAAAAACGAATTATTATAGAACAAACATTTTATACGATATGTAAAAAAAAACAGTCGTAACAACTCGTAGGCGAATATTTGAAAACACTTTGAAGATATAGAGACCCCGGAAAGTTCATCTTTTAACGAAGGGACATGAGACGAACAGCGTTTGTAAATCTTTTGAAGAATGTTATGTTCTAAAATTTTAAAGATCGAAACACTATATCAGCTGCCATACAAACTGAAGGATCAAAATCAAGTTCTTGTATGGAACTTTTTGTATTTGTAAGAGTATTAAGAACCAAAACCAAACTCTATAAGTCACTCATTATTCCCGTCCTGCTGTATGGTGCAGGCCTATGGACGATGATAACATCTGCTACGACGGCGTTACGAGTTTTCGAGCGAAAGGTTCTACGGAAGATTTATGGTCTTTTGCGCATTGGCAACGGCGAATATCGTGATGAAATGATGAGCTCTACGACGACATTGACATAGTTCAGCGAATTAAGAGACAGTGGCTTCGCTCCCTAGGTTATGTCGTCCGAATGGATGAAAACACTCCAGCTCTGAGAGTATTCGTCGCAGTACACGCCGGAGGAAGTAGAGGAAGAGGAAGACCTCAGCTGGAAAGAGGAGGTGGAGAAGGACCTGGCTATATTTGGAATCTCCAATTGCCGCCAAACAGCGAAATGGAAGAACGATTGGCGCGCTGTTGTAAACTCGGTGGTTATGACCGTGTAAGAAAAAGGCTACCACCGAAGTTAGCGTTTTTTCTTGTTCTGTTTTCAGTCCTGGTCAAATTAATAGTACAATCAGATTGTTATCCCGATCTCTTCCGCTAACCAGATGCTTAGCTGTCGCCAGTGGAGCCCAACGCCAGAATATAGTATGAAAATTAACAACAAAAACAGCGTATAAAACAATATGATTAGAAATACCAAAAAAAAAAGAAAGGAAAAACAACAACATACTCTTGTTGTACGCACCAGCAAATAGTAAATCCATCAGCGGCGCAGCATGACAACAAAAGCAAACAAAATAATGAGAAGATATTGAACGCATACATGCGTGCTTTCAATTGCGTGGCAAGAATCAAAGTGAAAACAACAACAACTACTCAACTCCAACGGACATACATAGAAGACACACCCACACTTGGCTGGTTATCAAGCAATTCGAAGGTGTTCGTCGTGAACGCATGCAGTTGAAGTTGTGAGTAATGTGCGGGCACTTATGCTCAGGCACGCTGTGGCAGCAATAACAATAATAACAATACAACAACTAAAAGCAGCAAACGACCTTACTTTGTTGCACAACTAGGCAGTGGCGACTGGCAGCGGCAGCAACGCCACCAAAATACACAAACAGCTAACAAGCATACAACAACAACAACCGTATTTACAATAATTACAACAATAACAACAACGCCAAGCAGCAAAAGCACAGCCAGCAGCTACGAAAATTGGTGAACGCAACAAAAACAAATCATTTTGATGGCAACATTTTTCTCGCTTCACTTTTTTTGTTGTTTCTACTTACTGCATGCTGCTGTGCTCCTTTTGCTTTTGTCTTTATTTATGTTTACATACCAATTTCCACTTTCCGCACTTGAATTTCCAGTTCAAATATACAAATTGGACACGGATTTATATGCGCGCAGACAGTTCCCTGCAAGACGGAGGTAACAGATTGCACAAACACATTGAAACATTTTCAGCTGTTCACTAACACTGTTACATTTTCTGGAATTTTCAATTGAATGGGAGATTACGTAAGTAAGATAGAGAAAAACTATCGACATTCTAAATATATTGTAATATCAACTTGCTAGAATAGGAAAGACAAATACCCAATTTTTCAAGAAGAAGAAAACGAAAAGCGCAGTTTGTTTTGGATTTTAAAGAGGTAAGCTTGTTATTTGATAATTTGATATTTTTATAATTAATTTCTTATACATATATATATTATTAATTTCTTTTATATAATATAGAGAAAAGGAAAAAGCTTAAGAAGGAGAAAAAGGTAAGCATTGTGAATTGAATGTTGTGTGTATAATTAAAAATTTCAATATTACAGAAATCATTTGGACCATTTGGAAAATTCAAATCTATTGCGTACAACAAACAAATAAGAGAGTAAGTTTTAAATTATTAAAGTTAAATAGTGCATATTTAATTCAAATAGTTGTTAAAGATAGTGAATTTTTGTGAAATATATAATATCTACATATAGTATATGTAAATGTAAAAAATTAAAAATCTAAATCGAATTGTGCGGTTACAATTATAATTGCGTAGAATTTAGAATACCGTCCCAGGATTTCGGCAATAAAATGGGTATGGTCGGATAGAGGAGGTTCTTCAGTTCAATAATGTAATCCTTTAGTTGATGTTAAATAAATATAATTGAACAATAAGTTAATATTAAAGAAAAATTCACAAGAATTAGTGAAGTGTTAGTGGACATAAAAATGCGAAATATAAGTGTAAAATTAATTTAAAATCGAAAAGTACGTTCTTCAAATAATGATAGTTTTCAGCTTTAAACGCAAATATCTCGAATATTCCCGCGAGTATAACTATATATATTCTTGAACTGGAGAACCTCCTCTATAACTAAAAATGTTCATTTGTTCGTCCAAGATATATGCAGAATATCTGAAATTGTTTAAAATAAAAACAACATTAGTGTTTCATAATGAATAAAAGTGAACATAGTTCGAATATACAAATACGCATTTCTGCTCCGAAGCAAGATATTAAAAATTAAATTTAAATAATAGTGGTCTCGTACGTTCTACTTTTTCAATCTAGAAGTGTCTTTTTAAAAGATAATATTTACATTTTAATTTTTTTAAACTAATTATGCAGTCTTGTCCTTAGTGCTGAAATACACAACTTCTTTACTTGGATGTTGATCTCAAGAAAATATTTCGCAAGTAGAAAAACGTTAAATTGTGAGTCCTAAACAGAAATACCATTATTCGGTGAATCAGTAAATGTTTCCCTTATAATGTTTTCTCATTATAGAAAAATTAATTAAGAAGTAGATATTCTCTTTTAAAAAGACACTTCTCAAATATATTTTCCTCCTGTTATATACTATTTGTAAGTATTTACAAATCAAAAATCTTTTTCAAACCAATATTTGTTGCTATAAACTTCTTAACTTTAAAATATTATTAACATAAAGTACTAACATTTCATTTTATAAATTAGTTCACATTTTTAATCGGTATTTTTTAATTAAATGACTACTTAATATTTTTTTTTGTTTCAGTTTGCGACGTGGATATGGCAGTGTGGACGGCGTACTGCGTGGTATGTTTTCTGACGATCTAATGTACCTACTACAATTTAGAGGGGCGCAAGGAGAAGGGATCCCTACTAAAGCTAAAGGCCGTAGGGTAGTTTTTGGTAGGTTTCTTTACTGATATATATTTGAATGCCTTAACTTATATCGTTTCATTTTAGATATATTTCCTGACAAGGATAAAAACACTATCTGTGGGGAGCTCCGGAGATTTGTGGCCTTAAGTTACAATCGTTTTGGGCAAAAAAATCATAAACTTAAAACAAATTAATGAAAGTTTTCTTATTATTACTTATATATATTAGTTTTAAGTTGTACAAATTAGTTTTAAGTTGCACATATTAGTTTTAAGTTGTATATATTAGTTTTAAGTTGTACATACTAGCTTTAAGTTGAAGTTTATAATTTTACTCCTATAAATATGAATTTTTAGAATTCTAATTTTTATACTGAAATAAACTTAATTTGTATTATTTTTCTGCAGAATGTAATAATAATAGGCAAATTATTAATTTAAGTATATATTTGATTATATTGATTTTATTATTAAATAAAACGAAATAATAAAAAAAATGAGTTTTATTTAAAAGAATTGAATTTGCTAGAAGTAACAAACGGGTAACAGATAATCTTGTTACTGCTTGTTCTTGCTAACACGTTAATATGTTATAGGTAACTAGCTGATAACGAAAATAATAACACTAACAAATATTCGGGTAACAAATACTTTTTGTTATCCATAACAGATAGGTAAGCTATGCGCTAACAAAAGAATTTGTTACCCGTAACATACTGTGAAGAAATTTGCTAACAAATGCATGTATTCTGTTAGAACAAGGCAGCATGCGATATTTGCCATTGGTTAGAACGAGATAACCATTGAACATCAAATAGCTATGTGTTATTTTTTTCCCACCCTCTGAACAAAAGTAACAAATATTTTAACGAATGCGAAAGTGAACAATAACAAGTCGCTTACACGTTTGCTAACAACTACCCGTCTTGCAGGGTTGGTTGTGGTTTGTTGTTGATTTTTTTTTGACGTTTTCGTTCTTATGAAAGCCATTAGTTGTTGTTGTTGTTTTTTTTTATTTTCGTAAACTTATATTTAGTTATTTTCTTTTTGTCTCGCCTCTCCACCACTCCTAAAGTGTATTGTGTGTTATTGTTTGCCAGCGCCAAATAAAAGCTGCAACGCCAGCAGCGTTTGTGCAGCGCACATAGAAGCATTTTGTAATGTGTACAAACATATGCACAAGCACACAGATAAACAATCGTCATGCCTTTACAATGTTTACCGGTTTGTTCACCTGTGGAGCGCACCAAACAAATTTGTGACATCTTCAAAAGCGTCTGGACGTTTAAGGTTATAAGGATCGCTCCACTACTTATGTATGCATGTATGTGTATGTTTATAGTGTTTTGATAGCTTTTTAAGCTGAATGCACAGTCTAACTATGAAGAGGTGAAGAACCTCAATGTACTACTGTGTCCAAAAAAAGGTGACATTTGAATTTAAACTTCGCGCGTCGAAGGATTTGGAGAATTATCTTTTTTTAGGTTGGTAGTACTGTCAGTCACATTTATGTCAAATTTCATGTCAAAATATTTATTTGCGTTCGAGATACGTGTCGTTTGAAAGTGAGTTTTTCGTGTTTTGCAATGTCGAAATTTGTTGAGCAAAGAATTTGCATTAAATTTTGTTAACGGAATCAATTTTCTGCTGCGGATACGTTGAAGATGGTGCAGAAAGCCTTTGGCATATCGAAAGGCTCAACCAATACCATTTTGAATGATGTTTTGGGCCTCAAGCGCGTCAAATCTCGACTGGTACCGAAAACATTGAATTTTTTGGAAAAAAGGCGTCTCGTTGAAGTGTGTGAAACGATGCTTTCCGACTACCAGGGTGTCATGAAATGCATTATAACTGGCGATGAGACTTGGATCTATGCTTACGACCCCGAAACAACCGATCAATCGAGCGAATATCGTGCCAAAAGAGATCCGAGACCAAAAAAATCGCGCCAAAGTCGCTCAAAAATCAAGGTCATGTTGACTGTTTTCTGCGATTATCGTGGTGTTGCGCTTTATGAATTCCTCTCGTCTTCAAAAATGGTAACTTCTGAAAACACAACCATTTCTGTATTTAGTCTTATAAATACATGTACCATACATGTACGTATGTATGTATATGTGTAACGATGGTAGAGCACAACTAACCTTTATTTTGAATGCAACCTTGTTATGTGGAAAATTAATGCTAACGAGACAGGTAAAGGCCGCAACAAAGTGAAAAAAGAGCGAAGAAAACAGAAATGGTCAGCAAGTGTATTGGAAGTCAAGCGGTTAACGAAAGAAAAAATAAACAAAGCAAGAGTAAAAGGTAACAACTGGAACTGATGGGCTAAAATTGATGAACACGAAGGCACGAAGGCACAAACACACTATTTGTATGTGTACAGTGTCTGTGTATATTTGTGCAAGACGATTTATTGTAGGGCGAGGAGCAGACTAATCGCACAATAAAGGTAGCAGGAAGCCAAAAATTTACGAAATCAATAACAAAACAAAAGAAAATATAAGAAGAATAATAAACAAGTATACAAAGATATTGAGAGAGCAAGAAATGGAAATAAAGTTTAAAAAAAAACAGGGATAGATTTTTTAAGCTTCAGCGCCTAAAAAAACCGCTTTATTAAATAAATAAGAAGCGATCAGTTGTGCAAAAATAATATCCACCTACTATAATAAATTATTAACAGTTGATGATACAAAATTAGACAGACGATAGACGCAAAATGCATAGTATAGTTTACTCCGTAAAATATATATACTAAATATTGAGAAGTATAAAAAAGTCTGCTTAACGATAATACCATCGGTTGCAATAGAAGCAAAGAAACAGAAAAAACAATGCCGCTGAAGCCATTAAAGTAGAATGAACCTTTAGGCTAACTGTGCTAACTTACTGCTTTGCATGGCTTACTTTCGTACTGGAGAAGGGATTCAACCAAACCAGTCAATGAAATATGAGACGCTGCCAGTTTGAAGTGAGTTCGAAAAGGAGTCTACGAAAACATCACATACATGTGTGTTTGTATGTATACAGAGACATAAAAGAATAAAGTATTGCACTGTGGAACAAGAATATATATGTATATATTTTTTTTAATTTATTTAATACCGACTTTTTTACAGTGGTTAATATTTCGTTGTTAAATTTATAATTTTAAAGCGTTATTTCTAGTCTAGAAATTTTGGAATATCTAAATTTTTTATATACAGCTGTCTTCAAAATAATAGGAGTGCCCCTAAAAAAAATATTTAACCCAAAAAAATTATTATGTCCGAACATGAACGTGAAGCACTCTTCTAGAAATATTTCTAACGGTATTCCGCGAGTACAACACAAAGCATAAACTGGAGCTGTTTACATTATTTGCAATGTTATGGGTTCAAATCTGTGTCGGTCACTGAATTGCGCTGTTCACAAAAATAGGAGTGTGAGCTACCAAGTGGTATAAAACATTTTTATTTAAACAAAATCTGTAAAAAAACTAAAAAGTAAGTACAAAAAATAAAAACGATGGGATTTTTAAAAGGATAAGTTAATTTTTTTAATTAGTGGGTAGAGAAAAATATTGCAGCGACAGAAAGCATGAAATCATTAAAAATCTTTGAAAAAACGAGAAAACTTATAAGTAAATTAAAGAAATACTCGGGTGCTCTGATCAAATGATATCAAGTTCCCTTTCCTACAAAAATAAAGCCAAAACACATGGACGAAAACGCAAAACTACTAAATAAATCGATCCACGTATACTCCAGTCGTCTAAAGAAGATCCCAAACCGTCATCTAGAGAAATAAATAAGCGTCTAGGTCTTGATGTTAATGACGTAACAGTTCGTAGACATTTAGTGGAATATAATTCATTTGCCCGGAGCCCGCGAAAAGTTGCATTGTTGACATAGAAACATAATTAGAGCGCGGCTCCAATTAGCCAAGGAACATGGCAACTGGCAACTGGCAACTGCAAAAATAGAGAAATATTTTGTGAACAAAGGAATGTAAGGTAGTTTTATTTGGTGGCGCAGGGTCTGGGCAGTATATCCGTCGTCCACCAATTACGGAATATAATCCGCAATACACTCTTAAGACTGTCAAACATGGTGGTGCATAGTAGGAAAGTTTCTCGTACAACGGCGTGGCACGAATCTATGTGGTAAAAGAAACCATGGATCAGTACGTGTATGTGGATATATTGAAAACAGTTATGCTGCCATACGCGGAATGGGATAAACTATTAAAATGGTTGTTTCAGCAATATAACGACCTGAAACGAACAAGTAAATCTGCAAAGGAATGGCTTCGGGTCAATAAAGTTGGGGTTATGTCGTGGTCTGCTCAGTCGCCTGACCTTAATTCCATAGAAAACTTATGGGCAGATATTAAAAAAGGTGTTGCTGACCGTAGACCATCAAATACAAAGGGATTATGGAGCACAGCCCACGAGGCATGGCAGCAAATCCCACTGAAAAGGTGCCGTGATCTGATGAATCCCATGTTCCGCAGATCTGCTGCGGTAATAAAAAAATGGCGGTTACTCTACTAAATATTAACTAAACTAACTTATATACTAGTCATAATCACCAATTTTTTATTTTTTTAGTTTTCTTGCATTTTATGATGCACTCCTATAATTTTGAACACCGAATTTTTGAGGTTTTTATTTAAATAATTTTTTTTTTTCATTTGCTGTATATAACTAAAAATTTAAAAGTGCATCAAAAGACTGTATAAAATGAACTATTCGTGGATAAAAAATAAATTAATAAAACTCTTGTTTTTGTTGAAAACATAGCTTTGTATTTTATATTGTGATGCACTCCTATTATTTTGAACACAACTGTACATAGTTTGATGCTGTAATTTTTATACTCTTGCAAAATGTTGCTACAGAGTATAATAGTTTTGTTCACCCAACGGTTGTATGTATCGCCTAAGCCTAAGCGAGATAGATATATGGTTATATAAATATATATATAAGTGATCAGGATGACGAGCCGACTTGAAATCCGAGTGACTGTCTGTCTGTACGTCCGTCCGTCCAATTCTTTAAAAACTTTTAAAATATGCTCTTTCTGCTCTTTCGTCGATGCAGCGCTTCCAGTATGGAAGACGTCACGGAAGGCATTCTCCGGAATAGAAGGTGCATGCTGCTTGGATCCCCTCTGTCATCTCAAAATGTCTTTCATCGGCCACTTCAGGCAAATCCAGATGTGGATCTGGGTTGTTGGGCGGCTAAGGAAGCGTTGAGATTTCGACCTTGGTTAGGTAGCTGTTCACAAGAAAGCGGTGTGAGCGTTCTCGTGGTGCAACTTCCGAGGCCTGGTGCCACCGAAACACATCACTTCTTGTTAAAGCAGCATCTGGGTAACAGGCTTGATCATATCAAACGTCTCTGTCGCATTTTTCCCAGTTTCACACAGAATTTAATCACGTACCTCTGCTAAACAGCCTACATTTTCAAGTTGATCCGAGCTATAGTTTCGGAGATACAGCCTTGAGAACTTGTGCGCTCGACGCTAACTGGCGAAGTGTGCCGTCTTTAAACGCGTTTTTCTCGAAATTATGTTTGTCGATTAGCAAGATTTCTCGAGAACTACGAAACCAATCTTCATGAAATTTCATACAGATCTAGGAGATACAATTTTTAAAGACTTGAACGAAGGATTTTTTTCGATTATATGAATTTAAAAAAAAATGTCGCGAAATTTTCACTCAAATTTTCATTTTTTTATAAAAATGTCTGTTAAAAATCCGATTTTCAGTTTTTTTGTATCTTCTAAGTTCTAAGTTAAGGTTTTAACTGAAACTCGTATTTTTTGCATTAGATGATTCTGTAAGTTATCCTGCCAACGCGGGCGCATCTTTTTCCGGAGGTGTCACCGGAAATGGTGTCTCAATAGTCGAGTTTAAAATATTTTTTCCAAAAATTTCAGAATTTCTTTGTTAATAATGTATGTAACAAGACAAAATTTTAATAAAATATTTCATAATATTTCATTTTTTATATGATAGAAAAAAGCTGTTTTTTAAACGAGGAAACCCAAGTAACCCATTAAACATGGTTCTATAGCGTTCCCCATTGACTGTAACATTAGGGCCAGCTTGATTTTTGAAGAAACGTGGATTAATGTTGCTGCCGTGCCTGAAATAATTTGGAGAACAGCTACCGAGTTCAGAGATTGTGGCCAGATAAAATTCTGTTCATGTTACCTAAGCCCAATTGTTGTGGACCCTGAAACCATAGCGCACCTTAAACAGTGAATTTTTGAGGATATAATGGCGTCTCAACAATAGCTTATAAATTAGTATCAATTAAAATTTGACCACTTGGTGACCATTCGGCTTCAATTCTTGCACGAGTTGGACTTTGTAAGATCGCATAGCAAGATTCCACTGCAAAACCTTGCAAAAAGTGGATGCGCACAGCTCCAATTATTGATTCATGGTTGCTCAAATTACCACTTCTGTTGATATTATGATTACATATGTCGACAGAATATGGAAGTCCGTTCCGTTCCCATGACAGTCGGGTCTATGTAAACGGAACGGACCAGGATTTTTATCCGGGCAAGGACTGTGAACTCGGCACTATTTCTCGAAATTTCTTCAGAAATGTTTTCTCCGTTACAACAAAAACAACCGAATATGGTAAACATTGGAACCAAACTATTATTTTGGTAATAACTTTGCTCGATTTAGAAACGTGTTCCGTCGTAAGTCTGTTAATTATGAAATGGCAAACCCAAAGTGAGTATAAAACAGCGAAAAAAGTATTTTTTAATTAAAAACCATACGTCTAAAAAACACTCGTTGTATAAAGAAAGAAGTTAAAAAGGAGGTGTCAGAGTCCGAGGAAGACAACGATATGGGTTTCGGTCTTTTCAACTAAATAACTCAATACTAAAAAGTTAAAGCTCAGATAACGATCTGAATTTTTCGCACGTTCTTTTCTCTCTAAGTAGCTGCTCATTTGATGGAAACTTCGATATCGAAAAACTGGAAAACTTTCTATGTTTCTGAAGAAATTGTACAGATCGGACTATTACATCGTATAGCTATCATAAAACTAGTAAATCCAAATCGAATTCTTGTATGGAAACTTTTTTATTGAAGGGTATTGCAGTGGGGGAAGCTAAAGTTAACAACTTTTTCTGTTGTTGTTTTAATTTTCAACGCAACGATGAATGCAAATGAAGGATAACGTGAAATGAGATACAGAAATACGAAAACGCTAAAATGGAAGCCTAAAACTGAAAACGCTTTAGGCATTGACAGAGACAAAAGCAGTTAGTGGTTAGCTGCAGCAAAAAAAAATACAGCAAATGGAAAACAACAAGAACAAATGCGTACAGAAAGGAGAAGAAAATTAAAACAACAGGAATATGTGAATATAAAGCTTACAAAAATGATGAAACAACAGCTGAAACAGCAACAACAACGATAAACAACAAATGACACCAACAACAAAGCCAACAGCAACCACAAAAGCGACAACAAAATGAGCAACAGCCAGAACAGACACGGCTGCCAGCAAAACAAAAAGGACAAAAACAAAAAAAGAACGGAAAAACCAAAAAAAAAAAACACAGAACCAAAAAAAAACATAAAAACAAAAAAAAAAACACAAAAAAAAACACAAAAAAAAACACAAAAAAAAAACACAAAAAAAAACACAAAAAAAAACACAAAAAAAAACACAAACACAAAAAGAAAAGAAAAAAGCAATAACAAAGCTGCCAAAGTCAAACCAAAAGCCGAAACTCTAACTAAACCAAAACCAAAGCCAAAGCTTTGCCGAAAAAATACAAGCACACCTACATATACACACATACGAACATGTGTGCATATTCGGCTCTGTATGTACAATAAGATATCGAATAATGGACGGACACGCTAAAGGTTTACGCGTAGGAATAGCAGCTGCAACAAAGCTGGCAAACCGGCAACACCAACAACAATAACAACAACAGCAACAAACAACAAATAAAAATCGACAGGATAACAAAGCGGAATAACAATGTTGCGGTGTTTTCGATTTTTCTGCATTGAAATTCGCAGGGAAGCAAACTTTTTGCCACAAGCAGTGTTTGTTGTTGTTGTGTTATACAAAACACTTTGAAATTGCGCTTCTTTTGCATTTTTTGTTTGTAATTTAAGAAAGGGGTTTCATTTAAAATGCACCACATGTATCGAAGGCGGATGCTGTCGACAAGCAACAAACCTTTCGGTTTTTTATTGTGGGCAAAGGCAAAACAGCAACAAGAAACATTCAAATTCTGCAACACACATGCTAATGCTAATGTACGTGATGCAACAACAACAAGAAAGCAGTAAACACAGTGGCAGGTACAGCGATGCGCATCCTTCCATGTGCGCCAAGTCACGACAGATTCGGCAACAAGGCTTGTTAGCAACGTTGCACAAGCACAGAAGGCATCACAATTGACCACCAACAAACAACACACGCGCACAAACATAAATATACACATCAACACACACACACAAATATACACATAGGAACGAACCGGGCAAAAGGTGAGCAAGTACTTAGCTAAACCAACATGGGGAGAACGCGAAGCGGGGAGACAACGCGATCGAATAACAGCAAATTCTATGCAAAACTTGCGATGCTTGGCATAGTGGTAGGCGTTTTTTGAGCGAATTTGAATTAGTGAGCGTTTTCGTTTCTCCAAATATCAAGATCTCCCTAGAATTTAAGCCTTTTTTTGAGTGGGATAGGATTTTGATGTTCGTATACGTGGTAAACTCGGCTATAACCGCGTAGGCCGTGTCTACGTGGTGGAAAATTATCGAACTCTAGTTTCAACAATAATAAATCGCTCAACTCTTTGATGGCTCGTATTGTTTGATAGGAATATCATATTGAACAAGTTGTTTACATTCAGTCAGCTTGAAAGACCCAAAGTCGGTTTTAGATGACTGACTGCCTCGTGAATGGCGAACCAAAGCCTCCCTGGTGGAATACAATGTGGACCTCGTTCGTAATTTGATCAAACCCATAGCTCCAAACCCTCCCCAGGGTTGTGCGTGCATGAAAAAAAACTCCCCCAATAAAAAATAGAAACCAATCTCGGATGAGAGACCACTCTTTTGAAGAAGAACACTGCAATCGCGTTAAGGATTTAAGGGCATCCACCTCGAATGTCCGGTCCCCTAATTGGGAAGGTGCCGCTGCCCAGTTGGTTGGTTTCCTTCTAAGAGTAAAGGCTAATATCACAGCCGACGAAGAAGTGTGATGGTAGGCATTGAGGCATTTACTTCTTCTTCGGTTATAGCCGAGTTTACAACAGCGCGCCAGTCGTTCTTCTTTTTCGGTGTTTGGCGCCAATCGGAGATGTCACGTGCAGGCAGGTCCTTCTCCACTTGGTCTTTCAAACGGAGTGGGGAGATCTTCCTTTGCTTCCCCCGGGCGGGTACCGCGTCGAATACTCTCACAGCTGGAGTGTTTTCATTCATTCGGACGGCATGATCTAGTCCTCGTAGCCGCTGCCTCTTAATTCGCTGAACTATGCCAATGGCGTCGTATACCTCGTACAGCTCGCAGAACCAATGTCTACGACTTTGAAATTATGACTTTCAACAATGACGTGGGAGCTAAGTCGCGAGTGCAACGACTGTTTGTTTGACGACAGGAGATATTTAGTCTTGCCCTCGTTCACTATCAGATCCATTTTTCTCGTATCTTTGTCCAACCTAGAGAAAGTAGAATTAACGGCGCGGTTGTTATGGGCAATGATATCAAAATTATCGGCGTAAGACAGCAGTTTTGCACTCTTCTAGAAGATTGTACCTTCTCTATTCAGCTTTGCAGCTTGAATTATTTTCTCCAAAAGTATATTGAAGAAGTCGTACGATAGAGTCGCCTTGTCTGAAACTTCGTTTGGTATCGAACGGCTCAGAGAGGTTCTTCCCGATCCTGACGGAGCTTTCGGTATTGCTCAACGTCAGTTTACACAGCCGTATTAGCTTTGCGGGGATTCCTAATTCAGACATAAACGTAGTTCTTTTTCGTTCTGTGAAAAGCAGCTTTGAAATCGAAGAGAAGGTGCCACGGGTCTTTTGATTTTCCAGGCCTAAGCAACACTGATAAGGTCCAATCAGTTTGTTGACGGTGGTCTTTTTATTCTTTGGCTTGTCCCAAGGTATTTGGCGCAGATTGTGGGATGTCCCTTTATATCGATTGGGCAGAGCACACTTAAATTCCATTCGTCAGATTTGCTTTCCAGACGGACGAAAAAAGAAGCTGATGCATGCACCTTGTCAGTACTTCGCCGCCGGCCTTAATTGAATAGCCCGGCCGGCAACTCATTAGCCCCCGCCGCTTTGTTGTTCTTCAGACGGGTAATTTCTATTCAAACTTCTTCATGGTCAGGAACGTTCGCTCCATCGTCATTCTTGCATCTCCGCATCTTTTCGTAAACTTTTCGAGCATTACCCCCATCGACCAGCTTGTCAAGCTCTTCGTACTCACCCTTTTCGGTCTCTATCTTTTTCGTCTGCAAAGGCGTCTTGCTTATCTCTTCAACTCTCGGTATCTATCCCACCCGACACGTGTTGTAGTAGATTGTAGTCGATAGAGATATAATCATATAGCTAAGCAGCTCTACTGCCATGAACATAAATATTTCTAAAACTGACATTTATAAAACTCAAGCTTGCCATTTCTTGCTCCACGTGTATAAAAAGACTAGGATAATTGGGTTCAAATAACTAGTTCCAACCTTTCAATACAGATAAAGAGAGGTATTGCTCCAAAGGTTTGCTATTTAAGTTTGGTTCTAATTGGATAACTGCAAAACTTCCAAACAACACGTGAGCTATTCACCCTAAAAGGCGGCAAAAAGTTCAAAACAAAGCCATGAGCAAACCAGTTAACCAGCCAAGCAAATGAACGTGCCAACAATTGCCCATTGGAGCGACCGAAATCTTATCAACACAACAAACAATTTGTGTAACTTGAGCAAACGAGCGTCGCTGCAGCAACCAGCTGCTGTTGGGGACCCCTCCTTTTCGATGTTGCAGATATCGCTGCTCTGCCGAGCAGTAGGTATAGCATTAACGTATTGGGTGCCAGCCAGCGTCTCATACAAGTACATGGCGAATTGCGCACTGACTGGCCGGTTGCTTGCTTGGTCGGGTGGTGTTCGGTTCTACGGCTGGCTGCGTGGTTAAATTCCCATTTTGGTTATCTGCTGTAAGGTTTTCTTTAATTTATTTTGTTGGCCGCAGGCAGATTGCAGCACAAGCAACCAGTTAAGGCGGTAAGTAAAAAAATAAGCGCGCCAACAGCCAAATAGGCGTTGCAAGCAAAGCAGCAACCAGCGACTGGGGGCGCTGTTGATCGGACCGCTGCGTCGGCTCCTGCTTCAACTGCCTGCCGCCGCTTATGGAAGTTTATCACATATCGTAATCTTGTAATTACGTGTGTACCACAAATGTTAATGTTAATGGTAAAATGGCGAGCGGCGCGGCGAAATAATGGAGGGGGAGCGAAGAAAAGCAAAATAAAAAGAGCGCATTGGAATCGAATGAGCGGCGCAAAAGGCTGTATGCCCGACAGCCACATTTTGCCGCGCTACATGTACGGGCGTAATTAACGAGATATCAGCGCATAACTACATTTAGAGACTTTAATGATGTGTGGAATGTTTAATGATTACAATTGCCTTGTACTCAGTGCGCGAAAAGGAAATGAGTGGATAAGTAAAAAAAGAAGATATATGTAAATGTGGGGGAAAAATAATAAAACGAGATAATTACAAAAATAAGCAACGAAAACTAAATTCAAGCCTTAAAAGGCTACTTAGCAATTACTTAATTTTGACTTTTCAAATTGACCGTGACGAAGTTCTACGATGGTTCTGCTCTTACGAGAACTTTTTTGGTCCCAACTGGGTTTTTATAACTGGTCAAGCATAGGAATACAGCTGGTTTAAATGAGTCCTCTCGCCATGAAAAGAGTTTTAACTGCTCGTATCCCCTGCGCTTACAATGTAGTAAGTAGACAGTTTTGAGATCCTTTTAAATTTATCTAACTTTTGGAGGAGTAAATATCAGAGAGCTCTTAGTGCTACATACAACATACTGAAGAAACGTCGATTGATTAAACAGTCTTCATCTCCCTCAGAGAAAGTTCGGCGGGTGCAGTCCACTCTTACGACAGTTTCTTGGTCTCTGGTGTGTAGTAGGGAATACACATTTCGTCAACAATAACGAAAAGACCTAAAACCTCCTTCTTCCGCCGGGGGCAGTCCACTGTTTCGACAGTTTCTTGATCTCTATTTTGTCAACAGTACCGAAAAGACGTAGAACCTCCTTCCTCCGCCGGATGCAGTCCACTGCTACTTAGCAATTACTTAATTTTGACTTTTCAAATCGACCGTGACGTAGTTCTACGATGGTTCCGCTGTCACGAGAACTTTTTTGGTCCCAACTGGGTTTTTATAACTGATTACGCATAGGAATACAGCTGGATTAAATGAATCCTCTCGATATGAAAAGAGTTCATCTCCCTCAGAGGAAGTTCGGCGGGTGCAGTCCACTGTTCAGACAGTTTCTTGGTCTATGGTGCGTATTAGGGAATACACATTTCGTCAACAATAACGAAAAGACTTAGAACCTCCTTCCTCCGCCGGGTGCAGTCCACCGTTACGACAGTTTCTTGGTCTCTGGTGTGGTACAGAAATACACATTTCGTCAATAATAACAAAAGGACCTAGAACCTCCTTCCTCCGCCGGGTGCAGTCCAGTTTTATGACATTTTCTTGATTTCTGTTTTGTCAACAGTACCGAAAAGACGTAGAACCTACTTCAGAATGCATTTAAGGGGGTATTCTACTATAGAAAGTTGAAAAATTCGATTTTTTTTTCATATATTTAAAGTTTAGTCCCTTAAGAACATATCCTCTAAAGGATTTTTAAAAATTAGAATTATTTTAAGAGCTACAGTTACTTTAGTAAATCAGTACCTAGCCCGGTAGGTAAGTAGACTCACTTTTTTAAACGCGTTTTTCTCGAAACCACTTTTTTCCACACGGGACCGGCATTATCTCCAGTTCTATACAACCGATTTACTTGAAATTTTGTGTGAACCTTCTTTATAGTATAATCCTTTATCGTTCCTACCAGCATTGTGTCAAAATTTTTGTTTTTAATATTTAAAAAAAATTCAAGAATTTCAAAAAAAAAAGCGTAAAAATCTTTATTTTCAGGCAGTCGCCAGTTTTCAAAAAAAAAATTGCTTCGTGTTTCCGGACTATAACAGCATCCTTACTGATTAAGAATTTCTTTTGATTTTTTTTTCAGACCACCAGGAGAGTCAGGATCGCAGTCAGGATGCGCTATTTTTTTTACACCTGTCTCTCAAAATATTGTATGCTGTATAAGAGCCAATCGGTTTTTCGAGATGTCTACTATTTCAACTGTCTTGCACATCTTCAATCTTTCAATAAGAAATCTTAGACTGTTGTCATGTAATCCTCGGTGGTGGGGCTCATCAAAACGTAGTTGGGAGACACGAACATGAGGATTTCTGACAGTTCTTAAACGCTTGGCGCATCTATTTGGAGATGGTTCTTTGACTGAAGTCAACTCTCAAGGAATCTTTATTTGTGTTTGTGTTTTCTGGGAGCAGCTAATATAGGTTAAGGTTAAGGTAAGTTATACTAGCTGGCTGTAACGCCATACATAGACCTACTGGTCCTTAGTAATGTCATGTCAGAATTAAGTTTAACTTGAGGATATTCATCATACAGAAAATCTATGCTTTTTTGGACTTTAAAAGTACTTCCCTGCACTCTCTGCATGTATCGTAGTTAGTAATGCCCATCCGCCTCACATATAGGTTGTGATCTATCAACAACTCTCCTGCAGTATTTTCGAGATGAAGTGAGTTGAAAGCTTGCGTGTTTTCCTTCCGTTCCCTTGTAGATGATCTTGGCGACCTGCTTGTACATAAGGCATTCCATTTCGCCCTAATTCTTCTTCCAGCGTAATAGATTCTGATAGATTTAGATTCTCTTCTTAAACCCTCGGTCGATTTTATCCACCAACCTCTGTTTGATGAGCGATGTCCGAAAACTAACCTAACATCACTCTAAATTTTCAAAGAATTTCGATTTTTTTTTTCAATATTTGCTTAACTTTTGAGCTTTAAAGAAACTAAGAATCCGGCGATAGAAATCGTGATAAAATTCGTTTCCTCATACTTTGTGCACTTTTACAACTTAATTATGTAAATAAACGTGGCATACACTTATTAAGGTAATCGTTTGCTGTTTTTGGACATTCTTCATTTCTTCTTTTTTCTGATAATTTCTTCATCGCTTCCTTTGACGCTGCGGCTTTTAGCTTTGTGGCTCAAAGCTGCAGTTTTATTATCTTGTCCGATTCGCCTTTTTTCTGCTAGAGCGCTCTATTCAACTGGCACTGTTAAAGTGTACTAAACGTCTCATTGAAAGCTTTTGATGTCCTAAAGCCCCGTGCACAAAGCAAGTTGCCACTTAAGTGAGACAGTAAGTACTTGCTTAGTGCATACTCACTTTGCCGCTTAAATACTTTTGATGGCATATTTTATTTACAAACAGATTTCTTGCCGCTTCTTCAAGCCATACTTAGCCACAAAAAAACTGTTTGAGTATGTATGAGAGTGAGTATTTTGAGTTTGTCAGCCACACACAAAGTAAATGGCAAACGAAGTGGAATTTAAGGACTGGGAATTATTTTTTGGTGGTCAAAAGGCGCAAAAGATGACTATTTAATGATGCACTCGAGTGAATTAGATGATAGGAATACTCATGGCAGTAAAAGACGTATTACCATAATGTGTGAAAAAATTGCTTGCTCTTTGACAGAAGAGCTTTATTAAAAGATTGCTCAAACTTGAATCTTATTATGGTCAGAAAAGCTTATGATGTAATACTTGTAGAGATCAAAGTAAAAGAAAGCGAAAAGTATCGTTATTCATAGGGAGCTAAATACCCTCTGGCAGGCAAAGGCGATAATACGGATCAAAGCTTGCAGTGGGGAGGTTGGTGGAGTGGTACACTGACGACAACCATCCATCAGTTGTAGGCTTTCTGACCACTGTAGCGTCTTCCAATTGACTGCCATAAAAGTAGCAGTAGTGTTTCTTCAGAGCGGTGACTAACCACTCCGATAGTAGAACAGCGATATTGGCCTTGAGGACGCTGCCTGTACGCTAAACACTAGTGAAGCCTTGTCTCGATTCCCTTTCCTAACGTCGAGACTCCGATAATACCACAGCGATTTTAGCCTTGAGCTTATTGTCTTTACGCTCAAAACCAGAGAAACGTTGTCTCAACTCCCTATCTCTAACGTCGAGTTACTAAACGATTAGACTGATTTGGATGGCTGGAGATAGCGGTATTATAGTAAACTGCAAGACTTATACGCTTGCATGGGTAAGTGTCTCAGCCTCAATAACTGCGGAATTGGAGCGGGTAGAAATTCCGTTGGTTTCTTGTGGTTCACCGCCGGACTGTTGGACCCGCTCAGCACGCTTTGGTCAACTACAAGCACCTGTGCAGTTGCAAGGTCTTTCTGGTTCAGAGTAAAATGTAAGAGGTCTAGTGAATTCTTCGGTCTCAGCAAAGTCCACATTTCAATTGTTGTAGTAGATATAACAGGATATCGGGATGCCGTTGCATCTGGTTTTTAGAAGAAGATAAGATAGAATAATTTCAACACTTCCTCCTCTAATGTCCCGCCTTTGCCAGTTCGAGGCAAAAACACCTGGGATGTCATACTTTTGACATCCAGATGAAATAGCAGAAATAGAAATAAAGTACTTAAGGAGTCTGTTTTTTTTTTTTTTTTTTTTTTTTTGCATTTTCTGTACCGCCAGTGAAAAACACATCTCATTCACCCAGTTTCTCCGACAGATGTCATAAAAAAATTCCGAAAAAATTTGTTTGTACACTCCATGATATGTGAAAAAAGTTCTATTGTAGAATAAAATTTTCTATGAAAAAAATGTCAAAAAAAAACAGGCCAGATTACCCTGCTGATCCCTTAAGCAGATTTGTGACAAGTTCATGGCGCTTTGACGATAGTTGATATAAAAAACAGTCTAAGTGTGATCCCCTCCGCCGTCTAAACTAACCTATCTTATGGAAATGGTCTTTTTAAGGAAGACAGCGATTTTCTGTCGATAATCTGGTGAGATGGTCGAAAGAATATTTTTGTGAAAGGATGTAGGATCTGTATATGATCGATATTAAGCTTCATTCGGACTCTGAAGGCGCGTATAAAAAGAAATTTTTCGTAGTACATCCTTCAAAAACTAGTAAGGACCATGAGTTTTTCAAATATTATGTCGGTAAAAACGTAACCGTTAATGGCGACCGTTATCGCGGCATGATAACCAAATATTTGATGCCTGAAATTGAAGTTCGTGAGTCTTGGTTAAATTAACCAGAATTTAACCGATAAATGGCGGCTAACCAGACAATGAGAAAACAGCCCTTCAAATGTTTATTATAAACTCATTTTAAGCTCCACAAGCAACATATATACATGTACATATGTATGTATTTACAGTTATTTTGCTACCTTTGTCGTTTGACAAAGAAAGAAAAACATTTGTGACTAAATTTAAGGCTTCTTTGCCAACTTTAAATTTGTATACTTTAAGCGGATTTGCCGCCAAGGCAGAGCTATGTCAAAGCATAGAAATACTGGCAAAGAAATTAAATTCCAAACAGCTTTCAAAGCAACAACAAGCACTGTGTGTGTGTGTTTGCAACGGCGCCGACAACATGCGAGTACGCTGTCATTGACATTGCGCAAAGGACATTTTAGCTCTGCTTACACACATACATACAGACACGAGTGAATAGCAGGAAAATAAGCAAACAAACGAAAAATCAAAAAGAGAAAAATCGCTTTGTGAAAACGTGTCGCGGAGGTAAAAGAAAAAAAAACAACAAATATAAAGAAATTGAAAAAAACGAAAAAAACAACATAAATACACAGCAGAAAAGTAAAATAAAAGTAAAAATGCAAACAAACAGTAAAAGCATTTCGAAAGTGCAAAAGATCTTTGCGACACAAGCGAAAGCATGTGTACCATAGTATGTTGGCAGACGCGCCGCGGCAGGAATGCTGCAGGCAAGGATATGTGTATGTATGTGCAACACACACGAAAAACGCTAAAATAATGAAAAATAAGAAAAAAGTAATCTTCTGTGGCAGGCAGGTTAAAATACCTTTCACAAATAAAAAGTTTGTCGTACAAGGATTTCATTTTGATCGGTCAGTTTGTATGGCAGCTATATGCTATAGTGATCCGATTTGAATAATTTTTTCGGAGATTTCAGGGATGTGCCGAATTTAGTGAAGATATCTTGTCAAATAAAAAAGTTTTGCATACAAGGATTTGGTTTTGAACGATTACATTGTATGGCAGCTATACGCTATAGTGCTCCGATTTTAATCATTTCTTAGGAGATTGTAGCATTGTCTTGAACAATAATCCATACCAAATTCAGTGAAGATATATTGTCAAATAAAAAAGTTTTCCATAGAAGGGTTTGGTTTTGAATGATGACATTGTATGGCAGCTATATGCTATAGTGCTCCGATTTGATTCATTTCTACGGAGATTGTAGCATTGTCTTGAACAATAATCCATACCAAATTCAGTGAAGATATCTTGTCTAATTAAAAAGTTTTCCATAGAAGGATTTGGTTTTGAACGATTACATTGTATGGCAGCTATATGCTATAGTGGTCCGATCTGAACAATTTCTTCGGAGATTTCAGCAATGCCTTTAGTAATAACCAGTGCCGAATTTCGTGCATATATCTTGTCAAATAAAAAAGTTTTCCATACAAGGACCTGATTTAAATCAATCACTTTGTATGGCAGCTATATGCTATAGTTGTTCGATATTGATGGTTCCGACAAAAAAACAACTTCCTGGTGAGAAAAGGACGTGTGCAAAATTTCAGTTCGTTAGTTTCAAAACAGCAGGACCTGTGCTTGTCTCCGACATCCCATATACTCAATATACCCCATTCAGGGTATAAAAAGAAGCAGCTTTGTACGCAGCCGGCGAATTTAGAAATCCGCAAACAAGTGCTTAAACACTCATATTTGCATGTACATATGTATGTATGTACCAAAGTGTGCATGTGCGTGTGTCTCACACAAGCATTTGCGCCTGTCGGCAGGCACTACACACTACTCCATTATTCCCTTTTTGCGATGCGTTGCCGTTGTCGCTTGTCGTCGTTGTCCTTGTCACCAAAAGCAGCACGGCAGCAACATCAAAGCTTTGCCATGTTTTGTACGCTTTGCCGCGCAGCGTCGCGTCGCTCAATTTTCACTGACTACCACTTTTCTCTAAATACACTTTCTTTCGCAGACGTTACAACACTTTTTTGTGCATTTTCTATTTTTTTTTTAGCTGTAGTTGTTTTTGTTATGTTTCTTTTTTGTGTTCTTTTGCTTTGACGCTGCGCTACTCCACTGACTGACTGCATAGGCGGCTGGCTGTCATGTGGGGTAGTCTACTTTTAGGCGCTTAATACCGGCTTTGGCTTAACACAACTACATATATACACATATACATGCATATACTATATGTATGTGGGTGTAAAAGTCCGGGCGCTGGAAAGGAATTTCATTTACTATCAAACTACAACTGGCGTTGTTGCATTTTTTCGCTCTTTTGTCGCAATTTTACGTTACGTCGCTTTTACGCTGATTTACACCGGCTGGTGTTCGAGTCGGCGCTTTCAAGTGATGACACCGTTGGTGGTAATCGGTTTCGCTGTTAACGTGTGTTTTGTGAACATACATACATACTAGTATATGTAGAATTTAGTTATGTTAAACCAGCGTCCTTTGTAGTGTGTCAGCTACGCAGTGTTGGAATTTGGAAAAATATATTCGGATAATCCGCAGATTTGTTTTTATTATGCAATTTAGAGTATAGATCGACGGCAATGTAGAAAATGTAGAGAAAAAATAAAAAAGAGATACAGCTCTCGTTTGAGAATTATAGACATGATAGGAGTATAACGAGATTTGAAAGTACAAAGCAGCATCCTTGGAATCGGTATCTTCCGGAGTATAGAAAAATAACGTTATCTTCGGCTAAAACAAAACTTTAATACCTTACACCGGGATATTGGGGCATCTTTTATATCATAAAAGGGTATAAAATGTAACTTTTGTTGACTTTGATCCCTCAATTTGTATGGCAGCTATATGCTATAGTGGTCCGATCTGAAGAATTTCTTGGAATATTATAGGGTTGCTTTGGGCAATACCCTACACTGAATTTAAGGATAATATTTCGTAAAATAAAAACGTTTTCCATATAAGGACTTGATTTTGATCGATTAGTTTGTATGGCAGCTATATGTTATAGCGTTCCGATCTGAACAATTTCACGAAAGATTGTAGCGTTGCTTTGAACAATACCCTATGCTGAATTTCGTGATAATACCTCGTAAAATGAACAACTTTTCCATACAAGGACTTGAATTTATTCGACCTCTTTGTAGGGCAGGTATATCTTATAGTGATCCGGTTCCGACAAATGAGCAGTTTTTTGACGAGGAATAAATTGTGAAAAATTTTAGATCTACATATACCTCATCGTTCAGATAATATTGGAGATCATAGAAAGCACAATACAGGGGTACGATGGCATCAATGGCGTTAAAGTACATAACTGAATTTTCAAGATGAATAACGAAATAGTAAAGAAAAAATTATTTCCTATAAGAAAAGAAATTGCAACAGCAAAACTTGCAATTTGAATTTTTTATGATGTTTTTTAATTAAATGTCTCAAACAATTGGCAACTCCCGCTAAAAATATTTTCAACTGTTAGTAGTACTTTTAGTTTGACATTAATATTGGAATGTTTTTTTATCTTAAATTTTATTGAGTTAAAATTTTAAACAGATGGCAACACTACGCAGAAATTATTTCCCGCTAGAAACTCAACAACATAATATGTAATCAATATTCACTTTATTTCAACGTCTTTTTTTTAATTAAATTTCTAAAAAAAATGGCAACACCCGCAATAAATATCTTCAACTGTAAGCGTTTTTAGGTCTCTTTGGCTTGACAAACATTATGAATATTTTTTATATAATAAAAATTATTGAGTTAAAACTCTAAACAGATGGCAACGCTATTCAGAAAATATTTTTAACTTTACAATAAAACTATATAGAATTTATTTGAATGACGAGATGTCACAAGCAGTTGGAAATCCCCGCTCTTTTAAGTCCCTTTAGTTTGACAGTCATATTGCTATAATTATTTTATTCCAAAAAGTTTATTGAGTTAAAAATTTATGCAGGTGGCAACACTACTCAGAAATTATTTGCAACTTGTAACTCAAAACTGTAATTTGTTACCAATATTGAATTTATTTTAATGAATTTTTTTAATCAAACGTATCGAACAGGTGGCAACACCCGCAAAAAATATCTTCGACTGCTTTCTTAAGTCTCCTTAGTTCGACATCCATATTGTAATAACTCTTTTATCTAAAAATTTTATTAAATTAAACTTTAAGACAGATGGCAACGCTGCTCAGAAAAATTTTTAGCCGTAAACGTTTTTCTTTAGTTTGACATTAATGTTGAATTATTTCGTTTATCTAGTAAAGCTCATTGATTTAAAATTTTAAAAGGGTGGCAACCCTGCTCAGAAAATATTTTTCACTGTACAGTTGGACTGTTGGGGTTTCGTTTTATACAATATTTGCGTGCTTAACTAGTTTGTGTTTTTTGTTGAAATTCCTAATTAGCTGGCAACCTTTCAACATTTCTGCTTTGAAATCATGCATATATTATATACATACATATGTACATATGTACGTACATATATTCAGATTGTTTGGGTCTTTATGGCAAAACTTTATAAACTACAACAAATTACTTTTTGAAACACTATTTACAGCTACAGTAATACCTCAAAAAGTTTTACTGCTAAAATAAATACAAACTCCAATAAGCACTTACCATTTTTAATTTGTAGACTATCGCCAATGAAGCAGGTAATTAAAAGAGTTAAGAACAGCAAACGGCTGACGCTCAAACCGCTGCTCCCGTGCTGTAAGATGCCAAGACAACAACAACAACTGCTTACCACAGCCGTGTGCCATCTTCGCTGCGGACACCTGTTGGCACCTTCGTTCACATTTTTGACTTTGCCGCTTTGGAATGACTGTAGGTTTGTGTGTGGACTATAACCGCAGTTTTGCACATTATTCGCGTGCACTGTAACATTTGATAATGACACTTTTGTTTTTGTTTTGCTGTTTGCATGTGTCTTAATTTGTTGTATTCGCGTTGTATGCGCTGTATCCTTTGAATTTCTTGTCTGTGTTGTTGCTGTTGTTGTTGTGGTCCTGACGGCAGCTAAAAATGGCTCTGTAGCCATTGCTTTTAGGCATACAACATAGGCTTCTACAAATACACTCACACACACGCATACACTTAGTTAACGGGCGATACGCGAATAACGGATTTGCTTGTAATCGTTTATATTTGCGAACTTTTTCGTTAATTTCGGAGATGTTAGTTATTAAATGGACTTCTCGTGGATAAGTCTTCACACCAACTGCAAAAAATATTAAAAAAAAATTAAGTTATTTCAAAAATCGTATTTTGTATTAACAATGTTACTCAAACTATGGTATTATTATAAAATAAAGAATAATTTAATAGATGTTAATAGATATTGGACAATATTCTATGCCAAATTTCGAAGGGATATTTAGTAAAAAAAAAAAAGTTTTCCATACAAGGACTTGACTTTGATCTATCAGTTGTATGGCAGTCACATGCTACAATGTTCTATATTGGCATTTCCGAAGAAAAGGACGTGTGTCGATGCCATTACGTATGGAACTCAATTCTTTTGCATGGGCACCACGAGCACGATTGTAGAAGCATAAATCTGCCTATAATGCTGCAAATTCACGTTCGATATCCGTACGAAGTTCATCAATCATCGCTGGCTTGTTGGCATAGATCATAGACTTGACGTAGCCCCACAGGAAATAGTTTAATTGCGTCAAAATGCCCGACCGAAGCGGCCAATTGACTGGGCCGTTTCGTGAGATAACACAATCACCAAACTTGGTTTTCAATAAATCGATTGTGACATTCGCTGTTGGAACCACGTATTGTCCAAGTCCATATCATTCTATTCGGCCCAAAAATATTCGGTTATCACTGAGCGGTAGCGATATCCATTCACAGTATTGTGCCGGTCTTGATCTTCACGGAAGAAATACGGCCCAATGACACCGCGAGCCCATAAACCGTAACATATCGTCATTTTTTTCGGTATGCAATGGTGGCTCATGGAGTACGTACAAATGTACTTCCACAGGAATAAAGAATGTCATTGATATCTAAAACCGTTTTGTGGCGCTCCTTTTGAAAAACAGGCTCTTAAAGTTGAGGCCACTGACTCCGAATTTCGGTAGTAAATTTTAATAATTTCGCCTAGTTGTTGGATCGTATATCTTTCCATGATGAAATGACAAGCCTTACTGAAGAAAGAGCTGGAAAAATATGGCCCCGTTTGCTGTACCTATCGGTCTACTTTTGTAGTATCCTATTAAAAAACCCTATTTATAAACAGATGGACAACATTTGTTGTGGTTTTACGTGAGTACCTGAAGACGGCCTTACACCACGGTGCTTAGAAGTGCATAAATCAAATCAATGCGTTCAAAACAAGACACGCTTTTGCAGGTATTATTTTGTTCCAATTGGTTAGGCGAAAGGGACATCTTTTTCACCTTGGTTGGTTATTTCCGGCACCCAGCCGCAGTGCGACTCCTCACTGAACTGCATTTTCAATTTTACTTGCCTTTAGGTTTAAACCACAGCCAACACGAATCTCCCAAAGAGCTTAACTCACTGAGCAGATTGGAGTGAACTGCAAGGGCTAACTGTTCCCCGTGGTGCTAGATTTAATTCTCCGGTCAGACCTTGTAGCTTAGTACTACCAGTTGAGCACCAATCAAACTCAATGACTGGTGACATTTGTCGCTTGAATATATTTCTATTTAAGGGAATCTCATTCCATGTCTATAATATCCGTTCAAGTTGAGTATTATAGCACCATTTCTGGCAAGACTATGCTGATATTTCAAGGCACGACAAATAACAGACACAGTGCATATTCGATTTTAAATCGCCTCTTACGACAGGCATGCCCTCCTTCCTTTATTGACGTAGACACCGCTTACGCGGTTAAAGCCAGTCGCTCTTCCTTTTCGCTGTTTGGGGACAATTGGAAATTCCAAGTGTAGCCAGGTCCATCTCCACCTGGTCTTTCCAACGGTCAACGACAATGCTATGAATACATCGGTTCTCGTACGATCATTGAAATGAAGCAGTGTCTTGCGCGGTTAGTACTTAGATGGGCAACAGGCAGAATTTGCCGTGAGCAAATTCTTTTGAACTGACGGGCGACTGTAGTATATTTCAAGCTGAGGCCTTTGTTATTAAGAAAGTCGCGGAGCTAGCCTCTAATGTGCAGGTAAAAGCTCCCGTGTAAATGTCTACGTGGACAGCCAAGCAGCAATCAAGGCAGTAATCGCAAAGTGTCTTGGAAAGCAGGGCAACAGTATCATCAGAAACAAGAAATTTTACTTCAACTGGATGCCAGGATACCAAGGCAGCAATAGCAATAAGATAGTGGACGAGATTGCTAAGTAATAATGGACGTGATCGACATTGGTAAAAATATGTATTGTCTTTAAATCGATCTGACCAAGAGTATGACAAGAAAAGTTAAAAAACAACGGCATGTTCTTTCAGTATGCAGAAATGCAAAGGTCATGTACAAAGTAGTAGTTTAAAAATGGTAGATCAACACAACGTTTCTGCTCAATCTTAATTAAATAGAGCTGTAGATACATGATTGGAATACGCACTAGTCACATTCTTTCTTAATTTATTTTCATTTGCTCTGAACCTCGTAAAAAAAAATTTAAAATATTCCATTCTAACTGCAATACTTTTATGCCAAACACCAGAGCCTCACAGTGTAATAAAAGCAATATTTTCTCATTTTTTCGATTAAGGTTTTACCAAATTAGTCTTCGGCGTTTTCTTGTGTTTAATCGATATAAAAAAACGAATAAATGAATGTTATAAATGAACTGATAAGAAATGGAAGTGATAAAAATTGTTGGCGACAATTGAAGCTTCGCTACTGTCTATGCAAACAACAGAGAACAGACAGAAACAGGGTTGTTAACACAAAAAGATTGATTACGGAGTAATCGTAGCAATAAGAGAAGTTAAAAAATTAAATAATAAATAATAGGAAACATTTGTTATACAACAACTATTTCTGGTTAAAATAATGATAAAGTAATATCGCAAAAATGAGCGGCAAGTCGTTGAAAGGCAGATTTTGGATTTACAACAAATGCGCACAAAATCTAAAAAACGTGCAGTATATTGTAAACATAACAAAAAAAATTAAAAAAAGAAAAATAAATAAATCAATGTAAAATAAAATAATATATAAAAAATAAAAATAAAAATTAAAAAAAAAATACCAAACAAAAATTAAAAAAATCTAAAAACTTATTAAAAAGAAATATAAAAAAATATATAAAAAGTATAAAAAATATGAAAAAAAATATAAAAAAATGCAAATTAAAAAAATTAATATTAAATTTAAATAAAAATATTACCAAGTTATTATTATTATTGGTTTTGTTATCAAATTTGCTTATTATTTACTAAAATAGATTGCAAATAAAATGTATGTATTTAAAACAAAAAAAAAGTTATTAACACAAAATTAACGCTATGAGAAACACGAATTAAAAAATGCAAAATATGTTATAAAAATTTAATTTTATTATCATTTTACCAAATAAAAAATGAATATCCATACCTATTAAATATAACAAAATAATAAAAGAAAAAAAGAAAAAAATTCCAAGCTAAATAAATGTATATTTAAAATTATAATAAATTATAAGTACTTTACTACACTTGTAGTAGTTTGACAACCCTGCACAGTGCACACAAACATAACTGTCGTTTCATAAAGTAAAAAACCAAAGTAAATAAACACAAACAAAAACAAGCGTAAAATAAAATGAAGCGAACAAGCTGCGATATTTTCTTAATTACGTTTTATCAAGTTTCTTTCTGCATATTTTTCTGTTTTTTTTTTTTTTTGTACAAAATTTTGCCAATTTCATAAAGATTTATTGCGTTAAATTCGCCACTTTGTGTGATATGCAAATTCTACTGCCTTATTCGGCAAGTTTTTTGTGCAAAAAACAAAAACAATGGACACATAAAATGATTTGTGGCAACAAGTGTATTTTAAAAAGCATTTAAAAATTAATTAAGCAATTAATGATGCTACGGCAGTAGATAAAGGTTATAAAAATTGTTAATTGCATTACGCTATGCTTCTTTTCTGGCTATTAAATACACAAAATAGAAATAATAATCGGCTAAAAAATAACTCGCATAAATGTTAATTGGAGAAGACACCTACAGTAAAAATATTTATTTATAGTAATTAGTTAAATGACATATTTGTTGTTGTTGTTGTAACGGGCACCTTATCGCCGGTAGGATGGTCAGGATTAGGTAATTTGTCGTTCACGTCATTCAACGGTAGGCCCAACAAACGTCCGGACCAAAGGGAGAGGGGTATCAGATGAGTAGGTTTAATGAGGCATGCAAAGAGGTGGCCAGTGTCATGCGGAGACTTATTGCACGCAGGACATATGTATATTAGATATGTCGGAATAAGTAGGAGTTTAACTTGCTACACTATGCAGAATGAAGCCGCACAAGGGTCACCCTCGTTTCTGCGAAAGCACCGCAGCAGGCACCGCTTGAAGACGAGTTCATTATGCTCCTTAACTCTATTCATACAGGTCTCACTATGCAGGTGTTCGATAGGAAGCATTCAGAGGCATCCTGTCGTAGTTCGGAGTGCAGTTTTGTGACAAAGCTGCAGCTTCTGCGTCTGCAATTCACTGCATCCAGGCGACCATTATGGTGCGGCGTAATTAAGGACCGGCCGGCCGATTGCCTTGTAAGTTGCGAACAACGTTGCTTTATCCTTTCCTCATGTGCTACCGACTAGAGGCTTAAGGATTTTGATGCGTCTCTGTACTTTGGCGATAATCGCGGTCGTATGAGGAGTGAAGGAGTACAGACTGTCAAAAGTCACACCTAATATTTTAGGATTATTGACAGTCGGAATCTTGACGTCGTCGACTGCAATATTAAAGTCATGCCAGTACTCCTTTGTCCAGTTTGTGAATATGGTCGCTGTAGCAAGGCCTCAAGTGTTTTTACTATTGAGGAGAGGAGTGTTATCGGACAATAGGAGTCCTCTTTGAGGGCGGTTTTTAGTAATAATGTGCACATGCTTTTTCATTCCAATTTTTAAAACTGACTAAATTTAATGCTATGTATTATTATTTTGTTTTTGGAAATATCAAATGTTATATAAAATATATAGATACATGACTTTATTTTCTAGCACTGATTTTCGGGGGACTCAGTGACAATTAAGTGACCCAAACGTATTTACAAACTCTTTTAAATCTCTCAAACAATTGTTATTTCTAAATTAAGCAATATACTTGTAGAAGACATATACACTGTTGTACTCATAACAAAGACAAATCAAAGAATTCTTCAACAATTTTATTTTTAATAGCAGACAAAGTCGACTAAACGTTTCCAAAAAAATGCATTAAACTTTTTGTGATGGCAGCAACATTAAGCAATGATTCATAAAGTAATTAAAAGTTTCTTTTAACTTTTTATAACAACCACATAAAAGTGAATAATAAATTGAATGCAAATCTGTAAAGGTTCAACATATTTGAGAGTGAAATATTTTTTTATTGTAAATAATTAAATTTCAGATTATGTGCCGTAGAAAGAAACAAAATAATCGGCCAATAAAACACAAGCCCGTTCACGTTTTTTCATGTTTTTATTTGCAAAATTGGCCTTCAAGTCAAATCAAATGCTTCCTCTTTCAGGAAAAAAATATCATTCGAAAAATGCAAGAACAAAATATTTTTGGTGCAGAAACTGCACAGGCAATTGAAAACTTCAAGCAAACACATAGGAAATTACAAAATTCTTGTAATGTACGTGAGTGCAATAACAAATCACAAAAGCAAAATAAATGCACCGGTATTGCCGAGACGTTGACGCCGGCGAGCAGATGAAGTTACTTGTAAAAAATCAAAACACACAATTTTTCATAAGGCTAAAGATGTAGAGAAATAACAAAGGAAAACTGAAAATATAGAATTGTATGATTTTTTTTTACGTGTGCATGCACATGGGGTTGGTAGAAATGCACAACAAACAAACAAGTGTGGAGTGCAACGTAGAATAACAGAGCGGCAAAGGCAGAGTGTGAAGAAAGAACGAAATAACCAAAGCAAAATAATGTGATAACAAATGGGTAGGCCAGTAAAAATGATTGCAGCGAAGGAACGTGAAAAAATAATATGGCATTGCAGCGGGGTAGAACGAATCACGAATGAATGGAGACTATTGGAAATTTCCGTAGAAAGAATAGCCTTCTGGAGGAATTTGTAAACAACCTTGCACAGTTTGGGTGAAAATGTACCTAAAAATTAGGTACATATGCAAGCAGAATTGGAATACACAATTGTTGGCTTTAGTATTTTAATATGTTTAAATAAATTTTACATACGTTTATTACCATATACAAAGGCTATTTGCTTCGGCAGATAACTGATATAAATTGAACCGCGTTAAATGCTAATTATTTATGTCTACACTTATTTTATTATTATTGCATTTATGTATTGTATTTCGATTGCACTACACTACATTCAACACCAACAAGCACTTGGTGTTAAACAAACAACATTAATAGTATAAGTTAGCGTCGAATATGCTATGTATATTTCATTTCCAATATCTTTCGAATTTAAGATAAATTCTGTCAGCAACAGCTGTATACTTCACTTAAGAACACTTAATTAGAATCGATGATATGCAAACGGTTTGTTTTATGTAGTACGATCTGCAAATTTTTATTATTCTGTTTATTGAATTAAACGCAGCTTCCGACAACGTTAACTAGTGGGAAACCTTATTTATATTCCATCCGCGCTTTACAACCGCACCACAAAAGACCAAAATTCGTTTTGAACAAACTCGAACAAACTTCGCTCGCTGTCATTACTAAAAACCAACGAATACCTTGGAAACGTCGAAGCGGCAAATAAACGTGCCTACAACAAACGACGATAAAGAAGCAGAAAAACAAAATGTCAACATTTACTGCGTCTCTGAGCAATCCTGAGTAATTGTAGCGTTGCCAACTATATAACTAAAGTTGTTGCAACTTTTTACGAAATTTTATTACGGATTAGGGATAGTCAGAATTACGTAAAATACATATATTTTTAAAAAATCTGTAGTGCGTTTCTGTAAGGAATCGACAATATACTCGATTAAAGTGACGTCATTTCGATTCGATCCAAATTAGTCGATTGATCGAGAACGAGTGTTTCTGTAAGCATAAGTCGACAAAATATGAAACAGTGAGAGAAATGGAACGCCAATCGACAAGAAATCTATCGAATCGGACTGACAACTTCATGTTTGAGAAACTATTATTGACAAAAGTAAGCATTATAGAAATGTGTGCACAAATATTTAATTCGTATTAATAAATAAAAATTGATTGTGTTTCAGCTATGAGTTTATTGGTAATAACGCTCGCCATACGGCATGACAGAAGAAATATGTTGCGAATACAAAGGCGCACTTTAAGGGACTCGACAGATCCATTCAGCATTCCCGAGCCGCGTTTTCTTGAGTTATTCCGCTTCAGCAGAACTGCAGTACGGGCACTCCTTGTGGAAATCCAGCCTTTTACGGACACAGCAGTAAGAAGTACATTTATTCCAAGCTCCACTAGGTTGTGTGTAGCGCTGCATTACTATGCTACAGGATCATTTCTTAGGGACGTAGGTCAGGATTTTGTTTGCCCTATAAGTAAGACCATGGTAAGCCGCATAGTGCATCAAATTACAGAGATTTTGCAAAATCATATGGCGCAACGTTACATCATTTTTCCAACTACCTTAGAGCAGCAGAATATTGTGAAGCAACGGCAAGTGAAGTGTTATAATCTTGAACATTAATGGTTATTTATAGCTGGCTTATGTTTATGTTCACTTCCAGGTTCTTCACTGCTACTGGATTTCCTGGCATCTTAGGAGCGATTGACTGCACTCACGTCAAAATTAAGAAGCCACCACTTGCAGTAGAACACTGCTACATTAATCGAAAAGGATATTTTTCCAAAAATGTGCAATTAGTGTGCGACTTTGATTTAAATATCCTGGCGTGCTTTGCAAGATATGGGGGAAGTACGCACGACGCCTACATATGGGAAAGCAGTACACTAAAGTCCCATATGCTGAATGAGTACACTGCCAATGGGTCCACAGGATGGTTGCTTGGAGACTCTGGATATCCGTTGCAGCCATGGCTAATGACTCCATTCAGAAATGTAGAGAGTATTAGTCAGCAAAGCTACAACGATTCTCACGCACGAGCTCGAAATTGTGTGGAACGCCTTAATGGAGTTTTAAAAAAATTATTTGGGTGCCTTTCCCAAGACCGTGGCCTAATGGTGAGCCCCTCATTTGCAGGATCAATAATTAATGCATGCTGTACGCTACATAATATTCGAAAGAGATATAACTTTCCACTTCCTGAAGTTGATCCACTTGAAAATTCTCCGCATGGAGACAATGGTTCATTACTTAACATTTTAAATGAAGGAAGAGCTATACGAAATACTATTTTAAGAAACCACTTTTGTAGTTAATTCACATACAGTGGTGTTCAGAAAAATATGAGGAACACTCCAAATGATAATGTTTGAAAATTATGTTTAACTCTTTATTTTTTATAATATTGTTGCGATTTTACTGCTTGCTAGTTTACTTTGCTAGGTTCGTATCTCTGGATTGACAAATAAAACCAAAAACCGTTTAATTCAATTCAACAACTCTTTATTTCGCAATTTCTTTTCACTACAACAATTTACTCTTAGCACTGGATGATTACGTTGGCGCTGCCACGGCTTATATAGCCACGCACTCCTCGCTAATGCCGAAGTGTCCTAGAATATTGCGTCTGGCAAGTATAAGAACATAATGTTATATGGCGCCAAATGCAGCTATTGTTTAAGTAGACAAACGCGGCGCCCAATGTTTATAATAAGGGATGCATATAGCAATACAAGTACCAAACTTAATACTACTTTTGTAACAATATATATTATAATAACAGTCGATTGTAGTGAACATAACCCCGTTTGAAGCAGTTACTGCTATTGGTGTACATTCGCAAAGCCTTGGCCCCAACCAATGAATATAATATTTATGTCACAGACAGTTTTAACGAGTGGGAGGCATTTAATTTCTTTTCAATACATTTTGTTATTCATTTAATAATAATTCTAAAATAAACTTTGTACACGTGTGATAATAATTTAAAATAAACAATTTGGTAATTCTTGACATTAAGAAAATACGAATATTTTGTGTTCAAATATCATTGAACATGCTTACTTATCTATTTGTACATATATTAATATACATACATACATATGTATGCACATAAACAACCACATGCATTTAAATGCAATGTGCATCTTTTTTGAAGCCAATGTTTGACAACATAAATCAAACATTTTGCTGTGCCTACTCCTTATTCAACAGTCGCTAGAAGAAAAGGAATATTTATGAGATTTAAAGAACGTACAAATTTTATCGCGAATTGTTACCTCCCGTCATGGTTTCCAGCAGAGCTCTCAGGGTATTGTGAATGCCATTTAAAACACTCATGTGCTCCCTGTGTTGTCTCTCCAAAATCTCTTTCAGCTGCGCATGGTGATTTTCAATCAGACTGGTTGCCTCTTCCACACAGCTTTGGTTTGTGCGCTGTTTGGGTTGCTTTTTGTTTGGCTCAACCTCAAGCATCTGACCCATTGGAACCTCATCAAGTGCCTCCACTTCGAAAATGTCCAAACCGTCCGCGTTTGCCTAGAATTCCGAACGGATCACTAAATAGCTTAGTTTTTAGTTTTGTAATATGTTACTTACGTCCAACCCAATGTTGGCAGTAGCATCACCCTCATCCTCAATGGTAACATCGACCATTTCAGCAGTTGTCTGCAATATACACCAATTTTATTATCACATTTATAATCACAACTTTAAATTTTGACAGACGTTACTCACCGACAAACCAATTTCGGGAGTGAGCCCATCACCGTCCACCATGTCGCTGGAAAAAAACCCAAGAATTTCCCGGTCCATGGCATCCAACGGTTTTGGACCGTCCTGCAGCGGCAGGTTGCCAGTTCGTCTGGCGAACGCTCTGTGGGCATTGTGCAGCTTCTTGACTGCCGATTTCCAGTCTATCCAACACTAAAAAAAACCAACACACATATGTAAATTGTAATGCTATACACAAGATTATTTTAGTTTTACCTTTTTCCACTGATTAGGGGACTTGTGGGACCCTCCCAATGCGTTTAACTCAGCAGCAACGGCAGCCCAAACCTCTTCGTGCTCCTTCCTCGCGTTTGGTTTCGTGTATTGGCCCCTTCCAACGCTGCGGTGCTGCTGCATTAAGTGCAGTAACCGCCTCTTTTGGCCATTCGTAGCCCGCCCCGACGTACTTCTCTGTAAAGAAAATGCATCAAATCTTTTTTAACTATTCATATATAATATATTAACAAAAATATACTTACATTTGCTTTAAATTCAACAAATTCCATTTTAAATGTAACGTACATTTGTTTTGTCATCACCTCAAATGGAAGTGAGAAAACCAATCGACAGTATTTCATTCAATTTGGTTACAGAAACACATTCAATCGAGTATTCCTACTGAAATGGAATGGAACATATCAGCTGACTATCGATTGAATCGAGTAATTATTTTACAGAAACACATTGAGTGAGAGTGACGTCAAATCGAGAATTTGAGTCGAGAACATCGATCGAAATGGGTTACAGAAACGCACTACTGATTATTGGAATTAAATCCGAAGAATACTTTTCGAGTTATTCGATATTTATGAAAGGTTCGAAATATTGTTATTTATCCTTGGACCGAATGTGGAAGAAGACCCCAAAATTATTGCCTACGATCCTAAGTACACCAGAAAAAGAATTCCGAACCAAGTGGAGACAATATAATGTTATGGAAATGCTTTTCGAGGCATTATATTGTTATGGTAATGCTTTTCCACTGTAGAAGTTGATTCGATATTCTGAATAAAAGAAAAATGTGTACTCCAGATTACGCTAATAAACAGGAGATCATGCTATTAAGTATAGGCCGAACTTGAAATGAAGGAATGCAGAATATGATCACAAACTTGCTTAAAATTGGCTCCCGAACCAAAAACTATGATGTAGTAGCTTGCCCAATTATCTTGTCTTTCCTAAATACGATAGTGGAGAATATTGAAGAGTATGGCATGCAACTAAAAAATAAGGAGGAACTTTGGGCAAAAGTAAAATCCAAGTGTTATTTATACCTCTTCGATGCTCTGCAGTTAAAAAAAAAAAATAATTAAGGCTCTGGCACTAAATATTAATTAAATATTTAAGATAATTCGAAAGATCCCAAATCTCACAAATAGCGTTAGCGGCCAAAAATGATAAAGATGAAGTTGCAAAATTCCAGTCTTTCTTAGTTTTAAGCGTTTCATTTTTATTAATTTTTCCAAGCGCAAAAAATTAAATTTATTCTCTTTTGTTAATAGAAAATTTGCAAAACTATTTTTTTTTTATTCCTCAAATGTTAGAAAAGAAATATTACTTTCTTTGTGTATAGAATATTTGTAGACAACGGATCTGTGTATAAATAATTTATTTGAACAAAGGAACGTGAAAATAATTCAATTTAATTATGTATCTTTTCAAAACACTGTAGGTATAAATCATTTATTTCAACGAAAAAGCTAGAAAATATTTCATTTTAATTTTGTAGGCTTCACAAGCGTGATAAAACTTGCGGAACAATTACATTTTATGTAAATAGGTACATTAGTAAAGCGGAAATATCTCTTTACTAGTTTTTGCTGAATATTTTTTTTTTTTATTCATTTTTCCAAAAATGTTTTTATTCCTTTTATCCAAATATGTTTTCAAGTTATTTTCAGCCTTAGCTGATAAAAATCAATTTCCAAAATGGTAGCATTAAAATGATGAATGGGAACTAAAAATAATAATCCGATGCATGTAGCTACCTACATTGAGTTGCCTTTTTTCAATGCTCCGCAACATTACACATTTTGTTGTTGTTTTTTTTTTTTATAAATTATTATTGAACCCGAATTCTGGCTTTAAGCACGTTCTATAAATACACATACATGATCTACAGCGCTATCATGAGTTAACAAACACTTAAAAATAAAAAAGAGCAATATCAGCAATTGAATATTTTCATAAAAACTTATAGCTTTACTTATGCTTAGCAATTTCTTTTATTACAGTATTTTAATTTACGCTAGTCATCAGTTTAATTGCCTGGTTTGTTTACGCTAGTATAATTTTGTCTTCTCCACATTTGTATTTTCCTTGTTTAAAGTTTTTTTTCTTTGTATGTTTTGTATATATTGACACGGAACAATTTCATAGAGATTTACATTGTTGTTGGGTATTTTCCTGTTCTTGTTGATTTTCTATTTAATTATACAATTTAAAATAAAATTCTAGTGTTGTTGTTGCTGCTTTTTGCTAGCCTGCCGCGTCGTCTTTCGATGATGTGTGCCGCCGTTCTTGTCATGCGCCACCGCCGCACTCGCACCAGCCGCCGCTGTGGCGCTCATACTCATGCTGGTCGTGGGTGCACTTGTGCCTTGGCTAACGGTTTGTAGTGCATTTTTGCCAGCATATGGGATTGTGAAGAGGTTAATATGTAGATGATTGCAAATCTCCAAACACACCTGAGTAAAAAATAAATAAAAAATAATGATTTTTATAGTTTGGGTCCAAAACAACAATAAACGTCAAATGACAGCTGTTAGTTAAATAAATCCGATATAAATAATACATTCGGAAATTAAAGCGTTGTCTTGGACAATATGGAAAAATTTATATGACCTATTCAGTGTATAATAATAAATATAAACTGTTTTTTGTTCGCATTACTTTGGAGCAATAGCGTATGAGATCCTGCGTGCCCCAGAACAGTGAGAACCACAGCAGCCAAATTTCCGGCACCACACAATTGAAATATTGATTGAAGAAGAGCAAAGCTGGACCCAATTGTGACCAATCCAAATACTCCATCTCAGCCTTTGTCATGTGCGCAATCTAAGTAGTATATAGTAAACATAAATAAGAATAAATGAAGTGAATTTAAAAGTATGCGTGTGTGTACTCACCACCAGCTTGTTGGTCACCTTGGCGGCCACCATGCCGAAAGCCAGGATATACAATGATGCGTGTTCGGTGAAAATATTTTGTGGCGATTTTTGAGCAATTATCAGTGCGGGCAGTATGACCATTGTTAACGGTATGCTGGGCGAAAGCACGCTGGTACCCTTGGAATGCGTGAGTTGAGTTGAGTGTGAGATTTGGAAGAAAATAAATGACATATTAGACAATTGTCGAAAAGAAGCTGGACTTGAAATTATTATGCATTTGAAGAAGAACAATCACAAGAGACATGAAGAGGCGAAAAAACGAAAGTAGTGTCATACATGTTGACAAATAGACATGTTTCTTTAATGTATTTTAATTTTTCTTTGAATTTCTTTTTATTTTATAATTTATTTATACCAACAATACTTTCGTTTTTTTATTTCTTTTAGCGCATACAATTTATTTTATTACTGTTATATTTTTGTTTTAGCTGAGTTAAGAAGACAGATATTATTATTGTTTGTTAACTTTTACTTTGCAACTACTTATTTCTTTAACTTTAACTATTAGACATTTGCGAGTTTTGAATTTTGCAACTTTTTATACTTTTAACATTGAAAAAAAAAATTGCTTTAAGCATTGTTTTTGTGGAGCATGGTGAATGGTGGTGGATTGGTGAGGAGCAGACATGAGATAAAAGTTGTATTTAACAAAAGTGTGGTGGTTTGGAGCAAATATATGTGGAAGTGATGCAAAAAAAAGACGGAAGATTGTGGAGTTGGAGAAAAAACTGCAGAGGAATGCGATAGTGTGCAACCAAGAGATGGATGAGAGAGTCTAATACACTTAGAAATACATAAATATGTACTAATTTATATACAAATGCTAAATACTTGCTAAACACTAACATGATTTGTATGACCAGTGCTAACTAAAAACATGTTTCTGAACACTCATGACTCAAATGAGAAATTGTAACATGTGTAAATGCAGATTTTTTGAAGCAGGAAAAACAAAATGCTGCAATTTAATTAATGGATAGTTATAAAATATCAAAAATTTTTAATTTCTTTTTTCTTTAAATATATTTTTTTTATTTTTTTAAAGAAAATTTGGTGTAAAAAAAAAACTTTAAACATTTTTTTTTCTTTTTAAACTAATTTTGAAATGCAAAAATATGTAAAATACTAAGCATATGCGTTTTAAATATTATTTTTTCTTTTTCACAAAATTTTGAAACTAAAACAATATAAATACAAGTTTAAGTTTTAAATAAAAAAAATATAAAAATATAACTATAAGATAAGTTTTTCTTTTTATGAATGCAAGATTAATTTTTTTTTTAGATTTTTCTCTTAAAGATTTTTATTTTATTTTTGGAAGTAATTTTGAAACTTTTAAGTATAAATAAATTTTAAAATACTATAAACATTCTAATGAATTTTAAACAAATTAAAAAAAAAAATGCAAAATTCTAGATACATATGATTTTAAAATTTTAATATATTAAATTTTGAATATATTAAAAAAAATTTAAAAAATTTCGAAATATTAAAAATAAAAAATTTTCAAATTTTAAAATGTTAAAAACAATTATATGAAATTATAAGAAATTTTAACATATGTATTTTGAAAAAAATTTATTTTTTTCATTTTCAAAGAAATTTTGAAGTATGAAATAATTAAATACGGTTTACATCTTAAATTATTGCTTTTCCTTTTAAGAAATTTTGGAGTTTTGAAGTATAAAATAATTTTTAAATATCAATAACATTTTAATGAAGTTTTGAATTAAAAAAAATAAATTTCTATGTACAATTATAACATCTAGGAATCTCTTTTTATTTAAAAACATGTTGATATTTTATAAAAAAATATCTAATTAGTAATTTTTTTACGAAATTTTGAAATATAAAGAATTTTTGTGAAAAAGTGTAAAATATGAAAAAATATCTTAAAATTATTTTTATTAATTTTTAAGAACAAAGTTTTTTAAGTAGTATTTAAATGAAGAATTTTTCCTTTTACAACTATTAGTTAATCTTAAAAAAAATTTCAAATAGTTATAACAAAAAAAAAAAAATTCTAAAATATTTTCAAAAAAGTACAATTTTTTTTATATATTTTTAAAAAGTTAAATATGTACGTAATTTCAATGATATTTAATGTAAATTCTAGCAGCATTCTGTTTATATTTTTTGTTTAATAAACTGTTAAGCACATTCTTTTATAACAAAATCAAAACAGTATTATATACTATTATAGAAAATTTAGTATTATATATTGAATTTAAAAGTCTTGCAAAAAAATGTTTCCAAAAATGTTTAACCAAAATATTTTACCAAAAATTTAAACCGAAAATATTTTTGCGAATAAAAATGTTTACTAAATTCAAAAAAAACAAAAAAAAAATATTAATGCAAATCGTAAATAACTCATGATATATAATTAAGCAACGAATTTTCAATGAACTTATACATACATATGTACATACGTAAATAATGAAATAACGAACTTAAGGCAATACGTCTATGAATTGAATTGCGAGTATTTCTAAGCTAACAACAAGACTGGACCAGCTCCGAATGGAACAAACAATGCGAAATTAAACGAATTCATGTAAAAAATTAACGCTAAATAGACGAGCATGAGTATGCGAGTACACCACGAGGATGCAGGTGTGGTGAGTATACTTTAGAGAACACGATAAAACCACAACTAAAAATATATACATATGTACTATATGTTGATAGAAATAAAATGACAACTAAAGAAACCAACACCTGAATGAATTAATAAAAAAAGAATTGAAAAATACAGATGAAAAAAAATAAATAAATATAATAATCGATGCATTTCCCCATTTATAAAGAAAAAATGTTTGAAAAGAGAATAACGGCCACTTTAAACGTTTAAAAATACATTTAAAGTTTTTTTTAGAATAGTTTGGAATAATAATTTTCGGACGAATGCCAAACAAAAATAAAGAAATTAATATTTTGTTTACCGACTTTCAAAAAAAAAATTATGAAATGTTATCTTTCGGACTAGATCTGAATTTTTTACTCCGAATAAGAACAAAAATCCAATAATTTTATACCGAAAACAAAAAAATATTTTAATTCAAAATTTTTACTCCGAAAAAAATTAAATAAAAAAATTACAATTACTGACAAAAATTATTAATTTACATAATTAAATATTTTCTATATCTCTTTTAATTGGGTATTCATTTTTAAATTATCAATGTATTAAACTTATGTCGTATAATATAAAAATTAGTTTTTAGCTACGTTCTAATTTCCAATTTGTAAGTATGTAGGCTTTTAAAGATTACTCCTAAAACAATTTCAAACTTTTACTTCTAATTATTTTCGAATATTTTCCGAAAAAATTTAAATTAGTGTTTATTTAGTTTTCTGTATATTCATTTAAAAACATTTTGCTTCTTAATGTTCTTTTAATTAATAATTCGTATCTTTTACTCCTATTTTATTTTCATAAATTTTACTCCGAAGAAGTTTTCTGAATATTCATTTAAAAAAATTTAAATTAAAATGTATGTACTTTTACTCCTAAATCTCCATTCGGAACTTTTTTATTTCGAAAAAATATAATTCCGAATTTATTTAGTTTTCGGAATATTCTTTAAAAACTATTTTGCTTCGTATTGGACTTTTGAATAAAAGTTCCTTATATTTACTCTTAATTTATTTTCGAAAATTTTACCCCAAAAAAAATTAAATTAGAATTTAATTAAGTTTTTGAATATTCCTTTAAAAATATATAAAATTTAAATACGTATATATGATTTTACTCCTAAATTTTAATCCAAAACTTTTACACCCAAAAACTATAATTCAGAATTTATTTAATTTTCTGCATATTTTTTCAAAATTATTTTGCTTTTTAGTGCGCTTTTAAATAATAAATCCTAAATTTTTCTCCTATTTTGTTTTCGAAAATTTTACTCCGAAAAAATAAAATGCAAAATTTATATGGTTTTCAGAATATTCTTGCAAAAACATTAATATTTAATGTATGTGCATAAAAATATTTTTTTTTTAATTCGAAATTCTTACTCCGAAATTTATTTCAGAATTTATTCATAGTACTCTTTCAAAAACTATTTCCTTTCATAAATGGGAATGGCAAATGCATATAATAACTCAAAGTTTCATACATAAATGAGAACTACTACGCAAAAATAATTAACATAAATAAAAAAAAAAAATACAAAAAGAAAAAAATAAATAAAACTACAATTAAATATTTTTTTTTCTACAAAATCACGAGCAACAGTGGAAGAGAGTGTAATTGAAAAGCCTATTTACATCACGGCATATAGAATATATACAGAAATTGATGTTGGACATGTTTCGCTTTTACCAAAAAAACAAAGCAACTATGTATACCACCTGAGAGTAGTGTTTAAGAAATAGACACGAGCACTGATAGTAAATGTAAATACGTAATTAAAAGTGTCAATTTTCCATGTCATTAAAGTAAATTTAAAGTTTTTTGTATATAAATTGATTTTGTGACTACGCTTACAGCAACGGATGATCCATTTTTGCCGCATCCTTCCGTCATAATCACACGCGCATAACGACAAACAAATAAAATGTAAATGCCGAATATAAGATAAAGTGATAAAACACGCGCTTCGCAGCCAAGCAAGGGTAACTGTATCGAATGACGATTTGGTACGATACAAATTGGTTGTTGGTTGCGTTGGTGGTGGTAGTAGTAGTAGTAGTAGTAGTATAGGTGGTTGTGGTGGTGGTTGGTGGTGTTGATGTTTTAACGAGTTGAATTGGATGGTTGGATGGTAATTGAAGGAAAAGGCATTTTTTGATAATAAAAGAAAGAATATATATTTTTAATTTTCATATGTCCAAATAATCCATGGAAAAACTAACGGTTAAGTGTAGAGAAATTAGAAATTATAAAAAGGGCTAACGCTCGTAAGGTGTAGTACTGCATAACGGAATTTGAAGTTTCTTTGTGGAAAAGGTGTATAAAAAATAAATTACATAACTTTTAATATTTATTGAAATATTATTGAATAAAAAAATAACATTTCACCAAAATATTAATAAAGGGAAATACTATAAGGTAAATAATAAAATGCTTGAAGCATGTCAGAAATTATGGCTTTCCAAATATTAGCATTAAAAAATAGGTAAATTACATTAAAATATACATTCTATAAATATGCAACTATATAGTACTAAATATTTAAATAATAACTATTTTTGCTTAATTCAATGTACTTATTTAAAACAAAAAATATTATTTTGGCTTGTAAAGCATTTATATGCTAAATATTATATTAAAGTAATTAATAAAAATACAAAACAAACGTTAACATCGGCGGCAACGATGTTTTAATACCCTTCACAGGTGCAATTGCAGCAATATGCTATAGTCGGCCGATTTTAAAATTTGTTGGAAGAAATTTTACTGTTATTTTGAACAATAATACGTTCAAAATTTCGTGATGATATCTTGTAAAATAAAAAGTTTCCCATACAAGAACTAGATTTTGATCGGTCAGTTCGTATGGCAGCTATAGACTATAGTGGTCCAATGTGACCAATTCATTAGGAGATTGTAGCATAGCTTTCAAAAATTATACATGCTAAATTTCATTAAGATAACTTGCCAAATAAAAAGGTTTACTATATAAGCACTTGATTTCGAGCGGTCAGTTTGTAAGGCAGCTATAGGCTATGTTCGTCCGATTTGAACAATTTCTTAGGAGATTGTAGCATTGCTTTGAATAATAATTCATGCCAAGTTTCATGAAGATAGCTTATCACATAAAAAAGTTGTTCTTTCAAAGATTTGATTTTGATCGTTCAGTATGTATGGCAGCTATATGCTATAGTGGCCCGATTTGAACAATTTCTTCGGAGATTGTAGCATTGCTTTGAATAATAATCCATGCCAAATTTCATGAAGATAGCTTATCACATAAAAAAGTTTTCCATACAAAGATTTGATTTTGATCGTTCAGTTTGTATGGCAGCTATATGCTATAGTGGTCCGAACTGAACAATTTATAAGGAGATTGTAGCATTGCTTTGAATAATAATACATGCCAAATTTCATGAAGATAACTTATCAAATAAAAAAGTTTTCCATACAAAGATTTGATTTTGATCGTACAGTTTGTATGGCAGCTATATGCTATAGTGGTCCGAACTGAACAATTTCTTCGGTGATTACACCTTTGCCTTAAATAATAATCCATAGCAAATTTTGTAAAGATATCTCATCAAATAAAAAAGTTTCCCTTAGGAAGACTTGAACGACATAACCTTAAATATTACAAACCAACAATATTGTCGAATTTTTCACGGTCATGCTAACCTTTGTTTAATTTTAAGCAACAAAAACTAAAAAATGATAAAATTTTCAGATAATAATAACATCACACTAGCTAGTATTAGCATAAAAACTGTGTCTACAAAAAACTCAACTACCTTAGCTATACTAGGCTACTCAAGCACTCTTCGCGAGTGACTACTGTACTTAACTAACTTATGTTTGTATGAAAATGTGTTTATGATGCCTTAAATGCAAAGCTCCATGATATACTAAAATATTTATATTTTTTGATGGCTTTTAATACCGATGCGCGATGCAAGAATGCTTCCCGATGCGTTTTGGTGCAATGAAGCCTTAAGATTTTTGCGATAATTTGCTGGTAAATAGCAGAAATAACGCTAAAAGGTTGTAGAAATTGTGCTATAAAGGGTCTGAAGGTGGTTAACATGAGTGGGAAAGACACACACGTTATTTATAACTGTATATAAACTTATTTACATATTTATATATATTTATAATAAAAGTACATAATTGCATACACGTGTCGGGTCTATCCCGCCTCAGCTAACAGTATTATGCAATAAATAGTACAATAAATGGTGAATATGGTTTTGATGACCAACGCAAGGGTGAAAATTGCACCAGATAAACACCGTTAACACCGTTAATGTTAAGTTAAACAAAACTCTTCACTAGATGTTTATATAATCATATTTATATATAATTCTATATGTAAATAGCACAAATCGGTTAGTGGAGACGAACAAGGCGTTATTAGGTATTATTAAATTAATGGTGCTCTTACAACAACAAAACGCCGTAAATAGACCGCTTGTTTACAGTGTCTTGATAGGTGTTAAAATTAGCGCATTTTCTATTAAGTGCTAAATATTAATAAAATTCGCTTTTTAGTGCATTAGCCACTAGTAGAAAAAACATATTTTTTTGTACAAGAAAGGGGCAAGGATTAGCTGGTTTTGTGATTTAGGTGGTTTGTAAATTTTTTCGTTTTTTTTTAATTTTTGGATTTTTTTGTTTATGCTTACAGCAACGGAGGAACCATTTTTGCCACTGCCGCCTTCAACAAACATTTTCGAAAAGTTGATCATATTCGCGAGATAACCCAAAGTAATGCCGATTAAAATGATATAATTCCAACGACCGCCAATGAGTGGAATCTAAAGTGTGCGTGCGTGCGTTCGTGTGTGTGTGTGTGTGGACGACAATTTGTTTCGTGTTTCGAGTTTGTTATTTGTTTTGATTCGCAATATATTTTGATTTTGATTTTTGACACACCGAAAAAGAAAATTGGAAAAAAGAGAAAAAGAAAGTCTGATAATTTTGAGTTTCATACAAAACGTTTGCTCTTAGTTTAGTCACAGCGCCGGGGTCAAAGTGTGCTGCAACAGTGGCTACTAAATTTTATTAATTTTGTTTTTTGTACTCGGAGAAAGCTGTAAATATTAAAAAATTGTATAACAAAAAAGTGTTGATAATATAAAATGAAAGAGACGAACGCATGACATGGTAAAAATGCCCAAGAGAAGTACCAATAATAATAACAACGAAGAAAACACAATAAAATGGAGGTTAGAGTGTATGTTTGGGCGTTGAATGTTGGTATAAAATGCTGTTTTGAGCTATGCTAACCTAAAACCTCTGGGCAAAAAATTATTTTTAAATATATTTCAAAAGCCTTCTTAAAAAGTTCCAGGGAAACACTTTTGATTTGTTATTTCACGAGTAAAAAAATGAAATCTGGTAAAACAAATTTCAATTACGCAAAAAAAAAAACAAAAACAAAACAGAATTTAAAAAAATAAAAAAAAAATAAATAAAAAAAGTTTTAATTAAAAAAAACAAATACAAAATAAATAAAAAAATATTAAGAAAAACTAAAAAAAATTGATATTAAAAAACTAAAACAGTATAAAATTAGTAATAAATAAGAATTTAAAAATAAATTTAAAAAAATACTAAAAGAAATGAATAAAAAAAGTTTTAATTAAAAAAAATAAATACAAAATAAATATAAAATAGTAAGAAAAGCTAAAAAAAAAATTAGTTTAAAAAAAACTAAAACAAAATAAAATTAATAATTAAAACAGCAAATAAAATCAATAAAAATTAAAATATAATATTAGAAACTAGATAACAAATTATTTTTTAAAAAACCAAAAAAGATTTTAAAACAAATAAAAAAAGTTATTTAAAAAAATTAATTAAAAAATATTTAATTAAAAAAATGTAATTAATTAAAAAATTATAATAAAAAATTGTAAGTGTAAAAAAAATTAAGAAATATATTAAAAAAAATTTAAAAAATAAAAATGAAAAAACTAAAAATAAATTAAATAAAGAATAGAAAATAAAATTGAAAAAAAATTATTTTTAAAAAAAACTATAACAAAAAAAAATTAATAATTTAAATAAGCAAATAAAACCGAACAATTTTAAAAATTAAAATATAATATAAGAACTAAACAATAAAGTTATAAAAAAATTTAACAAATAAAAAAATAAAATAAGAAAATAAATTAAATAAAAAATAGTAAGGAAAAGTAAAAAAAAATTAAATTAATAATGGAAAAAGTCAACAAAACCGAAAAAAATTTAAAAAATACAAAATTAAAAAAAAATTTAAAAAAATAGAAAATTAAGAAAAATAAAATTAAAACAAATAAAATTAATATTAAATAATATATATAAATACTGATACATAAAAAAAGTAAATAATACCGAAAAAATTAAAAAAAAATACAAAATAAAAAAAAGAAAATTAATAATTATAAAAACTAAAAATAAAACTAATTATTAAAAAAAAATAATAAAAAAATTAAAAATAAATTAAAATATAATATTAGAAACTAAACTGCAAAATTATAAAAAATTATATGTAAAAATAAATACATAATATAAAAAAATGAAAAATAAAGTTAAGAAAAATAAAATTTAAAAAAGGAAATTAATAAGTAAAAAAAAGAAATAAAACCGAAAAAATATTTTTTATTTTTTCAAAAATTATGCTACAACAACAACATCTTCAAGGAGAAAAATATGGTAATATTAAATTAGTTTTTCAGACTGGCAATGACGATAAAAACAACAACGAAGTTTTTTAAATAAATGACTTAACCAATATTTTTTAATTTTATAAAAACTCTCGCTGTTACAACAACAACAAATATGCTTAAATTTTGCACTTTTTGGGTTAAAAAAAACTTATTTTTTTTTTTCATTTTTGAAATTTGTTTTATTAAAAAGAAAAACTGTCACTGCTACAACAACAACAAATATGATGACATTTTGAACCTTTTGTGTTAAACGAAAAATTAATTTTAAATTTTTTTTTTTTTATTGTTTCCAAGTTTTTATTTACTGAAATTTGTTTTATTTTATTACAAATAAAAACTGTTGCCGCTACAACAACAACAATTATGATTTAGGTTTAACAAACAAAATTAATGTGTTTCATAATTTGTTTTTTAATTTTTTTCAATTTGTTTTTTTTTTAGACTAGAAATAACAGTAAAAATAATAATGAAAACTCAATTTTATTTTTTTGTTTCTTTTTATAAACAAAACTCAATTTTAACACTAGTTCAAAAAAAAATTTAGAAAATATAGCCAAGAGACTCATTTTCTATTCTTTATTATAACCATTTTTTTAAACCAATACCTATAAAACACCCCACTACGTACTCTAAACCCTGACGTACTAACACCCTGATGAAAACTGCGACCTTGATGGGAGAAGTTAACCAAACAAAATTTAAAAATACCCAAATACAAATGAAAACAGTTATAAAGCGCACCACAACCAAATAAAAAAATAAGTTTATAAAGAAATACTTTAATAAATAAAAAAATATATATAAAATACAACCGTAGAGGGGAAAACTAAATAACAGGTTAAAAGTTAGTGGAGAGCACTAAGTTTAGATACATACAAATATATAGTATATATTTAAAACAGGCAGTAAATAAGATCAATGAGCAGTGAGCACATTCAGTTACTGATAAAAATAATTGTTTTTATTATTTTTTTTTTAATAAACACTGAGAAAATTTTCTGCCACTGCTCAAGGATATTAAATATTGCATGCTTTGTTTGTATATAAATATATATGTTTACAATAATACAATAACAATTAATGTTTAATGAAAGTAATTATTTAAATTGTATAGGAACATAGTTTATATACTTTACTATTATATATATGGTATATAAATATTGTTTTATGTAATTAGAGTTGCCATCATAAGTTTGTCTAAATTATCGCATTCTCTCAGCTAAGTCTTTTTTGTAATAATTTAAGGGAAATTAAATACAAATGTTTAAGCAAACATTAACAGCTATATTTAAGAAATAAATATTTCAAATAGTAGGGGAAAGTAGATATTGGAGTAAATCGTTTGCATAAAAGGAATTAGTGGGTATTTCCGAATTTTTAAGAGCAAATGCTTAAGTGTTTTTGTTATAAAAATATTTTTTTTTGGTATTTCTGGAAAATATGTTTTTTACTTGTTAAAAAAAAAGTATTTTTTTTTGTGCCGAATTAAATATTTTTTTTTTTTTTTTGCTAGAAAAATAATTATCAGCAGCTCAGTTTTATGGGATTGTCACTATTATTTTTGATTTTTCAATCAGAAAGTTGTATTGCGCAAATAGTTACAGCGTTTTACAAAATTTAGACTCAATAATCCGTATTTAGTAATTATGAAAAAATAATGAAAGCTGCCAGCGTCTAAAAATAAATTCCTAAATGACATAGTCTGCTTTGCGTTGAGTACTTATTTTGAAATTGGTGACCCTGTAGGAAAAATTTAGCTTCGATTAAAAATGGTGACCCTATAGGAAAAATTTAAATTCGATTAAAAATGGTGACCCCGTAGGAAAAATTTAACTTCGATTAAAATTGGTGATCCTGTAGGAATAATTAAGCTGCGATTAAAAATGGTGACCCTGTAGGACAAATTTGACTTCGATTGAAAATGGTGTGGCAGTAGGAAAAATTTAACTTCGATTAAAAATGGTGACCCCGGACATTACACTGGCAAGTTACGGAAGCATATTTTTTAGGGTCGAGAAATTAATTTCTGAAGTTCATTTGTATTTGAGGCGCTAGATGGCGCTGCGCGAGAAATTTTACTTTACAGGGTCATCTGCTTTGAGTATATATCAAAAATACTAAATCTGTATGCTAGAAATTCTGTGGCCTGCTGATATAAACTTTCTTTTCAGCGAATGCGCAAAATTTTTTTCCATTGATTTATACGAACATGCCGTTTTAACCTATTTCCGAAACGTAATTCCAATTTTTGAAGATAAGAAATGGAATTTGAAGCTAAATTACAGTAATTTGTGTATAAAAATTCCAATAACTGTACAAGAATAATGTAAAATTTAGTATATAGTATACTTTAGTAGCGAACAAAGCAACTGACAATTTTTTTTTAAATACAGTTTAAGTATATTTTCAATTGAAACCAGGTATACATGAATTTAATCAAAAACAATTTAAATCAGAATGTAATTTTCTTGATAAAACTTTAAAAAGGGCATAACTTTCTTTTGCATTCCACAAATAAACTTGCAAAACTTGCTTAATGTAACAGAAAAAAATTTCGAAAAATACATTTCGGGCGTATGCATATTTAAAAATTTAATATTTAAGTTGATTTCAAACTAAACTGTTCAATTTTTTAAAGTCAAAGTGGCATTTAAAGCATTCATGCTCGAGTTTTTTGAATTTGTATATGTTTCAGGCGAAAATTGGCAACGTTGTGATGATTTTGCACGCTTTTTAAATATTACTTCAATTTTTTTATGAGAAATTTGGCAACGCTGCAAAGACTTTTTTCAATTTTGAAAGAAAACATATTTTTATTTGAGTTAAAATATAAATCATATGCATTTTTGTGTAAAAAAATTTTTTTAGTAAAATTTTACATATTTGCTTGGAACGCTTAAATTTAATACGCCGTCTGTCTACTTTACTTATGAAGCAATTTTTCTAATTCTTATTTAATACGCCGTCTGTCTACTTTTCTTATGCAACATCTTTTTTTAAAATTTATTTTGTTCAAGAAAATGTTTTTTTGTTTTTGTTTTTTTTTTTTAATACAAACTTACTGCAACTGTGGAGCCATTCTTGCCAACACCGCCAGCCAAAATAACTGAGAATATAAACCATAATGACCAAATACCACATACTAAGGTCATTAGCGATAAGGTGGACCACAATTGAAAATTACCAAACATCTAAAGGGTATATATTTATAATAAATGTATATAAAGATAGCATTGAGGTAAGAGATTGATATTTTTTTGTTTGGTTTTTTAATGCAAAAATGATGGCTTTTTCCAAAAAAAAAAATTGCATAATATAAATAATTTTGTAGAATTGTTAATTTTGTTGAACCAACTGTATGTATGTTAGCCACATCACCTATGCATGTATTAGGATATGTATATTCGGTGTTTAATTTACAATAATTTAGCTGCTAATATACACTTTATTTATAAAAAAATATTTTGTGTGTAAACATGTGAAAAATGTAACGGTGTTTTGGTTCACTTAATATTATGCTAGTCAAAATTTTGTGGGCCAAACGGGTTAAAAACCACAATAACATAAATACATAAAATACACTGAAAAATAAAATTATATTGAATAGTGTACGAGTGAAATGTAAAAAATATATGTATAATTGTAAAGAAACTTCAATTTGTGTATTAAAATAGCAGTTCCTAAAAATATGCAGAGGTTTAAATCAATATGTATATAATGAAAGTGCTGCGGTTGAAATGTATTTAGTTTCCCAAACTAAAAAATCGGGTTTAACATCGTAATGGCATCTCCGAAATGGACTGCCAACTATTAGACTATTCATTTGAGGATTTTTTTATTACTTTGTTGAAAATTGCAATTCGTTATTTGGAAATAATTATAATTACATTACATAAACATAAATTTATATAACAGATATGTGTATACATACATATATACATATGTATGTATAAGTATATAGTATAAAGTAAATTTTTTAAACGTCGAAGACATCAAAATTTTTACTCCGAAAATTTTTTAATGCTAATTTGCATTTAAATATATTAAAATCAGTTTTCCAAACTTAAAAATGACTTTTTAAGTAGAAATAGCAACTCCGAAAATTTCTCCGAATTTTCGAAAATATCTCCAAAACTCCAAAAATAACACTGGAATGGACTGCTAACTATTAGACTATTCACTTTCACTTAAGGATTTTTTTTAATACTTTGTCGAAAATTGGCATTTTGGGTATAATTATATTTCAGAAGAAAAACAAAAAAATATTAAAAAAAATATTAAAAAAAATATTTAAAAAAAAATTAACAAATTTATATAACAAGTACTTAAAAATCAGGTAACTCAAAGTATAAAGTGTTTTTTTTAAAGCCGAAGAAATTAAAAATTTTACTCCGAAATTTGTGTTACTAAGTAGTATAATATCCGTTTCCCAACCTAAAACCTAAAAAATGGCTTTTACATAGTAATAGAAACTCCGAAAATAATTCCGGAACTCCGAAAACAACGCCGAAAGTTGACTCGGAAAAATACTGCTAATGACGAGACTAGTCACTTGAAGATTTTCTTACACTTTGTTGAAAATTGGTATTTCGTTCTTTGTCTTTCAAAACCTAAAATCAAGTATCAGAAATCCACATAAATAAAGATATAAACCTAATAGCTAGAGTCTTATTTTTAATTAGAATAATAGCCTTTAAAAATATTTTTTTTTTAATGCTAACACATTTCAACCGCAAACACTAAATAGCAATTTTCCAAAACTCTTTTAATATGAACAAAAATCATACCCGCGCTTGCCACACATCCGAGCCGAACACCGCCGATATAATATGTATAGCCATGATGGTGAATTGTGCTTCTGTCACATCGATTTTGCCGAAACGCAGCGTGCCCGAAACGTAGGTCTGCCAATGAGCGCAATAGAACAGGCCGATGGCACAGAAACACTGCAAGAGATGTTAGGTTATAAAAAAATAGAAATAATTATTTTTGATAAATTTGTAGTACGCACCTGAAAGAACAACCAATTTGGATATTGTCCCAATTGGCAGGATATACACGCCGAGAGCGCAACGAAAACGGTCGATATGGAATCACAACCATGATCGAAGAGCTCACCCAATGGCGATTGGGTATTTGTGCGTCGCGCCTGCTTGCCGTCGATCGAATCCAAACTTTGATAAACAAAAAGTCCGAATGCGCACAGCAGGCTAGCCCAGCCGGGTGGCGCCGACTTGCCATCGGGACTGTAGCTGTTATGTGGGGAAAAAAAGACAAGAACTTCAGTTAAATTATTCCTTTATTAATAACATATTTATTATTGTGTAGGTTTGATCGGTTGTTGTTAAGTTGAGAATGAGGCAAATAATTGAGACGCTTTTATTTATACTATTTATTGTTATACGAATTCATGGTAAAACCTCTACAGTGTCTCAAATTGCCTTCACGGTTTATAAAAAGAAATCAAGTAAATATTTATTAAATGGAAGTTAGACAAAAAAAAAAACTTCTCATTGTTTGTTTTACAAAAAAATCCGAATTTACTCCTTTTTTGCAGTAGAATTTACTATAATAATGATCAGATTATCGTTATATGACTTTAAATAGCAAATACAACTTTACAAAAAATACTCCGAATTTACTCCGAATTTTTGTTGCAGTGGAATTGAGTATAATAAGTCAGATTATCGTTATACACCATGTAAAAGCAAATGCAACTATAACTTAGGTGTTTTTGATATATTTTCATTAACAAAAAATACTCCGATTTTTCTGCGAAAATTTTTTTGTCGTAAAATGAACTATAATTGCAATCACATTATCATTACCTGACATTTAAGAGCAAATCAAACTTTATTTAAGTATTTTTAATATATTTTCTCAAACAAAAAATACTCCGAATTTACTCCGAAAATTTTATGACATTTAAATGCAAATGCAACTTTATGCTGAGAATTTTTAATACATTTTACTTAACAAAACATAGTCCGAATTCTTTCCGAAGAGTTTTTACAAAATAAAGCTCTTTAACAATAATCAGTATAATGCTGACAAGACTCTCCAGAATGCCTTGCTGTAATATAAAAGTGGTATAAAGTTATACCGCCGCCGTAGCCGCTGGAACCAAATATTCGGAGTTCTTTTATAACCGCAACGCAAAAAAATGTAATTTCATTAAACTGTTTAATTTTTTTATTTATAGTAAAATATCTTTACCTCCATGTGACCTATTATTATTTTCCCACATAACTGGGCGTTCCTCAAAAAAAATCATAAAACACAACAAAAACTTGATACGCTTCCAAGTATTTATAATTTATTGCCCTAGTTTAATACCTTAATGGTTTGGCATTGACTGGAAGGGGCAACTATTATTAGAAAAAACCCTGCGCTGTTTACATGACCCTTCGAGTAGACAACACGCATTCAAGCAACTCGTTTATGCTATTAGGAAAGTCTAAAAAATAAAAACACGAAAAAAGGCACACTCAGGTGTATGAGTTATTAATACGTTTTACACATACATACTCGTACATACATATGCCATAATTACAATGGTCAACAAATGGAAATGATGTATTGATTTATGTTGAAACCGAAGAACTTCAAATAATTAAAAAAACATTTTTCTGGCAGCATAAAAATGGAAAAATACTAATTAGTGCGTGTAAAACTTTTTAATAATTTGAAGGCACAAGTTCAAAATGCCACTAACAAGCCACATCTGTCACTTTCCATTTATTTTCTGAATATTAAGCTCAAAACATTCAAAAAACTTTTTGATTGATCCCCGAACTTTACGAACATGATTATTAGGCAATTCACAAGCTTTGTTGTATGTCTTATGTCATATTTTAATATTCTTAAAAAATACGACACTTGTGAGCACCCTTAACTGTTGTATGTCATATTTCTACACTCTACACACAATACGAGTAATAAGAAAGTAAACAAATACAGCTGATAGAATAACGAACTCAAGAAGCATACCACGCAGTGCTGTATTTGTAAACAAATACAGCCGATAGAATAGCGAACTCAATAAACATACCACGCAGTGTTGTATCAGTCATATTTTAATTTTGCATGTGAAACAACAACAGTGCTAATATGACAGTCATAAAAAAATATGACAATATGACGATATGACACAATATGACACCTTGTGAAAACCCTATATGTAACTGGCCTTCACAAGACAAAAAAAACATTTCAAATAAGGAACTTCTCGAGATGAATGCAAACTGTACAAGATTTTTGGTAAACAAAGTCAAGGCAGCAATATTTTTAGTTCACGAACTGAGATCAGTTCAGAAGAAACGAGAGTGAGGTCTTTGCCTTACGTGTGTTTGAAGCAGAAACACATGCAGCTGACTGTAACGATTGTTGATTCATATTCAGAATTTTGCGACCAATTTTATTCTTCCAAATCTTCTTCTTTACTGGAGTAGACATCGCTTACGAGGCCGCGCCAGTCGTTTCTTCTTTTCGTAATGTGGCGCCAATTGAAGATTCCAAGCGCAGGTCCTTCTCCACCTGGTCTGTCCAACGGAGTGGAGGTCTTTCTCTTCCTCTGATTCCAACGGCCGGTATTCCTTCGAATACTATCAGAGCTAGTGTTTACGTCCATTCGGACGACGGGACCCAGCCTGCATAGCCACTGTCTTTTAATGCGCTGTGTCAATGTCATCGTATATCTAATACAGCTCACCGAATTCGGCATTCGCTGAGACCAAAACGCAAAAGACCATAAATGTTTTTCCTTTGAAAACTCGTAATGTCGACTCATTAGATGTTGTCATCGTTCATGCCTCTGCACCATATAGCAGAACGAGAATAATAAGTGACTTATAGAGTTTGATTTTTGTTCGTCGAGAGAGGAACTTCCACTTCTCAATTGCCTGCTCAGTTCGAAATAGCACCTGTTGGCAAGTTATTCTGCGTTGGATTTTGAGACTAACATTGTTGTTGCTGTTAATACTGGTTCCAAGATAAGTTAAACAATATGACTTCGAAGTTATGGCTGTCAACAGTGACGTGGGAACTTCAGACGGTTAATTGCTACTCGATCTTCTTCGTGGTTGGGCAATGGATGATACGTTATAGTATTTCAACGATGTAACATATCGCTCATTTGCTGCAAGACCGGCATAAATCAAAAAACGTGATTTTTGAGTTAATGCTGCAGAATTGTTCGTTATATCATACTTCATGTTGAGTGAAAAATTCATATGAATACCTCTTATATGCTCCGCTTGAGAAGAGAATATATTTCCTGTTTTCCGTGTAAGGTTATAGTCAGTTGAAAACTTTTAACGCGTTTTCTGGCAAATCGATTTTTTTTACTTATGCCGGTCTTGCAGCAAATGAGCGATATGTCGATGACTTAAAATCCTCCAGCACACATTTGAAAAATATTCAATTTATCTACACACATGCACATCTCATGGCACATCAGAATCATAACAATTCAAACTCAACGACCTGTTGCGAAACGAATGAGCTATAGAAATAATCAAGCTGTTGAATAGGTTCACCAATTGTAGGCTTTTTCCGACAATTTGCTGCTTTGCTTGCAAAAGTCAACGCCAACACCAAAGCCATTGTCAACGTTAACCTCAAAATCAGCGGCTAAGCTAGCAACAACGATGACCATTAACTGTCAATTCGCGCCAAAAACAAACACGAACGCTGTCAGCAGTTTCTCATAGAAACGCAAGCAAAGTAGAATGAAAGTAGAATGAAATGAGTGCAGCAGGTAAAATATGAAAAAAAAACAATGTGTGGATAAAAATATTAATAACAAACAAGAAAACCGGCATATTGGTATATGCATGCACGTACACTATTATATAACTACTAACAAATATTCAGTGCGCGCTGTGTGCGCTGTGAAAAAGCCGGTAGAAAATAAAATGGGAATTCGTCAAAGTTGCTAAGCAAAACAATTGCATGTGTTGGGGGGAGCGGAGTGGGTGAGAAATCGCACAGCGCTAAATGTCGCTAATTTGTATGCACTTACGAATGTGATGTGTGCAGAAGTGCAAAGTGCAGCGGATCAAGTTAAATAGCAATAAAAAAAATAGTTTGCACGCTAATACAGATTTAGACACTTGTACGATTGAAATAGAAATGTAATGCGCAACTATAAAACAGCGACACGTACAGAGTCGGCATGTGCACTGCCTATACGTGGATATTATATTTAACTCAGAGATTTAGCAATTGTCTTAATAGTTTTTAACACGCTCAAATTTGTATGCAAAATTGGCTGGAAAGTGTGAAAATTATAAATCGCATCTTTGGAATATATTCTATAGTGAAAGGTTATTAAATGTTGATTAAACATTTATATACATATTAATTTTTACTTTTTCTATAAAAGAGCTGAATTTAAAGCTGTTCTTAACTGGCTTTGTGTTTTCATTTGTGATTGCAGCTTAGTGGCATTGTGGAATCAGCTGATGTGTGCTTCACAGAAGACATCAAAAAAGGTAAACAATGTTGACAGCAGATTTATGTATGTATATAATATACCGCTATGCGTCAAATTACGCTTGAGTTTGTTTACACCGCATAAAGTTACGTCAAATAATTTGAAAAATATAATAACTACTGATAAAGCGCACGATTTTTAAAATAAGAATTTAATATATGTATATTCATCATACAATATACATACATATATACCTTTAAAAAAATACACTTTGATATTCGATTTTCATTATACAAATAAATGTAAGAAAATTTCACTAAATAATTATTCTCAGCCAAAATTTTTTCCAGAAAAACTTTATTTCAACAAAACTAATAATGAACATGTCAAACTAATAACAGGTTACTAAAATTGTAAAAAAAAAGTTGTATATAAATATATTACATATGCTTATAGAAATCACAAGAACCAGCAGGAAATTTTTCGGAAAAAAGTAACAGCTCAAAGTAAGTTAACATCATAATTTGAATATTTCAACATTTAGTAAGTCATCATCAAATTGCTAGATGCAAATTTGCACGCGTATAAAAAGTGTAATGCGTCGTAATACCGTATTGTATGAATATTACGTAAGAAATGGCCTTTGTATCCCGACCGCCGATTTCAGCAAAAACACATAAAAATGTATGTATGTATATTTATATAATAGTCCATATATACATATGTATGTATGTAACAATATGTCATAACGTAACACAATCAAATCGACAATACAAACAAAACAACAATTGCAGCCGGAATTCCGTTCGCATGCATTTTTGTGCCTAGTTTTTTTTGTTTGAATTAATAATTGAGTAAATTGACCAAAGCTGCACAGAGTGTTCGTGGATATATACCTAAATATATAATCGTAAATGTATTTAAGAAGTAGGCAAGATAAGGTGTACAGATTTCAAAGCCATTAAGTCAGTGACAATATTCTAATCACACTCAATAAAAAAAGTGCTAAAAAACGCCTATTTCAAAAATTAAAACTTAAATATATGTGACCTGCTCTACGAAAAGAGGGCTTAGGTGTCAAAAAAAAATAAATAAATAAAAAAAAAAAATTTTTTTAAATTGATTTTTTGACACCTAAGCCCCCTTTTCGTAGACCAGGTCACATATAATATTAAGAGTTTATACATAGTTAGACTTTTCAAAAAATCGCAAGTTTGAAATGGCGTTTCAGAATATATTTTTTTTATTAATTAATCGAAGATTTTTTCGTACCGTTAAATATTTTTTATAAACAATTTAAGACCGAAATTTTGGTCAAAAAGAGATTTCTTTGCGAAACATCGATTTTGTCTAGAATTAACATTACTTTAACGAAAGCTGATTTGTTTTTTAATTACAGAGAATGCAGTTCAGAGATATAGTGGTCACCGTAAAACGTCTATTTTGAGAGGAGCTCTCGGCTGTAGTTCCTTTCCAAATAAATATTTTTACTAATACTATGTCGTAAAATACAGTAAAGTAAATTTAAAAGAGGAAAAAAATGGCCTTTTTCGGCCTTCATAACCCCTACATAACCCCCTAAAGTATTTGTGGCATTAAATTTATAAATGTAATATGAATTTGCCTTTTATGCACAATAGTACGTAAGTCAAGAAACAATTTTTTTTTTTTTTCTTGACAATAAACTTTATTGATAAAAACAGTAGAGAACTGCCCGACAACCTTAATCTAAAACCCGATCCAAACGGGTAAGATCGCCGAAAAAACAGTCCTTGGAATAAAATCCGTGTCAATTGCGGTAACGTAGAACCTGCTGTCGTGTGGATTGTAGACGACTGTTGTTGTTGTTGTAGCGACAGAATTATGCCAAAGTTGACAGTCATTGGCCGGATAAAAATCTGGGTCCGTTCCTGTTACGTAGACCCGGCTGTCGAGGGAAACCCTTCACATCTGACACCCCGCTCCCTATCGTCCGATCCCGTCGAAACAGCACAACTTATCTGAACCTTAGCACCCTAACGGGGACTAGATAACTGTTACAAAAACAACAGAACTACAAGAGTAAGTGTTAACAGCGATCAGTTCGAAAGACCGCTGTAGCAGCAGAATTACAACCAGCTACAACAACAACAGAGACCACTGTACTCAACTAAAATTCATTGATCATATGGCATAATTCTTCTTTGTACATACATATGTATGTATCAATCAATTAGAAGGATTTAGGTTGTTTTATATGCTTTTATAAACAAATGTATCTTTATAAGCCTAAGATTTTTTTTTTTGGTGCATTGACATTTGTATTAGCTGATTTGAAATATTTAAATGCGATAAGATATTGTGCAAAAAAAAGAACCGTCTAATCAAGGTGACATTTATTTTGCCTAGTCATGGTCTGGTCTGCGCAGTTAAGCGAAAAATACAATACAAAATACAAAAATGCGAAAAATATAAAAATACAGTGAATGCAATAGATTGAAACATGTTTTTTTCTTTTTTTTTTTTGTTTTAGATCTTGGCGATCTTGAAAAATGTATTTATGTATGGTACATTTATTCAGTCTATCAAAACTAAAAACATATACTACAATAATATGAAATAAAAAGATTTTTTTTTTTTTTTTTAATTTTCACATTACAATTGTCCCCTTACAGTCACAGTTTAACTTTAGATGTTTTTCTTAAAACTTTATAAAATTGAGTTAGGCAGTTATGTTATGCATACGTACACATTTTAATCATCTGTATTATTTGATAAGATTATCAAATTTGCGTTATAAATAACGAAAGCTATTATAATGGAAACATATTTATATCATAAATCCAGAGATAATAATCAATGGCAAAACAAAGAATGCAGAACTACAGATCAAATATTCCAGACTAACTTTTGTTTCGAAAATTTATTAAATAAATGTCAAATTATATAAATGTATATATGGTACCGTATTCATTTCTTTGGATTTATGTATAAACATGTGCTCTATTATTCTTTTATTATTAAGCATTCACCCATAGAAAGTACCTTCACTGGCAGATTTTATTCTTTTCACTTTGCTTTTAAAGTCAGATACTATTAATTATTTAAAAAAAATTCCACTTTATTACTGATTCGGTATTTGTTTAACCCTTTCGGTGCGTTTTGTGTACTTTGCTTTTCTTGTGCTTGCTTTACTACATTCGTTCTGTGTTCTGTTTAATTGAAATTAGTATCAACGTAATTGACCTCAGAATGGCACCGTGAGACTTGGGATCGCATAACCGGCAATTCATTTGCACATACATATGTATAGTATATTTGTATATACATAAATACACAGGAACCTATAATAGTATGTGCAAACATACACACGTTCTCCCCAATGTAACCAGTGTCAATTGAACGTAATTCAATTACTGAATTTTTAGAAAAATTTAATTTTTTAGTTATTTTTATTTGAAGCAATACATACATACATATGTTCATTGTTAGACAGGTGCGCAGCATTTTTAAATAATTTATGGCACTTAATAAACGTATTTACTGCGGTGTATAAAAAAAAATGACTTAATAAAGTGAACCAGAATGTCACTAATCCAGTTCATCTTAAGTCATATAAAACTCTGTTGCGAGATCAACCGAGTTACTTTCGTTCAAAGTTGTGAAAGAGTATTTTCCGTAGAAAGTACCATTTATATTAATTTTAAATTTTCTTAATTCACATTTAAAACTCCAAACTTTATTCTATCATTGTAAAACACCATGAACTCAAAAAGTTAAAATATCTGACGCATGCAATAACGAAACGCCCTCAATTATGTTGTTGTTTTTGTTATAACTTCATAAAATATTTCACAAATAATTGTGGAATAATTTTTAGAAAATTAACGAACGTACTTCTAAATCTGCCATTCTTCAAAAGTATATCAAGTGTTTTTTTATGCCACAAATTTGCTAAAATTTAGTATTTTTAAACACACTGATAGGCCAATGAATCATGCAACAAGTAATAACTTTGAAAAACATACACGCTCACTAATAAAAATGACAAAAGAATGCATTTCAACAAGGGAGATATAGCAATGACGGCAATTAGTCTGTATTGCATCTGTTAACCCGATGCAAGCGTACAAAAGCACATATGTACATACATATTTATAAAATACATATGCATATTTATAAATTTTACACATACATACATACGTACATACATGTGTAAATCAATTTGTATTGCTTAGTCATTCTTTTAGCGTACACTGGTACTCAATCAGTGTGTTTATGGTACCTAATAGCAGACAGTAGGCGTTTCAAATTCTGTGATGTGGCCCAATGCTTGACTATGGCGGAATAGACAGCAACAGTCACAGCGTGAAGGTAACAGTCAATGAGATGAAAGCGATCATTAAAATCGCACATACATATGTATGTATATATGTACATACTCGGACATGATTGAGCAAAAACGAAAGTAGCGAAAATATTTTAAGAAAATTAAAAGAAAGCTAATGGCAGCAGCGAAGACTGTGCAGCAAGTTAATGTGCTGCAAAGTCACAAACTACATACAATATACATACTTATGTAAATACGTATTTCTAATTTTTTGTCATAAAAATCTGTTTATGGTATAAGTATAGGAAACATGTATGTATGTATGTATGTATAATTTCATTATTACATTGTACAAACTATAACAACTAGAATAACAATTATTTTGTGAATAAATTGCTTTACTTTTATATTTTGAAAAGCCATAAAGTTTCAATACTATGCAAACTAAATTATTCACGGCACCTTTTATTCTGCTGACAATATTCAGATAAAGCAGACCGATTTTCATAATTAAAGCATGACCTTTTTGGGTGCATTCATTATTTTATAGTTGCATTTTTTTTTTAGTTTTATATACTTATTTCGTGGACTAAATGTAAGCGAAAACACACGTTGCAAAAACATAAAAAAAATTAAGGTCAATTCAAATGCAGCTGCACTCAAAAAACTATACAGTTAACGCAAAGTGCAAATTCTACAATAATTAGGCAAAAAACAAATGCATGGGCACCGAATATTAAATGTCAAAAAACTGAAATAAATTCAGCTAATTCGTATGCAAAGCATTCACCATTGACGTAAAACAAGTAAATAATAACATGAGAGACAACTGTGAGTAGAAAGAATTGCTGGGCGTGTAAAATTAAAGTGCCGGCTTTATTTTAAAAGTAGTATTGCAATACTCATCAAGGTTTGCAGATAAATACTATATACTTTAGATAAGCAAATTAATAAAAAACTTAATAAAAAATAAATTAAGAAATACGCCTGTTTAACACAAATTTTTTTATTTTCTTGACATTACATTTCCCCCATTTGATTATTCTGAATGCATTTTATCACCAGTTACTTGCTTTCATCCGCTATATTTGAGCAACCACAAAGAGAGCACATGTGTGTAAATATGTACCAACTTTCTCGACAAAATTCTCTCAATAACAACAAATTGGCAGCAGAGGCAAGAGCAGCGCTGTCAGCATCAGCATTGTTTTTATTGCAGCAGCTGTTGTCATCGGCACCGCAAATTACGGGAAATGTGCGAAAAGCGCGAATTGCAATACCGAAAATGGAAGGTTGCAAAAATTTCCTAACATACGAAAGTAGAGCTAATCAGAAAAAACCATTGCACCAATTAGCGCGATAAAAATTACTACGCAACAGCCACCTACATATACATATATAGCACTTCAATTAGACTTTTCGCAAGAATTTTCAAATGTCAATAATTATAGCGAAAGAAGTACATAAAGTTTGCACAATATATTCATCTTTATATGCATAAAATTATTTTAATTTATTGTTGTATACTTACGATACTAATATTAATGTTGTCACTATGTTGACAATCAGTCCAATGATTGTAATGAGATTGGGCGCTAACCATAGTGGCGTCATTGAGACAAGCCAATTCCACCAAGGCTGTAGCCATGGATCCAGCAGACTGCTGCTTGTGCAGGAGTATTTGTGTTCCGACAACTTTTTCAGCTGTTGAGCGCTAAGTACACGCTCCTTGTATGTGATTGATGACATGTTAATGCGCCCGAAATTTTCTCGTTGCTGTGGAGGTCAGTTTCTGTATTTGCGTTGGTTATGCGTGCGATTGTTATAAAATTCACGTAATTTTTTATATAAGTATAAAATTTTTTATTAGAATTTACTTCAAATGTCTTAAAATACCTCGTATATTATTATAAGCTAGATATATACGTAAAATAAATAACAATTCTTCTTTCTCCTGTCGTTTTAGTATGAATTCAAACTTTTACACCTATTTTTTAATGTGCACTACTTTTACTTGTGCGATTTATTCACGTGTTTGACTTTTACGCTTTTGTACAAGTTTCGCTTCAAGCAAAAACACTTATTTTTTTTGCTGATACATGTACACACACTTCTATAAATACAATAAACTTTTTCACGGATTTTGACCAAATTGATGTATAATTTTTTGGTAAAATTGGCTTTTCTTACATTTATTATTTAGCCGGTTTGTTGCTTTAATTTCACTATTGCAAATACATTGGCTTCGTTGTTAAATTAATTGTTGCTACACGAAAATTCAAACTATTAACTTCAGCACACTTTTCACTCACAATTTCCACGTAGTGATCCGATGAAAATGCACTGCTTTCGAATGTGTGCAAAAGAACGACAAATGTCGAGCGAAAATTTCACACAAACGATGGCCAATAGAAATGTCAATGAGGAGATGTGTGGAAATTTGCGGGAGCTCGTGTGCGTGTTTGTCAAAATTGTTGTGTGCGTGGTGTCCAATTAGAAAATGTCAAATTGACATTTGGCTGTTGGCAGAGTTGCATGTGTGTTTTAAGTTTAATTGTACAAGTTTCTACTAACGGTTTGCGCAAACTTACAAAAATATTATAGTATGCAAAACTCGGAAAAAATGTATTTTTTTTCGTAGCTTATTCGAAAAATTTGACTTATGGCAATCATTCATAATTTAAAATTGCGGAAGTGCACATGTACCTATCATATAAGGAAAAAGTTCTGTAGACTGTTGTTGCTTATATTCATCTTGCATTGTATGTACATGTTTATACTCGCACAATGGCTGTTAAGAGGAGGATGTCAAATATTAAGTCCTCAGGATAAAATAATTTAAACCCACAAAAGCACTGAGAGTGGGCGATAGCTTGGTCGATACATGAAGGAGAGGTCAAGAGACTTATGAAATACTGGCATTGGCAGTGAAAGCAATACAAATTTCAGTAGGACTTCAACTACTGAAACTGCAAAAATATTCCTTCGTCTGCGCAGTGATGGCAATGCAGACGGCATCACTGCAAGTATTTCAAGATCTCATACCAAACTTTTAATACTTATGGGACGTAATAAATTTCCAACGCAACTATCGCATATCGTATTGGAATACTCAGTGATAGCCAATCGGCTGTTAAAACAATCTCAGTTTATGAGATTACACCGATTTTGGTACATATAATGTATGAACGGCGTCAGTTCGCAACCAATGGCACCTTATCTCTATGTCAGGTCGCACAGTGGTAGCCTGGAATGAACTGACTGACGAGCTTGTTCACAGGGCAGGTGCTTTCAGGTTGGTAGAAACGAAATACTGCATTGTTGTTAGTCCCCATACCATAAGGGAACTCGCGACGACTCGCAGGAACGCATCAAGCAAAGCTTTTTAACCAGAGAGACAAATTCCGATTATTTGTGGCATTTTATACTGGATACTCAAAACGCACTTGTTTAGCATCGGTATATCCTCTTGTGCGAACTGCCAGTTTAATCACATGGAGCCGGAAACTACAAAGCATCTGAATCTATCCTACACAGCATCCTGCAGAAGGAAAATCAAGCCGCTTGTATCCGAACCTCAACAGCACCCGTAGCATACTATGATTTATCAGAGAGCTTTTCCGATATGAACCTGCTTGGCGGAGAGGAGGCTCAAAAACCTTAGCCGTGCAGGCCTCAATTAATTTCTATCTATCAGGACATATCTGAATTCAGTTTCTATAAAATCAATGAGGATTATTTAATTGTAACAATTAAAATTAATTACTACAATTTTAGATATGCTTTCTTTTAGTTAATTTATACTATATATATGCTGTTTTTGGAAAATATTGCATATTTTATTTTGCAAAAAAAGAGAGGCTTGTTTCTTTACTGTCATATTATTACTATTATTATGTTTAAATTTTTATTTCATATTCATATTTTATATCAAGGCATATAAACGTACAATATGTTATATAATATAAATGTATGTCATATAATTTATGCAAATTATTATAATCATTTGCTTAATTATTACAAAAAAAAAAAATTAAAAATATAAACATGCTTACTTATTTAATATATAAAAATATTAAAATGTAGGAAACAAAAACATTTCACAAATCAGTTTAAAAATATATATGTATATATGCTTAAGTATAAAGAATAAAGTTGTGCTCATTAACTGCTTAACTGTGCCAGTTCAATTTTTGTTTACATAATTCGCATACATACTATGCATTAGTTAAAAATTTTTGTTAATAAATTTTTTAAATAATTTTGAAATCTGTTGTCTCTCTTTTTTTTACATATTTAACACGCTAATGCTTAAGAATTTTAACACAAAGTATGTTATAAATTAAAAAAAAATGTTTTGAAGAGGCAATTTAAATTTAAAAGAGAAATTTTTTAATAATCAAATTGAATTATGAGTAAACAATAAATTTGTGGAAAAAGCTAAATTTTATTTGAAATTTTAATAATTGAGGAAAATATTAGTGAACAAAAATTAATTGAAGTTTGCGAAAAAATTATTTGTCAAACTTTTGTGTGCATTTGTTTTAGCAAAAATATTTTATTTGAAACCATTTTTAAAATTATCGAATTATTCAAGATGACACGAGGGGTAGTCAGAATTTGAAAAATAAAATCGTTTTTCTTTTATCTTCCTTGGCAATTATTTCGAAAAAAAATATTCTCATCTGGCAACTACAAACGAAATAATCTTGAAGTTGACATTTGAATTTATTTTTCGCACAATAATTAAAATTTCGCTTTTAACACAAATATTAAAATCAAATCAGACAGCATGCGCAAACTAATACTGCACTAACGGGCTGTTGCTGCACCACAATATTGAAAACAAACTTAATTTAAAATAAAAAAGCAGCCAAATGTTTTACATGCAATAAATCCGTTTAACCATTTCTATTAACATTGCTGCGCATTGAGCAGCAAAACTTTAATTTTTATATACTTCTTTAATTTATGGCAATATAAATTACTGCTAGAACCGTTACGAGTGTATCTTGTTGTTGTGCAATTTTTTTTTATTTATTTACTTCATGTGTTTTTATTACAATTCAGATTTTTTCGTTGACATTTTATTTAAAAAAAAAGTTGATTGCACACTTTGCCGCTTCCCTATTTTTAGCATATTTAGCACTATTGCGTACAAAAAAGTGCGCCACGCAGCAAATTTTACTGTTAAATAAACAATTTGTCACTAAATAACGCTTGCCATACTTTTAGGCGCAAATTATGAACGTAAAACTTATTTGTTTAAATATTTTTTATTTTTATGTTCACATTTCTTACGCATTTCAATGCGTAAACATTATTTACCGTACTATATATAAGTGTTGCTATAAATATGTATGTATATATATATATGAAAAAACCTAATAAAATTATTATAAACACTATTATTTTATTTTATGTTTAATTTTAAATGATGCACGTCACTTAGCACTTTTTATTTGTGTAAATTATTTCATGTGTTTTATTATTATCAAAACTTTTTGTTTACGAAAATTTGTTGTGCAACGAAAAACGTCGCAGATACAAAAAAAAAAAAAAATATTTATATATATAAATTTAAAACATGACACAATATTTAGATAAATAAATACTTTGTTATATAAAAATATACAGTTATGAAGCAGTTTAAAATTTATATAGAATATTTTAAAGCAGATAAAAAAAAAAAATTAAAAAATAATAATAAAATAGGGGCACCGGAAGACGGCATATATTTGAAAAATATTGCAGAAAAGTTTTTCGCAACGCAGCAACAAAATATTTTTTTAAACATTTTTTTTCTTTTTACAATTTAGCAATTTTTTTTATAATAAGCGAAACTGTTAGTTTGAAAAATAGTAAAAAATATACAAAGAGAAACATGCAACTTTATCATTATATTTTCAAGTTAAGCTTTGTATTTGCCATAATTTGTGGCTTTTGGCAAACTAGCAAATGTTTTCTAAAAAAAATTTGCTTTGGTTTTAACTCAAATCAAATGAAGTACATTAAATTTATGCATTAAAAATAAATTATTTAAAAAATGCATATCAAATGTGTTAAATTTATGTGTGTTTATGTTGCTGTTGTTGTAATCGCTTTAAATTAAGTGTACCGGTGTTGTTTTTGCTTTTTGTATGAATTATGTTTTTGCACAAATTTTTATTTGAGGCTGCGTGGGCGACGAAACGCGGTGCTGCAGCGTAAATTTGGTTTAAATTAAATTTAGACTTTAGAAAAACAAAAAAAAAAAAAATTGTATTTATTATTTTCGAATTTATTTAAATTTTTTTATGTTTCATATTTTTATTAAAAAAAATTATAAACAAAAAGAAAATTAATATAAATATAAATAACATTAAAAAATAAGATCTTTTTATATTACATAAAGAAAATAAAAAAAGATTAAATACAAAAATAATGAAAATTAAGTAAAAAATAATATAAAAATAAACAATAATATAAAACAAAAATTATAGTCAAGAAGAAAATTAAACAATAATAAAAAATCATAAAATTAAAATCAATATAAAAATTAATAATAATATCATAAAAAAATAATAAAAATTAAAAGCATAAATAATGAAGATAAATAACGATTATATAAAAATTATTATTTAAATAAAAATACAAAATGTTAAATAAAAATATAAAATGTTAAATAAAAATAATAATACATTAATAAAAAATATAACAATGAAAAAAAAACCTAAAAAATAATAATAAAATGAATTAAATAAAATTAACTAAATAAAGTAAAAACCAAAAATGTAAAAACTGAAAAATAAAATAAAAAATAATCAAAAAAGTTAAAAAACTATTAAAAAAAATATAAAATGTTAAATAAAAATGACTATAAAAAATAAAAAACATTAAATGACGCTTTTAGTGGTTACGAGGCTCGAAAAATATGTTTTTTTTATCGTCATAATTAATTGTATAACAAGTCTGAATGTTGTCCCACATACTCAAGCTGATTTAACTTAAACGCATTTTTTCTCGAAAACGTGTTTTCCAGTCGGTTATTAAGATTTCCCGCAAACTATTCAACCTTTTTTAATGATTTTTTCACAGATCTTCGAGATATAATTTTACAAGGTAGTGAACGAAGTATTTTTTTTTTTCAATTACAACTATTAACAAAAAAACAAGTCATTAAAGAAAAAAAAAAACAAATTTATTATTAAAAAAAGTAATAATAAAAAATTAAAAAAAAAATAATAAAAAATTAAAAAAAAAAATAATAATAAATTAAAAAAGAAGTAATAATAAAAAATAAAAAAAAAAATAATAAATTAAAAAAAATATACATATGTATATATTAAATAAAAAAAATAAATAGATTAAAAAAGAAAAACAAAAATAAAAATAAAAAATAACAATAAATAAAAATAAATAAAAATAAAAAAAAAATACAAAAAATAAAAAATTAAAATGATAATGATAATAAATGAAAATAAATGAAAATAAAAAACGATAAGTATATAAAAAAATTTAAAAAATTAAAAAAAAAAAAATTTATTTTCGATTAAAAAATATTAAAAATATATTTATTTTCAAATAAAACATTTAAAACAAGTATAAAAAGAATAAAACCATTAAATGACGTTTAAAACAAAAAGCAACAAAAATTATGCAAAAGGTCCTGTTAAAAGAATAAAAAAAATATATAAAAACTGCGCTTTTTACCGAATTTATTTATGTCAAAGCATTTTATTGAATAGGTCAACTCGCTGCTTGTGCTACTTTACTGTATTAAATCACGCAACAATCGCACCTGCTTCATATCTAGCGCTGCAGCCGCAGTTTCAGTCTCAAATGAGAATTCATACAGCAGACAATGCAAGACTATTTCAATTTGTGGCTAAACACGGTCTGTAAAGTGCGCTTTTCAAGCATACGCTTACAAAAAACACTTATACATACATACATATATACATGTGTGTATAACGGTAATAAATGATGCTGTGATGTATCGCAGTTAGATGTAGTATGTCTGTATGTATGGCTTTGTATACAAATTGAACCACAGAATGAGGGGTCACACAACTAATCGTGGCTGTGGTGTGCATTTGGCGAGAGCTGCATTTCGACACACCAACAAAAAAAAAATAATAATAAAGAAATTAATTGAAATAAATGTATAACCTATTGCTAGCTATTGCCAGTATGCGCCAATTACTATGTATACTAAATACTTTAAATTTGAAGAATTATTGAAGTGTCACTTGTTGTTGTTGCGCGCTTGTGCATGATTACAGTATTACAGTTTTGATTGCTATTGTTGCTGTTATAGCGGCAGATGTGTGTGAGTGTATGTGTTATTGTGATTTGTGAAAATTTGTTGGTGGAAAGTGTTTTTCTTGTTGTTGGTGGCGTGTTTTGTTGTTGTTATTATTGTTGTTGGTGGTTCGTTTTTCAAGTATTGTTTTTTTGTATGTTCGTTTATTGTTTTTGTTTCTTGTATGCAGTGTTTTGTTGTTGTTGTTGTTGTGTTTTTTGTTTTTGTTTTTTAAATTTCTTTCATTTATTTGTAACTTTCATTTATATATTCATTATTTTACGAGTTTCTATTCTATTATGAGTGGTATGGCGTTACATAGGTTGCTGGGAAGATGCCTTTCCGATTGCCGATCTCACCATTCCACCAATTCTCATCAGATCGATCTGTAACGGTGATGACATCGCCGCGTCTAAAGTCCAATTCACCAGATTCTTGTGGCACAAAATCATACAATGCTTGCACGAGCATCTGTCCGGTGGAGAGAAGAGGAGAAGCGAGAGAAAATGGAGTGTGAGAAAATGTATATAAATAGAAAATGGTAAAGAATTACAATAAATTATTAATTTATATAAATCGGCAGTAAAATAGACGTGCAAAAAAAATATTGCCTACATTTGGGGGCGCATTTTTTCAAAAAATTAAAATAAAACTTTGCCTACATTTAGGGGCGCATTAAATGCCATAAGTTAAAGTTAACAGAAAACTTTTAAAAAACTCGTTGTTGTTGTTATAGCGGCAGATTTCTGCCGAGTTGACAGTCCGTAACCGGATAAAAAATCCCGGTCCCGTGAGACCCTTAACAGGTCCATTTCTTAGAGCATCAGAGTGTATAAAAACTTTTTAACTCGATTTTGATCGATCAGTTTCTATGATAGCTATATGCTATAGTGGTCCGATCTGAACAGTTTGTTCTCATCTAAGCCAAATTTCATTAAGATATTTTGTTAAATAAAAAAGTTTTCCAACCAAAAACCGGATTCAGATCGGTCAATTTGTATTGCAGCGTCAACTTACGAGTGTTCTGAAATCGGCGATTCCGACAAATGAGTAGCTTCTTGCGGAGATAAGGAAGTGTACAAAATTTCCGTTCGATATCTCGCAAACTGTGGTAGTTTTCTTTACAAACTTTGTGGTAAAATTAATACGCGGCCATAAAGATATCACTCTAACCCCATCTCGTTCAGCACACTCACCTCTTCATGTATCATATCTCTTAATTTGACATCTTGCGATCTCGATACGCTTGCGGTTCGATGATACTCCACCAGCTCGTTGAGTGAGTTGAATTTAACAACCCAAAGGAAGAATTTACCCTGTGCGTCGCGTAAAACTTTGAAATGTTGCACACCATCGGGGCATCTGTGAGCGTCGAAATCGAAAGAGAAAATTAAAAATCTCATGCATTTTTGGGGTAAAATATGTACACTTACTTGACTGATAATGAGAAATCGCCAGGACTGGATTCACTAATGCGAATTAAGAATGCACCTTCATGTTTGTTTGAGAGCAATTTCTCAGCATCGGCACGTGTGATGCGGCCATAGTACCAGCTGCATTTAATTAAAAAAAAAAAACAAATACAAATAAATAATTTTTATAAAAAATTTATACTTGAGGTCATCACACACTCACTCATGATTTTTCATTTCTATATAGTTGCTGGGTATGAGACCCTCTTTACTGTCTAATTCGGCACGATACCAATTTGAATCATCTTCCATGTTTAAAATCTGTAAAGAGGAAAGTAAGAATTTTTAGTGAATTTTAAAAATTAATAACTTTAATTTTAATAAAAATATATAATTTTTGCAAAAAATAAATTTTTTGGAAATTTACAAGTGCATATAACTCCTTGTTGTTGTTTTTTTATGAATGTTTTCATTGCATTCCATGCCGATTGCGCGCTTTGTTGTTGATAATTTGTTAGTAATAAAATTGGGAAAAAGTTCAAAAACAATTAAGTATTTTTATTTTTGCTTTTAACATTTTTTTTTTAGTTCGTTGTTTGATGTTTTGTATAATTAATTGCTTTGGCAATAAATTTGCATAATAAACGAGAATAATTTACTGGAAAACTTTTTATGGCACTTGCAACGTGTTTTTTTAACTTTTTGAATTTTTTCAATTTCTTTCCAAAGGCCTCAGCTAAAAATTGTATTGTAAAATGTTAATTTCATTACATTATTATATCGTGAACACTTTTGTCCCTTACTGTGGAGTGCATTGTTTATAGAATTTTACAACAGCGCGCACATTACTTTTTTTTACTTTCTGAAATACGTAACGTGCTGCAGCCTCCGCCTCGGGCAGTAGTCGCGTTGACCCAAATAGCATTGAAGCGTGAACTAGCGCCGAGTGATGTGAAGCTAATACAAAAAACGCGAGAATTCGTTGACAAAAGTCATTAATAATTTGTTGTGCGGAAGCGAATTGCGAAATATTTTCGATATTTTTTTCTATAATATGCGCACATATTTCGTCCATACTGCATAATTTTAGTAAATTCACTATAAATACATATATTTGTTTGTAAATAGATATGTGTCAATTAGATATGGCACAATGTCAACATTCGCGTTCGAATTTCATTGCTCTTTATTTGTCTTATTAGCACGAACTTCGAACATGCACAGACATGTCATATCAATGAACTGTGAATTCCAATTGCAATGGCGCCCTGTTGCAACGGCAAAAGCAGAAAACAAAAAACAAAAAACGAAGAAAAAGTGAAATATTCGCTAACAAGATAAATTATATTCTCTACATTTAATTTATGTTGGAAGAAAGTTCGTGTAATTATTGGTCGTTGCAAGTAACTACACTTCGTCAGAGTTGTAAATGCTTTTGTCAGTACGTGTAGCAATGCGAGTATGCATTTTTTTAATCAGCCGCGAATTTTTGCACGACTTTATGGAATTTTAAAATAATTCAAATGAAGGTCATTTGTTGCCAGGGCACGTAAATGTGTTGTAAAAAGTTGTTTAAAAAGCCTTAAAATAAAATGTAAATTAAGAGTAAGGCTATGTTATGTAATGTTATCGAATAATTTTATGCGAAAATAAAAGCTATTCATACCCAACTATTCAAAAATAGAGTCGCGGTGCTAAAAAAAAGTATGTACCTACATATGTATGTACGTAAGTATATTTTGATTAATTATCTAGAAGTCCAAGGTTGTTTTTATACTTGACTTTTAATTTATTTTCTTTCGAATGAAATCACTTGTGATTTGGTATACTAGTTGATATCAGTGAGAAAGACGCCCACGCCAGTCGGGTTTAAGAAAACGGAAAGGACTCAACTTTTAATCCGACCAAGGAATGTCAACCCGATATCATGCCTCGAAATTAAAGAATATTTTCTGCCGCTACAACAACAACAACTCAACGGAAGTTGTTTTGATGTTTCCTGTTAAATATTTATATAGCGAGGCCCAAATGTTTCCGGTTAAGGAACATAATACACTCCTCTCCAAGCAGTTACTTGTATCACTTTGTTTTCGCAGAACCAGCCCTGCAGTCGTCTACTAGAAGCTGAGCCGCCTTCTAGGAACATCAAGAGGTCCTTGGTTACGTCGACGACGTCGCAGAATGCCGACCAGATTCTGGGCGCAACAAACTTTAAATAGCACTGACCGTCATTCACAGTGTAGCCAGAAAAACTTTTTCGATGTCCTCTCAGTAAATAGCGTACTTGAAGCCAAACCATTGCCCATTGTGGACGAAGACCTCCAATTGCCCCAAAAATCTAGAGTGACCCTCGCTCAACTTTGCTCTGATTACTGTATTAGGTTTCTCGTACTTATCCAGAATCGACCCCGACATACCAAATATGTATATCACCAGCGCGCAATGAGTCCCCGCATGACCACCTTTTTGCATATTCAGCGAACTCCACTCATCTAATACCACCCTCCCTATGGTCCGACTCCGTTGAAACAGTACGTTTCCAAGGTCTACCGTTGTATGAAAACCAACCTGGACTTTAAAACCCAAATGGGAACTATTCTTCTGCTGTCGGAGCTTCTTCAGGCTCGAAATAAATTGCAAGAAGTCCAAAGGACTTTTCGCTTCTAGCAAGCTGTTGTACCTTCCGTAGTTGTAGAAATTTTAACTAGTTATTGTAGATGTCTTAGCGGTAATATTTGAAATCATAAGGATACCAACTTGACATGAAGCCGTTGCGAGATTAAGGCTGACAATCTTTGAATCTCACATCTTCAGCCATACAGGTGTTCGATCTTATGAAATCTAACTGTTTCTGCAGTTTTCTGCCTCCACATAGCATAGGGAATGTATTTAACATTCCAAGTGTGTTCCTCATCTATGAGATCAGCTATAGTACCTAAACCTAGATCCACTGAGAATCAACTGCAGCAGTTTTCAGTAGATAAGTATATGTATGTGTGTAGAGCTTGTCTTTAACAGTCGAAGTCTCTGGAAGCAGCCTTAAAACCTTACCAAAACCTAGATCCACCTAAACAAGTTGTAAAGTCTCGGGCATTCGTAGAGAGGTAAGTACCGTTGCATTAATCTCCACTTATCAAAAGGTCAACCCTAAAAATATATGTATATTCCCAATGGTCAAAGGTTACATTAGCATGTGGGATACAAGTTCCAATTGGGAGACATTAATATGAAATCATAAAGCAGCTTCGGAAGCTACAAGTATCAATCAATCATTTGGTAAGTTTAAATTATTATAATTCTCATAATCTTTCAAAGATCAAGTAAGACGCCTCTAAGACTACTACTTTATATACCTGGTTTATGACCCCACCTTCCTCTATACAGCTTTGTCAAAGAGCGTAATTTTGGCGAGATTGACTTTTCTAAGAGCCCGGTCCTTGACCAGTGTCTGCTGAGCTTCCTGGAAGTCAAAAGGTCAAGCAGACATCGGAGAATCGACTCGACTCCAAACGGATGAAATTGGGGGAAGAACGCAGTTTCTAGCGATTCTACTATGACTCCCACACGAGTCGAATACGAAAGAAGTTTAAAGCTATCGCTAATGAGGTCAGGAAGCTACACTTCTAAGCAGAACATTTATCAGTATCTTGGTGGCAGCCACCTCGGCTTGAAAGACGCTAAAGTGATCTTGTACTCTGAACTTAGACTTGCTGGGAAGCTTATAATACTAAACATTTTAAGGTTATTGAAAAAGTAATAAAAAATAGTTCACATTTTTTTATTTACGAAATGAACGGTGAGCAGACCACTTATCGTAGCTAGATCATCTTTGATAAAGTTCCAATAAGAATTTTTTTTTGTTTCGATGGCGTGTTATTATCGCAAGTAATTTGAGCTTCAACTATAGAAGACAAATAAAATCTGCAACAAGCTACAAAATAAACAATAAATCACAAGAAAAACTAGCGAACACATATGTACATATTTGAAGACTGAATAACTGGAAAATGGAATTTCTTAACGACACGTGCGATAACCTCAACATACTAGAGATGTAATCGATATTTTTGCGTTGGCCGCGTAGCAAAATGTGTTGAGTACGAACGATTGTTTTTTGTTTTTATTGTAACACTATATGCATTTATAGCAGTGCTATAGGTGCGGTAAGTCACCACACGGTGGCACCCAGTGACTCGCCTCGACTTTCCGAACCCCACCGCCCTCCACCAACATTATTATTTATCACATTACACAAAGGCATTGCTACATACATACACATATGTATGTATTTCCTCGCAACTGTTTTAACATTTTTCAGCTTCGTGTTGTTGTTGTTGTCGCGGTTAAGGCAGCACATCGTAAATGAAATGAATATGCCAAAAGAGGTGGCAGATGAAATATAAAAAATCCCACAAAGGGGAGTTTATGGGCGTAAGCGTAAATGAACTGAAATGTCAGATGAAACATACAATGCAACAACAAAAGCAAACATAAAGAACATGGTATGTAGAGAGTTAAAAAAAGTTCAGCCAAGGTCAAAGTTGAGTGTTAACGTGTTATTCAAAATTTAATTGCAAAGTGTTGCTGTGTTAGGTGGAAAATTCACTTAACCGCAACTGACAATTATAGAGTTAAATGGAATAATTACTCAATTAAATGCTAAGAAGGAATTGTGAATTAAACGACAGTGCATTGATTCATGCTTTATTGCCAGAAATCCTTTAAAACTGTAAGATGACTCAATATTTTAAAGAAAAATTTGGAATCACTACTGAAACGCAGCAAATTGGGTTCATTTCTGAAGCGGAGAGATACCGGTGATAAAAAGTGGTTCACTTACGACAACGAATTGCGGTGAACTGGCGCATGTGTCTGATGGTCACAGAAGCGACCAGCTGTGGCGAATAGGAAAGGTATTTTGTTCGATTAGGACAATGCCTAATCATCCCCTCAAAACTAATACGGCTGTGTAAACTGACGTTGAGCAGCACCAAAAGCTCCGTCAGGATCGGGAAGGACCTCTCCGAGCCGTTCGATACCAAACGAGGTTTCAGACAAGGCGACTCCCTATCGTGCGACTTCTTCAATCTACTGCTGGAGAAAATTATTCGAGCTGCAGAACTTAATCGAGCAGGTACAATCTTTTACAAGATATCATCGGCCACAACACCCGCGCCGTTAGTTCTGCTTTCTCCAGACTGAATAAGGAAGCAACGCAAATGGGTCTGGCAGTGAACGAGGGCAAGACGAAATATCTCCTGTCATCGAACAAACAGTCGTGGCACTCGCGACTTGACTCCCACGTCAATGTTGACAGTCATAACTTTGAAGTTGTAGATAATTTCGTCTATTTAGGAACCAGCATTAACACCACCAACGACAGCCTGGAAATCCAACGCAGAATTACTCTTGCCAACAGGTGCTCCTTCGGACTGAGTAGGCAATTGAAAAGTAAAGTCCTCTCTCGACGAACAAAAGCCAAACTCTATAAGTCGCTCATAATTCCCGTCCTGCTACATGGTGCAGAGGCTCGGACGATGAGAACAACCGATGAGTCGACGTTGCGAGTTTTCGAGAGAAAAGTTCTGCGAAAGATTTATGGTCCTTTGCGCGTTGGCCACGGCGAATATCGCATTCGATGGAACGATGAGCTGTATGAGATATACGACGACATTGACATAGTTCAGCGAATTAAAAGACAGCGGCTACGCTGGCTAGGTCATGTTGTCCGGATGGATGAAAACACTCCAGCTCTGAAAGTATTCGACGCAGTACCAGCCGCGGGAAGCAGATGAAGAGGAAGACCTCCACTCCGTTGGAAGGACCAAGTGGAGAAGGACCTGGCTTCGCTTGGAATATCCAATTGGCGCCACGTAGCGAAGAGAAGAAACGACTGGCGCGCTTTTGTTGACTCGGCTATAATCGCGTAAGCGGTGTCTACGCCAGTAAAGAAGAAGAAGAAGGACAATGCCAAGTCACACACATCGATGGTGACTCGCCAGGAGCTCTGGGAGCTTCTTTGAGTGGTTCTTATACATTCACCTGAATGTAGCTACAAGTGATTACTGCTATCGATATCGAATGATTTTTCTGGTGAAAAATTCGCCTCAAGAAAAGCTTCACCATCAGGATTGAAGATATTATAATTAATTACGTGATTGAGATGATGCGATCCCTGTCCACGTAGATGGATCCTAAGGCCTTGAGCGTGCTTGTACAAGTTGCTAGGCAATCTAGAATCAAGTGTTTTGGAGTTTCCCGTTCCATGTCGCAAAACCGGATTGTGGTGCAAGAGACTAACTGTTTCTTGAGCCTGCAATATACAAGTAGAGCGAGACAAGGGGATGGACTTTGTTTCGTAGGAGGTTAATCATATCTCTAAACTTTGTTAGGTTGTAACCTCTCAGTAGTAACTTGGCGTGGCGCATTCTTGTTGCCTGCTGCCAGTGCCGTTCTCTCCCTACTATATCCTCCGTTCGAACCAACTCCTTTATAGTGTGGGGCCCCAACGCAATAGATGATCCTGTCCCCATCATCTTGGAAGCCGCAGCGTACTAGTTCATCGGCCAGTCCATTGCCGGCTAAGCATATATGCCTCGGTACACAGATTAGGTGTACAAAGTTGCAAGCTGATAGTTGGTTAAACCTCCACTAAAAGCGATTTAACCTCAAGCACTGAGAGATCGCCTTTAGTGCCACTTGACTATCGCTGAGTATAGCGGTACGTTGGTTGCAACAGTTGCGCTGAAGATCGGCTTGAAAGATGCTCGAAAAACATCCCATTGGTATGGAAAATTTGGTATGCGGTCCCGCAATGTCTGCTTCAATTCCTTCCGGAGTTTTCGAGCCGTCAGTGCAACAATGTATATTGCTGCCCCTCAGTAGCAGGTCAAGTGTGGAATCGTTCCACTCGACCTTACTGCCGAGAGTAGCTCCTAACGTCTTTGTGAAGTTTACCCTCTTCGTATCGCCGTCTCTTCGAAGAAGGGCCAGCGGCGTGTCTTCCCCTAAAGCCTTAATTTGTTAGGAACACATTATCTTTCCTTTGACAAAACCCTCTGACGAAGCACCGAAGACTGCGTTGTCTTCGACGCCTAAGCAAACGTCATTGGAACGGGTTGATGATCTCCTATTTTGAGCACCACAAGCATTTATTAAATTGAGTTTGTTGCTTAATAATAAATTTCTAAATCTTGGTCCCGTTAAAACACCAACGGAACCGACAATTCAATCAATCAATCTCCCTATGGATCTCCAACCTTTGGCTCTGAATGTTTAGGGTAGGAAGTGGTCTGAAATTAGAAGAGCGTCCATGGAAACTTTACAATACTACTTTTACTACATATATGCTGACGGATGCCATATTCTAAGTACTTTCCTCTCTATATAATAGGCGAAACATAGTTCCCATATAAATAATTCATCATTTGATTTATTTAAAGCTCGAAATATAAGTTCTCCTCACGAATGTCCACCTTTCTATATTTCTGCTTCGACTTTTCGGACCTATATGTTGGATGATTTGCCGTGTCTGCGACTGCCTTGTAGCCTCCAGTCAACAGTGTGTGGTTTTCGGAAAGTATCACCGATTCATTTCCACTTAAGACGTCGAATCTCGACATGAACCGGTAGCTGTTTGGTTACGTTTTCGAGGTTAACAGTGCTAATAACGCCAATATATTTTAGCTTTTCTAATACTATACACAATACCCTTCAGCTTTAGGGGTAATTCCAAATTTGTGAGTCAGTCACTATAATCTAATGAATAAAAATAAATACCTGCATATCGTGTGTGATCAAACGATTAAAAAGTCTACGACAAATTTATAAATCCTAACCTAACTTAACATTACTCATGCGTTAATTATTTTTAGATAAGTTATTATCTATTAATACGTGTTATATTTCGCGAAACGTCGTGCCGCTGCCAAAAATTGCAAACCTTCACCCAATTTTCCTCTTATCTGTCCACCATTTTTCGCTTGTCATGTCAGTGATAAATATTCAAGCGTGTACTTCAGCTGTTTACTGCAGCGTATGTGATGGTGCAAATATTTGTTATATAATTTTATACATGTTTATGCACAAATAGCTGCTAGGCTATTTGATTAAAGAGATTTCGCGTGTGTTTCGAATTGTTGACGTGTGTGGAATAGTTAATTGGCGTTGAGATTGTCGGTCGCATTACTTTTAGCTTGCTATGAGTTATGCAGGCAAGTTCTTTTGTAGGTGTCTTATATAAGTTTTTTAAGGCATATAAACCCTAATATTCGTAAAGGGTATGCGGTCAGGCTGGAACTATTCGAATTTACTCGGTTGTACTGTCAATTACTCGCTTGGAGTGGGGTTTTCTTGAGATAACTGTCGATTTTTCTTCTTATAAACGCAGTCGACCCTTTATAATCTAAGGCTGAGGCTACAGTATAGAAAATCAGGTCGGATAAGCAATGAAAAAATTTAGAATATAACACACAACATTTTTCCTTCAAATATAAACATTAAAAAAATTATAATCGAAAATATCGATATCGATTATTTTATATTAATCGATTGCATTTATTTTTGAGGTACCAAGTGGCCTAAAAATTGGACAATCAAATTAATTGTAAAGGTAAAGCCCTAACCTTGATCGTTTTCACTTTTAAAGACAGAGTTCAGAAAAAATTACAAAACTTCGATTAATCGATTATTTATTGGTCTCTATATAAAAATCGGCTCAAGTACTCAAAATAACGCTAAAAAATAGTATTAAATTAACTGTAAATAGTTATACCTTGATCGTTTTTACTTTTAAAGACAGAGTACAGAAAAAATATCGAAATTTCGATTAATCGATTATTTTATCTAAAAAGAAGATCAAGTGTTCAAATTAACGGTAAGAAATTTAGTATTTTATTCTTTATATTTTTAGAGCCTTTTGCATTGAAGTCCAGAAGTAGTCAGAATCCCGAAATAAGCGAATTAAGTTCCATAATTAAAAAAATATATATTTTTTTGCCTCTTGGTACAAAGCTACAACAATAGAGGCTTAGAATGGTGTACATTTGTGTAGCACACAAATTATCGATGTTATATATTTAAACATTTTTATAGTATTAGAATTTAGGAGAAAGTACAGAAATAATCGATTAATCGATAAACACCCTATAATCACTATTTTAAAAACACTTGGTCATTTAACATATAAGCTTTTTAGAAAAAGTGAAAAAAATAGAAAATATCGATTTTCTAGAAGAAAGTAAAAAAAATCGAAAATATCAGTTAATCGATAAACAGCCTATTATCACTACTTTAAAACTACTTGGTCATTTAATACATAAAAAATAATATAAAGTATCGATTAATCGACAAAAGATCGTAAATATCGAACTATCGACAAATTCTCTGTAATCACTATTTTAAAAAATATCAGTTTATCGATTAAAAGAAAAAAATCTAAAATATCAAACATTTCGAATAATCGGTAAACAACCTACATACATATGTATTGTATATACAAAAAATAATAGAAAACATCGACTAATCAATAAAAACCAAGTGTATGAGCTCTTCTAAAAAAATTACAAAAAAATCGAATGCGATAAAAAGCCTCGATTAATCGATAAAAAGCCTGCAATTAATTGCAAACACTTCAGATTTTAAAAATTTCCAAAACAAAAAGAAACGGAACTGTAAACTAAAATATATGACAGCTTTTCTCTCAATCTCTTTTAAAGCGAAGTCGAGGCCACTCTCCGCGGTCCCAAAGATCAGATTTCGTATGATAATAGCGTTTGTTAGTCATATATGCATGTATCTAATTAATTTTCTTCATTAATTTATTACTGCCATAACTGCACTTAAATCAAGCAACGTCGGCTCACAAAGTAATTTATGCCTTCACTCACACACACATCTCCACACACATGCATATGTACATATAAGTTTCTTCATTAATTCATTGACTAATTCGCATTTGCAATAACAACAACAAGAAATGTGAAAAATGTGTACAGAAATAGTTAGAAATTTTCCACTCACAACAACAACAAATAAAGCAATTACTTATAAATGGAAATGAAAAGCAACAACAATAAAAGATGAGAGGTTAGTGGAAGAGAAGATGGGAGGTAGGGAGTCAGCGCGAATAGAGTCTGTTATGTTGTTGTAGTAGTAGATGCATCTAAGAATGTCGTAAATATCGTAAAAGGTGTTGTACACAATTAGAAATGAATAATATTAACTAATGGCATTACTGGCGAAATATACCGATGGACACGTCGCCCAACCCCAACCCAGCTAGACCTAGACATCGCTAAATGCTACTTAGCGCACACTTGTTTATACACGCGCCCATTAAGGGGCCACGGCTAGCTGCTGGAAGCCCAAGTGAAATACCTACGGCATTGCCAACCACTCACCGCGTCATTCATATTTTTATTTATGTTTATAGACGGCCGAGTATGTACCTATGGCGTATTTTTCCCATGACTCATGTGTGACTTTGCTTGCATAAATAAATATTATTTATTTTATTTTTTAGTTTTATTTCTGCTTTATGCTGTACCCGCTGACAATGACGAAGTTAATCGACTCGACAAATACAGTGTTGGCGGATGGAGATGGACGGTGTGCGGCCGAGCGGCCATGAAGTGGCAGCGCAAGAAGATATGGAGAAAACAAAAATAGAAGAGGCACAAGCACAGAACTGAAAGCCGACAAGTTGCACGCATATTAACACATGGAAATGTTGGAGACGCACAGTGGGCGAAAATGAACTAAACTTTTAAATAAAAATTAAAAAACTATCAAAATATTTTTTTTTTGTAAATATCAATATATTTGGAATCGGTTCACTCCGAACCAAAAGGATTCCGCAGTCGCAAAAGTTCTGGCTGCTGACCAGCTCTTGTAGAGCTGAGCTGAGAGGACCAAGGTCCAACGCCAGGACGCAAGTAGACAACGGAGAAAAGATTCGACTCGGATGAAATTGGGAAAAGAGAGCCCTCTCCGATTCCGTTGTGGCTTGGCACCCATACTAGTCTAATATGGAAAAAGTTTGAAGGCATTGCTAGCTAATGAGGTGTAGCTGTGTGAGCCGCGAAGAAACCGCAGGATGATGCAGTGATCTAGGTTGGAAGGAGTGCAATCAAAGCAGGGGATACTTGCAGTGTGTCCCTGTCCAAGGCCTCTGATCTACCCAGCTTCTCTAAGTGTAATAGCAGGCTTCGCCGTCAAGCACTTACCAGCTATATTTACAGGTGCAAAGTGTAGAATGGCATTGAGTGCCTTTGCTGGGGTAGTCTTTAGTTCACCACAGGTCCCGATGAAGGCCTCTTTGAACACGCTCCAGTTACATAGCTAGTATGGTTCTTCCAAGAGCTAAGTAAAGACCCTTGCGAGGTTCTTCTATTTACTTTCCGATGTGAGCTTGTTCTCCCCCACTCTACAAGAACCGTGCTGTCGCAAAGGAGACTGCAGATACTATGCTTCAAATTCACTTTGATCCGAAACTTATTAACAGCTTCAATAATCTCCAATCCATAAAAAAGTCTTTACCTATAAGGGCTCCATCCAGCCATGACACTACCGAGTGCAAGGCAGTATCAACCGACCATAGCACTTAGTAGACCGTTCTTTGGAATTCAACCCCTCATGTACAGCTCCATGAGTCTTCCTAGAGTTAGAATGGAAGAAGGACTGATAGGCCTAAAGTCCATGGCAGTGACCTGAGTGCTTTTACCGGCCTTCGGGACGAACGCCACTCTAATCTGCCTCCAAGCCACCGGAATTTCCTTATCTGTCGCAGTTCGAGTAGATGGGGGCTAACAAACTGCATGATATCTCTGTTTCACGCTGAAGCTGTGCACATGTAATGCTCTCGTCTTCCGGAGACTTGAACGAAGGTCTTATTGCTTCCCTTAAAGTTTCCTATTTCATCTTCCGTTTCCGATGGATTTCAAACAACTATGACTTTTTGTTCTCAAAAATTATCTACCCTTGTCTATAACTTGAACGACAAGTTCCAGTGTCCCTCAAATACACACATTAATATAAACAGGGATGTACTATATGTAACGGGTGATCCAAGTAGAGTTATTTTTTTCAGCTTGTGCAAGAACTGAAGCCGCTCGACCATCCCAAAGCGAAGCGTTGGCTCGAAAACGTCGGATATTCTTGGAACTTTTCAAGAACTCATAGAGCGAAGCGATATCGCTTGGGAGCAAAACTGAAGCTTTTAGGACGAAGACCAACCTAAAGAGATTCCAGAGCTGCCATTTCATCCAAAAAAAACCAACGGTTTCGTATGGCTTGTGGACCGGTGAAATCATTGGTTCAAAAAAAATCATTTGTTCAAAAATTATGCAGGTGAGTAGCAACCGTTATCGCGCCATGATAACCAACTATTTGATGCGTGAATTTGAAGCTTGTGATCTTGGCGGCATTTGGTTTCAATAAGATAGCGCCACTTCCCACATATCGTATCAATCAATGGATTTATTGAGAGAACACTTTGGTGAGCAGATAATTTCACGTTTTAGGCCGGTCGATCGGCCACCAAGATCGTGTGATGTTACACTTTTTCCTGTGGGGATATGTAAAGTCTAAAATCTACGCGGACAATCCCGCTTCCATACAGGCCTTGGAGCAAAACATCACGCGTATCATTCGGCGAAAATTGGGCTCAATGGATGGACCATCTGAGACGTAGACGCGGTTAAGATATGAAAGAGATGAAAGTAAAACCCAAAGAATGTTCTTTTGAATGATATCAAACATTCTTTATAAAGTTTGAGGTTTCTGTATTTTTTCTTTAAAAAAAAGTAGGGAATCTCGAAATGGATCACCCTTAACATTTATTTAAAGGATAGTTTGAGATTTATAAAACTTTACTCTTTTACTGTTTTTTTTTATCAATTTTTATCAATACACACTATTTTAATTGTGTTTTTGCATGCCATTGCACACTGTAGCTACTGTTGGCGTGTTTTTATAAAGATGACATATGACTTGAAAACTTTCAGTAGCATTTTTTCAATTTATTACCAGTTTTTCTCGAACTATTCATTAGCCTGCTTGCAGTTTTTACTGGACTCTTTGCATAAATAAACACATTTTCTTCTACTTTTAACTTGAGAAAAGTTAATTATTTTTCAATATTTGCAATTTCCACACCCAATCATTATTGCTGCGCTCTCTGCGTTGATTTTTCCTCAAACTACGCGTCACTCGCCGCCTCGTCTTCTCTCGTTTGTTGCGCCAACGCAATTTCATTGAAATTCCATTCGTCTACAGCTAATTCACTTTGTTAATTTTAAAGTAATTTTTCGCGTCTTTTTTTTATTACTTTTCTTCCGCTATTTTCTTCATACAGCTGACGAACGACAAACAACAATAAAGCTTTGCCGCCTGGAAACAAACACAAACATTGATTTCTGCGCATAAAATAGCAAACTTTGTATGTGGATTTGTCTAATGGACCGACCATGTCCATAAAAGCATACACAGATGCACACATCCACACATACCCACATATCCACAAGTACCAGACATTGTACGAGTGGTCGCCAGCAAAATTAGCAGCCAATTTTTAATGGGCGCATGTGTCCAAATTTAGGTCTCACTGTTTGTTTGCGTTGTTGTTGTTGTTGTAGCTGTTGGTTGTTGTTGCTGTTGACTGTTGTGCGCGTTGGCCGGTTCATGGGCGATAAACCGTAGTTGGATTAGCGCAATAAACGTTAAGTATATATAATGATGTTGATAGTTTTGGTCAATATTTGCAAATGCTTAGTCAGCTGAAATTCAGTTATTTATTTTATGGAGAAAATAAACATACTAAGTGCTCTTGCTCTCTTTATGTTGTTGAGAGCATGTTTTCTAAGCTGCTATTTACATGGAGAACGCAGGCTTGGTAGCCGCTCGCTGACCTTTCGCTTCTTGCATAGCTGCTACATTCACCAAATTCGAGTTGCTCTAATCTATGTACATAAGTTGCTGCCTCTGTACCCATCTTAAGGAAATAAATACGTACATACATAAATTTTGCATATTATGAAGCATCATCTTATTGACTTTCAAATAAGATTGCTATGGAATGTTATTATCTAAAAAGCGAAAATAAATTTCTTAAGAGATATTTTCCCTTTCTTCTTATTCAGAATAAGAGAACTTCTAAACCATAGACAAAGTCATCCAATGTATCAAAAAATCAAGTGAAGAGTTGTATTAGAATGGGACACATCCGTCCTCAAACAGCGCACACAGTGAAATATCTAGGGCTCATCCTGGATAGGAAGCTATCATGGTAGCCGAATATCGAAGAGAAAGCAAAAAAAGACATCGCCTGCCTTGTACTGTTATAGAGGAGCCATTCGCAAAGGTGGGGTCTCTCACCGAAAGTGGTCCTCTGGCTCTACAAAACCATAGTCAAGCCCATTATGTTCTATGGACTTTTTATGTGGTAGATGCCTCTGGAAAAGACCACAATTTTACATATTGTCCGTGGGCATCGCCGGAGGGTGTATGGCTGCGTTAATTGCCATCAGATTCAGAGAGTTTGAGTTCCTAAAAGAACACGAATCTGGACAGTCGGAAATCCTCACTCACGTTGACTTCATACCGGATCACTTGGATCATTGAGTCGTCATACTGAACTCTGGCGGCCTCTATTCATATACCAACGAGGGAGTTGTGGGTGGGAAGAAAACGTAGAAGGGGAGGGGCAGTGATGAGTCAAAACTTGGGGGAAGGTTTGTGGGAGGGTCTACAGTCAGGAGCTCTCTATCAACTCCAGTTTCAGACTTCCTGACTATTGCAGTGTCTTCCAGGCCGAGGTTGCAGCCATTAAGGTAGTCGTCGATTTACTGCTCCGGAGTGCAGCATACTTCAGGGAAGTGACCATCAGATAGCAAAGCGCCGATACTAGCCTTGAACACATTAACAGTGCGTTCAGAGCTGGTCGAAGAGTGCCTATTTTCGCTATCAATAGCATCGACTGTTTTGCCACCATCGCTACATGCGCTGTCGCAGAAGCCTTTGGCCCTAAAGCGATCGCAAGAGATCTAGTTGTGGGGCTTTAAAAGGCCATTACCCTATTGGCGTCTACGCAGTAAAGCTGGTAATCCTACCAGACGCCATCTGCACATGCTGTATGGATGAAGTTGGGGTAGAAACAACTCAACACTTTGGTCAACGGCTGGGAGGTCAAAACTTAAACATTTGGGAGCGCATACTTTCAGACATTCCACTGAGCTAGCTGGAAGGTGTATTGATTACTAAGTGTTTTGCTAATTTATAATTCGAACACTGGAGTTCTTCTTTTCTATGGCATTACAAAGGATTAGATTTACAAGTAGTAGTCCACGTGCGATCTTTGATAAACCATACAACCTAACCTAAGCATATGGTAGATCGGGGTAAAAAAAGTGTTTCGCAAAGTTAAGGCGGAATCGATAAATGGCGTTGAAACAGTTATATTAGAGTAATTCTGAGAGTTTTAGGAAACGACTTACGGCTTAAGCGTTTTTTAATTTTTGAAAAAGCGACACCTATTTTCTTGGACTTGGACTTAGAAAAGCTTCTTTTGACTTTTACTAACGATTTGAAAACGAAAGTCTCCACAAAACATGGATATTGTCTGAGAAAAGATTGCAGTGAGTTGATTTGTGACATTATAGATCGTCTGTCTACCATCGCCGTAACCATTGTTATTGGCTAAGGGTAAAGATTTTCCATGTCTATTATTAAGTAGTCAAAAATTCCACTGTTGCACACAAGTTGTTTGACATTAAAAAAGTTTTAAATAACTTGTTAACCATGCGATTTCCTGAAGTCAACGACAAAATCAGAAAATCATTTCCACAACGGTGCAGTTCAATTACTCTCAACTCAGACACTCCAAAACCATCTAATGAAGTTAATGCTGCCATGACAATAATAATGAGTTCAGAAAAAATAACAGTAATAGCGTGACTTCCACGTATAGCTTACATACTCCATATGGGAAAAATCCGCTATTCAATATATCAATATTTACGTGACTTATTTGTTTCCCCCAAATTTTTTACGGCGACACTCACAATTTCGTAGATTTTAAGTGCATAATATAGTGGGAATTTAATACTTTCCCGATACAAGTAAATATTTTTATTTTATATTTTTTTCGCCGTTTTTTCTTTACACTTATTTTAAAATCTTCCGCCATTGTCGTCCATTAGCTCACACATCACATACTCTTTGCAGTACTTTCGATTTTATTTCACTTGTCTTTTTCATCTACCATTTCCTCTTTCCCAGTACATATGTATGTATGTACGCGTGTATAAAAAATTTAAGACCATTAAGATTTTGTATATCTTTTTCAATTTGTCTATCTTTCGCATTGCGCCAATCAATCGTCTGGCATTGATGACTTGTCGGCAAATTCCAATGCTGAACAAAAGCGATTACTCAACCGGAATACAATCAAAATTTATGCGAGTTCAATGAATAGAGACGAATGCACTCCTTTATACAGACATATGTGGACGTGTATGTAAAGCAATATGAGTAAGTGTGTGCGATTGCGTCGCTAACGGTAATGCATTGCAGCCGTGAGCAGCCCACATGCATTTGTTATTGGTTTTTAGCGCGTTTGTGACAATTGATTTCGACGATTACTTAATTGCTGCCCGCAATTGACACGCATTATTAAAGCTATACATATATACTCGTCTTATACTATATACATATGTATGTACACATGTGTGGTCAAACATCATATGCATCAAGTAACGTGAAATAGAGCGGTAACAATGAAATCGATGCTCTCAACCTTGCGAGGTTGTACACTCCCAGAAGTAGCTTGGCAAGACGCATTCCTGCTGTTTGCTACCAATGTTGTTCTCTCCCTTTTCTGTCCTCTGTGCGGAGCAGCTCCTTTATAGTGGACCCCACTGCAATTCAAAGTTCTGGCCCCATCATCCTGCGAGCTGACGCAGAGCGGGCCAATTGACCATTGCTAAGTATAGCGATACGCTGGTTGCGAAAGTTGCGGTGGAGATTGATTTCTGTACATTGACTTATAGCAAAGACTTCGGCTTGAAATATGCTTGGAAAACGTCACTTTGGTATGGATAGTTTGATATGCGGTCCCGGAATGCCTACGCAATTCCTTTCGAAGTTTTCAAGCCGCCAATGTGCCACCAGCATGGAATCGTTCCACTCCGCCTTACTGCCGAGAGTAACTCTGAACTTCTTTATAAGCCCTTTTCGTTATGCCGTACCTTCGAAGAAGAGCCAGGGATGTATCTTTCCCTAGGGCTTTCACTTGTTGAGACGACATTATCTTCCCTTTGCCGAAAACCTCTGCTGCCTTGAGCAGCATGGTATGTTTCGCTACCTGTTTGATCACTTGATGCAGCGGTGTGAGTTCTAGCATGACTTCAAGTGCTGCAGTTGGGCAAGTGCGCATTGCCCTGAAGCGCAGATACAGGCAAGCCTTCGCAGCTTCGATAGTTGAAGGTCTACTGAAGACTGCTTTGCCTTAGATGCCCAAGAAACCGCTCCACAAGTGATAATAGGCCTTACGATCTTGGTATACAGCCATCTTATGGTAGCTGGTTTGCAGCCCCAGGATCTGCCGCTAATCTGAAGCGGAGTGGCATGGTTTATTCTAAAAGTACTATGCTACCGGGGTCCACAGATGATATTAACATCTTAGACATAAACAACAGAGGCGTCAACCTTTTCCAGCCTGGAAAAAGAAGCGAAAGAGGTTGAGCTTGTGGTAAACGAGGGCAATAGGAATGAATTCGTGGGCACATACAAAGATTCCTTGCGTCTTGGGAACAACGTTGGCAGCTATACATTTGAAAAAGTTACGGACGTCGTAAATCAAGGAACCAGCATAAATTCCATCAATAATTGGACTCTTGCCAACAGTTGCTACTTTGGGATCGGTAAACAATTGGGAAGCAGATCCCTCTCTCTATGCAGAAACAATACGCTCTATAAGTCTCGTCCTGTAATATGGACGATGACGACCTGAACAAAAATCTTTGGAGCCTCCCGCATGTGCGATAGCAAGTAGAACCACGAAGTGAATGTGCTCTGTGGCGAGATAGAAATAGCTAGGGGTAAGGCCAAGTCGTTTGCATTCAAGACTCCTTCGACTCGAGACTCATAAGTAGACAACGAAAGCAAGGTCGTTCACACATCCAACGGAAGAACCAAGTGCCTGTCTGCTCTTGAGATGTACAACTGACTTACCTCGCAAAGAATAGTGATAACTGACGAAGTTTTGTGTTTGACCCAAACCGACTCACGGTGGTAGTACCAAAGAAAAAGAATAAGTAGTCTCGGTTAGCAAGGCCTTCAGTGTTATTTGAGGTTAGGTTTTTAAGATATTTGGAGTTATGGATATTTCTGATAAATGCCATTTTTAAAACTTTTTTCAATAATGTCGTTTCTTGCAAAAATAATGTGCCCAAGAATTATTTAATCTTGTTGGTCCAGAGCGGTGAAAATATGCTAATAAGTGCCTTTGATAGATTGATAAATTATATAAAAAGTTTTTTTTTTTAGCTGTGAAAGGTTGCTATCATATCTAATCCTTGGGAACCCATTTTTAGCACTCTTCAGACAACACACTTCACCAGCTTCTAGCTCAGGCTTTTCTAGCATGTGAATTTTCAATTTACTAGGTAATCTATTATCTAACATATACATATGTACATATAAATCTGTATCTATATATTCAAGGACAACCCTTTACACCACAAAATTACAACATTATTTTGTCAAAATAATAGCAGCAATCAATTTCACAAAGCTTCCAACCACAAAAATCCATCAGCGAGGCTAAATTGACTTCAGAAACATGAGCGCTGGCACGGATACAATGTAAACCATAAACACATAGTACATAGATACGAAAACGGTAAATAGTTGCTTTTCACGAAACGGTAATATCCGACATTCATGTAATTGAAAAAGCAAAAGTGAAGATCGAAAATTAAGTAATAAATATTTGCTCCAAATACCTCAAATCTCAATGTTTACTCAGGTAGAGAGAGGTGAGACGACAAATTGACAATGAGAACGAGAAGAATTGGCGGTTGTTGTCAAAGTGTGGGTAATATAAATCAATTTGTGTCATAAATTGCGAAACAATAATAAACCTTAAAAAAAATATACAAAAAAATGAAAGACGTGAATAATTTCACGACTCTTTCTAAAGCAGCACAAACAAATGTGTTAGAATAAAAAGCGAAATAATAGGCGCAAAAGAAGAGAAGCGCAAAAGTAAAAATAAAAATAAGAAATTTCTCGACAAAAAATGAAATATGCTCAAAACAATTTTTGTTGGCGTTGATACCCACGAAGATGATACTAAAGGGGGAAAATCACGAAATGAAATTATGAAAACGCTTGATGAGCATGGCGGCGGCGCGAAATTTAAATGAAAATTTATTCGGATAAACGAAAATCGCCAATGAAATTATGCAAAATACACACAGTTGGTGGGAGACAGCACAAAAATATTCATAAAATAAACAAACGGCATATTTAAGGCGGAAAATATGAGCGAAATGGTTGGAAAAATAAATGCGTGGACCAGAGGTCTTCTTGTTTTTTTTTTTTTTTTTTTGTGTTCTTTTCGTGAACACGCAATACATATTTATGTATTTTGGTGTAATTATTTTTTATGGAATAGAATTTAAAAATTTAAAACGCAATAAATTTCCAGTTATTTTGGGGTATGAATGGTGGCATTGAATATATGCAAGAAATGTGAAAAAAAAATAATATTAAATAAATTGAAAACCTTGAATAAATTTAGAAAACTTTAGAGGATTTTTTAGACATTAACAATTTGTTTCTACAATAAAAGAAAAGTTCACGAATTGTTTAGGGACATGAAATATCTTTTCATACGAAACACTTATCATAGCCTTCAAATGAATAAAACGGCTTCAAGTTTTAAAATATTTGACAGAAACCGTGTGCGTAAAAGAGGATATGCGAGTTGGTTGAGAGACATGCAACTTCTTCTGACGTAGACAGCGCTTACGCGGTTAAGTCGAGATAACAACAGCGCACCAGATGTTTCTTCTTTTCGGTATATGGCGCCAATTCGCCAGGTCTTCTTCCACCTGTTTTCTATAACAGACTGGAAGTCTTCCTCGGTTTTCAACGGCGAGTACTGAATCGAATACCTTCAAAACTGGAGTTTTCACATCCATCGAGACAACATGATCTAAGATGTGTTTTGATTCTTTGAACTACGTCAATGCCATCGACTGCGTTGACAATGTGCAAAGGACCATAAATCTTTGTCTAACTCTCTTCAGTTGATATCACGCTCCATGCCTCTGTACCATAGAGCAGGAACAAAATGAGCAATTCCCACAACAGCCGATTCTACGTTACCGGAATTGGCCCGGCCAAGGGCTGTTCTTTCACAGGTCTGACATCGTTTGGATCGGTAAGTTAAAAAAATAACGGTAATAATGAGACAGTTGAAAAGTTTGATTTTTGTTCTTTGAGAGAAGACTTTATTTTCAATTGCCTACTCAGTCCGAAGGAGCACCTGTTGGCAAGAGTTATTCTATGCTGGATTTCGAATATGACACTGTTGTTGGTGTCAATATTGTTTCTAAGATAGACGAAATTATCTACGACAGTTATGACTGTCAACAGTAACGTCTGAGCTAAGTCGCGACTGCGACGACTGTTTGTTTGATAAAAGGAGCTATTTGTCTAGTCCTCGTTCACAGCCAGCCTCATACGCTTCGGTTCCTTATCCAGTCTGAAGAAAGCAAAACTAATGGCGCGGCTGATAAGGGCCATTGTATAAATAACATCGGCGTACGCCATCATCTCTACACTCTTATAGAATATTGTATTTTCTCTATTTAGCTCTGGAGCTCGTATTATTTTCTCCTGCAATAGATTGAAGGAAACACACAAAATAGAGTCTTCTTGCCTGAAAAAGGGAGTCCCTTGTCAGAAACCTCACTTCAAGTGAGTCACTTGGTACTGAACTGCTCGGAGAGGTCCTTCCTGATCCTGACGGAGCTATTGGTGTTGCTCAATGTCAGCTTTGCGTGGATACCAAGTTCAGACATAGCGCAATAGAAGCAATTCTTTTTCGTGCTGATCGAAAGCGGCTTTAAAATCAACGAAGAGGTGGTGTGTGTCGATCTTCAGTTCATCAGTCTTTTCCAAAATTTGGCACATTGGGAAAAGCTGGTCGATAGTTCAGTTTGTTGGCGGTGGACATTCATAACCTCGCTAAATATCCTATCGACACCTTGCAAGTCAATCAAAAGAGCTCATAACACGATTATTCTTAAAGTCGCAGTGTCTAAGTCCATCTATTCAAACTTAATTTAACTTATCAGTTAAGGGGGTATTCTACTCTAGAATTTTGAAAAATTCGATTTTCTTTTCATATATTTAAAAATTAGATCCTTAAGAACATATCCTCTAAAGGATTTTTAAAAATTAAAATTATTTTAAGAGCTACAGTAAGTTTAGTGACGCAGTACCTAGCCCGGTTCGGTTCGACTCACTTTTTTAAACGCGTTTTTCTCGAAACTCCTTTTTCCACACGGTACCGGCATTATCTCAAGTTATATACAACCGGTTTACTTGAAATTTTGTGTGAACCTTCTTTATATAATCCTTTATCGTTCCTACCAGCATCGTGTAAAAATTTTTGTTTTTAATATTTTAAAAATATTCAGGAATTTCAAAAAAAAGCGTAAAAAATGATTTTTATTTTCAGGCAGTCGCCATTTTTCAAAAAGGTTTTTTTTCGTGTTCCCTGAGGTAGGGACTATAACAGCATCCTTACTGATTAAGAATTTCCTTTGATTTTTTTTTCAGACCACCAGGAGAGTCAGGATCAATGTCACCAGGATGCGCCATTTTTTTACACCTGTCTCTCACCCCCCCCCCCCCTCCCTCTAATTATTTTAATTTTTAATATTTTTTTTGTAAAATTGTTTTTCTATATTCTTAAGATATCAATAAAAACACCATAAAAAAATGGACAGTAAAAATATTTTTAGGTTTTTTTTTTTTTTTAAATAAAATTCCAAAAACTGCCCAAAATTTGATTTCTAGACTAGAATATCCCCTTAAGGGGTTGCTAACGACGATTCAGCCTTTGGTGTTATAAACAGTAACTTTTTGGCAAGCATGAGACACAATTCTATTGGCTAAATCTCTGGACTATCAAATACTCGCAAAAACAAAAGTACCATCCTCCTCCTCCTCATCAATCTGCGTTCGCGCTCGATTAAAATACACCAGACTACTTAGACCGCTTGTTTCGAAAGCATAATTAATGGGAATGCTAGAAATATATTGGGATTCCTCACAAAATTTGAGCAAACCGGAATGAGATGCCATTAGTCCCAAAGGAACATACAACAATGAAATAACTATTATCTGGATATTTTCCACAACTTTACAGCTAAAGCTTATAAAATCTAAGTATGTGCAACCAACAGCTACTTACATATTAACAGAAATAATTTATATACGGCTTCAGAAATTGTTTGGCTTGACCTTTGCAAGCGTGACAAAACAAAGTCAAAAGAGAATGTCGAACAAAACCAGATTGCAACACTGCATGCAACAAATTTAAGCACCGCCACGGTCGTCATAAAAAAAAGTTAGGAAGTTAACAAGAAACATGTAATGATGATACAGGCCACAAACGACACCTTAAACCCTACAAACAATGCATAAAAGCACATAATATGCAACTTATTATATATATATATGTATATATACATATATACATACATAGAATATGCAGTCCAGGGCGTTGCGCTGGATGCAGTCTGGATTGCACTGCACACTCTCAAGCTTCTTCACACAAGCGTAAAAGCAGCTCGAGAGCAGAGATTGTTGAGTGAATAAGCTGCTAAAAATAGCCGCGGCGACTGGGAGTTCGAGTTGCGAGTCCAAGTCTGCGGCTGAGTACGGACCAGAAAGATGGTGTAAATTGTAAAATGCAGGAAGAAGTGAAAGAAAATGCAATAAAGTGCTGGAAAAAACCATTAGTAATGAGTCGGAAAAAACTGGTCTGACCAAAGTAGAAATGTCAGCCACTTACAACGCATGTGTGTGCAAGATATACACGCACGTACATAGATAACGATAAGTGTGAAAGCCAAAGGAGGAAGGGGGGGGGCGACAAGAAAATACAATGGACTGAAATGAAACTAAAAGTTGCTGCGGCAAGTAAGGAGTTGGTACATATAATGCTAAAAATGCGCAGTAGAAACGGAAAGTCGACGCTTAAGGTGAGCACCAACGCACGGACAGACATAACATGCATACAAACTTACATATAAGTATGTATTTATATACATTTTTATATGCATACATGAAAATACTGCAAGCGAAAATTGTATGCGTGCCGCCTGTGAACGCAATAAGGAAGTGCAGCAGAGTAAACAAACGAAAAAATAATATTAAAGTAAAAGAAATGGAAAACAACAGCGAAGCAACAATGCTGGCGGCAGGATTACAAAAAGTGTACAGACGGCAGCAGTCAAAAAGCAATCAACCGCAAATGGCAGTCGCTAGTGAGGCGGGCGGGCATGCAACGAGAGCATGTCGGAGAGCAAATAAAAAGGAGCGGCCGAAAAATTGCAAATTGCACGTACTACATATGCACCCACGAAACAAAAAATAACAACAACGTGTGTTTTTTCCCCAGCTGTGTCGCTGACGGCTTAGCAACAATGTTGCTAGGCAAATTTTATTTCAGCGAAAAAAAGAACAAAACAAAAGTAAAGTAAGCATGATTACTTCGAGCCAAAAAAAGTTTACAAAAATTATTTAGTCGGCAAAGTTTGGCTATGACAAGAAAAGAAAAAGGCAGAATGTTGCCCAAAGCTATAATAGCCTTCACAGCTGTTTTTGTTAGAGCAACGGAGGGTATAAAAAGGTCTTTATCTCTATTTCGTTCAATCCATTTGTATGACTATAGTGGTCCCATCTGAAGGTTTTGTACCGAGATTGTAGCGCTGCCTTCGACAACAATCCTTGCCAAATTTCGAAAAGTTATCTTGAAAAAATTAAATAGTTTTCCATACAAGAACTTGATCTGGATCGGTCCGTTTGTATGACAGCTATATGCTATTGTGGTTCGATCCGAAAAATATGTTCGGAGAATACAGCGTTAGTATAAACAAAAATCTGTGCCGAATGTCGCTAAGACACCTTGTCAAAAAAAAATTTTCTACACAGGAACTTGATTTTTATCTATCAGCTAACATGACAGCTATATGCTACAGTGAACCGATATAGACGATTCCGACAAATATGCAGCTTCATGGCGAGAAAAGGACCTGTGCAAAATTTCAGATCGACATCTCATAAACTGGGGGACTTTACCTATAGAACCTCCAAATTTTGCTCCTTGACATTACAAATTTCGTGGCAAACCTAACATACCCTGTTGAGGGTATAAAAATATTAAAAAAAAAAACAAAGCAACTAAAAGAACGCAAAGCAAAATTATGGATAAAAGAGCATACAAAGGAGAAATGCAAGGAAATATAGCGTAGCAGGAAAAGTTGCTTGACCAGCCCACAACAATAATAGCAAACAAACAAATAGAAAAATACTTGTATACCCGGCAACAGCATGTGATGTGCAGCATTGCAGATGGCAAAGTAATGAGTGACAATGCCGCCGACGCGCTGCCCAAACAACACGACGCACAGAAACCTTTTGTTAGTCAGCACAGAACCCCAGACACAATTGTTGCTCGTGTCAGGGACACAGCCAGCAGTCACTTATGCATTACATATGTACATGCTTACGTAGAGCCACGGACATAATAACAAGAGCAGCGACGATATAGAACATAACAAGACGTGACTCATCGTCAAAAGCGGAAGAGAGAAAATTTTAACAACTACTAGAGGAAATGGAAACCAAGTAAGGTTCGATAATGCCTAGATAAACAGGAAACAATTCTGAGTACATATATATTTGCTCCAAAAGCGACAATTTTTGGATAAAATTCTTCTTCGAACCTACGGTACATCATTCGATTGAACTAATTAGAATTTGTAGGTAACTCTCATCAAATCTAATTCTGAGCAAAATCCATTCACTATTACGGATTTCGATGTTCGAAAGGAAGATTTCCCCTCCAATAGTGTATTCCTATAATAAAAATTTAGGCAAGAGCCTGCTATGGCCGGTGGTTTGACTCCAAGGGGTTAAAAGCGACACTTTAAATGGCCTTGAATCCATAATCTTGTCAGAAAATTGTGCAATGTGGTCGACGTAATCAAGCAATGATCTCTTAAAGCTCCTAGGAGGCAGCTCCGCTAGAAAAATGTGGCAGCAAGTATGCTGTCTACCAAAGCATCTTAGTAGAAAGGAGAAGAGTAGTTGGTTTCTTAACCGGAAGCATGCGAGCCTCACTCATCGATGGGAAATTTCAAGATTCCTCCTGTATTGCCTTGTAAGTTGACAACAGTTGCTTTCTCTTTTCGTCAGGCAACTGTGTAGTTTGACTAATGGAATCCTATTGCTCGGAACTGGGTCTCAGGCGATCCTTCAAGCTTCCAGAATACTGCAGTATATTCCAGGCAAAAGTGCTTCCGGTCAGGAAAGCGGCTGAGATAGCTAATAACTCAAAAAACAACACTAGGAAGATCAATATATAAGTCGAAAGCCAAGCTGCAATTAAGACTTACAACGGATTTGGTTAGAGAACGTCCTTAGAAGGACGGAAGAAGGAGGGAGTAGATGTAGTGGCTGAAGGAAAATAGCTGAATGTATGCTGGGTTCAACGCCAGAAAGGAATTTCGGAAAACGAAATAGCTGATGAGATTTGCTGATTATCTGTTTGACTATCGAATCGGTACAGGAAATACGGAAGTCGCTAAAAACGATAGGAAAATTTCGGAAAGCGCTGATTGATCAGGGTGAGTTGGAGCCCGATGGGCATTAGTATCCGTAACAACAACATATGTATGTAGAAAAAGCAGGGAAATAGGGTTGTAACAGGAGCAATCGGAGCTATAACTTTTGTCTCAGGACTAGCAAAATGATTCCACCCATATTATATTTCATTATTTGCTTTTGGGAAATATTTTTACTTCTTTAACAGTATAATAATCTCCTATACTTCTGTTCAGCCTTATCTAGGAGCTCTGCGGTTCAATGCACTAGACCAAGTATCAGTATCATCAAAAAGCGTTGACGTCCTGTATGACGAATTCTTAAAGTCAATTATTCAGAACCAGTAGGTCTGTGCATCCAATCCGGGATCGGTAAGTTTGCGTTTACATAAATCTGATTTATGCCAATTGCTACTTCGATTCGGCTGACGTTCTCGAACTGACGAACAGTTATTGTTGTTTAATAGCACTTTGGGATGTCAATAGTCAACAAGGTATTTTCTATCTCACATTTACCACAAAAACGACATTTTATGACAACCGAAACCGAAGAATCTTCGTTTTGCTAACTGTTTACATTTGCATGTCCGCCAATGTCAATACACATACTATTCATATTTACTGTCAGAATGCGTGTCTGCAAGCCGAAAGGATTTTTTTTTACATATACAGATGTATGTATGTATTTATGTATTTAAACAAGTTACCAAGTCAGACATCAGCTGCGCTCGCTGGCAGACGCCCCAACAGCTGCCGTTCTATGGCTTGCAGGCTGCAGCACTATCATTATGCTGTCTTTGTTATTATTGTTGCTTGGCTTTAAGTATGCATTGTTGCTGCAATATTGGCTGCTGGCATGCGGCCTAATTTTTTGTACTATGTTTTCTGTTTTTTTTTTTTGCAAATTGTTTTCTTTTTCGTTTTGGTGCTCACGGCACATTGCACTCAAGACAACAATAAAGGCTGCAAAAGAAATAAACGAAACGAAGAAAAAAACACGAAGCAGTGCAACTATCACGAACAGAGATCAGGCCGGCAAGCCGCAGCAGCAGCAGCAGTCAACAGCAAAAGTCAAAAAGTAAGCAACACAAGGCACAGGGTAAATCATGTGAAAGAAGAAAATATATGCATATGAAAAAGTAAGCACGACAACAAACACAACAACAGCTGGCAGTGCTACAACTACAATTGATGACAGTCAACAGCCGGTCGAGACAGTGTTGAGTAGTGCGGTAAAATGCATTTGTATTCATAAGTGTGGAGGCAAGTATGTATGTACATATGTGATAGTTATGTTGCTGCGACGACGCGGTTTAAAAGCTGTTGCATTGCTTTTGCTGTTGCCCTAGACTTGTTATACCCTGAGCAGGGTATGTGAAGTTTGACACGAAATTTGTAACGCCCAGAAGGAAATTTTGGAGACTCTATAAAGTATATCTCGACCAAAAACAAGGGGCCATCCATAAATTACGTCACACGAATTTAAGAACTTTTTAACCCCTCCCCCGTCCTTGTCACAAGTTGTCACATTTTGAACTCCCCTCCCCCTGTCGTGACGTCACACGTTTTCCAATTTTATGGATTTCTCAAAAAATAAAAAAAAAAACAGGCTATTCTAAATATTCTTATATTTATTGAATAATGTTCAATAAAATCAAAATTTAGTTAAATATTAAAGTACAGAGATAACGAATGACTAGTCAAGAAATAATAGATTATGTATCTTATGCTAATTAAAAATTCAAAACTTAATCATCTTGCGTCCATGGACTTTTGACCCACTCCTTTATATCAGTTATTACTGTTAAATCAGGCACTTCATTTTCGTTCTGAATTTGGATGTCAGGAATATTTTTCGTATCAACATCGTCTTCTCAGAAAGCATCGTCATCATTTATTAAACAGAGTATCTCTCGGGCACTTCTAGCTGCAATTCTTTGCGGACGAATTTTCACAATAGGTAACATCTCTTGTTTTTTATGTGATTGTTTGTGTTGATTGGTGGCTTTATATGAAGAAAAATATAGGCCACAATGCTACACGATCTTTTAAATAAGTATGACTCGACACTAAGGCAATAACTATCATATGGAACTTGTTTCAGATGGAAGGATGCTTGGAGATTTAAACAGAGCGGGAAACGGTATTGCCCTAACGGACTACACTGAACCGTTACCCTGACAGCACTTTCCTGAGGCGAGGACATTATAACGCGAGAGACAATTTTGTAACTTTAATTAAAATAACAATATAAAATAAAATAAAGTACGATTCGCAGAAGAGCCCCAATGTTTACAAATTTATTGTAACGAACCCTGGACACGGCGAGTATACCTCAGCAAGTTATACTTGTAAGAAGTAGGGGCAGTAAAAAGCTTCGTTACAACTTAAGTATTAAAAAACAAAGATTGTGTTTATAAAGGTTTAATATTTTTTTGTTTACCTATAAATTTCACGTTTGTACATCAAAAATTTTTAAATGTGATGTCACAAAGCTTTTGACCTCCCCCCTGCCGCTTGTCACACAATGTCACTTCTGAATGATACCCTCCCCCCTTCAAGGTGTGACGTAATTTATGGATGGCCCCCAAAGCCTTTTAGGGAAAACTTTTTATTTAGTAAGATATCTAGACGAAATTTGGCATAAATAATTATTCAAGGCAGCGCTACAAATGGTTCAGATCAGACCACTATAGAATATATGTACATAGCTGCCATATAAACTGATCGATCAAAATCAAGTCCTTGTATGGAAAACTTTTTTGTTTGATAAGATATCTTGATCAAATTTGGTATGGATTGTTGTCCAAGGCAATGATACAAATTCCCAAAAAATGTTTCAGATCGGATGACTATAGCATATAACTCTCATACAAATTGCAAGTTCGAAATCTAGATTTCTTATGACTTTGAATAATCTTTTATGTTTATCGAAATGCACCTGTGAAGGATATTGTGGACGAATTTAACGTTTATTTTTGTTGTTATTATTACTTTATCCAACATGTGTGCACATATTTCAGCTCACTGTTGTTATCAGCATTGCTACTATATATTTTCTTTGCTTCATTTTTATACTTTTTTGTTGTTATTATTTTATCTTTTTCGTATAATTTTTCCTTTTATTTCAATTATTTTTATGTTGCAGCATTTCGTCAGCACTGCACTCATGGTCATGCGCTCGACTATGCTGACAATGATGAAAATTCTAACCGACAGTTGCGCTGGGAGATGGTAGGTGAAGTTCACCACGACAACCATGTGCTACACAAATACTATAAAAACTCTGTGCGCAGCTTAGCTACTGAAAAAAGCTCGAGATAAGCCACCAGCATACTTGGCATTTATCAAAAAATCTACAAAAAAAAAAAGAAGTTCTTAATTGACTCAAAGATGAGCCCACAATTGATTAGTGGCTTTCGACTTTGAGGTTAGTGACTTTTAGTGTACCGATTCATTAATTTGTGGAAGGAAAGCAGAACTATTTTTTTACAGTATTGGTGGTTAGTAAACATCAGCTATTAATGGGTGCTATTAAAGCGCTCAAAAGGTTTAAGCGTTGATATATGGTTAGACTTAAGATAATGTCAAAGCTGTCATTTTATTGTAGAATGATTTATAAATTTATAAATGATAAAAGTATTACGAAAGTTTGGTCACATGAATGCTTTTTACTTCTTTTTTCGAAGACAAGTTTGTTTACTCATAACAGTAAATTAACTAAGAACTGTTGACAACAGACTTCTTCATTGTTGAGCAGTGGAAAGTCTGATCCATCGTCATCGATTGAGGTGTCGGCTTCACCACCTCCAGTTGTTATGTTTTCACTGCCATTCAGCAGGCTGTGGAAGTATTATCTTTATAATTTCAGTGTGCTCTACGCATCAGGCACTAGATCAACTCTGGGAGAATACCGCAGTCGATGGGGCGATGAGATGTACGAGAGATACGATGACAGTGACATAGTTCAGCGAATTAAGAGACAGTATGGCATATGAAGAATATTCGTTGCAGTACCCGCCGGGAGAAGCAGAGGAACAGGAAGACCTTCACTCCGTTGGAAAGAAGAAGTTGACAACAGACTTCACTTAATTTTAATAAAGGAATATTGTTATGTTATCTTATAGGTATAAACAACGGATGATACAAGTAGTGATATTCTTTTCAATAGCCTTTTTTGTCTCGTGTTCAGCTGTCGGGTCAAGATGTCATGATATTTAAGTTCAGAATTGTTTGACATTTCCTTAAGGAAAGACTTACGCATGAACACCGTTCACAAATCATTCAACTTTATTACGAAAATTCACGATCTGTAATGTGTTTCGGGCGCTTTGCTCAACTTACGGTCAACACAATCAGCCCACTGAGCGTACTATAACATCACCTATCTTGAGACCCAGCACTCATTAGTGGAAAATATTCCACCCAATAGACCAACTCCAGCACGCAGTGAAGAAAATATAGGCGTAGATGACAGTATACAAGAAGTCCGAGGAGAGTCGATTCGTTCGCAGCAACTCGGGCTGACGTATGGAACGACATAGAGGGGTTTACTTCGGCGGAATCATCGGCCAATATTTCTTCAAAAATGATGCCGGTGAGAACGTAAACGTCAATGGCGACCGTTATCACACCATGTTAACCGACTATTTGATGGCTGAAATTGAAGCTCGAGATCTCGGCGACAATTGCTTTCAAGAAGACGGCCCCACGGCCCGCGCAACGCATCAATCAATGTATTAGTTGAGAGAACACTTCGGTGAGCAGAAAATTGCACGTTTCTTGCCGGTTGATTGGCCACCAAGATCGTGCGATATCATACCGTTAGACTTTTTTCTGTGGGAATACATATGTGAAGTTCAAAGTCTATGCGGCCATTCGCCAGTTACCAGTCGAAATGCTCGAACGTGTCATCAAAAACTGAACTCAACGGATGGACGGATGGATCTGAGACATAGCCGCGGACAACATTTGAAAGAGACAATCTTCAAAAACCAAATGCCAAAGAATATTCTTTCGAATGATAATAAACATTTCCCAATAAATTTGAAGTTTCTGTGTGTTTTCTTTAAAAAAAAACTAGGGAACCTCGAAATGGATAACCTTTTATATACTTTATGCGTCTCCGACGTTTCTTTCGGGGTGTTACAAACTTCATGCCGAACTTGTTCAGGATATAAAAATTGTCTGCGAAAATAGCTGAACCCCTTAAATATTTTACAAAACCCAAAACAAATGTCATCAGTTATTGCTGTTGTAATGGTTACCCAGACTCTGTGTGGGTGGCAAGACTGAATTATCATCAAAAGCCAGATAAGGAGGCTCAGGAAACGTGTTATTTCGATGGTAGGGAAAAGGTGTCCAGTCTCATAACGCCCAATATCAAACAAAATTAAGCATTCATGAGTATACATCAACCCAAAAAATCCCTACATAACATGCGAATTAAAACAGTAAACAAATTCCACACATTTTTGTGAGGTATTTGCCAGATTTCGCCTTTTTACTCAAGCATAAATGGAAATTTTCAAATTCAGCCACAGGCATATTACCGAATTTTCCACCCACCTAAGTTTGTAAGTTACGCCAATCACAGGTGGGTCGAGTACAGTGCACTTGTGTATGTGTGTGGGCGGTTGGTAGAATGTGTGGTTGACTGACTGCTCCGAGTTGCCGTATTAATTTTCCCCCCATTCTACGAAAGCAACAGATTAACAAGTGTCTAGCTGATGAGCAAAATGCTAGGTGAGCAGCGGTGACTGCGCGCAAAGGCGAAATGCCGCCCGTTTGGCGTGCGCGTTGACAACTCGAATTGAATTACGCTGATGAAGTAGAAAATTGTAAAAATAAAATAAAGCAAAGAGAACAAAAAAAAAAAAAAATAGTAACTCAAAAGCTTGTCTTTCCCACAGAAACTACAACATTTTCCCCTATTTATTGCTTTTATGCATGAAAATGCTTTCTTTTTACTTGCCTCTTAGCGCAGCGTTGCGCAGAAAATCTCTTGAACCTCACATCTATTTACTTTTCACCTTAACGAGCTGGCGCAACACACGCTGCACTAACATCTCCCCGCTAACAGCTCTACCCTAGCGGCGTGTATGCATAGCAGGAGATCGAGGGGTCAGCGCAGGCAACATTGGCGATGACGTTGAACTCCCCGCATAGTTGTTGTAGTTGTTATGCAGATTTGCATATGAAAAAGTTGGAAGACTGAGCATTTCTATGGCCCGCCAGTTGCTGCATAATACACACATGCAAATGTATGAGTGCTTGTGTGTGTGTGTGAGTGTATGGTTGTATGGGGCGACTTCGACAATATTCACTTCTTAGAAGCTTAACGATAACGTACCTACATACATACATATGTATTTATGTAAAAATGTAAAGTTAGTCACAACTGAGTCATGCAATGAATGCTGTTAAATTTATTTATACACGTTTATGACATATGCTCCAGACAACGGATGCCTCAAAAAACGTATTTACAGCGCAAAAATATGTGCGCATCCCTCTCCGCAATGCACAGGTGGCGGCCGGTCTTTAATAATGCGCTTATGCGCTGAATGGATAACGATTGTGGCATATTCATACACAGAACTGCTGTTGAGCTAAATTTTATTCAAATTAAAGTGCGTGATTTAATTACTGGACTTCAGTGTATGGTGAATGACGGGTTTAAGCTTTCATTAAATAAAAAATATATGTATTAATGAGAGAATGCGTCATAAAAATGAATGAAAAAAAACAAAAGATGTTATTACCGACGAAAACATCAAAAAAAAAGTCCACAAACTAATTTTGGATGATCGTAAAGTGAAGTTGTTCAAGATAACAGGCTCTCTAAAGATATCAACTGAACGGTTACGTCATATTATATTTTCATCGGAGGGGTTTGGGGGAGGGATGTTTCTCCTTTTCACTTTAGTCGTCTTCAAACGGATACGTTTTGGCTACCCAGAGAATACTTGGTCTAAGACCGGAAGTCGTGAGATGCTTGAGCCATATGTAAAAGAATCATTTCTGGCCACTCTCAAGTGAATGGCGCTCAGAGAATTTTGTAATCTTCTTTAATTTTGTGTAATCTTCTACTTTTGGCTCCATCCGGAAAGTTTCTGCGAAAGATTTATGGTCCTTAGCGCATTGGCAACGGCACTACGACATTGATATATGTAGTTCAGTGGAAACGCTGGCTAGGTCGGGTCGTCCGAATGTACCCGCCGGAGGAAGCAGATGAAGACCTCCACTCCGTTGGAAAGACCAGGTGAAGAAGGACCTGGCTACACTTGGAATCCCTAATTGGTGCTAAACTTGGCTATATCCGCGTAAGTGGTGCCTTTGCGAATAAAAAAGAAGATTTGGGTATGAAAAAGCTCTGTGCAAAGTGCTCATTACTGACCCAAAACAACGACGAGTTGATGATTCGGAGCAGTGTTTGGAGATGTTCAAGCGAAATAAAATCGAGTTTTGGTGTCGATATGTAAAAATGGCTAAACCAGGGCTTCATCATTTCACTCCGAAGGCCAATCGACAGTCATCCCAGTAAACTGCACAAGATGAACCCACAAAGCGTGGAAAGACTCAACAGTCGGATTGCTAGGTTATGGCGTCTGTATTTTGGAATGAGCATGGAATAATATTTATTTACTAGCTAAGAAAAGCAAGAACCATCAATAGCGACTTTTACATAGCATTACTGGACCGTTTGAAGGACGAAATAGCCGAAAAATGGCCACATTTGAAAATAAAAAAGTGGTGTTTCACTAATACAATGCATCATGTCACAAGTCAGTGAAAACGGCAAAAATTCATGGGCTTCGAATTGCTTCCGCATCCACCGTATTCTCCAGATTTGGCAACCATGGGCTATTTCTTGTTCTCAGATCTCAAAAAAATGCTCACTGGGAAGAAACTTTCGTCGAATGAAGAGGTGATCGCCAAAAATGAAGCCATTTAAAAGCAAATAAGTACAAAATTAGTATCGAAAAGTTGGCGGATCGCTATAATCAGTGTATCAATCTTGAGGGGAACTATGTTAAATAAAAAATAATAGTAATTTTGCCAAAAAATGTGTTTTACTAAGGTAAGTCGGGGACTTTTCAATTGACCTTGTACGCCAAATTTGCATGGAGATTATTTGCCAAATAAAAAAGTTTTTCATACAAGAACTTGAGATTTATCGTTTAGTTTGCATGGCAGCTGTACGCTAAAGTTCGCAAATATCGGCGATTCCGACATACGAACAGCTTCTTGGGAAAGAACGTATACAGATTTTCGCAGTCTAAAGTTTTGCAAAGTCTGGATTAAGTACCTGGATATTTCTACCTCACCCCCTTGAATGCCTATTGGAGAAAAAAAGGATTTTTCAGAAAAAAAAAGTTTAGAAGATGTTCTCTCTTCAACTCTAGGACAGAAGAATATTGCTGTCGCTCTGGAGTACACCTTCAACCACCACTTGTTAAGCGCACAAGAGGTCTATTGGATCAGTGTTAGAACACAAGATGCCAATGGAAATCCATCTTAATAGCAGAAAACCTTTCCTCCTAGCTTCGACACATCCGTGAAAAAACTCACTGCACCTTTTCTCCAGTGACTCCTCCCCATTCATATATCTCTCGTGGGTATGTGCGCAGAGAAAAAACCCGCCATGAATAGCTTCTGTGACGCAGTGAACCAAATTTTCAGGAATGCAGGTGAAGGAGGAGAAAATTTTGGAGTATCCTTGTTCGGTCCCCTTCATAGATTCAGTTACCCTGAGCCTGTGCTGCCAGCTGTGGTCTCGGATACCATGTCTATCGGAGATGTCTATGAATACACTTTGTACATATTTAAGCTGCTAAGTATATGTAGTAAAATCAGCTGTTATCAGAAATTATATATGTATATTAAAATGAGTTATATATTAGCACACACAGCGTTGCCAACGGCATCAGAACTATTGAAGTTTAAGTACTCATCTCTTAATTACTAGATTTTGATAAGCTTAGCAGGAAGATACACTTAAAATAAACAACAAAGCCATAAATCAGCGCTACACTGTATGCAGCAATGCAATATCATGAAATTGGAGCAAAAACAACAAACAAGAGAAAAATAAAATTAAACAAAGACCTTATCAGCTGCAAGAAAATACATTTATACGAGTGTGTACATACATATATATAGTATATCGGTGTTTGCAATGTGGCCAGCTGACCTCAAGCGCCTGTGGCCTCGCTGACCGCCAACACCCACTGACACACATACTCTTACGGACTCTGTAATGCTTTTTATCTATTTTCGCGTGTATTTATCAGCTTGGTGGTGACTTACCTTTAAAATTTGGCTTTTACGGAAACTCAATTCGTCATCGGCAGTTGCTGAGAAGTCGTGTTTGGCAATTGCTTCCATTTTGATTAAATTTTTTTTGTTGCGTTATATCTTTGCGCTATGAAATATAGTTGTGTTGTTTTTTATGGTTGTTGTTGTTGCTATCCCTGTTTGGCGGTGTATTTATACAATCGTTTTAATTGAAAGCGATTGTTGTTGTTTAATTAATTTGTGCTTAAAATAAAACGCTCAATTAATGTTGTTTATTTGCAGTACGCAAAAATTTGTTTTTCTTTTAGATTTTGCTTAAAAGTTAATTTTTGTATTTATTTTGTGTGTTTTCCGTTTTTTGTCAGCCTTCGTTGTTTTCTTTTTTTATATATGGTTTAGTTTAAATTTTATTGATAAAATTTGGTGTTTTGCTTATGTACTTGCGTTAAAATTAGTAAATTTGAAAATATACGTATATTTGTAGGTTAATTCAGCCTTCAGCTGTTTGTGTGTTTGTTCACGCTGCACTAAACTATTAAGCTAAAAAAAAATTATATTTAACACGTTAAAAAATGTGCGCTCTAAATATACTTGCAATTAATATTTTTTATTTGAAATTTTTAAAAGCTTTTAATTCGCATGAGGTTTCCGCACTTGTTGCCCACAATAAAACTAACACTTTTTTCGGTTTTTATGATATTTTACATTTTAGTAATTTGGCAAACACTTGTTCTTTTACGCGTTCTGCACACGCCAACAATTTTGTTTGATATTTTATATTTATTTTACGACCGTTTTTTGGGTTTATTTTCGCGTTTGTTCTATTTTAGCGGAATAATGTATGAATAGAATTTGCATGTGTAAGTTGATAGATAGATAGAATACATTTGTACGTAGCGCCCGCACGACGTAGCTTCGAAGAATGAACCAGCAAGCTGAGCAACGAAATCAGCACATCGGCAGCGGCAGCGCACATTTCGCTAGCTCCATTGCTCACCTACATGCTACTCCCCACCGCAAACGTTTGACGTATGGGTGCGGAGCGCGCTTGCTATGCTAAAGCGGCGTAAGCTCAATCAACTCTTTATCCCCATAACGACAATGCTGCCAGATGATCGCGGGATTAATAAAATGTATATTTTGGAGAAATTATAAGTGTTTTTGAATTGAAGTTATAACAGTTTTCATTAAAAAACAAAAAATCCATTCAAGTTGTATTATATGCTATAGTAGACTGAGGCGAGTCTGATTGGAGGATGGAGTCATGTGTAGAAGTTCACGCAACTGAGGAAAGTTTTCTGAGCGCTATCCACTTCGGAGTGGCCAGAAAAGATTCTTTTACATATGGCTCAAGCGGCTCATGACCTTAGACCAAGTATCCACTTTTTTTTATGAAATTTTGTCAAAATAAATGAGATCCACACAAGAACTTGGTTTTGGTCCGTTAATTTGTATGACAGCTAAGTATGTATCTGCTATACTGAGCTGATATCGGCGGTTACAATTAAGCAGCTTTTTGAAGAGAAAAGGACGTGTTCAAATTACAGAACGATATCTTAAAACTGAGCGACTAGTTCCAGCATAAGCAGGAGTACAGTCAAGCGGGCACAACTAAATCGATTCAGCTCGTCAGACTGATCAGTTTTAAATATACTTTTGAGGGTCTCCGACATTTTCTTCGGTGTGTTACAAACTTATATCTTGTTCAGGGTATAAAAATAGAGCATGTTAATCCAGAGCATACACTGTATTAAAAACCTTTCAGGCGGTAAACACAAAAGCAGTAGATTCCTCGATAATTCTAGATAACAATCATACAGAAGTCCGAGGCTCACCAAATGTTAAAATAGTCGTACAGAGGACCTTGAAAAGTAAGTCTTTTCATGACCCTTGGGTATTAAGGTCATGACCCTTGGGTATTAAGGTCATGAAAAGACTTACTTTTCAAGGTTCACATTTAATATAGAAGTTTGTCACTCATCGAACCAAAATACTATATATAAAAATAAACAGCTTACTTGATTCGTTCTGATGAAATTCTATCTAATCAAAAGTTAAAACAAAATTGATTAAACTTTCGTTTTTTTATCTTTGGAACCGCCTTTTAATGCAAGCTATCGGTATAAAAAACGAGCAAGATTCTTAAATTAGCTTTTAGTTATAAGGATGATAGGTCAATAAGTCACGCATAGACCAGTTTGGGTCCTTTGCAATAGAAGATGGAGTTCAGTTCCCAGGTCCAAAAGAAGTAGTCATCCTCTAGGATGCCTACGCTTGTAACGAATTTTAACATAATCTGTGGCCTCACTATCGATACCGCTTCCAGTGTATCATGCCGTGCGGACCCTAAATGCTTACAGTGTAGTCTCACAAGAGAGCACAAGAGATGTTTCCCTGGTGCGGTGCCCTGCTCTAAACATTTTCTGCAATCTTCTCTATCAGCCAGCCCCATTCTGTGGGCCACCAGACAGTGACCAGTTAGTATTCCGAACATGTTTCTACAGTCTCTTCTATCGAGTGCCAATAGCAATTTTGTGTACTTTCGATCTACCGTTTTGCACATGACTTTTGCAGCATTGTACCCAGGTAGCTCTTTTCATCGTGTTTTGATTTTTCTTACCATGATTTTGTCGAGAGCATGGGTTTCCCAATGTTTGTCACGTTTTCGGATTTTAGTCTCACACTATTCTTGGCAATCTCGACCACTATTTCGTTGCTCTAGATACCTTTGTGGCCTGGCACCTAGTAGAAGTGAAGTTGCTTACTTCTGGCAACATTTTCTACTGCTGCCCTGCTTCCCAAGCGGGAATGGTTGTTTCGCCAGGGTAGAATCATAGGAAGAGCGGTTTGTTGGGAATGCAAAGAGGTGGTTAGTGTCATGCGGGGACTCATTTGAAGTTGAACATATATAGTTGGAGTCGATTCTGGATAAGTACGAGTTAAACCTTTCACAGTATAAAATTAAGTACCCAAGGTTCACCCTAGATTTTGTAGGCAACTCGAACTCATCGTTTGCAAGCAACAATTTAGCTGTCTTTGAAATCAACAGGCAGGCTCAGAATAGGTGTTGTTTCGACGAGTTTGGACCATAGGGAGATGGGAGTTAGATAAGTGGGAATCATTGCACGTGCAAAGAAATGGTTAGAGTCATGCGGGTACTCATTATCGTAGTTAATTTAAATTGTTGCAAAAACATGTTCAAAAGTCAGGAATCATATTTGAAATGACAGTCACTCCCACGAATGCCAAACTACACAAACAATAAGTCGCAACCATCTGGTAAGGCCGACACAACGTTGTTATTGTTGTTTATTTGATTTCTCAGCAGAAGAAAAGTGTGCGCCACTGCGCTGCCAACGTCACCTGAATCGGCATATTTCGGCGAATTGTTATTTGTGCCAGCTGTATGTGGACATGCAAACACACACATATAGAAAATAGGTATGCATGTATGCATGTTTACTTTTTGTTTGTGGCGTTGTTGCCAACGTGCTGCGCTGCGCTGTGCTGTCAGGTTTTGTTCTCGAACGAAATTTTATACCCCTCGTGTCGTTGAAAACTATGCGTTGACCCATGCGCTATGCGGCTATTGTTATTTCTGTTGTTGATTGTTGCTCTTACTGATTTTCTACTTGCTTTTTTGTTGTTGTTTTTGTATTCGAATTCAATTCGTTTTGAACATTCTTGCTATCTGCGCTGCGCCGTGCATTCGTGGTGTCGTTTAGCATTTCATACAAACATATTAGAGCGCTATCACACGAAGCAACTTTTGTTGCTAATTCTCGGGCGATTCTCTTTTGCTGTCGCTCAGTACCTTCACACGAGCAACTTGTGTTGCGTAACTCTGTTCGAGTTTTTTTATCATTCTCTTTCGCTTTACTTTAACCCATTGTCTACTCTTTACTTTAACCCATTGTTGTTTCTTTTTCCTTATAGGTATTTGGGCCGCTCTATCACATATATTAATCAGTTCTGTCAATTAAGAAATACATTTTATTTATAATTCAAAATTAAAACAAAGATTATATGACAGACTTTCACATACATATATCACCCTTTTCACTATCGTCTGAATCAACTTGTATGGCTTTCTCCATACATTTCACAATATCTTTAATTAATTCGATTTTTTTGTCATACTCCATTTTCTAAAATATTTATATTATATTATGTATATCTGTATATATATTTGCAAATTACTTACCAAAAGATGAAATTAAATTTTTTAAATATATTCAAAATATTAATTTCAAAAAATGTACGTAAATGCAACTATGTACTACGAAAGAAAGAACACGAATGCCGAAAAACGTCGCAGCGAACTGTTACGAATAAGAACACAAAGCGAGTTGCTGAACACTGGAAACTCGGCGCGATTCTCCTCTCCTCGTCGCCCCCTCGCCTATAAACCAAGAGTTGCCGCAACTAAAGTTGCCGTGTGTGATAAGGGTCTTAAAATACTTATATGTATGTATGTATATGTAAGTGGATATGTATGTATTTTTGTATTACACATTTTGTATGATGCGCTTTTTGGTCCGTCTTCTTTATTTGAGTTTTGTTTTTGTATAGATTCATCGGCGATGTCTATGACATCTTCGCTGGCCCCACGGACATACATATGTATGTACATACGGGTATACAGAAATTTGAACGAACTTACTGAAGATTTACATATGTATACATGTTTGTATATATGCATGTTTGCATGGAGATCGGTTAGAGTGGAGCAGATTTCGAGACAGCAATTGCTGCTGATTTAGAGCGTTGCAATTAAATTGATGAAGATTGATTGAAAATAGACAAATTAATTATTGAAATGGAATTGTGAAGAATTAAATGTACATATATTAGAAAGAATTAGATAATTCCACTGGTTAAGCCGCTTTCGTGGAGATTACATAAATCTAAGTTAGTCACATGCAAGTCAAGAAAACCTATGAGCACAATATTCTTTTTTTTTTTTTGATAATGAGTATTGTTGTTTTTACAAACAGGCCTGTTTACTGTGCGTTGCCAGATCACTACGAAATAAGTATGACCCTTTCAGCTTTCAGGCAAAACGCTGCACAAGTTCAATATCCTGTAAAACAATAACAACAACGTACGCAGACATAACAAGCCGCATCGAAGACCTACCGAGCGTCTTCTAGCTGCACGACTTGTCATACGGCTACCCAGTAATGAGTTGCTACAAATATATATTTTATTTATTGTAGTGCGTGTGGGCGTTGCAAAGTAGCAAAGCGTCAATAGCAACAACAAAACTCAAAAGTAATTTTTGGTTAGCGGCACACTGTTGCCTTTTATGCACATAACAAATTTTGAATAGCACACTTTTTTATAATTTTTCTTTTTTTTACGCTTCATTAAGTTAGCTGACCATATATGCAGACAGTTCACTTGATTTTTGTTAGGTTCGTTTCAGGCCATAATTCCTGCTTTTCTAGAAACACACACACACATACGCACACAAGCACCACCGAATTCCAACCAGCAGCACAAAGGAATATCTTTCATTCCGCTTTTGCACTCAAGTTTGTCTCCTTTTCTTACTCCTTCCACTGCTTTATATATATGTATATACGTCATTAATCACCTCCACTTGTGCCTTATATATTTATTTGAACATTAACATAAACACACACACATAAATTTTATGTAAATCACAGTGAACAAATTGAATAAATTTATTCTGAGAAATGCGAGTGTTAAATATTACTTTAGAATTACTTGTGCAGAAAAAAGCGACGGACGCAAACCGCGTTTACATACACCCGACGACAACGATGACAGACGACAAGTTGAATTCTTCTGGATTCTCTTTTGTTGGCATTTTTCTACTGCCCCATTGAAGATGCAGGGTTGCAAGTTGATACTGTGAAATTCAGTTGCAACAATGGTGTTATTGAGGAATTGTAGCGGCTAGCCTACATGTTGGCTTTCAAACTGTCCTGTTGGCTAACAAACTGTCGTGCTGGCATCAAAAAATCCATTGATGTGCGAATATCAATAACAAAAACAATGTTGTTTCTGAAAATCCCAAAGAAACTATTGTTTGGAATAGGATAATGCTTACTTGCGTGAGCAGATCAGTAAGAATTTTTTTTATTAATGATCAATAGAGAAATCTCAAACAAGTTTCTTCATCTACTGTGAATGACATTTTAATGTCAAGACTTAGTTAAGCTCAACACCTTAGCAATTAAAAGTACATTTTGGCCGCCACTGTTGTAACATAAGGTGTAGCAGAGGCTTGATTTTAGCAGTTTTAAATACAATTGATTTTATTGATTCCGCGGTAGAGAAGCTGGTTAACACCTTGTTTCAAGAAATCGTTCAACGCACACATCGCAAACACACTCTTCCCCACACACGAAAAAAGGGCTAGTGATCCAGAACAGACTCTAAGATATCCGCAGATTTCCCGTTTACCCCCGAAGGCCAACAACCAGCGACGGGCAAGCTTAAGACCAACAAATGGTCCGTCCCGGACAGGATCCCAGCAGAAATTCTGAAAATAATGGAAAATATTGAATACACAAGCCTGCCTCGAAGGCGTAATATTCCCTGAACCCTGGAAAAAGCAACGGCTGGTGCTAATCAGTAAGAGAAAAGTAGATCCCAACTTGCCTCACTCAACGTATAGCAGCTTTCGTTACATGTGGAGCTCTTGAGGCAATAACCTCCTGGCTATATGTGACAGACCATATCAATATGCAATATCATTTGTCCAGCTCCTATTGTAGGTTTTTCCTAATTTTTCCAATTGACCAACTTTAATGAGCATATTGTTTGTTGATTGTTCTTTAATATTACCAGCAACATTAAGATATGCTCTCTAGACACCTAGAAAATTGCTCAAAACGCTTGGTAGATCAGTGACGGTGGTCTTTGAAACGTAGTATGGACCTCCCTCTTCCTTTGTTATCATTAGTGGATAACGAATGAAATAATATCATAGCAGTCACAATCTTTTGATATTTTTAAAGGAGGGACGAAAGCAATGGATTTTTAAGCCCCCGTAACTAGAGAAAGCCTACCTTTACTGAGAACCAAAAATTCATTAGACCTGTTGCTTCATTTTTGGCCAAAAGGATCTTGCAATCAGATCTTATAAGTCAACAAATCCCCTTAAGGCCAATACAAAACTTGTTACGAGCTATATTTCTCATCTCACCAGCTCGGCGGGAATCCCTGTAACTAGAGAAAGCGTACCCTTACACCGACCCAAAAACTCTGCAGGAATCTTGTTACGCTTTTAGGCCAAATGGATCTTGCGACTGCGGTAATAATGGTTGGTCTAACTAATGGTCAAATGTAGCCCAAGCTCTCCCGAAGTCCTCGTAGAGAACGGAGTCCAGTTCCTATTACAAGTATATTGATAGCGAGGCCAGGGTGCCCTTTCTTGTTAGCTTTGCAATAACCTGCCTTTGATTAGTAACCTCGCACACGTACTAGCCTTATGACGAAGTTAATCGATGCTGTTACTAGCGAGATTAGACATTTTTGTACCCGCCTTGAACGCATGGTTAGTGAGTCCAAGGCTCCGCTTGAAAAATAGTTCAGTGGGCGGGAAACCTAAAACTAATGTTCACCAACCTTCCCCACGACCTTTTGAGATATCTTGGAAAGATCCGCTATGACGTCAAATCACAAGAAGATTCCTGAACATTCAGAGGCATTCCCATTTAGATACTCAGCTCCACAGAATCCGATAGCAAAAATGGCAACCTTTCCGGACACCGCTATATGCAGAATGACATCACTGCCATGTTTGCTGTGGACCTTAGTGTACCACTGATGAGTGTCGCCAGCTGAACGTCTAGCTTTATAAGCAATTGTAGTCTTTTCTAGTGCCCTCAACCGTACAAAGGCACGACTATGCCGTCGTAAGGCCAAAGAAATGAATAAATTACTACATCCAAATTGTGGATTGCATTGACTGATTTGTAAATCCGCAAAACGAAGCACAAAACCATTTGAATATACGATATTGTCTCATAGGAAAGACTAGAACCAACCGAAATAACTTCTTGTATTTCTAAGGTTGATCAGTCTACAGTTATTAAGCCATCATCGTCGGTTTTTTCAAAATATGAGCTGTCTATGGAATCAAAATATGAGCTGTCTATGGAATTTAGAGCTCTAGTTGAGTTCTTGGAGCCAAGACGACTTGTCGACCTTAATTAGGTTGGGAAAACTCAAGGAAAGAAACCAGTAAGTATATTTGCTATTAGGCTAACCAGAAGATCCTTCCTGGTGGTTCAGAAGGCCTGGAATCGACGGGGTCTTATAATTTACTAACTGATTCCAGAATTGCACAAGTCAATCCTCTCCGCTAAGAGTTCGTGAAATTGCGTAGTACGACCCCAATAAGTGCGTGCTGTCACTCTAATCAGTTATATGATCGGTCATGTTTACAAGCGAAAATAAAAATAGCTGTCAACAACTGTCAACGGTGAAAAACGGTACCACTAATTAGCCAATACTCATATCTAACAATCATTCCAAAGCACGAAAACGCTATTATTACAACAAATAGACATTTCGTTAGTTGAACCGTTACTCAGCGAACGCCGGTCGGCCACACTGTCTGCCATTTCTAAGGTCCAACTGTTCCGCGAATAACAATAGCCAATGAGCTCACACAATTCCTTTCCATTTGGCCCAAATGTTTCATTAAATGTTGTCGCTTTGTTGTTGTTGCGGGTGTCAGTTGGCAATAGGCACGCGCCGACGCAGTTACGCCCACGTAAAAAATACAATAAAAACAAAAAAAAAATTAAAAAGGATATGTGAGCATTTCAAGTGGGTAGCAGAAAAGCAGGCTAATCAACAAAAAGGACACGCCAGGACATGCCAACCAAAGCCAAACAAATACAAACATAAAATAAAATAAAAATGGGATACGATTGTGGCTTGTTGTGTGTTGCTTCCAGGAATTATGCGCCTAAGAGTTCAATATCCTGCGGCAGTGTTTCATGTGTGGCTTGTGGAAACGAACTGTGAGCTGAATTGAAAGCAGTCGAAGAGCCGTCTCCGTACTTTATACGTGGATTTAATTACTGCTGCTTTTGGCAGTCTTTCACCTACGCATGCTACGAAGACTGCACGTCGTCGAGATCACTAATGCAGCGCCAGTTCAGGCTTGAAAAGGCTACTAAAAATTTTATTTTTCTTTCAGTTATTTTTTCGGTTACAGTATTTCGTAGCTGTAATAATTTTCAACATTGCACGCTGTCTATATTTAGCATTTGTTTCGGTGGGGGAGGACGCGCCGGAGGGTTGTTTTGTCTGACTTCGGTACTTCATTTATTCTTATTGACTCATTTATTATGCGTGCCAACAGGACAATCCCTTCGTGGGCAGAATAGTTTCGGTGAATAACAGCTGCGCCGGCGTACACTATACGTCATTAGAGTGGCGATTGAAAATTAAATATTCGAAAAGTGTTCTGCGCACTGATGAAGTATGCGCATGTGTTGCTAACGTACCCACTAGGAAATGTATTTATATAATAATTTCCAGGTTTTTCTCAAAGATAAAATTTGGTTAATTTAACAGTTTGGACTCTTGTCAGGAGCAGAAAAAATGTTCAATACTTTAAGGATGGTCCTTTTATTAGGATCAAATTTCCCTATGCTTAGTATCCAAACCTTCTGTAGGTAGCTGCTTAGGCCAACCAAAGTATCGAGTTGTCTTCTGCTAAGGACTGACAACTGCAAGGTTAATGATCTTTAAAGAAAAAATGCGGTGGTCTGCCGGAAAATGATCTTTACTGTTTATAACAGACTGACTGGTTCTCGCCAGGTCCTTTAGATCTCGATCTCAGATCTCAGATGGACGCAAGCCATTTTTTGTTACAGAAATTTTATGAACAATAACAATTTTAAGGGTTTAACAAAGACCAATAATCAGGAACCTGAGCTTTAAGTACTAGACCATTGGAGTCAGACCCGGTCTCAAAACGACTTATGCTACCATACCGACCTTGTTAATAAACTCGGGCTAATTTGGCAATGCGACAGAGAAAGCAATATCTTGCGGAAGAAAACTCAACGTTTTCGTTCCCCAGTAGAGAAGGGTGAACCAAAGATTCTGTGAACGACAGTGCCAACATAGAAATCTACATATTTACTGATGGATCAAAGGGTGAAATAGGAACTGGAGCGCGCTTCTTGGATGAAGATAGAGATGGAGAAATTCGTTTATCAATAGTTTTGTGAACGATAGTTCTAATGCAGAAATCTTCATATTCACCGATGGATCAAGGGTTGAAATAGGAACAAAATAGGGCTTCTTTTTTAGTAATCCATACACAGAAGTTAGCTTCAAACTAAGTGTCGTTTAGGCCGAACTTGTGGGCATAATAAAATGTATCAAGTGAGCTTCTGCTCTAACCAGCAAGTCCATAAATCTTTTAGTGTTTGACCAAGCGGCAAATAAGGCTATTCGTAGCGCAAATACCTGTACTAAGTCTCACTGCGTTAAGTTATGCAAGCAGCAATAACTAGACTTTCAATAGGTTAATATCAACTGGTTAGCCAGTCATATAGGAATAGAAGGAAATGAAAAACAAACGAGTTGGCCTGCGGAAGACACAATTTTCCTGAGCTGCCGCAGGCCATTCAGCGCCTTCAAGAATTGTTTGAAGCAATGGACTCCAGAGGAAAAGCTCAGGTCTTGGAGCATTAGCAACATAACGCATTCTACAAAGTTGCTTTGGGGTAGTGTTGATGATGAACAGACCAAGAAGCTCGTATTTCTAACATAACATTGTGGCGGTCATCACATGGCACTTACCCTTAAGATCACACCTTTAGAAAATGGGAACTGTGGGTTCGGCGGAATGCAGAGCATATACAGAGAATGATTAGTCGCTGGAACCCTATCTATGCGAATGCCCAGCCTTCAGCCGGATGAGACGGGACATATTCCACGGCTCCCAAACCTCCAATAAAGTTCTATCGAGCGTACTGTGAGAAAGTTTAAAGACCTTTGCCAACAAACTGATTGTGCTTTATCAGTGTGGCTTTGGGAAAAGAGGACCGGCACGCAACACTTCTTCGTCGAAAAGCTGCTTTTGACAGCACGAAAAGGAATTAAGAGACATTGGCTACGCTACCTAGGTCATGTGATCCGAATGTATGAAAACACTTCCGCTCTGAGAGTATTCGATCATTACCCGCCGGGGGAAGCAGAGGAAGATCTCCACTCCGTTGGAAAGACCAGGTGAAGAAGGACCTGGATGCGCTTGTAATCTTCAATTAGCATCAAACATCGAAAAGGAAGAACGACTGTTCAATAAAGAAGAAGAAGAATCTTTGAGTAGGAACGAATGATTCCACAGCATCACAGTATAGAGAACGATAAACTATTAATACAAACCCAAATCCGATTTCTCAACAAAAGTCATATTTACACCCACACAATTAGAACATTACCGAGGCGACAAAGAAAGGAAGTGCCTGAAACGAATCGACAAAGAACATTACGACGGAAAAGAGCGACAACTAAAAATAAATTGCTTAAACAAAACAAATTAAGGATGCGGAAACGTTGTAAGAGCTGTGTTTGCGTTATTTATGTCGACGAAGACAAAAGGCAACGGCCGCACTTGAAAAATTGAGCTAAAATTAGTGGCCGCAGAGTCAGACAATGCGCAATATTGCCTGCAATCGATGTAAGTAGGTGAGTTGTAACGAGGAACGGCAGATGAGCACAACAAACAATAAACACAAAACTATTACGAGGGCGATAAGAAGAGTGAAGAGGTGTGAGTGCATGTGGGTTTCAAATGGAAGCTGAAAGATGAGCTGAGTCAGCGATGAACGCACGACTAAGGCACGAGCCGGTAGTGCAAACATTTTTATTGTTGCCACAGGAAGGACGTGTGTGCGCGCTGGTGTTTTTGCTGCCGAAGGATGTGCAGCTTGCTTTGTATGCGGGTGCTGTGGCAACAAGCAACTGCTGCGCCTACGCCTCCGACGGCTGTGCTGACGGATCGCCGCAAATGATGATGAGCCTGTTCGTTTGGCTGTCATTTCTTCACTGTCGAATTTTTGTAGGTTTCACTTTGGTTTTGTTGTACTGCGAGCGTGATCGCTCAATATTGCATAGATCAAGTCTAGTTTTGGCATTTCAACATGGACATGAATTAAACAGCAGGATCGTGTTCATTGCTGACTGATTGAGCGGCTGTTAACCGGTGGCCGGCGCTTTGCGGCGCGTGTTCGATTTTTGCGCATATGGCAGATACATACTACTTTCCGAACCTTTATGGATGTTGAGGGTGATTGTCCTGTCTGCTATGCAGTCGCTATGCATTAGTGTGCCACTATGAATTAGTTTTGTAGTTTTGAGTGCGGGAAGATGTAAACTGCAAGCGACGTTGCAGCAGCATTTCAAATTCAATTCAGGCATGTGGCATGCAGCAGCTGTTGCTATTACTTAGCTGTGGCGTATGCTATATTTATTTCCATTGCATGCCACATATGACACTACATCAGGACAGACATATATACGAGCATAACTAAAATTTCTAGTTAGTCACGTTGAAAAATTTCGTAAAATGCTTTCCAAGCTCGGTTTTGAGGGTGATTATGCTAATTTTTAGTCATTTGAATATTTATTATGTCTGCTTTTGTGGTGTTACGCCACCAACAGCTGACGTCTGTCTATAAATACACGCCGCATTTTAGCCTTTTGTGCGGCAAGCATCAACAACTAGCCGCAAGTACATGCCACAGCACGCGATAAAGCACCACCGAATTGCAATATGTGTCCTTGCAGGTCCTAATATATGCGCATATATATATATGTATGTATATCGCGTAGTCCATTAATGTATTAGCCACCACACCTACACGCCCCGGTCTGAACTGTGGCTTGCTGCTGATAAGCGCTCACGTGCTACGCTTATCAACCGAACACGATCAGCGCTCGTAGACAAAGTTCATATATCTATAGTCTATAGACGAATATCTTTTAGTGGCTGTCAAATGACCATGGCATGGCATTTAATTGAAATTCATTTGGCACATAGACGCATATGGCAAGCATATAAGCCGTCTTAATGATATACAGTTATGTATTCGTATTTAGAATTTTAAAATTTTTGAGTCACTTTACAGTCAGAAGGTACAGTTGTACTTTTGGGAAAGTTGAACGTTTATACTGCTGTGCCCAATAAAAATAATAATGATAAATATTTATTTTGAAAATTCTTTATTTATTCTTCCAAATCAATTTCATCCCCTTCGAAGTAATCCCCTCCCGATGCAATGCACTTATGCCAACGAATTTTCCAATCTTCGAAATACTGGTTCTAGTCACTTTCCGGGATGGCCTTCAGTTCCGTCTTCGCTGCGGCTTGAATCTCCTCTATCGTATAAAAACGGTGTCCCCGGAGCGGTCTTTTGAGCTTGGTGAACAGCCAGAAGTCGCACGGCGCCAGATCAGGTGAATACGGTGGTTGCGGAACGATATGGGTTGAGTTTTTGGCGAAATGATCACGAATTACGAGGGCAGTATGGGATGGTGCATTATCGTGGTGTAAAAATCAAGAATTGTCTTTCCACAATTCCGGGCTTTTTAGGCGGATAGCGTTACGCAAACGACGCATAACGTTCAAATAATATTCCTTGTTGACTGTTTGACCGGTTGGAAGGAATTCATAATGCACAACACCACGATAATCGAAGAAAACAGTAAATATGACCTTAATTTTTGAGCGACTTTGGCGCGATTTTTTTAGTCTCGGCTCTTTTTTGGCACGATATTCGCTCGATTGTTCGATTGTTTCGGGGTCGTAAGCATAGATCCAAGTCTCATCACCAGTTATAATGCATTTCATGACACCCTGGTAGTCAGAAAGCATCGTTTCACACACTTCAACGCGACGACTTTTTTTCAAAAAATTCAATGTTTTCGGTACCAGTCGAGATTTGACGCGCTTGAGGCCCAAAACATCCTTCAAAATGATATTGGTTGAGCCTTTCGTTATGCCAACTTCATCAGCAAGGTCTCTAATTGTTAATCGACGGTTTTTCAACAGCAAATCTTTGATTTGTTGAACGTGAGCTTCGTCGGTTGAGGTTGATGGTCACCCTGGACGCTCTTCGTCTTCGAGACGTTCACGGCCCGCTTGGAATTCACTATACCACTTGTAAACATTTTTTTTAGACATAGTCTCATCACCAAAGGCTTTCTGCACCATCCTCAACTTATCCGCAGCAGAAAATTGATTCCGTGAACAAAATTTAATGCAAATTCTTTGCTCAACAAATTTCGACATCGCAAAAAACGAAAAACTCACTTTTAGCAGCTCACAAAACGACACGTATCTCAACCACTAATGAATATTTTGACATGAAATTTGACATAAATGTGACTGACAGTACTACCAAGCTAAAAAAAAATAATTCTCCAAATTCTTCGACGCGCGCAGTTTAAATTCAAATGTCACCTTTTGTAATATATTTATACTTTTATATGAATATGTTTATATCTTCTTCTTCTTTTTTTGGCGTACACTGCTTACGCGGCTATAGCCGATTTTACAGCAGCGCGCCAGTTCTTCCTTTTCGCTGTTTGGCGCCAATTGGAGATTCCGAGTGTAGCCACCTCCACCTGGTCTTTCCAACGGAGTGGAGGTCTTCCTCTGCTTTGAAACGAAAGCGCGACGTCATATATTTCAAACTCATACTGTCATCCATCCGGACACAATAGTCGTTTCCAACGCGTGAAGGACTAAACATCTCGCGAAGCACTTTTCTCTTGAACAGTCCAAGCGCCAAATATTACTTTCTGATATCGTCCATGCTTCAACGGCATACAGAATGTCGGACACTCTGAGTATTTGTTTTGTCTGTTGAGAGGTGGCTCTACATCTTAATCAGCCCTAATAGAAGTTTTTCGAAATTTTTATATTTCAAGGAATATACAGACTGGCATTATTTTTACTGTCGATGTCTGTACCTCCTTTACTGCTTCACAAATACAGTTCCCAACTACCAACTGCATTTATTTCGACTTGTACTCATTAAACCATTTTGACAGATTCTCACCCGATAGCCGCATAAGGTTTCGGAGGCATCTTGCTTGGTCGTTGTCATAAACAAACAGCTGTACAGAATGATAAAATATCGAGCCAGCCTGATGAACACTTACTCTGCGTAAAGTATCCTCCTTATTCCAGGTTGCAGAGCTCACAATAAAAGGATTCGACTTGATTGAGATTCACTCTTGGCTCTGGTCACGATCATTCTTCAGATGTACATATGTATATTATTTCTCAGGTACACTAAACTCACACACTGTGTCAATCACACGATAAATTACCGGGCTATCTAAGGCCCGTGTTATCAACGAAGAGATGACGGGTGTCGGCTTTATAGTCCTGAGTATTTTCTAGGAGATGGCGCAGTCAGAATATGTGATCAATGGTGAAACGATCACGTCTAAAATAGCTCGGCAGTATCTGGTGCACGATGGGCACCGGCATTATGAACTGAGATAAGCTGCCTATCAACAAATCTCTGCCGACCTTGCATTGTTTCGCAGGAAGACCATCTTTGTTATACTTAAGTCGCTGTATAGTGGTGCGAACTTCGTTATGGCTTGGTCTCTGTAATAAAATACCATCATTCTTCATTCTTAATACTTACAACATACTCCTAAAACTGTCCAGTAATGACTTCAAAACTGAAGTTTTAAAACTTTCAAATGGCTAGCACAAAGTCCGGACCTTAACCTAATAGAAAATTTGTGAACATATAGTAAGCAGGCCTGGTACAGACCCTATAATTGCGGCAAGATGAACTTTGCTCAGAGCAAGTAGTTCAGTAGATCTCTTGTGCTCTCTTCTAGGCCGGAAGGGCGAGTCACACAGGAACTGTTTGTCGATAAGCGCCTGTTAAGCGCACGCGGGGTCCATTGGCCCAGTGTTAGAACGCTAGACAGCAATTGAAATCCAACTCGGTTCCATTTCGATGTGAATGCTGCCTCCTCTGGTTTGCTCATCGGCTTTGCAGTTGCTAGCGACCTAACACCCAAACATGCCTGATGATGAAGTAGCTTCATGCTATTTCTCGTGATCCTTGACTAACTTTGTTGCCATTTCTTTTGCATGGTCTCCACGGGCACGTTTGGAGAAGTAAAGACGCTGAACCCAATATTCGACGGGGTTCAAGCATAAATCGGCCGATACTGCTGCAATTTTACGTTCCATATTCGTACGAAGTTTATCAGCTCATAGACTTATGTAGCCCCACAGGAAATAGTCTAACGGCGTCAAATCGCATGACCGAAGTAGCCAAATGACTGGGGTATTTCATGAGCCGTTCACGTTTACCAAACTTGGTTTTCAATAAATCGAATGACATTCGCTGTGCCGTCCTGTTGGAAGCACATATTGTCCAAGTGCATATCATCCAATTCGGGCCAAAAATATTTGGTTATCATTGAACGTTAGCGATTCCCATTTACAGTAACGTGGCGGCCTTGATCATCACGGAATAACTACGGCCCAATGAACCGCACCAAACCGTATTCTTTTCGGAATGCAATGGTGACTCATGGAGTACGTGTGGATTGCTGCCTGACCAATAACGCATATTTTGCTTATTGACAGAGCCATTCAGCCAGAAATGAACCTCATCGCTGATTGTTGCTCAGTTCAATTCACGAACATATGACGATTATGGTAGTCAAGCGGTTTCCGTTTTTAATCTTGTAAGAATATAGGCCAAAATCTTTACGCAAAATTCGCCACAACGACGTCACAGAAATGTCCAACCCTTGAGAACGACGTGTGAAAGACTGATTTGGGTCTTCTTCAATAGATGCGCTAGCTGCAGCAATATTCTCGACATTACGGGTACTTCTTTGTCAGACTGGTACGGGAACATTTTGTATTGCGCCGGTGGATTCAAATTTTTCCACTAGACGCTCAGTTGTATATCTGACAAGACGATTAGGACGACCTTAAATTGGACACAGCGATCTTAAAGTTGAGGCCACTGGCTCGACATTGTTGGGTCGTAAATCTTTCCATGTTCAAATGGCAAACCTTACTGAAGAGAAATGTCAAAAGAGCATGAAAAAATATGATGTCGTTTGCTGTTTTATCGGTCTACTTTTTTATTTTCCCTATTGAATAAACTTCTAAATGAAATGAATAGATCAAGTTAAGGAACAATCTGAGTGTTGAGAATAAATCACCTTCATTTCTTCTTTAAGCTTTTGAGGTATCAATTCAGTGAGTAAGTGGGAAATTAAATTATGAATTCAGCTTAGGATCACGATAAAAGTTTTTTTGATGGATCACATTTAGAGACCGGAGATTTCAAAATTGAAAAAATTCAATTTATGTTAGATATCCAATAATCTAAAAAAATATTAAGGGGGTATTCTAGTCTAGAAGCATGAATTACAGGTAATTTTAAAAGTGTCGTAAAAAAAGGCATTTAATGTTTTTACTATCCATTTTTATTTGTTAATTTTAGAAGAGTAGAGAAAAAAATTAGAAACTAAAAAAAAATATAAAATTTCAAAAATTATGAGCTGACGAAGCGGGGGGTCTCTAAAAATGTCCACGTGACCATACCCATGATTTCAATGCTCCTAGTTATCTGAAACCAAATAGAAAAAAAGTTTATTAATCTAGAATAATGTCGCAATGGCCGGAACTACGGAAAAGTGGGAAAAAAAATTTTCGCAAAATGGCGACTGCCTAAAAAAAAGTTTTTTTGGATCACTTTTTCTGACTATTTCGAATTTTTCAAAAATAATAAAAATAAAAATTTTGGGGATGGAGCTAGTTCCATTCATAGACAAGCCTATAAAGAAGACTCTATAAAAATTTCAAGTAAATCGGTCCAGTTGAACCTGAGAAATCGTGGGTATCGTTCCGAAAAAGTCAGTTTTGAGAAAAACGCGTTTAAAGTTTCGCGTTCCGGTCGAACCAGTTTGGATGCCGGGTCAGAAAAATGCCTATATCTCCGAAAATAATTTGAATTTTGAAAAATCCTCTTGTACACATATTCTTGAATAGTTAAACTTTGAAAATAAAAAAAAAATCGTTTTTTTTTTTAAATCTCTAGACTAGAATACCGCCTTAATTTCTGTATTGAACTAAGCTTGGACTTTAACATTGGATAGAAAGCTGAAGACAAAATTATTCAAGATTTTTTCCGATAAGTTTGCAATGTTTGTCTAAATTATTTTTATTACAATTACATATAAAAAACTATACCTTCGAACAGATGTTGTCCAAATATAAACGGTGTTTGAAATTATTATTTTTTCACTGGTGAAATTAATTACTTCACGTAGCTCCAGATGCAGAAACCAATTCAGGATACCTTCGAAGAGATGTTGGCCAAATATAAACGAAGTTCAAAATTATTATTTTTTCACTGCTGAAATTAGATTAAACTTCAGGTAGGTCCAGATTTGCATAAAAATTATTAATTGCCCAACAGCTGTGACAAAAAAGACTGACACAAAATAATTAAGAACTCATTAAGCTGATCCAAAGCAAGAGAAACTCAACTAAAAATTGAAAGGGTGAAGATAAAAGGATATTTTGCATACAAAAAACGGCGACTGCAGATGAAAATATTTATGTTTACGAAAATATTTATCAACACGACGGTGACAAATGACAAATGGAAAACGTATGCAAATACGGGTTTGAGGGGAAAGTAAGAACGTCTGGCGGCCTCACAGCATTTGCATGAGGCTTTATAGTTATGTATGCAGATTTGTGATCGCAGCAAACTCAAAATCAATGACAAATATTAAATTTCAATGCGGGAAAGCAGGCAAATTTTCAAAATCAAATGACAAAAAATGCTGAAAATTCTCACTGAGCCACGGCGACGGCATGCAAATGCGATTCGGACGTTACAGCGAGTACGCGCACACAGTTTTCAGTATCGGTTGCGACGAATTGGAAACTGAAGTGCAGGATCATTAATAACAAACGCAATATTTACAAAACAAACGTGTCGCATTGTCTGTATTTTTCGAATGGCTGCAACAAAATGCAGGAGAATTAAAAAAAAAAAAAAAAAAAAAAAAAAAACGAAGGAAAACACGTACGCGCACACACATACATACATAGGTAGAGTTGCTGAAAAAAGGCTAACGAAAAGCAAGGATGCGTCCCGAATGTCAAGCAGAAAGGTGTGATAGTGCCGTTGGCCCATAAATTAAGCATAAATGAAAGAAAAGAAAGTGCGCGCACACACACATATACATATATGTATACAGACAATTACGCACAAGCGCGACATGCCATTCTGGGAAGTCACTGCGCAAGCGCGCACATGCATACATATTCATTAACATAAGTGGGACAATCACAGAGATTACAACTCAATTTCGACTTTTGCATAGCTAAGCGCGTGTGTCAGCGCCGCACCCCTTTACCCGTGCGTCCGCTTGCCAGCTTACCTCTGGCAGCTTGTCACCGCGCTTACAAATTACCATTTTTCGGACATTAATCTTTTACATGGCCAGCTGTTTCGAGTGTGTCCTGGCGGCGCACAAACACACACACATGCATACATTCTTAGATACACACACACACACACATGAAGAAGCTAGAAATGTACTATTGGCGCGTCTATTCGTGAGGAAAATCCTTTTATTCGCTTACGTACTCGAGTTGCTGGTTGTAATGCGTAATGCGGCGCATTGTCAATCCCTTCCACCGCGCGCCTGTCCTGCGCAGCGTTTTGTACTTGCTGCTGTTATTTCGCTAATGCTTTCGCTGCTTTCTTGTACTATGTGTTTTCCCATTGCACATTTGCATTTCACCGAAATTGCTTTTCGGAAAAAATCCATCTGCATACAAGTCCTGCGGCGTAACCCCGTTTTCGCTGTCTTACCTACGGTTTTTCTTTTGTTTTCTGTGTGTGTTATCCGCTGTTGTTTATTCCGCGCGCGTTGTCATTCGAGGATGTGCACTTCTTTACACGTTTTGTCACTGCGTGCCCATTTAACTTCTTCATTGACTCTTGCGCTCATTGTCGCTGTTTCACACCTTTTGCCGGCGACGCCTTCCTCTTGTACCGTGCTTGACGTTTCCTCGGGCGATTGCTTTACTTTTTCTTGGCATACAAAGTAGTTTGTGTTGTTGTTACTTTTATTTCAATTGTTGAGAATTGTTGTTGTTTAACATAGCTTTTCTTCCACTACAGCAGTTATTGTTTGACTTTTTTCACTCAACTGAATTTATACAAATATTTTGATTGAGTTTGTGGGATTGAAAAAGTAGATGAAAGCATTTTGCAGATAAAATCATAGTTCCCAATTATTGTCTTGACACCATTACATTCTCTTCTTTATTAGTTAAGACACCGCTTACTCGGTTATAGACGAGTTTACTATAAGAGCCCTGGAGTCAATTGGAGATTTCAAGAGTAGCCAGATCCTTCACCACCTAGTCTTTCCAACGAGTCGGAAGGTTTCCTCTTCCTCTCCTTCTCTCGGCAGGTACTGCGTCGAACACTCAGAGCTGAAGTGTTTTTATCCACTCAGACAACATAACCTAGCCAGCGTAGCCGCTTTCTTTTAATGCGCTGAATTATGTCAATATCGTCATATATCTCGTACAGCTCATCTTTCCATCGACTGCGGTATTCGCCGTTGCCAATGCGCAAGGAACTATAAATTTTCCGCAGAACCTCTCTCTCGAAAACTCGTAACGTCGACTCATCAGATCTGTTCATCATCCAGTTCTCTGAACCATATAGCAGAACTGAGATCATGAGTGACTTGTAGAATTTGGTCTTGGTGCGTCGAGAGAGGTCTGTATTTCTCAATTGCCACTGCTCGTCGTTTAAAAAGAAGCTGGCGAAAGAAAAGATCAATTGAAAAAATTCTTACATTTGGATTTTTCAAAGTGATCCGGGTCGAGTAAAAGTCCCTTACTTGTTTTCAAAATCCGATCCAAACAGGATTACACTACCGATCCGATTGCCACTACCTCTAGTCCAAAATCAATTAAATGGTGTCAGAAAATACTTCTTCTTCTTCCAAATTGACGTTGTAACAACCTCAGTGACTCGGTCAAGTCAACCATAACGGTTTAGTCATTTCTACACTTCCCAAGTTCGGCAGCTACTCGAAAACAAAAGAATTCCTGTAGTCAGCTAATGCCAATGACGATGCCTCCATTTACCCTTGCTATCAGTAAATATTTGAAGCTCCACTGCTCTTATTTCGCTACCATTTCACCGATATGCCATAGCAAACGAAGCCTCTTAGTCATGAAGTTCGAATAACTTACATTGCCATAAACTTTACAAAGAATTGATTAAACGAACACTCTAAGACCCGTTTAATCGGATGTGGTTGACTACCGTTGCATGTTTTGGGAGACCGTTGGAGAGCTTATAAAATATAATCTTTGTTCGTCAAGGAGACGTTAATTCCCAAATTTCTAATCAGGTTACTGCCCATTGCGACTTCGGTGGATCATTACTTGGATATGTTCGAGTAGTTCCATTACAAACCGCCGCCTCTTTGAGCTGTGAGCTCAGGCGTTCTAAAAGTTCACATCTTCGACTCTACTACACAAATAAAAAATGTGATTATGATAGTTTAGCCAGGTAGGTTAATGACCAGTTTTGGTTATTTTGCGACATAGTTGGATTATTTACGAGGTCCATCCTTTGGGTTGCCTACGTTTGACGTGAATTTAAACAGACTATGTGGCCTCACTAACGATATCTTTTCCAGTGATTCATACCGTAAGGTCCTCAAATTCTTGAAGCCTAGTTTTGCCAATTCGGGCCAAGCGCTCAAGAGAAAGTCCATTGTTTCCCTGGTGTTTTGCTATTGACGTTTCCTGCCGTATGTCAGTAATATTTTGCAGGCGTGTGGCGCCACCATTCTTGGACCAGTGAGCATTTCAATCATGTTCCTATAGTCCCTTCTATCGAGTGTCAGTAGGAACTTTGTATATTTCAGTTCTACGGTTTTACATATGTATTACTTTTACAGTTTTGCACCCAGGTCGATCAAACCATCTCATTTTGATTGTCCTTGCCATCTTTCTGTCCAGATCGTTGTATAGACCAAGAGTGAACTTTCCAATGTTGATCACTTGATCATGTTTTCGGCTGACAGTTGTACACCAGCCTTGGTAATCTCGTCCACTACCTCATTTCCCTCAATGCCTTTGTGGCCTGGCACCCAGTAGAAATGAAGTCGCTTGGTTCTGGCGACAGAAATTACTTGCGAAATGCGAAACAAGCCATGATTCTTAGCTGTCCACGTATTATATATTTTGACTCTGGAGTTGTCTGCTTATATATTATATTAGCGGCCAGCTCCATCGCTTTCCCAATGGAAAAGTCCTCCGCTTGTTATATACCACAGTGCTCCGCTAACTTAAAATGCTGTCTTTTGCCTAACTCTGGAAAGTGTGGTTATTCCTCGAGGACAACTTTAGACAAGTTTCGCATCTTGTTAGATATTGGATATTGCGAGGGCTTTAAAAAATTTGAGGGAGCTACATATGAAATACTTTAATTTTGTTTAGAATAAGTCACGTTAAGGAGCTATGACAGAGCTACAGTGAATCTTTCCCGAGATTAGTAATATTTTGGAGGGTAACGGAATCGGTCTTTCGGTACTTGGAATTTTTTTGCCTTGGTGATTGGTCATATGTATGTTAAACAAAGTATTATAAGTCCGTTTGCCTATATCCGTCTCAAAGTCGAACTCACACCGCTTCATTGTTAAGCTATTAGACCAGTGAAACACACAGCTTATCATATTTAAAATTAATATTTATTTATTAATATATTTATACTTAATTACTAGCTTCATGATTGCTCATTCCTGCGGATCTTCGCTTATAGGCGTGAACTCGGGCAGGTAAATTGGAGGTAAACGCAGATCCGGTGGAGGAGCGGCCCAATTCTGTGTGCGCGGAAAAGACTGAAAAGAAAACAAAGAAAATTTTGCATATTTAAGAACTGCTACACAGCACAGTTGTCATTATTAGGGCGCAGATACTTTCTTAGCCAGACGGTGTAAAATTATAAAAGACTGCTGCGAAGCAAGCAAAAAATGAGCGCATTTAAATAAGCCGCATAAAAAACAAGATTTCAATAAATTAAAATAAATCTTATTTAATTAAAACAAACAAGTTTCGCTTGATTACTCAGCGGTCCGGTCCGTTAGCACACTTCTAACAACCGGTACTTACACCGTGCCCGATAACTGCAGCTTGTAGAATTTGCATGCATGCCGCCGATAAGATAAAGCAGATGGCAAGCAGATAAGCGAGAAAGCGCAACATTTCGCACACTTTGTTGCTGTTTTCTTCGTCTGCTTTGTCGTCTTTGAAGTGTAAGTGGAGCAGTCTAGTTGGTAATTGTGCGTCTGCCGTTGGCGCTTGGCCGATGCTCGCTTGGAAAGTGATGCCTGGCGGCTGATGGCGCACGTTTTAAATATTGGTCAAACGCTAACAAGCCGCCACTTTTGCTGACGTTGACCGCTTGCTCAAAGTAATTAATTGCTTCCAAGGTGTGAATGGTCTGAAACAGTAATTGCGGTCATAATTTATGGAAGGAATGTTGAGGTGTATGCAAAAAATACGATAAACTGTCGCACTCAAATTTGAACTTAAATTTAAATATACTGTTCTTTAAGGCGGCATTGTTTTATGAAAGGTTGTGCAAAGGCGGTGAGGCAAAGGCGGTGAGTTTGTATTACAAGCATTTTGATGTGTTCAGATTTTGATGACTTGGTGGACGATTAGCTTCCATTAATCTTGTTATATCTACGCTTATACGCAGATGATTTAACTCTCTTTGTTACCAGAAAATTTTAGGGTTTCTGAGGCCAATATTTACACAAGTCTTAAAATTATTCGCTTCTTAATTGGCAAAGACACCTCTTGCCAATTGGAGATGCCAAGTATAGACAGACAGGCCATAGGGAGCGGGTTGTCAGATGTGTAGAATTAGCTAGGCATGCAAATAGGTGGCTAGAGTCATGCGGGGACTCATTGCTCGCTCGTATATTTGATATGTCGGGGTCGATTCTGGATAAGTATGTAGTTACAGTATTCAGCTCCTCGTCTGTAATAGGTGGTGGTTTGACTAGAAGTACGCCATTCACTAAGATGGAGTCGGTGAAGGTGTTTATGGCTCAACTGTGAATTGTATATGCCTGAAGATAGAATATGTCTGAAGATAGTTTCGTCGTGGGTAAGAAAAGAGCTATTGAAGTACCTAAGAGGCGGTTCCGCGTCAAGAAGCCGACTACAGGGATGGTTTCTACGAAAACATCCCAACAGAAATTGCTCGGAGAGGGGTTCATTATGCTCGATAACTGGGAGCATACGGGTCTCAATGTGTGGATGTTCGAACGGAGACTTCAAGAGACATCCCGTTATAATCCGGAGTGCAGTGTTCACGCATATCTGAAGCTTCCTTGTTTGCGTTTAACTATTTCACTATAGCCCATGAACAATCTCGACATTTATCACGCTAAATGCTGTGTTGGTGCTGTGTACTGTACGGAAGCCCTACTGGTTTGCTAGACTAAGGTGGTGAGTGAAACTGTGGAGTAGCAAGGCCTCAAGTGTCTTCACTACTGGACAAAGAAAAGTTTTCGGGCGATAGGACTGCTATTTTTCGGTGGGTTTCCCAGGTTTCGGGACCACTCTTCCGGTTTTCCACACATCGGGTATTTGAAGAGGGGTCAGCGGCAAGTTGAGGACCTTGGTGAGGAAGGTTACTCCGGTTGAGCTTAGGAGCTTTAGTATCAGGATGTTTGTTCCATCAGCGCCAAGGGATTTAGAGAATTTTGTTTTATTGAAGACACTCCTAACCTCCTTATCGGTGAAAGTAAGTGGTGCGCAGTTTGGCTTTGTGTCCCTTCGGTAAATTGTGAATTGCTGGCTAAATAAACTCGGGCACTCCAACAAAAATTACCCTTGGCCGGATGAAATCCGGGTCAGTTCCGGTAACGTAGAACCGGCTGTCGTAGGAATTGTTTTTCTTTAGTTTTGATGGGGTTGTCAAGAATCATCTAGTATGAGCTGCCTCCCTATGACCAAACTCTTAATTTGGACTTGTATATACAATTTATGAGATCCTCTGATGGAATAAATCACCCAGAACCAGTCAGTTTGGGTTAATAGGGTAGAATTGTGTTTCAGTAGCACAACATTAGGTCATGTACATTAATAGCGACTCGTCAGAAGCTCGTGGAGCTTGGTAAGAAGGTTCTAATGCATCCACCTTATAGTCCGAACATCTTTTGTTTTTTACAAAATAGTATTTTAATTTTGAATACTCGATTAAATTTATTTTATTTCACATTAGCTCATAGACGATGTAACTGTTTTCCTCGAGCCAATTTAATGGATGATGCGGTAGGTGCGCTTTCTTAATTTTTGTGATTTTTCTTCCCTTCCCATACTATTTCCATGAGTTCGCCGCCAGAAAAAAAAAATATCAAATGACCATTAGTCAAGATTACCAAAATAAACCGTTAAAGTTGACAGTTACTTCGTCATAAGTTAAGAATATTTTAATTTATGACAACAGAGAGAGCGACTGAGTGTGAGAGCCGCAAGGCAGGAACAATATTGTGTAATCAGAGAAGTTGACTAAGCAACTTACAAACAAAAAACAAAAAAAGAAAAGAGGCAGGAAAAAGATGCGGAAAACTATGGACGGGAAAGCAGCAACACATAAATTTTGTACACTTGGTCAACTTGTCCGCCGTTAATTGAATCATAACAGCACCTCTGAGACAATGGGAACATAATCATTTTTCAAAGGGCAGCCTAAAGCAGCTAAGGCGGAAAATAAGATAAACTTAAAGCAAGAAGAAGGGGATTTCCTTAGTAGAATAAGGTGATTTCCTCAAACACCACAAGAAAAAACAGAAAAGGGGTGGTTGGGTTGAAACAAAAGGATTACAACTGGACATTGCGGCACAAAACAAAAGGGATGGACTTCGAGAAAATAAAAAGTTAATTATGAAAAACATAAAAAGCGCAAACATGGAAAATACTGCGAGGTATAAACACACACATACACATATGTATAGGGAAAATAGATTTAAGCAGCACAGGGCCGAAGTCATTAATTTGCATATAGTATGTTTGCTGGCTGAAAGCTGTCAAAAGTGAGGAGGATGTCGGGCTTTATGACAGTAAACACCGCGAGCAGCGCGCAGCTGGCCAAAAATGGTCAAGTTGATTCCCGAAATGAAAGAAATATTCAATATATGAGCATCCGTAGCATTATATAAGGTATCAAGTTGCTGCTGCTGGCTGAAAATGAGCAGCGGTAAGAGTAAAAGTAGTTGTACTCTGATGCGATCGTAAGTCAAATTAATATTTTTGGGTTGATGCCGGGGAAAAATACCGGTTTTGTTTGCAATTTCAAGTTGGTGTTGTAATCTGCTGGACTTTCAAAGGATTACAAGCAAGGAAGCTGTTGAAAAATGTCGAAAAGCATAGGTGTGTTTACAATGCGATTAAAATTTTCTTGATTTCTTGAGTAATGAATAGTTTTTCTTGTTTTTTTTTAGAAAATAACTGGATTTTTCCTAAATCGAAATATGTATGTAACCAGCCAAGACTAACAATTATTATCACATTTATTATGAGCTTAAATTGTTTTCAATAGGGATTAAGAGCATTTGCTATGTTGGAACAAGTTTGAACATAATTTATTTAGTTTTATGTACATGCAGTATGTACATATGTATGTATATGTTGTTTGTGTAATGCCTTATGAATATTTTAGGATTTAAAATATGATAGTAATTATTTATTTTTGGTGAGATCATTTGCTGGACACAATTAGGATTTAAGAAAAATTAATGAATAAAAAAATAAATAAAAGAACGTTCGCACTATGGGTTAGGTTAGGTTAGTTTAATCTGGTAGGCCAATCTAAACATTTAGTTACTAGGTTCCTGAGGAGTTGTCTAAAGGATGCCTGTACTTGACGTGAATTTTAGCGGACTCTGCGGCCTCACTGTCGATACCTTCTTCAGTGTATCATACAGGGTCCGGCACTCGAAGTGTAACCCATTAAATAAGCCATAAATTCGGTTTGAAAAATTATTTTTATTTAATTTAAAGTACAAAATATGTGAAAATGAAACTATGGCCTTGAGACGGTCAAAAAACGAATCGCAAGCTGTCCGAATGTGACTTGCTGGTACTTTGGCCCACTCACAGACAATGGTTTTCTTCAGCATCTCGAGACTGGTGTATTTTTTACTTCGGATTTTTTTGTTTGTGTATTTTTTACTTCTAACCTTGCTCTCCAAAATGGCTCAGCGAGAAAAATCCATTGGATTCGCATCTGGTGAATTCGAGAGCCATTGTGTGGTCGTAATGAAGTTCGGAACGTTGTTTTTCAGCCATTCTTGGTTCACTCGCGCTTTGTGAGTCTTGTTGAAAGGTCCATGGTTTGCGACCGAGATATTTGTTTGCCCACGGCTTCAAAGCAGCCTCCAGAACACTTTTAGATTATATGCCGCATTTACTTTGACGCCAGACTCGACGAAAACAATTGGAGAGAGCTCATCTGCGGTGACAGCGGCCCAAACCATTATTTGTGACGGGTGCTGCCTCCTGGTGGTCAACCGATGACTTAGATTCCCGTATGAACGGTCGGTCAAGTAAACCCTTTCGTTTTGAGAGCTTACGAATTGCTCAATTGGAAAAATTTGTTCGTCAGAAAACACAATGTTCAGAACTTGACCACTTTCGGCCAAACGAAGCAACTGCTTTGCTCTCTCAAGTCTTAATTGTTGCTGCTTCGGTGTGAGATCATGGACGTTTTGGAACTTGTAAGGCTTGAACTTGAGCTCATTTTTCAATATGCGTCGGATGCTGCGCTCGGATATTTTCAGCTTTTTCACTTTCCGAACCATCTCACGTGACGTTGCAGTCTTTTGACGACCACCTCCACGGCGTTTTGCGATGCTTAATTTATAAACAGCTAATTTCAGTGCGACAGCTGCGCGAACGGTGTGAAGTTGGTTACACTTCGTGTGGGGACCCCAGATGCTTAAAGCGTAGTATTGCCAATGCGGGACATGTGCACAAGAGATGCTCTATTGTTTCCCTTGTGCCTTGTTTTAAACATTTCCTGTAGTTTTCTCGATCTGTCAGTCTCAGTCAGTCCGGTTAGTACTCCGATCTGTCCAGATCGTCGTATAGACAATGCTTGGGTTTCTCAATGTTGATCACGTTTCCGGATGTTAGCCATACACCATTCTTGTCAATCACGTTCACTATTTCATTGTCCTAGATGCCTTTGTCACCTGGCACCAGTGAAGTTGCTTGTTTTTGGCAACACTTTCCACTGCTGCCCTGCTTCCTAAGACACTTCTGGCCGATATGCGATACGAGGTTGCTGCCTTGAATGATGCTTGGCTGTCCACGTAGATGTTGATCTGGAATTGATTTTAGAAGCCAGCTTCACGGCTTTCACAATAGCAAAGTCTTCAGCTTGAAATATACTGCAGTGGTCCGGTAACTTAAAAGGCTGCCTTATGCCTAACTTTGGCATAAATACATCGTCCATTTTCGAGCCTAGTTGAAAAGTGGGATCATGTAGTCGGTGTTTGCCAGACCGCCATTACCCGCAGAGCTATGCCCGAAGGTTCTATATGTAAGTTCTCTTGCAGCCAGGAGTCTTCCAGTTGATTTTGCTGCGTAGTTTTCAGCGAAGAAATCTATAGATGGCAGGTTTAGTACCAATTCAAGAGCCACCGTTGGAGTTGCTGTCAAAACTCCCATTTTGCACACCAGCAAGCTTCTGAATCCTTTCCATTGGCTTCCGGTAGGTGGTTTTCAGTACACCTGTTCACCATGCAACGGCACCATAAGGCAGAATTGGTGTAACTATAGCTGTATAGCACCAGTTCATGAGAGAGGGAGAGAGCCTCGAGGTTGTGCCGATCATCTGCCTACACGCATATAAAGCATTGCTAGCTTTCTCACATCGGAGATACCGCACTATAATAACTAATACAAAATATTCTACAAAAAAATTTGATTCCGAAGGTTCAGTTTGTTCAGCGTTGTCTTCGAAATAGAGTTTTCAAAATATCGAAAAGCTGTTTTGACAAATAAAAATGCGTTTCGTATAAATTTTGATGATTTAATTTGTATGGCAACTATATTGTCCGATATTGTACCGAAAAAGGAGCAGCTTCTTGGCAAAAGAAGGAAGTACTATATTTCAGATCGATACCTCTATAACTGAGCTAGTCTCTCAAGCGCGTATATACAGACAAATAGAGGGACAGACTTACAAACTTCTTAATTAAGGGGTTAGGGGTAGTTAGAATTTTCAAAAAATATTTCTTTTTTGCATTTTCGTTAAGTGTAATATCTTAAAAATATTCCCTGAAAATTTCACGTTGATCCGACAATTCGTTTTTGAGTTATTCGAGAAATAAGAAAGCGAGCTCAGGCACTTCAAAGCGCTAGTGTGAAACTTTAAACGCGTTTTTCTCAAAACTATATTTTTTGAATCGGTGACAACTGTAACTCGAAAACCTTTCAGTAGATTTTAATTAAATTTATACAGCTTTTAGAACACATAATAAACTCGAGCCTGAACGAAGAATTTTTATTTTTTCGAAAATTTCGATTTTTTAAGAACAATTAACTGTTGATTTTTTCGCAAAAATTTAAAAAAAAATTTTCTTAGGCCACCATTTTGTGAATTTTTTGTGTTTTTTTTTGAAAAAAAAATAAAATCCTTCGATCAGGCCCGAGATTATCTATTTCTAAAACTAATTTTTTCTGTCCGATTGTTTTTAGATGAATCTCGAAGGACTTATGCTTGTCACCGCAAGTACCTTTTCTTGGAACAGGGTCAACACAAACAACTATAACTTCGAAAATTAAATTTTACACATCCTATAATAATGCCATACATATTACTGCTTTTGTAAAATAACATGATTACTAAATCATCAGAAAAAAAAAATACTGAAAACTCTTATTTTTTCGTGCCTCTGACTACCCCTAACCCCTTAAGAAGTTTAACAACAATGTAGCTCTTTTAAGAAGAGACACAATTGCAAGCAGGAACTTATAGATCGTGAAAATGGTTTGATTGGACAATCGGCTTGGTTCTTTACTTTTCACAGGCTTCCCTTGAAGTAAATTGTCATTTGCCATCGACAGGAACAGGAAAGCCACCAACATCTTTGAGCTTTTGGAGTCACTGTCGGTGCATGTTATGTTGAGTGGCATTGTTCTAATGAAAAATAATTATTTTTCTATTGGTCAAAGCTGCCCTCTATTTCCGATCCAATTCTTGACAATACAGGTTTGTATTAAGAGTTTGGCCGTAGGGTGCAGCTCATACTAAATGATTCTCTGCCAAATCCATAACAAAACCCATAACAAAATCTTTCTATTGTCAATACTGGCTTGGCCACCTTTTGCGCCGGTTCACCGCAATTCGTCTTCGGCCGTTTTCGCTTTACTCTGTTGCAAGTGAACGACTTTTAGGAAGATCTTAGCGACTTGACATATCCATACATAATTTGCAGGTTGGGCATGGCATAGTAGTGTGTGATTTGAGAGAACAAGGTTTAAGTGTTTGAATGTAATTTAAAGGTTATGAAATTCTTATGATAACAACTGTGCGCCAGAGATACTTGGTAACGAGATAGACATAAAAATATTAGATATTACCAAATTATTACTTCATTACTGTGTCATTCCCATGGTTGCTCGCAAGTTATGTATATGCTTTGCATGTGTGTGTTTTCTTAAGGAATCCCTAAAAAGACTAAATAGTCATCAGTGCTTCAATCATATTTACCAAGTACCTTCAGGAACCGTTTTAACGTCTTTTTCGCCAGTAGTTAGTATTGCATACATACAAACAAACGGACAATAGTACAAGGGATATGTAAGTAAATATATAATTGCTTGGGAAAAAGATTTTTATCTTTATTACAACTACACATGCAAAGAAGAAGCCAAGAGTTTCTACAAAAAAAAAAAAAAAAAAGCATGCAAAGTCGCTTGATTTCAGAGAACGAAGCCACACAACCAACCAACTGTACACTAGAAGAGAGGAGAGTGGAGTGGCGTTTAAAAAAATACGTTACACTTTTGATGCCTTGAATCAAGTTTACTGCCGACCCGTATCTACAAGCCTACAAACCCTAATTGCAGCGCATAATGACGCCACTCAAGCGGAGGTGACCAACCAGTGCTGGTGTCGGCGTTGACCCTGAGCGCTCGAAGCGGTCGGTGGTGGCAAGTGCACACATTTGACTTTAACACAGCTACGCACATACATACATATGTACATGCATGAATGTACTTTGCAGTGAAGATGGTCAAGTGCAAGCGCTGGCAACTCATCACAACGCCGACGCCTGTGCGACAAACCCGTATTTTCAGAGAAAAAATTTCGTTTTTTAATATTTTTTTTTTGTTCATTTGTTGTTGCACACGTGTTCCCTGCCACTGCACTGCGTGTGAATGACATTGCACAAAATATGCGAACATAAATTTTTTTATTTTTCCGAATCTCTCTTTTTTTCTACTGGCACTTCAGCACTCACCGCGCTGCGTCGCTTTAGTGAACTCTGTTGTGGACCCTGCCAGCTGTGAAGCCGCGACTGCAATTTTCGATTTTGTGATTTTTTGTGACCCTTTAGGCTTTCATTTACATGTGCTTTCTTATTCCCCCTCTGGGCAAGGCGAAACGTCGCCACAGGTGACTGCGCAATCGAGTGGCAGCAACAGGTAGCTACTGTGGTAGCTCAGCGCGTCAGTTAGGGATAATACAAATTACATTGAGGGCCGTAATGCAATGAGAGTGAGTTTTGAATATTCCGATGCGTTTAATATGTGTTAGCAGTTAGTCACTGAGCATTTACGCGCCTTGGTACAGTTGCTCAAATGCGGGTGTTGCTGTTTTAACAGGTTAAAATGGTTAATTGGACTGTGAGACAGGAAATTGCAACACTATTTTCTCGTGGGAAAATTTAGTCAATAATTTTTACTCCAGTTCTCCACGTTGCTGTATTGAAATGGTTCAGAATACTACAAATCTAATTAAATTTATGAAAATTTATTTTAATTATTTTAAAATTTTTTTTTGAGCGAAGTAGGAGTGAAAAAGGTCCCAATAGGTATGTAACCAGATGCTAAGGTCTTCTTGGAGCCTATCACCTTGGCTCATTCATTGATGTTACATATCGATAGTCAAGCCAAATTAGACCACATGCCTAATTTGGGAGAGAAGGCCTCAGGTCATACTAAAGGAGGTGGATGGCACGCAACAATATATAATATGGCTAAGGGAGTGGTAGACGAAATCTATTGCTCGGATCTGGATCTCAGACGACCCTTCAATAATTCATAAAATGGAATAATATATGCGTCGATATTTAGGCGTCAATAAAGACACACATCACATCGCGTCAGAAAATGTTCTTAGAAGCAGCCTGCATATTTACTGTGTCCAAAAAAAAAGGTTACATTTGAATTTAATCTGCACGCTTCGAAGGATTTGGATAATTATTATTTTTTTAGATTGGTAGTACTGTCAGTCACATTTATGTCAAATTTCATAACAAAATATTCATTAGTGTTTGAGATACGTGTCGTTTTGTGAGCTGTTAAAAGTAAGTTTTTCGTTTTCTGCGATGTCGAAATTTGTTAAGCAAAGAATTTGAATTAAATTTTGTTTACGGAATCAATTTTCTGCTGCGGATACGTTGAGGATAGTGCAGAAAGCCTTTGGTGATGAGGCTTTGTCTAAAAAAAATGTTTACAAGTGGAATAGTGAGTTCCAAGCCGGCCGTGGACGTGTCGAAGACGAAGAGCGTCCAGGGCAACCATCAACCTCAACCGAAGAAGCTCACGTTCAACAAAACAAAGATTTGGTGTTGAAAAACTGTCGATTAACAATTAGAGACCTTGCTGATGAAGTTGGCATATCAAAAGGTTCAGCCAATACCATTTTGAAGGATGTTTTGGGCCTCAAGCGCGTCAAATCTCGACTGGTACCGAAAACATTGAATTTTTTGGAAAAAAGGCGTCGCGTTAAAGTGTGTGACACGATGCTTTCCGACTACCAGGGTGTCATGAAATGCATTATAACTGGCGATGAGACTTGGATCTATTCTCACGACCCCGAAACAACCGATAAATCGATCAAATATCATGCCAAAAGAGAGCCGAGACCAAAAAAATCGTGCCAAAGTCGCTCAAAAATCAAGGTCATGGTCATGTTGACTGTTTTCTTCGATTATCGTGGTGTTGTACATTATGAATTTCTTCCAACCGGTCGAACAGTCAACAAGGAATATTCTTTGAACGTAATGCGTCGTTTGCGTAACGCTATCCGCCTAAAAAGGCCGGAATTGTGGAAAGACAATTCTTGGTTTTTACACCACGATAATGCACCATCCCATACTGCCCTCGTAATTCGTGATCATTTCGCCAAAAACTCAACCCATATCGTTCCGCAACCACCGTATTCATCTGATCTGGCGCCGTGCGACTTCTGGCTGTTCACCAAGCTCAAAAGACTGCTCCGGGGATAACGTTTTTATACGATAGAGGAGATTCAAGCCGCAGCGAAGACGGAACTGAAGGCCATACCGGAAAGTGACTACAAGCAGTGTTTCGAAGATTGGAAAATCCGTTGGCACAAGTGCATTGCATCGGGAGGGACTTACTTTGAAGGAGATGAAATTGGTTTAGAAGAATAAATAAAGAATTACTTAGCATCTCGGTTGCCATGTCTTCTATGAACCAAACGAATTGGTTGGAATTGTTACAAGCCGCTTGAAAATATTTGTGGCAGCCTCAAGGCGCTCTGTCGATATGCGACGGTATTTTTATACATAGTTATATAGGAGTTTAAGATATCACACCGGAGTCACAAATCTAACTGTCCAAGCGGTATTATTCGTGATCATATGAATGATTACCTAACCCAATCTAACCTAAGTGTAGCGGGAAAAGAATGATAAAGTACACAATTTTTTACGCAACTCAATGAGTTTGATTAGGGAATACTACCTTGAATGAAAATTTGAGAAATATTCACGGCGTTGATAATTTAGTCCTCCAAGTGGTAATAGGGGAAAAATCAACTGATGACTAAATTTCAATCAACCGCCATTCTGCTTTTGCCATCGGATATTTTGAATGTTCTACGGAAGATTTAAAATCATTTGCGCTTTGGCAATTGCGAATACCGCAGTCGCTGGAACGATCAGCTGTACGAGATATATTATTTCAATTAAGAAACAGTGGCTATTTCATGTCGTCCGAATGGATAAAAAAACACTTCAACACAGGAAGAGGAGGACCTCCACACCGTTGGAAAGACCAGTTTGAGAAGGACATGGCTACACTTGAAATCTCTAATTGACGAAAAACAGCGAAAAGAAAGAACAACTGGCAAGCTGTGTGAAACTCTCTTTTAGTAATAATACTTTAAGGAAAAGTGGCGGCAGTTTTATTTTAAGAACAACGTTTTAGACTAAATGCAAAGCGCTTGCAAGCTTCAAGAATGATTCGAAAGATAAATTATACTATACTTTGAAACAGCTTGGGTTACTGTACGCAATTCTTCCAACCCCCGTTATTCAATCAATTGCAGCAACTTATGTAAATGTTGTTGCCACATTTAACACAAAATAAATTACCTACAAATTACGAATGTACATATTTACAGATAAACACCGCAACACTTTCAGTCAATAGTTTCACATGCAAAAATCCGTAAGCAAACCCTCTCCATTTACCCTTCCCTTCAAATATGTTACATAATGCACATCGAAAAAAAACAGACAGCATAATTTGCAAAACACATTGTCAGCGTTGCAATTTTTGACACATGCGCTGCGCAGTTGCCGTTCATTGACAGCTACATACAGTTATTGACATTTATTGAAATGTACAGCGGAGCATCGTTTTGCTGCTGACAAATGCTTGCAGCTTGCTTATAGATTACGTAGGGTCTTCGACGTAAAAAAAAAATCGCAAAGTGTCTTGAAGACAAGAGGGTTGGAAACAAGAAAACTGTTTACCTACATTGTAAGCGCCCCTTTTTAACCCTTTCTTCGGGCACTCGCCGACAATAAGATGTTGTGTTTATTTGATATTGTAATAAAAGATAGTTTTGATTAAAACAGCTACAACTGTCAAAGTGCATTTAAGTTGATAAGCATTCAGAGTAAGCAGATTTGCATGCAGTTTTGCGTGTGATGGGATTTTCTTGCTGGCAGCGATTTCGGAAGAGAGTGCAGAGTTGCCAAAGAGAAAGTTTTCATACTTGATAATTTACGACTTACGAGAATATAAAATGTATGGTTACACCCGCACTTAGCACGCCCTTACTACTCTTTGAATTTGATGTAGTATTAGCTTGAAATTACATAAAGATCCAAGATGTCAGCTGATACTAGATGATTTCCTGGGTTGTTCAGTATTCAAATGATCGAAAGGCGAAAATATTGCAGGAAATCATCTCTTATGAGCTGCCTTTTTGGATTCGGTTAGGTTGAGTGATCGATCATAATAGGGGTCCGCATATAACGCCGGCCCGTTGTGGTAACTAGTACTTCTATATAAATCGATAATAGAGACCCTTATGAATTGACAAGTTGCTTTTAGCCGATCGCAAATTGTAGAGGTAGTCGAAATCAGTTTCGGCTATGTATTCTTATCCGCCGAATGTATGACCGTCGAGATATTTCACCCTCGGTCTTGCAAAGCCAATGTAGGAGAAAGTCTCTGGATTTTGTATCTCAACTTCTTGCACAACTTTAACAATTTCCCTCCGGCTGGATTTTTAGCCTTTAGTATGAATGTCTATTGGACAATGTCTAGTAAGAACTCCTACGTTTGCGGAAAGATAAACTTTTCTAAGGACAAAGAGTTCAGTAGATATCCTACGTTCTACTCTAGGCCAGAAGTATCTCGCAGTAACACAGAAGCTGGTCGACCAACGTCTGCTAGGTCCAGTGCTACGGAGATCTGACTCGTTCCCACTCCCTTGTTAAAGGGGTAGGATGTCCCTTCTTGCTAGCTCATCGACTTTGCAGTTTCTAGAGATTTCTCTACCACCAGAGGGAAAGAACTAAACTCCGGAGCAGTAGCTCTACTGCTACCTTAATAGCTGGCATTTCTGCCTGAAAAACAATCACCAACATTCATTCCTAGTTTCGACTCATCCGTGAAAAAGCTAACTGCGCCTCTTTTCCAACGACTTCTTCCACATCCCTCATCGGTATGAAGGCGGAGAAACATATGCCAGGAGTAGACTCTGTGACACAGTGGTCCAAGTTTTCAGGAATGCAATTGAATGAGGAAAGAATTTAAGCGTGATCCTGTCTAGACTCCTTTATATACCCTGCTTCTGTGCCGCAGAAATGCACCTGTCAGCAATATCCTCGGGTTTTATATTTAGAACATTGTGTCATTGTTGGCATAGTCCGATCATTCTAACTATGATAAATAATACTTTCAGTACAAAAATACTGGTATCCAATTCCAAGTAAAAATTTTCTCATTGAAGTCTTTGGCAACCCTGCGTATCCATACATAAATATGTAAACACATGATTACTGATACCTCTTTGCATACAAACGATCTGCAACGAATGCATCCTCCCAATCACGATCAACCCGATGTTGTAACAGAGAGACAACGTGAGATGACGCTGGAGCGTAGACTCGCCAACCGCGTTTTTCTTTGGCAAGCTGCGCCACATTTATTGCCCATACATAATCCTGTTAATGGCATTATTGCGGATAGGCGCGCACACAAACACAGCTACACAGATAACAAACGGTGCTTGAGGATATCGAGGTGCATAAACTTATGAGCATTCACACAGGATATTTCGCATATTTTACAAGGAAAATCTCTCTTTCTAATGTATGTTTGTATGTAAGTGTTTATAGAGCCGCTGTATAATGTATCTTTAGCTGATGATTGTTAACGGATCAATGTTGTAAGTTTGGTTTTCTAATTTTTTCACATTCAAATCCGCTGTTATCGCTTTAATGGACTTATGAATTTTATGAGCGCCGGCGTTGCGTATTTACAGTTACCTTATTATTACATATTAAATATGCATACATACATTTTAGGGTGAGCCGTAAAAACCTAATATCCAATTTTTGGACTTAAATTAACCTAGGGTTAAGTTATGTTAGGTCGTAGGGTTGATAAACAATCGATGGAATTCACTTGGACAGATATTTGTTCTTTGAGTTACCCATAAACCTCTAAAAGTGGATCACCAGAACCTCATAATCGACGAAGCGTTTTGAGCTTACCACAGATTTAATTGAACCGGTCAATTTCAGCACCTTCACTAGGTTCGCCAAAGGTGTGTCTTTCCGAGATATTTCAATCTCAGTATGCCACCTCGCCTTCTTCCATACAGCTTTGGCTAAGACAAAATATTTAGACGCACCGCGTGTGAACCTATTGGACAGTGTTCACTCAGAAGACCTGGTATTGCGACGAGATTGACTATGCCAAAAACCAGTAATTCGGAGGTCTTCTTACGGTTCACTCTGGATCAGAAGGATCTCGCAGTTGTATAAGTTCTGGTCGTTGGCAGAGTTTGCTGAGCTCAATAGAGCTCCAAAGGTTCACCGCAAGAATGCACGAAGACATCGAAAAACCGGCTCACTTCGAATTGAATGAAATGTGGAAAAGTTGTTCGGTCTTCCATAAAAGCTTGGAGCTAATAAATGAACTTACGTATATACAGGCAAAAACATATGTATATTAAATGTTCAGCTTTAAGAGCTGAGTCGATTTAGCCATATTGCTCTGTCCGCCTGTCTCAGGTTAAGAAAGGGTTTAAGTCTGTCATTGTTGTTGTATTTTCGATACTAAAATGGAGATGGAGGGATATCCAGGGAGCAAGAGGCTTCTAGATGATAGGATCAGGTGTAGGCGGCAAGACCGTTGAGACAATAGTTCAAATTGCATGGTGCCCGATGTACTCGGACATTAGGGATCAGGGTAGTATGGGGATTAACTTGACTGATGGACGTTTAGATGTTAATGACATTTTGAAGACGTTTAACTGAGAATTAGGGTTAGCTTCTTGTGTGAATGGTGTCTGGGTGTAATGTGCGAATGGAGTCCAACCAGCCCAGAGCAATATGGAAGCTCAACTGGTAGTAGTTTCGGCTACGAGGTCTAACCGGAGGCTTAATTCTGGCACCACGCGGTGCAGAAGTCTTTGCAGTTCACTCCAACCTGCTCATGCGGACTGGCCCGGTGGTTTAGGTTAAAACCCGAATGCGGAAAGAACTGACCCTTCGTCAGTTGAATGTGGAGCTGCATTGCAACCGGTTGACGGGCTCAAAGCTCGGCAAAAGTTTTAGATATGCCTCGAGCCCTACCAAGGTGGTTAGTGTGGCCCTTCCACGCTTTTGAGCAACGTGGGGGGCTGTCGTCAGCAGGTACCTATGTATGTTAAACACGTCGTCCCTTAGATTTTGAGATATTTATATGAAATTTTGCACACATGTTTTTCTCCATAAGCAGCTGCTCATTTACCGGAACCGCCGGATCACTTTAGTGTAGAGCTGCCATACAAACTGAACCATCGGAATAAATTCTTCCAACTAATCTTTTGTATTTCTCAAGCATATAATAATAGTTTCGATGCAACCGAGCATAAGGTCTTTTCTTATTTTTCTGTGTATGCTTCTTCTTCTTCTTTGGCACTACAACCGAGTGTCGATCTAGGCCCAGACCACGAGCCTTCGCCAGTTTCCTCTATCCTTTGCGACTGTATTCTGTATATACTAGGTTCTTTTTATTTTTGTTTTTTTTGGGCTCACCCTAGTGTATATACCTGTGCCTGCAGGGAGTATATTGTTTTCCATTTAGCGCCGAGGGTTGTTGGTTTGCACTTTTTTCCTGCTTCTCTCTATTCTTCTCAATGTCAAAAATTGTCGCTTTTTGAAACTTTTTATTAGTTAATACTAATTTATGTCTTTCCAATGCAAGCAAATGCATGCGAATGTGCAATTGCCTTGTCCTTGCGGCGCAGCTAATCCATCAACCGAAACTATGTTTGACATTCACGATTTTGGACATTGTTGTTTTCTTTTTGTTGTTGCTTTAAGTTTAACTACTTTTTTGCTTTTGTTTTGCGTTTGCATTTAAATCGTAAAACAAACTGACTTTTTACGAGCGTTAACGATTAGCGGCTACTGCCAGTGGCGTGTCCTGTGAAAATGTGTCATGCATTTGTCTATGTATGTATGTATGCGTGCACATGTGCACCGTTAACGTGTAATATTACTTTTGTGGTTTCTGCGTTTAGTTTTTGCTGTGCGTCTTAAGTTTCACGTTAAGCTGCTTATTTTTTATGTTTTTACTTTTAAATACAGTTACACGTGTATGTATGTATGTACTGTTGCGGAAATTTGCAGTTTATCCTTTCAATAAAAGTATCACATTACTAATTGCAGTTTTATAGCATCGTGTGGAAAGGTTTCTTATGAAACACATTTGACTTTAACTTCCAGGAAGCACATCTGTTACACATCCATGCTTTTGATCGACATCCTTAAAAGTGTGAATCCTTTGAAAGCACTTTCCGTCCCGTAGAAAAATATTGATTGAAGCATTTGCATGTAATTTTGTGAAAATATTGAATTAGAATATCAAATTATTTGAAATATTGATAAAGAACCTCGCTTTGGTGGTTCAAGTCCAAGCTGGACAGCAGCTGTAAAAATATTCGGTTTTCGATAGCGGCATAAACCAAAGACCGATGTGAAGACACTAAACTCTTCGCATCGGTCTTTGGATCACGCTACTATCAAAAACCAAATGTTCTTTGCCGAAGAGCCTCAAAAAGCAAAGTTTTCTTTTGACCCTTTATCCATTTTGTGTAGTCAATATCTCAATCTGAGAGGAGTTACCATGAACCAGGCAATAAATCCTCTTTTATTAGTAGAAAATATATAAATATTGCAAAATAGTGTTATTCAAAACCGTATTGTCCATCTGAAGATGTAACCTATACCTATCTTGTACTGATGTGAACTGTATTCTAATAAAGACGTTCACTATCAACCGGAATAAATGGTAGTTAGAAGTAGAAAGGTCTGAGCTAAAATGCGGTTGAGACAAAACTTCCCAGTCGATGTTTTCTAAATAGTTTTTAACCGGTCTTACAACATGAAGCCGAGCATTGTCAAAATTCTTCATTAACAGTTTCACCCAGTTTTATAAACTCATAATACAGACCGCCTTCTGATCCCACCCAGTTTTAGAATCTCATAATAGAGGCAGCCTTCTGATACCACCAAGTTTTTCGGAAATCGCTCACTTGAATTTGATGAGTTGTTGCCGGTAGCGTTTTCCATTAATGGTTTCAACCGGTTTTATAGTACAGTATAGCATTGGGATCCCAGCAAATGAAGAGCATTGCCTTGACATCATTGGTATTCAGTTTTGCCGTTGAATTGGCTGCTTGGCAAGGTTTCAAATATGATTTTTTTGTGTTTAGTGTTGTCATAATGGTTCCATTTTACATCTCCACTTACAATTCGTTGCAAAAACGATTTTTTTTTTGTAGCAAACAAGCAGTAATTCTCACATGTAAAATCGTGTTTCAATGGCTCTTGACCTCACTTCATATGGCATCTAATTCGGATGTTTGATATCTTCTACACAACTTTTCTTATGTTTCGCAACAATAATTATCCAGTATTGCTTCCAATTCCTCATTTTCGAATCTCCCAAAACAGTCTTCATCTTGGAAGTCAAATCACTACTTTTAGCAAAAGACTTTAGTCACGTTCGCTCTTCTGGAGCATGTTGGGATTAGGGTTACGATCAGCCATCCCTCATTAAACTCCTGTAGTTGCATATCTGCTATCGTTAAAAATGTACTGATTCCTATTAATTTATAATTCCACTAATTCACCTGGTCTAAGCGTATAACATCCCAGGTGCATTTGCCTTGATCTGGCGAAAGTGAGGTATTCGAAAAGGAAGTGCTGAAATTATTCTATCGCATCTGCTTCTAAACAGCTAAGTCCGTTTGTATCTGGTAAGATATTCAATCGTACTGCATGAGTCCCAATCGAAGTGTGTTCAATCAGAACTCCTACAACCATTGAAAGGTAGATCCTTGCTGAGAGCAAAAAGTTCTATGGATCTTATGCGTTTTTGCCATGTGCAAGAAGGAGCTCGTGATTGCATAACTGCTGGTAGTCGACAATGATTTGAAGACGGTCTGATGAAATAAGTGTCATGAAATTTTGATAACAGCTGAGTTGTGTAAAAGTCGACTTCTCCGAATTTACGCTTTGTCCATAAGTTTAAGTCTTTTATTAGTCTGGCCATTCATCTGCCGTGACTCTCATTCTCCCATCTTTGTTGCCATGTTGTTATTGTATCTTTCTTTATTTGTGCTATTGCGCTCTTGGTATTTTCGGTTGCTTTCTTTAGCTCCCACAGCTATTTCCTTTTGTATGCCAGAAGGTCATTTTGGGCATTACTGGGCATTATTGGTGTTACTATCTTACGCAGCTTTTCCTTTTTAAGCATATTTGCCTAGATTTTAGCTCCGTATAAAAGGACGCTGATCGTCGTCGACATTATTTAGAAGCTTTTCTCTATGCTGGCAATTGTTCTGGCAAGTTGGAAGGTGATCTTCGCTGCCTTTGCTGTGGCATGCTGGATTTCTACCCAGTAGGTTAGCCTGGGATCCTGTCTTACGCCTAGGCAGTTTTCTGCTTTTTGTGTCCTAAGAATATCCGTAGTCGTGTGCATGCTTATCTCGATGGGTATATGCTTAATTGTTAGCAGTAGCAGATCTGTTTTTTTCCGGAGCGAGCTGGAGGTTGTGTGAATCGAGCCATGCTTGCGTCCGTATCAAGGCCTACTTAAGCTTTCTTCGTGCTTCTTCTGTGTCTCGTGCTGTAATTAGTCCTGTAATGTCGTCCGCGTAGCCAATTAGGAACGATTCGTTTGGCATTTTGAGTTTAATAGCGACGTAGTTGATGTTCTACAAGTCTGGGCCTAGAATGAATCCCTGTGCTGCTCCTGACGTGACCGCTATCTGTCGTGATCACTCTTTATTGGTACAGCAGTTTGCTGTTAGAGTTTACTATTCTGAAGAATTCGGGGATTTTAAAGCTTTTTTTTCGAGTATGTCGACCATATCCACCCATCTGGCCCTGTTGAAGGCGCTTCGGACATCTAAAGTAGTCAGCAACACTATTCTTTTGGATTTATACCATCTACACTTTCAATGACTCATTTTATAGCTCTTAGAGTTGATCAGCCGGGTCCTCCTGCTTCCTTGAAAGCCGCTTAGAGTCTGGGTTTAAGGAGCCTTTTATAGAGCTTTTCCGCTGTGTCAAGCAAGCATAGTGGATGGCAAGTTGGCATAGAAGGTCTGGTATAATGAATTCCATTAATTTTGTAGTAGCTTTAGTAATCTTAGTAGTCATTTATCAAAAGAGAAAGAAATACAATATAATATAATATATCCTGCAACCGATGAGTCGACGTTACGAGTTTTCGAGAGAAAGGTTCTGCGGACGATTTATGGTCCTTTGCGCATTGGCCACGAACAATATCGCATTCGATGGAACGATGAGCTGTACGAGATGTACGATGACATTGACATAGTTCAGCGAATTAAAAGACGGCGGCTACGCTGGCTAGGTCCTGTTGCCCGGATGAACGAAAACACTCCAGCTCTCGCTTGGGATATCCAATTGGCGCCACGTAGCGAAAAAAAGAAAAGACTGGCGCGCTGTTGTTAACACGGCTATAATCGCGTAAGCGGTGTCTACGCCAGTAGAGAAGAAGAAGAATATTTTTTATTACTTTTCACGCAACGAAATCCAGTAATTTTGACAACAACAACAATGAATAACTTATAAAATTATAGAGGGTGATGCCGCGCCTACGATAATAAAATTGTTTTAATTTCTATGCATATTTTCTTATAAACCATATACAGATATCTGGACCTACATATATACATACTTACACTGTGATCAAATTCAATTGCAATATTCATCAAATCCTCCACAAATCTTATTGCTCTTTGCAGATTCGACATGAAGTTGTCAATATTTCAATCGTAGCAATAAACTGTCAAAATGTAGACACAATTTTAGCGAATGACTGCGATATTCCCATCATAAATCAGAGCGAAGTGTTATGTCAGAGCAAACAACATATGTAAAGCACATACAAACATATCCATCAATATGAGGGCGCTGACGGAAATTTCACGAAAGATGCTAATGTCGTCTAAAGTGACAAAATGCACAGCAAAGTCTAGACAAAAATGCTCGTAAATCTCGCTGATATTTTCCCCCTCCAAAATAATAAATAGATAGAAATTAAGAAATGAATTCCACATTAACGTCTATAAAAATCAGAAATTGGAAAATCAGAAACTCAGAAACTCAGACAAAAGCGCACACATGTCCATCAAAAATGTGATAAAAATCATAAAAATGCGATTAAGGATGTGCCAGCAAGAAGCCGGGCGGCACACACGAGTGTAAGAGAGAAAGAGCGCATGAGGGGTATGGGCAAACCGAATGACTAGCATGACTAATGCAATGTTGCAATTTATGACCAAATAAAATTTTTGTTATAAAATTGACGGAATAACTACGAATCAATGGAGATATGTCGTAATGGTGGCGAACAAACGGTTGATAGCCGAAATGAAGTGTTGAAATGACGTCGGCAACTGCGTAACATAGTAGTCTGTAGTGTGCTCAGGATATTCAGCAGCTGTAATCGTGTCCTTTGAAGGATATTAATTTCGAAATGCCGAAATAGGCGGAAGTTGCTGGCACTAAAAATCAAAGTATGATATTTACGAGCTAGTTTAGAGGCATTAGGAAATTGAGAGGGAGTGAATTGTGAGTTTTTGAAGAAAAAAGAAATGAAAAGTATGTATGAAGTTAATTTATAATTTTAAAGAAATATCCTTTGGCACGAGCTATATTCTCGGTTTGTGTGAAGAATAAATATACGTAGAAGTGAAACGAGTTAAGCGAAATGTGCTTAGAACTACTTTGTATTGGTCTCAAGACTCCAGTTGACATTAACTGTAAGAGGTGTCATGTTCAACTTTATTACGAAAATTTACGTTCTGTGAATGATGCGTTTAGCGTGCTTCGCTCACTTGGTCAATATAATCAGTATATTGAGCTTAGCAATCGCAACATCATCACCCATCTTGAGGCACAGCCAATCATTATTCAGCCGAATAGACCACGTCCAACACGCAATGAAGAAAATGTAGCAGAGAGTTTACACGAAGACCGTTCGGGGTCGATTCGCCGCCGTCCGCAGCAACTTGGACTGACGTATGGTACAACTTAGGCGTCGAAATTTTAAATTGAAAGCTTACACATGTGCACGAACTGAGTCCGATCAACCTTCCCAAACGACATCGCTTCGCTCTATGGGTTCTTGAAAAGTTCCAAGAAGATCTAACGTTTTCGAACTAAATTCTATTCAGCTATAAAACCCATTTCCGGCTCGATGGGTATGTAGACAATAAAAATTGACGCATTTGGGACAAAGAGCAAGATGAAGAGCTGCCTTTAATCCAGAAAAATGATCAGTTTGGTGTAGTTTGTGGACCGATGGAATCATCGGTTCACATTTCATCTAAAATTATGTCTTTGAGAACGTAACCTCCAATATTGACGGTTATCGCGTGGTTTCAACAAAACGGCACTACTTGGCACACATTGACTGGCCACCAAGATCGAGTGATATCACACCGTTAGATGGGGGATGAGTAAAGTCTATCAGACAATCCGTCTTCGATTCAGGCTTTAGAGCAAAACATCACACGTGTCATTCGCCAGTTACCAGTCGAAATGCTCGAACGAGTCATCGAAAATTGAACTCAACGGATAAACCATCTGAGAGGTAGCCGCGTCCAACATTTGAAAGAGATAATCTACAAAAAAAGCCCAGTAATGTTCTTTCATTTCCCATTAAATTTTTAGTTTCTGTTTTTTCCTTAAAAATGTTGGGTCTCCCACGATTCCTTCTTGATGTTTAAAATTTTCTAGCAAACGTATACCCTGTTCAAGGAATTAAAATATATTTGTTAGCCATTCATGGAACTAAAAAATAAGTAACATCCATCCGGTTTGATTCGCTTCATATTAGATTCGCACGCACCCAACTTGCTGGCGAGCATTTTCTGAGTTTTGACGGATTGTATCATAGAGGGATGATCGGGTCTTCCAATTTTTTGAACACGTTCTCAAAACCAAACGTGGCGTCCATCTTTAGTTTATCTGTGGTGTCCATCTTCAGTTTATCTGTTTAATTTTATTCTGAAAGGAAACAGGAGGATGGAGCTATGGGCAGAAGTTCACGTAAGTGAGGAAAGTTCTGTGAGCGCCATTCACTTGGATGTGGCCAAAAACGACTCTCTTACATATGACTCAAGCAGCACACGACTTCCGGTCTTATCCCAAGTATCCGCTGAGTAGTAAATATACGTCAAAGCATACGTTTGAAGCCGGGCTAAAGTGAGAAGGCGAATCATCATCCCCAGATTTTCCGAAACATTTATCAAGCCTTTGACTGCATTATAGTTAAGGTTAGTACTCTAAAGCAAGGTTAGAGAATTTTTACTGATGACGATCTCACCGAAGCCCATATTCCTAAATACATATGTATAAACCTGGGTTATGAATCCATACGTTCTTCAATACTCTAGTTCAAAAACGCATCTTTTCAATTAAGACCACTACGTTTTTATTGGATATGCGCAAGATCTCATCATTTTAAGTTACTTCCTTTGATTTAAAAATCATCTTCTGTACAGAGCTCGCTCATAAACTCTTAGAGTTTGTGGTATAAGAAGGTAGTGAAACGTTCTTCGACCAAACCATTTTGTTCAGAGAGCATAAAACTCGAACAGCAAGTCCTCTAGAGACACTTTATGTGACTATAAATAGGTTCTAATTAACTATTTTTTGCTGTCAAAATAAATTTGCGATTCTTTCAACAGATTTTCAATCAATTTGCAACGCTTTTTTGCTTTTGCTTTCACTTTGACCATTCGCCATTTGTTTAGTTGCATACCGTGCGCCAGCTGAGAGTCAACCTTTCATTGGTTGTCCAATTGTACTGCCGCTATTTATCTCCCGACACATACTCGTATTGTACTTAATGTCCACAACAAATTGTGTGATTTGTTAGCCACAAGCGCCGCTTATTTAATTCTACTTCTTAGCTTTGTTCGGGAACACCAAAAGAATCAATTAGTTCTGCGGCCCACATTGACGCGTCGCTTGAAGCATTCAGCGAAGTGGCCTTTCAACGAGGCGAACACACGCTCGCTTACGCGATCACCGATCGTTGATTGCGCGAAATGAGAAAATGCGGAAATTTTTACCCGCAATTTCCAAAACTAATTTGCTAAGGTACATTTATTCAATGCAATTTACAATTTGTTGGAATGCTGGAGTTTGAGAAATGCTCGAGTATGCGGGCTGTGTGCCGCTCTCCGCCGCCAGCAAATATTCGCTCATTAATTTAAGTATTATTACATGAACACACACATCCTTCTGAGTTCCTTAGTTGAGAAAATAAATTAAAAACGATGACAACTAGTTTGACTTTGCATGCAACGTATTCACCAAAGTACAGCGTTTTTTTCTTTCACGTTTAGTTTACAATTTCCGCTTCCTTTCGCCGTTATCCTCGTGCATTTGCCTATTGTTTTCTAGCGTCTTAAAGGAAGCAGCATTTCTTTTAGAATCGAAATTAATTACGCAGGTCGCATTATTAACTAGTTCGCCGTGGTAACCGAGTAGTTTGTAGATCTGTGCGCTGCGTTTCTGAGCACATTTTGTGAGGGGTGCGTCAAAAGGAAGTTTGTTTTGTCAAAGATATAGCGAAGGAAATGGAAAAATTAAGAATTGAGGGTGGAAAATGCTTGAGAATATTTTAGTTTAAATTAATGCTTGTCAGAAAGGGATTGTTCGCATTTGAAATCTACTTACCTATGTATATACACAAATATATACATATGTACAACTACTATGCTATACTAAACTATACCAAAGTAATTGAATATGCATGTTTTAGGGAAATTTTAAAAGAAATTTTCGGAAAGATCGGCTTGTACATTCTTACATTTCGAATGTGAAGCAAGCAAAATGAGCTGATATAAGGAAAAAGCCGTTATTTCTATGTCTTTACTTTCTTTCTTGCTTCAAGGAGTTAGACAGCTGTGAACTGTGGAATATACTGATAACAAATATTGTGATACGTAATTCTTCTTCTTCTTCTTTAATGGCGTAGACAACGCTAATGCTGTTATAGCTGAGTTAACAGCAGAGCGCCAGCCGTTTCTTCTTTTTGCAAGTGCAGCCAGGTTCTTCTTCACCTGATCTCTCCAACGGATTGGAGGTCTTCCTCTTCCTCTGCTTCCCCCGGCGGGTACTGCGTCGAATACTTTCAGAGCTGGAGTGTTTTCGTCCATCCGGGCAACATGACCTAGCCAGCGTAGCCGCTGTCTTTTAAATCGCTGAACTATGTCAATGTCGTCGTGTAACTCGAACAGCTCATCGTTCCATCGATTGCGATATTCGCCGTGGCCAATGCGTAAAGGACCATAAATCTTCCGCAGAACCTTTCCCTCGAAAACTCGTAACGTCGGCTCTTCAGATGTTGTCATCGTCCTGTCCTCTGCACCATATATCAGGACGGGAATTACTTCTCAATTGCCTACTCACGCCTAAGTAGCACTTGTTGGCAAGAGTTATTCTGCTTTGGATTTCGAAACTGACATTGTTGTTGGTGTTAATGCTGCTTGCAAGATAAACGAAATTATCGGCGACTTCGAAATTATGAGTGTCAACAGTGACTTAGGACCCAAGTCGCGATTGTGACGATTGTTTGTTTCGTGACAGTAGACATTTAGTCTTGTCCTCGTTCACTATCCAGACTCATTTACTTCGCTTCCTCATCCAGTTTGGAAAAAGCAGAACTAACGGCATGGTTTTTGAGGCCAATGATGTCAATATCATTGGTGTACGCCAGCAGCTGTACACTTAAAAAAAATTGAGACTTCGCTATTCAGCTCTGCAGCTCCAATTATTTTCTCCAGCAGTAGATTGAAGAAGTCTCATCCGCCTTGTCTAAAACCTCGTTTGGTATCTATCGAACGGTTCGGAGATGTCCTTCCCGATACTGTCAGAGCTTTTGGTATTTCTCAACGTCAGTTTACATAGCCGTATTAGTTTTTGGGGGGATACCAAATTCAGACATAGAAGCCTTTTCGTGCTGTCAAAAACAGTTTTAAAATCGATGAAGAGGGGGTGTGTGCCGATCCTCTTTTCACTGGTCAGAAAATAATCTTTGGGGCTTAGTGAATATCTATTCAGCTGTTGATTTCCCAATTCTTAAGCCACACTGGTAAAGTCCATTCAGTTTGTTGACGGTGGGCAATCGATCAGGCCCCGCTGCTTTGTTGTTCTCTAGAAGTAGGATGGAGCCATGTGTTGAAGTTCACGCAAGTGAGGAAAGTTCTTTGGTCCTCTTTCACTTGGTAATGGCCAGAAATTATTATTTTACATATGGCTCAAGCAGCTCATGTCTTCGGGTCTTAGACCAAGTATCCTCCGGGTAGGCAAAAAATATCCGCTTGAAGGCGCGCTGAAGTGAAAAGGCAAAACATCCCCTCCCGTGGGTACTGAGCTGGGTTTGCGACCCGCCACGTAAAAAGCACTATCAATAAAAAGAAGCATACAGCTAAGGATGCTATTAACTGGTTAACAGACTAATGAAATTTTTCAGTGATAGGTCCTCCGAACCATTGGCCCTCAGCAAAGTTAATCTCACAGCAATTATAAGTGTTGTGACTAAACACTATCCAGAATCACTCGCGGTGTGACTAAATATTTTGATGGATGTTCTTTGCCAAAGCTGTGTGGAGAAAGGTGGAATGGTGTATCACCTGTGGTGGAATCATTTTGTCATATATGTATTATATAACATATGTATAATTATGTTAGTTCCTTCTTCGATTCGCCACTCTCCAGGGTATGGCAAATTGAAAAGAATAGCAGATTTGACTGGTTAATAAACAAATGGAATTTTTGACTTCCTCCTCTGCCTAGCTTTTGCCAAACTGAGACTGAAACATTTCAGAAGACACACCTTTGGTGAACCCGGTAAGTGGTTCGGATTGATATTAGCCGCGTTAATTAAATTTTGGTAAGCTGAAAACTCTTCTCACTTCTATGAGAATCTAGTGAGCCACTTTTGGAATGTATGGTTGCTCAAAGGACCAATATCTGTCCAAGTGAGTTTCATCGATTTTGTATCAACCCTACGACCTAATCTAACTTTCAACAGAATTTTTAAAGTCCGGAATGTTGGAGTAGTTAGATATTTGAAGTTTTAATACGAGGTCAACTAGAATCGACTACTATCGGGTTATGGGTCCGTCAAAGATGGATATGTAGTTGCTTAAACGACTAAATTTCTCCGGTTTGCAATGAGTGCGGTCTTCTACTCTCTGCCATAACTTTAAATCCAGTTATAATGTCTTTCTTATATTAACTGACAGTTGGCTGTCATTTTCTCATCCAGCGTTCCACTAACGCCAACAAATTTAATCCACAGCTGCCAGCTACAATTTAGAAGAACAACAACACTTTGTGTAAGAAAAACTTTGACATTTCGTCTCAAATATTTTCAACAAACCCAACTAAACGCACACTAAATTATGCATAAATGCGACGTTCACACACAATAGTCTAACGCCGAGCAGACTACTAGGACAACTTTCCCTTGTAACCCATTCGAAGTGGAGATAATAAAAAGCTGCACATGGCGCTTATCAACAAAGCGCAGGCATTATTACATACAGACACATTTATGCACTCGCTCATAAACATAATGCTTACAACGGTATTTTAAAGTACTTTTTTTCCGCACAAAGGTGCACGCAATCAATCCTAAAAATTTGACAGCTCTTACAACTACTCGATCAACGGCAGAGCGGTGCTGTTGTTGTTGTTGTTGTTTTGTTGTTGTACAGATTCGCCATGGATGAGTAGAAGCTATTATGTACAAGTATGTGTATGTAGATTTTTTAACCAACAACAAATGATGGCACTTATTTCGGCACTCAGATATCCCGTACGGGATTTGCTGCCTTCTGTCATGGCGTGTTGTAATGCGGCGTGATTTTTCCCGCTGAACTGTTATCAATCAAAATTCGTCACGCTGTCAGGAATTATGTCACTGAAATGTCTCAAATTGCAAACGCAATGTTGCATTGCCAACGCATATTTTATAATGGAAACTTGATTTGCATAAATTTGTGGTGCTTTGGACTGGATGGCATATATTTTTTAAATGCCATATAGTGAGCAGTAATTTTTTTATTGCTTTAGTAATAAGGAAAATTCGTATTAAAAGCAGCATGGGAGGTGGGAAAAAATCAGTTAACTGATGGCACGAAATTTGATGAATTTTTTTGTTAGATTTTTTTGTTAGATTTTTTGTTAAGTTACATCTTTTTGTTATGATAAATTTTTTATTATGACAAAAAACTGCTTTTATTTTTAACGTTTTATTTTAAAAATCACAGCAAAACTAGTGTATGAACCGCCACTTCTATACACATAATGTAACGCTTCACTTCTCAATGCAACCCTCTGCGTTTGACGGCTAGACAGTTATCAATCAAAGCTCTTTGAGATTATCATTTAAGGTAAATGAGTGAAAAGCAATAGTGCATTTATTAAATATTAATATTCTGCGTGAATTTATAATAGTTATAATTATAGTTAAAAAAGAACCGAAAAGAAAAAACTTTTTTGTGTAAAAAAAATTTGCTGGGAAAATTTATTTTTCGATAAATAATTACGTAAAATTAAAGCAAAAAGTATTCGGTTACTGTTTAAGACCACAATAATGCTTAACACTGACGCTAAGTAAATGCCTGATAACTAGACTTATTTAGGGAGCATTTACCTAAATGATTAACGTTGAAAGCCGAGCCGATGCCAAAGCTGATTTCGATCGGAATTTAATCTCTCAGGGTGAAAGCGAGAAGTAGCGTTGACTTTCACAAGGTGTTCAGTAATAAACTATGCAACAAAGTATCGAAAAATAAGATCAGAATTTACTAATTCACTTTGTGCTAATACTTGGTGTCTACTGAATAGGAAAAACTGGAAAACGCCAATGGAAGTATATGACAAAAAGGCAGTATAAATATACTATTTTTGTTAAACTTATTAAATATATAAATGACAGCTGTACGGCGCAGCTAGCAGGAGTATAAGATATAAAGCGTGATTCATTTCGAAATTCTCTACTTTTTAAGAAAAACACAGGATCTTCATATTTAATGGGGAATGTTTATTACCATTCGAAAGAATATTCTTTCTTATTTGTTTTTGAAAGATTGTCTCTTCCAAATGTTGGCAGCGGCTACATCTCAGATGGTCCATCCATTGAGTCAAATATTCGATGACCCGTTCGAGCATTTCGACTGGTAACTGGCGAATGACACTTGCGATGTTTTGTTCCACGGACTGAATCGAAGTGAAATTGTGCTCATAGACTTTACATATTCCCACTGGAAAAAGTTTGACGGTGTGATATCCTTTCATACATCAGTCCGAATTATTGTGAATGTCGTGGAATCGAGGTTTGGTTCAGTTCTCTGACTGCTTGACTCAGTATTGTTTGAGGACGAGTTAAAAGTAGCCACCAGAAAATACGACATACATATGTTACAGGGTTTCTTCGATAAAGTTGAAAAAGCAATTCATGACTGAGCTGAAAAATATCAATAGTGTTTATCGTGTATATACTGTAAGAGACAACCACAAGCACTTTTGATTTCCTGGATTCCAAGGGCCAAGTAATGATGATTTCTATTATTTCATCGGTATTTTCGAGTCTGAGCCAAGTAAGCACGCTTTCGACTATCCAGAAGTTAAGCATTGTATAAAAACGGTTTGACCAATTTATTTTAAGCTGTGTACAGAACGAATCTCGATTTATTGTTTCATGAGTTGACGTATAACTACCCCATGGACCAACTGGGAATCGCTGTTGAATCGCAAAAAACTCGAATCATTGCTGAAGCAGATATTAACTGATTTTAAAAAATAAATTCCTTACAGCAAGGTCCAGAGAAGACGAACGAAGTGAAATCGCGGTAAGTCGGATTGGTCCAATCAAGACTGACCGTCTTGAAGATTTTTCTATGTGTTTGGTGGGATTAGCAGGGAATCATCAATTCTAAGCAGCTACTCGACGACCAAATTCTTATATCGGACCTATATTATAAGAAACTGGACAGTATGAAGGAAGTAATCGCCCAAAAGCGGCCAGTTGTAGACGAAAGGAGAAGAATTATGTTCGATTAAGACAATGCCAGGCCATAGACATTGATAACAACTTGCCAGAGGCTCTGGGAGGAGGTTTAGGATATTCTTATGCTTTCACTTTATAATCTGGACCTGCCACCAAGTGACTACTAACGGTCTGTGGTATATGATTTTGCTGGTGAAAAAATCGACTCACGAAAAGCTTATATTTTACTGTCCCAGTTTATTGTCTATAGGGACGAGAGTTCTTATGAAAGTCAACTACTTATGGTACGAAACAGTGGATTTTTGAAATAAGTCGGGGCATTTTATGCTAAATAAAACCGTGGATAATGGATTTCTTTTTATTGAACCTGACAATATACGGGAATGAAATTTTCCTTTTCTTTTTCGACTTACCTCATCATAACCTTATTATTATTCTTAAGAAATTGGAACGGACCCGGATTTTCACCCGGCCAAGCACTGTCAACTCGGCACCATTCCTCGAAATTGCTTCATGAATTTTTATGCCGCTAGCACAACAACAAAATGAAAAACTTCTTAATTTGCTTTGAAGGATTCTGCATAATTTTTTCTGATCTATTTTGACTATGTTGGTGCGGTTTTAGGACCTACCAACCCATAGGTAAATGCATTAAATAAAAAACTAAATTCCTACTAGGCCTAATATTATAGTTTAATGCAAAAAAGGCAGCTGGAAACATGTTATCTCAACTTCATTTGAATTTGACTATCGACTGCCAAGACTCTCACTCAAGTGTCCAGTTGATATCAGAAGTGAAGATAGATTTCAAAAAGTTAAGGGAGTTGCAAGTACATAGTAAGTGTGAATAGCTTGAAATGCGAACTGAATGAGAAAGCTCTCAATATTTCAGAGGATGGATGTTACACCGACGATTTCTTGTAAAAATACAAAACTGTATCCTTTAACCAATAAACTTGCTGGAATATCTTTGCTAGGCTTAAAATCAGTGATTAAAGATACTGGCGATCCATAAGCAGACAAACAGCAAATTTAAACTTTTCAGCAAGAGTAGGTCATGGGCTCAGCTCAGTCATGAGTTCAGCTTTTCAAACATCTTCTAGCCTTTTGTTGGGGTTCTTTATCTCTTTCGGCTTTCATGTGGGCGAAAAGCTTTTAACTATTGCACTCAGTAGCAACGGTTTCACATGTTGTTATTAAAATGAATTTAGGGAACTAGTAAGCATCGATCCTTATTGAATACATTTTGTCCTCTTATTTAAGAACGGAATGTGAACTTGAAAGAATCCCCAAGCCTTTCTTTTCTTCTTTATTGGTGTATACACCGCTTACGTGGTTATCTTCTTCTTCTTAATTGGCGTTGACGCGTGGTTATAGCCGAGTCAACAATAGCGCGCCAGACGTTTCTTCTTTTCGCTACGTGGCGCCAATTGGATATCCCAAGCGAAGCCAGGTCCTTCTCCACTTGGTCCTGCCAACGGAGTGGAGGTCTTCCTCTTCCTCTGCTTCCTCCGGCGGGTACTGCGTCGAACACTTTCAGAGCTGGAGTGTTTTCGTTCGTGGTTATAGCCGAGTTTAAAACAGCGCGCCAGTCGTTCTTCCTTTTCGCTGTTTGGCGCCGATTTGAGATTCCAAGTGTAGTCAGGTCCTTCTCCACCTAAGCTTTCTAATGGAGTGGATTTCTTCCTTTTCCTCTGCTTCCCTCAGCAAGCATTGATTACGCCGTTGCTAATGCACAAAAGACCATAAATCTTCCGCAGAATCTTTCCTTCTAAAACTCGTTACTCATCATCGTCCATGCCTCTGCACCATAAAGCATTACGAGGATGATGAGTGATTTTTAGAGTTTGATCTATGTTTGTCCAGAAAGGACATTAAGTTCTCAAGTACGTATAGATGAAACCCACTAAGGTACGAAGGTCTCGAGTAGGATTAAGCCATTCGAATGACAAGTCTTTAAGGGAACCGCTGTCTAAGAAAGTAGCCGGCATGTTTTTTCGAAATCACCGCAATCGCGGTCAATCAGCCGAATGCAGTCGAAGAAGAGTTAAATAAAGGAGCGTCAGCCTTGGAGTCCTAGAAAAATATACGAATGAAGGCGAAAATAAATAATTCCGCTTGAGCTTTGGAGTCGTAGAAATATTTCTTTTTTCCACCGCGAAAGATCAATTTCGGTATTTTTCATATACCCGTAATACATGTTTGTGTGCATTCTAAATGATATCACGAACTATTAAGTGAAATCCGCTCACAATGTGTATAGAGATGTATCTAACCGTGCTGTAGAAAATGCTGACAGTTGATGCGTATAATTAAAATGGACATTTGATACAATATCGAAAGAAAAGAGCGCACACGTGAAACAAAAAACCTACTAAAAGCAAATCCATGTTATGTAAAAGAGTTACAACAACAGCATGGCAAGTAAAATAAAGGGTTCTATAGCCTAAAGTGGCAATAGAAATGGGAAGAATTTTAATCCTTTCGCAGCACGTCGAGCCACAACTGTAATTTTGTAATTTGACGCCAAAGTATTTGTAGCGCAGTTACTGAGCACGCTAAGGTGGGGCGGCAAGCTGGCATTCAAAAGGTCGTCAATGTAGCCTTAAAAATATACCGATTCTTTTTGAAACAAATTTGACGCTTGACGATTGAAACATTTGCAATCGGATACTAGCGGTATTTTGAAACGAACGGACAAGAGTTTGTAAGCATGTAATTGTGCGCCGAGGATTAGCGCTTACAGTAGCGAACGCTCAAGTACGCGAACAACCCTCTCACCTGGGAACACTGACTGCTGTCTAATCATATAATGAAAAGATGCTCGCGCCTTTCGCTTTCTACTCTTATTATTTCCTTTTGTTCGTTGCGACTCATTAAATTTTTGTCATTTCCTTCTCGTTTTTTTGCTGCTGGCTTTTCTTTCTTTTCTTTGCTCAGTGATCTTATCGCATTTTTGTCTTCCTGCCACAAATAAATTTGGCATTTTATTGCTACTCTTAAAGACGCTCAAGTCCTTTTTTGACTTTTCCGCGGAAAAAACACTAACTAACTGACATAAAGGCTGGCCACAATTGTTCGCACTTTAGCGCGGTGAAAATGTTGCGTAACAACTAACTACAAAGGATCGCCGCTAGCAGTCAGGCGTTTTTTGTTTTCAGTTTTTTCGTTGCTATAGTTTTTGATGTTGCGGTTGATTGTGGTTGGCTACTGTGCTGCGCAGGCGCGTTATTGCTTTTATTGCTCTTTTATGCCAAGCGCTCAAGCCTTCTCATCTTCCTTTTATCATGGCCATTGCTTTTCATTTACTTTTTTCTATTTTTCCTTTTTTTATTCACACGCATTTTGATTAAGATTAACGATCACAGCCAAGCTCCACTACTGTTGACTGGTGCGGCTCCAGCGCTCTAAACATGATTTTCTTTTTACGCTCCTGATTTTCTTCATAAATGCATAAAGATGCACTGATACGGATTTTATGATTTTTTAAAGGATTGCAATAGCAATTGCTATAATTAAATTTTTAATTACTTTTTTAAGGAAAACTTGTGCTATAGAATTTTTTTCTTTGAAGCGACCTTTATAATTTGGCATTGCTAATGGAATGGCCGACCGCCCATGCAGTTTGGAAGGAGCCGCGTTATCGTAGCATGCTTTCTTAAAAGTTATAATGTGAAAACGGACCGAGATTTTGGGAGCAAAGCAACCGTTCTAAGCGGATCTCAAGATAATATCCATTCACTTTAAAAAACATTAGCACCAATATCCAAACCAAACCAAGATTTCCAACGAAAACCAGAACAATTTTGGAAACAAGTGTTTCAAAGATCTTTGAGCGGTATAGGAAACTAAGAAAATTCAATTGGAAAGGTTTTTAACGAAAAAGAACAATTTTGGAAACCGGTGTTTCCAAGACCTCTGAATGGAATAGGAAACTAAAGGAATGCAATTGGAAAGATTTTCAGCGAAAAAAATAATAGTTCTGGAAACAAGTGTTTCCAAGACTTCTGAACGGAATAAGAGGCTAAAAACATTGAATTATAAAGGCTTTCAACGAAAAAAGAACAATTTTGAAAATAAGTGTTTCAAAGGCCTCTGACCGGATTAAGATACTAAAGGAATGCAATTGGAAAGATTTTCAACGAAAAAAAAGAAAAATTCTGAAAACAAGTATTTCAAAGATATTTGAATAGGAAAAAGAAATTAAAGAAAGGGTATAGGAAACTGTCATTTCAGCTGAGGAGGCTGTTGAATCAAGAGAAATATTCTTACAAAGATTTTCGTATTTTTTATTTTCAGTGATGCGATATACAGCAACAGAAGGAGATACACATCACGGTATCGAATTAAAATCCAACTCTCGCTACGATATATTCTCTTAAGCACCTCGATAGCTCTAGCCGAGAGAAGTAGAGCTATCAAGTACATTGATAATACCAAGTGAGGAAAATCTTAGCGTCATTTGATTTTCCGATGTATTGTAACTTCGGAAATTGAAGAAAAGATGAGACGCGCCCATGTGCCCCGACAATGGCTTCCACAAAGAATGGCTTCCAAAGATCGCATAAGGATCGCATAAGGATCCTCTAATATACATCAGAGAGCAAGAAAGAGTCCAAATCTCGAATTGAGATCAAACAAAAAAATGACTATTTCTTTTATTTTTTAACGACCTCAAAATTGAGTGAAAAAAATGTTTAAGTTATCCAATTTTATGTAAAAAAATCTTCTCACCTTTCTGATAAAAATATTTTCAAAATCCAAAGAAATTTTCAAAATCCAAAGAAATTTTCAAAATCCAAAAAAAAATATTTTTTTCCAAAAACCCGGTTTTTTGTGCTTTTGTACCAATTTTTTTCAAAATTGACTTTTCCATTCGATTCCTCCTTAAATTCTACATAAGATTCAGTGTTCAAAAATATGGGAAAAAATATATGATCCCATGAACAGCAAAAAAATGCAAAGTTGTTGCTATACGGCGCGATCTATTCGCTTAGAAGATTGTGTGAAGGAGGAAAATATGTAAATTGTATTTTTAGACTTGAATTAATGAAGAAATCAGTGTCTTCATTCATTAAAATATGCGCCGAATAGCGACAACTTTGCATTTTTTTTGCTGTTCATGGGATCTGAGTCCCATATTTTTGAACACTGATTCTTATGTAAAATTTAACGAGGAATCGAATGGAAAAGTCAATTTTGAAAAAAAGTTGGTGGAAAAGCACAAAAAACCGGGTTTTTGGAAACATTTTTTTTTTTTTGGATTTTGAAAACATTTTTATCAGAAAGGTGAGAAGATTTTTTTACATAAAATTGGATAACTTAAAATTTTTTTCACTCAGTTTGAGGTCGTTAAAAAATAAAAGAAATAGTAATTTTTTTGTTTGATCTCAATTTGAATTGCGATGATATTCTAAAGTTTGGTCAAAATCGGAAAACCGCGGGTACAAAACCATGCCGCCAATTGATGGAATGGCCCATATATTATTTTACTAGTTTCGTACAAACAGTATCGAGAATTTTGAATTTACGCGGTTTTTGTTTTTGCTCTTACTTATGCTGACAAGGTCGGCCATTTTGATTGTTTAGTTAATTTTTACAGCTGTTTTACTTGGATGCGTTTTTGGTTCGTCTTCGATTTTTGTGCAAAAATTGCTCACTTTCGACTAAAAACAACCATCCGTTGCTATTGCGTAGGTGATGCTGGACTTAGTCCGCGATAACCCAAATGGTCATAAATGGTGACGGATCATGGGTTTATAGTTATTACGTGGAAACCAAAGCTCAATCAAGCCTTGGAGCAAAATATCACGCGTGTAATTCGCCAGTTATCAATTGAAATCCTTGAACTTGTCATAGAAAATTGGACTCAACGGATGGACCATCTGAGACGTAGCCGCGGCCAACATTTGAAAGTGAGCCCATCAAATTTGAAGTTTCTGTGTTTTTTCTTTAAACAGGTAGGGGATCTTGAAATGGATCACCCTTTAACTGCCATATAAACTGATCAACCGAAATCAAATTCTTAAAAGGAAAACCTGTGAAGAGTTCATTCTCAAGAGCAACGACACTCTTCTGTTTTGTATTTAAGGCCTCAGCCAAGTCTTAATTAACTGATTATCTACTTGAAAAAAAAACCATGGATTTTTTGATGCATTATTGACAAGTCAAATATTATTTGTTTTTAAAAGGAATAAAATGTTTATAGAAGCTACCGTATTGCGCCTTAAAACTTGTCATGAGATACTTGACTTTATACGAAAACAGCCAGACGAACATCAATCAAATACTGACTCTTGTGGCGAAGCTAAACAAACAGCATATTAGGACAATGAAGGTGAGCCACAAGCACTTGGCAAAGATCGCTTTAAACGCCCCGTGGTGGTGTTATTATAAGACACGCCAACATTTTGAGAAAGGTACCTGCATAAGTACAGTGTGGTATGACTTAACAAAAACCGACCGAGGAGTTACACAGTAATCTTGGCTTACCACGATAAAGGCAGTATATATACATATGTATGTACATAAATATGTATGTATGTATGTATGATTGTATGTGGGTAAGTATATGCAATTGAAAGAGAGTATGAGACAAAAAAATAAATAAATACAGACTCGTTACGTTTGCTGATCCTTCCTGGTAATCACGCGCCTCTCTTGTTTGTATTAAATATTAGAATGCTTCTGTATTTAATGTAGACATACGAAACCGTTTTTAATACACGCGTTCTAACCTCCAAAAAAGACTTGTGACTGCAACACGCTTGTCGGCGGGGGAGAAATGAGGGAAGCATAAATAGAGACGACATTAAATATTTGTGTTCGTGTGTGCGATTGTGAGTGTATGCATGCCGTAGAAGGTTAAATAGGAATATTTTTAGAAAAACAAGATTTTCCACAAAAATATGAGACACACATACAGAGTTACATATACATACTTATTTTTGTGTGCGCCCCAAACTCCTCGGAAACGTTGAATAAACATGGAGTTGCGAGAAATAAACCGATTATGCGCACGCACGCTGAAAACTGCTGCGTCACGAACACAAGCCTGAAGATGGCAGGAAAAGTCTCCCCCTCCTTACACACATATGCGTGCTCCAAGTGATCACGCCACTTGGTTCCAATGCTGCAGGCAACTCCTGCTACGACAATACCTTGAGGCGCTCTCACTGCTCGGCGCTCTCTCAACACGCTGGCCATGCGCTAATGAACTGCTTTGTTTACGCAACAAAAAAACAGTTTTTCTTCTGATTTTATTTTACTCAAATATTACCAAGTCACACAAATTATTTTGTTTGCCTTCACTTCACTCATTTGCCTGTGTAAAGGCGTTGCGTGATAGCAATAACAATAAAGTGGAAGCGGAAAAAAAAAACACGTTGAGAAAATTATCATAAAAACTGTGTTGCATTGGAAAACTCGTTTTCTAACACTTCTATGCCACATCATGCACTTCATTTTGGGGTTTTACTGTTGTGGTTTCTACTCGTTTTCGTTCGTCGCCGCTGTCCTCCTGTGTTTGTGTGCATTTTCCCCGTCGCTCGTCTGGTTCAGGCAGGGTGATTGAACTCGTTGGCGTTGTGTACGAAAGGATTTTTTGAAACGTTTTCTTGATAAATCATTACATAGCGACACAGATTCATCAACATTTTCTCTGTTCTCTGTTATATGTGTTATGTTTTGATGTTTGAAGTTGATTTTGACAAGTGATCGTGGTGGAGAATCGTTTGAGATTTCATGTGAAGATCGATGATCATTTTGTTAGATAAAACGCAAGAAAATTTCAGTTGAACAAATTAAGGTTACAGCAAAAATCCCAACATTAATTGTTTACCTACTAAAGGGTGGCTTTTTGATTAAACTACGAATGTATGTACTTATGTACTTGGTACATACATATGTATGTATATAAACTGTACACTCTTTGAGAGTGTTGATTTGAAGTAGTAAAGGTTTATCAAGATAACCCAGCGATCATGCTAATAACACAGCTCTTGTATGATTGTAGGCTTTCGAAGGTTTGTCAGTTGGTCTATAGTTCACGTAGCTGTGTATATACATACATACGTACTAGATACATACATACTATATACTCATGTACATACATAAAGATATATGTACATATACATATGTACATATAAAGTTATGAGATAAGAATGGGTTTACCTCGAGAAGATTAGTTTGCTTTTAAATAATTTTAATTTGTAAATTTGTTAGATTGAAAATGCGAAGAGCTCTGTACTGCATTGATGTGTAGAGTTGCCTTAAAATACATACATATGTATGTACATATGTACCTAATACTAAATACACATATTTATGTACTTAAGTATGAAAATAAATACTAGGTTAGTTTAATTCTGATGGCTGATCCAAAGATCACTTTAGGCCGCCTATAATCAGTACTTTGTGATGCCCTAAAGTAGAACTCCTTGAACACCAAGATCGCCCAGAAGCATTTGTCTCGTTAGTTTATAGATTAATATCAACTAATCATTTAATTTTAGGCGGAGTGGTCCATTTAAACTGCGAGAGCAAATCGTTGAAAATATCTCAGAAGTGTTTTGGTCTACCTTATCACGTTCCACGCCACAGTTTTTAAATGGCACAAAACATACAGTCTAAAGCGTGAAGTTATAGAAAACTTCTTGACCGACTCGCGAGCTCCACCGTTGTTAAAGCTACAAGGGCTGCTATATATATTTCTGGCTTAATAATGAAAATAGGCATATTTATCAACGAAAATGTTTTTTTTTTTGTTTTTTCTTTTTTTCGTTGGATTTGGCTCGTCTTGGAAGACCTACACGGTCGATTGCTGTTTTGTTTCGGGCTCATACGCATAGATCCATGATTCGTCACCTGTGACGATCTTATAAACGTCTTTTGAAGCACCGCGATCGTATTTTTTCATCATTTCTTTACACCAATCCACACGAGCCTTTTTTTGAGCAACTGTCAAAGTGTGGGGGATCCAACGAGAACAAACCTTTTTTACGGCCAGGTGTTCATGCAATATCGAATGTATGCTGGTGGGAGAAATCCATAGGCATGCCTCTATCTGAAGGCATGTTACATGACGGTCTTGCATTATCAGTTCACGTACGGCATCGATGGCATCGTGGCACAACGGCTGTTTTTGGACGACCTTCACGGAATTCGGCTTTGAGCGAGCGTCGGCCACGATTGAATTCGTTGTAACAGTTTTTCACAGTACTATAGAATGGTGCTTCATAGCCATACAAAGATTTTAGTTCATCGATGCACTCTTGTCGTGATAATCCACGTCGAAAGTTGTGAGAAATGATCGCACGAAAATGTTCACGAGTTAATTCCATTTTTTGGCCGAGATAAATTTTTTAATTCCCTGTAAATAAAACAATTCACGATTAAATGACAAAACGTTCTGAGTGATGTTATGCTAAAAAATGTCAAACTTTCCAATGGAAATGTCAGATTGCACCTGGCAACACTTAATGTTGCCTAGTCCAGAAATACATCTATATAGCAACCTATGTAATAACATCGCAAAGGTTATAGAAATATCACTTGAAATTGATGAGGGTCAATACTAGATGCGTGCCACCTGAATTCTGAATCTTTTTGCAAAAAGTACGTCGACTAGAGGACGCGAAAAAGTTGACTGACAACGATGACGAGACGTGGATTTATGCACTATTATGAGCAAAAAATAGTAAGACTTTGTTCATAATTTTAAAAATTAAGAAAATTTATTCTTCAAATCTATGTCATCCCCCTTAAAGTAATCCCCATTGACCACAATACGCTAGTGCCAACGTTTTTTCCAATCTTCGAAACAGTTGTTAATGTCAATTTCCGGGATTGCTTTCAATGCGCGTAGCGATTCACTTTTAATGTCTTCAATTGACTCAAAACGGTTTCCGCAGAGTGGTCGTTGGAGTTTGCTGAATACTCAGAAGTCACACGGAGCTAAATCCAGCGAATACGCTGATTGCGGCACGATATTGGTTGAAAATTTGGGCGAAAAACTTACGAAGAAACAATGCAGGATCCGACTGTGCATTATCGTAGTACGGAAACCAGCAGTGGTCGACCCATAATTCCGGTCTCTTATTACGAATAGATTCGTGCAAACGACGCATAACACTCATATTCCTTGTTGTCAGTTTGGCAGGTCGAAAGGAATTCGGAATGCACCACACCTCGATAATCGAAGAAAGCTGTCAACATAACCTTGATATTGACTTGCTTTTGCGTGATATTTTCGGTTTCGGCTCTACTTTGCCATTCGTATGACATTTGGGCGATTGATGGTTTGTTTCCAGGTCGTAAGCATAGATCCAAGACTTAACACTTAATAATACGTTTCATGACAATTATCACCGAAGCCCTTTTCTAATTCATTCGGCACCAGAAATTTGATTCCACAAACAAAACTTAATGGAAGTTCGTTGTTGAATAATTTCATTCATTGTAAAAGTCGTCGAATAAACTTTAGGTACTTCAGAAAGACAAGCTTATACCAAACATTAATGATTATTTTGATGTAATTTTTGGCACAAAAATATTTCGATGAATGAAATGAAATTTAAATTAAAAAGTCTTCTTATTTCTTATCACAATAGTATAGGAGAAAAATACAGATTTGTATTTAAATGCGAGCAAACGTAGCTTTTCTCTCAGTCCTGGTCAATTTTGATCATATTGTTTTGATTCTCCGTACACCATCATAAGCGACTACTATGAAAAAGCGTCCAATCATAATTCATACCAATATTTGTGTGTAACTTACAACAGGGTGCATCAAGCTGGGAGAACGGAAAGTAAAGACCACACCGCATTCAAAAAATTATTCTTCCAATCTCAATATTTTTAGAACAAAGAAAATAATACTTAACGATGCGACTAAAACTGCTAATGGGGATGTATAGTATGTATGTTATACTAACCAGTAGCAGATTCCACGTTCGAATGTGGTTTGCATATAGAGCCCGACGGATTCCCATTGCCAATTAATGGATGAAACTCTAGGGACTGGTGAAAACCTACACGTCACGTCGCAATCAGCTGTCAAACCAATGGTTAGATCATTAGGCGTTTTGACCTCAGAAGGACATAGGATCAAATATTTTCAAAATTTTTTCCTCACCCATTTGTATTGCTTCCTATCTTAAGCTCTGTAGAACGGACTTCCAGGCTCCTTCAGAGAAGTGGCTCTCAGATAGCAGAGCGGCGATACTAGCCTTGAACTCATTAACAATACGTTCCGGGCTGGTGAAAGAGGTAAGCTCGCTTTAAATAACATTGAGTGTCTTTGTAATAAAACTGATATGGGTGTCAGGCCGCAGCGGAATCACGGGAAACTACAAAACTGATGAGCTAGCTAGAAAAGCCACTCTAGAACCGCTACCGGTAGAATGGGAGCGGATCGGTGCTCCCGTATCCTCTTGTGTTCCACTAGTAAATAGCTGGGTTTCGCGGAAACTTGGTCTGTACTGGGACACCATCGATACAAGCGCTGTCGCAATAGTCTTTAAGCTCAAGATCGATCGCAAGAGATCTAGTGATCTCTTTGCCCACAGTAAGGCTAGCTTCTCCCTAGTTTTGGGGCTTTTAACGGGTCCATTGTGCTATTGGCGTCCACGAAGTAAGGCTGGGAATCTTACCAAACGTCATCTGTTGAAGGGAGGAAGATGAGGTGTAAACAACTCAACCCTTCCTTCTTGACTGTCCCGCATTTGAGCGGTCAAGACTTAAGGGCTTGGGAGCGCATACCTTCAGACATTCCACCGGCATGGCGGGAGTGGAAATTAAATGCCTGTGGAAATTTATATTAGATACTAAGTGTTTTGCTTATTTATACTTCGAACACAGGAGTTATTCCTTTATATGACCTCATAAAGGACTACAAATATAGGCCACGTGCGAACTTCGATCAGCCATCTCACCTAACCTAACCTAGCTTCATCTGGTATTTTCGAATGTCTAATATCGACGACTCGTTCCTAACGAGCTTAAGTCGTCATTTAACAAATATTTTAGCCCCCAAAAAACTGTAAACATTCACCACGAACTTCACTTATTTCTGATTCTATACTCCACTGTCTTTACTGATATATTCCGAAATATTGTCATATTTAAGCTCGTCTAACTTCCCGTCCAAAACTAGTGATGACGACGAACCTACGCAATCCTTAACTTTCCATTCATTTTCTAGCTCTTGTTCTTTCTGTAATAAGTCCTTAACGTTAATAGGCTATTGTTGCTCATTTACAGAATCATAAACGTCTGATCCTACAATGAAGATTATTGTCATACCACAACATCTTGTACTTAATACGATCTTAAGCCAATTCAAGGCATTGACCCGCATTCAAATTAAGCCAAAATAAGTTGCTATTTTGAAGAGGATTAGTGAAGAAAAATACTTGAACTATGACCAAAGTGAGACGTACGGATTACAAACATACAGAAAAAAGAGAAACTAAACCAAGGCGCACGAAGCTACGGGGGTTGCTCGCCGGGGAACTCATCCCTACCATGGCGAAGAGAAGGTAAAGAAAGTGCTGCACAACACTAAACCACATTTATGACTGTGCCACTTTCATGCCGAGCTACTTGAAAAGAAAGTGAGGCAAACATTGCGGGAATCGAGGGAAGATTTGCACGCACACGATCGAACGTTTGATCGATCGAAGAGGAGAAAGGTGGAAAAGGAGCGAAAGGAGCGCCGCCTGCAACTTATTTTCGTGCCAGCGAAAGACGCACATAATAAGGGCAACACAAATGCAGTCAATTCATTGTTTGCGAAATTCCCAAAAAAAAAGGAGGTAAACTCAAAATCCCCCGAAGATGACATAAACAATCTCATTGTGCACTCAAGAAAATGATGTGTGAGATATCAATTGTCAAATGTGACAATAGAAAGTGACAGATCGGTATCTCAGTGCGCTGCTTGAAGCCATCAGATGGTGGTAATAAAATTAGAACTTTATTGATTTGTCTTGACACATTCACTCTCATTTCTGATGTGAGCAATTCGCATATTATAAATGGGTGTGTCGATGGGTGGGTCAAAAAGCAGTCGAAGGCAAAAAAAAAATAATAAAATAAATTAAAATGAGATACCGAGGAAGGAAAAAAATGAAGAGCAAACGCGTAGTGGCGTCAAGAGACGACGCCTGGGAATGACGGCATGACGATATGCCTATGGATTCATGCACAGTTATATTTCTACGATTTCAATTGTTATTGTTATTGCAATAAAAATTAACTGCAATTAATGCTGAGTCGCAGTCTAAGTTGTGCTACAGATTTCTCTTCTCATGTGACTTGTGCGCATCCCCCTTTACTTTAATGGGCGAAAGGAGTAGCGCAGCACCGCACATGCTGTTGACATACTTTATGCACGCAGTGTTGCAAAGTCATAAAGTAGCACATTTTATGACGCATCGTAAATATTTTGATGCATATTTGGCATATTTTTTCCAGCGTTTTTGTGCAAACAAAAGCGTACGCTTAATTGCTGATTTCGGCATGAAATTTCCGTTGCTGCAGGCTCAGGCTGCCGAAAGCGTAAAATTTCGAACTTGTACTTTGTGTATGCATTCTTCTCAAACCTTTCACTATTGCCTGCCTCAATTGATAACTGTAATTTCTAACTGCTGTTAATCGTCAGTTGAATTTCATCAATATAGTAAATTGCCGAACGCCGTTACTCTCGCGCATTTTTCCATTAATTACTGCCAGTGTTGTCACGCTGTGCGTCACTTTGTTGCTTTTGTTTGTGTTTTGTTGTCACAGACGTCAGCAGCTATCAACTGTTCACTAATTCTGCAAAATGTTTATACTTCATATTTTTATCTCTTCGTGACTGCTGCAGTCTTATTAGCTTCAATTGCTGCAAATGTGGAATTTATTATTGTAGTAATTGTTATTAATGCACTGTTGTGACGAGCAGTGAGGGTGATTACTTGGTGAGATACAAACTCGCACAAAATAATTTGGAACCGAACATTGATCCTAAACATGGTAAGTACGATAAGCAAATAACAAAATTTGCTACGCAGCCAAGCATCAATTTATTCCGTAACATCGTATCGCATATCGGCCAGAAGTGTCTTGAGAGGCAGGACAGCAGTGGAAAGTGTTGCCAGAAGGAAGCAACTTCACTTCTACTGGGTGCCAGGTCACAAAGGCATCTAGGACAATGAAATAATAGACAAGATTGACAAGAATGGTATCCGCCTAACATCCCAAAACGTTACCATCTGGATATACAACGAGCTGGACAGAAGCATGATCAAGAAAATCAAAACCCGTTGGAACAAGCTACCTGGATGCAAAAGTGCAATAGTCGTGTTTTTACACACCGACCGGAAGGCCACAAAATTCCTATTAGCACTCAATAGATGTCTGGTAACGACAAACGTCTACAGAATGGGGCTGACAGATCGAGAAGATTGCAGGAAATGCCTAGAGCAGGGTACCAGGGAAACAATGGAGCATCTCTTGTGGGCTTGTCCCGCATTGGCAAGAATACGCTGTAAGCATCTGGGGTCCCCATGCTATGATACACTGGAGGAGGTATCGATAGTGAGGGCACACAGTGCCTCTTCTATAGGATGACTACTCTTCATGGAACTATTAACTGAACTGCATCTGGACCAAAATTGGTCCATGCGTGGCTCTTAGGCCTATCGGAATAACCATACCAAATAACAAAAAAGAAGTCGGGCACAATTTCGACGTTTTCAGCTGCATCGAAGCTATAATACCCTGCATATGTGCCATAAAAGGGTATAAAATAAATGCAGAATTTTTTTTTTTTTTATTTTGGTAGTACTGTCAGCCACATTTGTGTCAAATTTCATGTCAAAATATTCATTAGTGTTTGAGATACGTGTAGTTTTATGAGCTGCTAAAAGTGAGTTTTTCGTTTTTTGCGATGTCGAAAGTTGTTGAGCAAAGAATTTGCATTAAATTTTGTTTACGGAATCAATTTCTGCTGCGAATACGTTGAGGATGGTGCAGAAAGTCTTTGGTGATGAGACTATGTCTGAAAAAAATATTTACAAGTGGTATAGTGAGTTCCAAGCCGGCCGTAAACGTGTCGAAGACGAAGAGCGTCCAGGGCGACCATCAACCTCAACCGACGAAGCTCACGTTCAACAAATCAAAGATTTGGTGTTGAAACATAATCGATTAACAATTAGAGACCTTGCTGATGAAGTTGGCATATCGAAAGGCTCAGCCAATACCATTTTGAAGGATGTTTTGGGCCTCAAGCGCGTCAAATCTCGACTGGTACCGAAAACATTGAATTTTTTGGAAAAAGACGTCGCGTTGAAGTGTGTGAAACGATGCTTTCCGACTACCAGGGTGTCATGAAATGCATTATAAGTGGCGATGAGACTTGGATCTATGCTTACGACCCCCAAACAACCGATCAATCGAGCGAATATCGTGCCAAAAGAGAGCCGAGACCAAAAAAATCGCGCCAAAGTCGCTCAAAAATCAAGGTCATGTTGACTGTTTTCTTCGATTATCGTGGTGTTGTGCATTATGAATTCCTTCCAACCTGTCAAACAGTCAACAAGGAATATTATTTGAACGTTATGCGTCATTGGCGTAACGCTATCCGCCTAAAAAGGCCGGAATTGTGGAAAGATAATTTTTGGTTTTTACAGCACGATAATGCACCATCCCATACTGTCCTCGTAATTCGTGATCATTTCGCCAAAAACTCAACCCATATCGTTCCGCAACCACCGTATTCACTTGATCTGGCGCCGTGCGACTTCTGGCTGTTCACCAAGCTCAAAAGACCGCTCCGGGGACACCGTTTTTATACGATAGAGGAGATTCAAGCCGCAGCGAAGACGGAACTGAAGGCCATCCCGGAAAGTGACTACAACCAGTGTTTCGAAGATTGGAAAATCCGTTGGCATAAGTGCATTGCATCGGGAGGGGATTACTTTGAAGGAGATGAAATTGATTTGGAAGAACAAATAAAGAATTTTCAAAATAAATATAATGTCACCTTATTTTTTGGGCACAGTAGTATACATATCTTGATTTTAATAGGAAAGTTTGTATGGCAGCTGCCTACTATAATAGTCCGATTTGAACAATTTGTTCGGAGTTTGTAGCGCTGCTTTGGACGATAATTCATGTCAAATTTCGTGAAGATATCTTCTATCAAAGAGAAAAGTTTCCCATAAAGCGACTAGAGCTTGAATGAGCTCATGTAAACACAGACAGACGGATATAGTTTTGTTATAGGTTCTCCGATGTTTCTTTCTAGCAGAATTTTCTCCACATACTTGAAGTCGATGGAACAGAAAGCTCATGGTCTTTCATATTCATCAAAAAGTGCCTACGAATCATCTGCAGAGTCTTCTGGTCCAAAACTATAAGCAATCAAGCGCCATGGAGTTGGACAAAAGAGGAAGCGCTGGATAAATCAAGCTCTGAGGAAAACTGCACCGAAGCAGTGTTTGGAGACGTTCCAAAATAATAAACCGTCGATTTGATTTCATCCAGAAAAAACCCATTGGAATCGTCGGACTATATTTCTTCAAAAATGTTGCTGGTGAGAACATAAACATCAATGGAGACCGTTATCGCAACATGATAACCGATAATTTGATGCCTGAAATTGAAGCTCATGATCTCGGCGACATTTGGTTTCAACAAGACGGCGCCATTTCCCACACACTGTTCCTGTTGAGATACATACTTAGATATAGTCTAAAGGCTGTGTGGACAATCCCGCTTCGATTCAGGTCTTGGAGCAAAACACCACGCGTTTCTTTCGCCAGTTACCAGTCGAAACGTGAGTTATCGAAAATTGGACTCAACGGATGGACTATCTGAGACGTAGACGCGGTCAAGATTTGAAAGAGATAATCTTCAAAAACTAAATGCTAAAGAATGCTCTTTTGGATGATAATAAACATTCTTTACTAAATTTGATTTTTTTGTGTTTTTTCGACCTCGAAATGGATGACCTTTTAATTAGAATAGGCATGGCATTGTACATCCAGAAAGATGTTGTTCCCATAACGTACGGGAATATCTAAATTGTAGAACTGCACAAACTCCATTCTTCCTAGATTCATCATAAAAAAACATTCTACATTACATCATAAAAAAATTATTTTAAATAATCAATTTTCCTTTTCTTATGTTTCTTTAAGACCAAGCTTTAGACATGCATACGTTCGTCTTTAGAGACGTTTGCTCAAAGCGACGAATTTCTCAACAATAAAAACTATAAAATCGTTTTTACGTCTTTTACGTTTCGCTGTCGCAAGATTTTATTCGTGCACTGACAACTTGCTCATCCTTTCTTTTGTGCATAAACAAAGAATTACCTAAATATAAATTTGAGAAGAATGAAAGACCAGGCTGTATTGCTTTACAAAATCAGGGCTTTCAAACAAAAATCATAAAAAGGCAGTTAATCATCAAAAATCTGACTGTACTGTCAGTGATTGCCATTATGCAACTTTAATTGTTCGGAGCAGACACAAGGTAGAAGGCCTCAGAAACATACATATGTATATATGAACGCACTTGTCTGCGAGGCGGGGGAGACAAACGCGCACAAAGCAACGACACGCAAGCAACAAGTAATCATACTTTGCTCCACCACTGTGTGTGTACTTGATTTAAACTACAAAAGCACAGCATGAAATTAAAATCCTTTCAGCAATCAGTCAGCCAACTACAGATCCTAATGGCCAAGACGAGCGGCGCGCGGAGGGCAAACGCCGAAACTGTAATGAGAAAAGGAAAAAAACACAACGAAGACAGCAGACAACCAGATGGACAATTATAGCCAAAGGAATACACGCTGCAAATAAAGAGTGCAGTGCTTAGTGAAGAGAACAGGTTCGCTGCTGCAACAACAAAAAAACATAAACGATAAAAAATCCAAAAAAAAAGTAAACAAACCGAAACGTAAAAACTACAAGGGGCAATAAACGTAATAAAATTAAAAAACTACAACGCAAATAGTAAGCAAAGAGCAATCACAAAACAACAACAAGCAGCAAGAAATAACAACAAGCAAGCGAGAACAAGAAAAAAGGCTACAGGACAGGTTCTACAGATTAGGGTTTTCAATCACTGCGCGACAGACAGGTAAGCACATACATATGTACATCTGTGTGTATGTGCGGACAACCAAACGGGGGAGCCACTGCCATATGCTATGTACATATATGTATATGCATAACATACATGCATATACCGTATATACATATGTATGTGTACGTATACAAACCCACTGCGCGACCCACGCTGTTATCTGTACGCTCGTAGTCGTATTTGTATGCAATTTGTGTTGAAAAAGCAAAAAGGCTTAAGTCGTTATAAGCTAATTTTGGTATTTTCACTTCTCAGTGCAAGGTTTGGTAATATTTTTTGTTCTTTTTTGTTGTTGTATTGCAGCTGCTATTACAAATTATTGTTAAAGTTGCAACAAGAAGTCGAGTGTAGCCTAAATTGTTGAGAATAACTTGAAGTAAACGCAGCAGCTTATGTCAACTTAAGCTGTTTTAGAAGTTATGTGCAAATCAGGACGAAATGCACGTAGCGCATGCGCAGCACGCTGTAGGCAGTAGTAATGTAGATATGTACATATGTACATATATATTTATATTCATATGTATGTACATATGTATGTATATACAAGTATATATTAACTATTTTATAATATGCTCAAAAGTATATAGAATATACTATAGTTACTAAACCCTGAACAGGGTCTACTACTAAGTTTGTCTGAAGGTTTGTAACACACAGAAGAAAATATTCCTATGAAGCTGCTCATTTGCCGGAATGAGCGATATCGGACCACTATAGCATATAGCTGCCATACAAAATGTACGATCAAAATCAAGTCCTTATATGGCAAACTTCCTCATTTAACGAGATATCTTTATGAAATTTGACACAGCTTGTTTTCCAAAGCAACGGTATAATTTCAGAAGAAATTTTTCAGATCCGATCATTATAGCATATAGCTGCCATACAAACTGAATGAACAAAATCATGTCGTTGTATGGAAAACTTTTTCATTTTACGAGATATATCCACGAAATTTAACACAACGTATTGCCCAATAAAACGGTACAATTTCCGAAGAAATTTTTAAAATCGGACCACAATAGCATATAGCTGCCATACAAACTGAACGACCAAACACTAATCCTTGTATGGAAAACTTTCTCATTTAACGAGATATCTTCATGAAATTTTACACAGATTATTTTCCAAGGCAACGGTATAATCTCAGAAGAAATTCTAAAGATCGGACCACAATAGCATATAGCTGCCATACAAACTGAATGAACAAAAACATGTCGTTGTATGGAAAACTTTTCATTTTACGAGATATATCCACGAAATTTGACACAACGTATTGCCCAATAAAACGGTACAATTTCCGAAGATATTTTTTAGATCGGATCACTATAGCATATAGCTGCCATACAAACTGAATGAACAAAAACATGTCCTTATATAGAAAACTTTTTCATTTAACGAGATATATCCACGAAATTTGACTCAACGTATTATCCAGTGTAACGATACAATCTACGAAGAAATTCTTCAGATCGGATCACTATAGCATATAGCTGCTATACAAAATGAACGATCCAAATCATGTTCTCATATGGAAAGCTTTCTCATTTAAAGAGTTATCTTCACGAAATTTAGTAGAGAATATTTAACAAAGCAACGGTATAATCTCCGAAGGAATTTTTCAGATCGGGTCACTTTAGCATATAGCTGCCATACAAACTCACCGATAGAAATCGTGTCCTTGTATGGAAAACATTTTTGTTTGACGATGATATCTTCACGAAATTTGTTGCGGCTGATTTTCCGAAGTAACGGTATAATTTCCGAAGAAATTGTTCAGATCGGATCACTATAACATATAGCTTCCATACAAAATGAACGATCCATAATCTAAAATCAAGTTTAAAATATAATCTTCTATATTTGTATTTGTGTAGGTTATAATAGATGCGCTGCAATCGTTGCCACTTGGCAACGTTCCAGTTGTGTGCTGTCGCCTCGCCATGCTTTATCGTCGCGGTTGTTGCTGTTGTTGTACACATCGTTGTCGTTGTCAACCTGACAAATTTATTTAGACTTCTTTTTTGAAGGAGTTTTTCTGCTCTTTTGAAAAATCGTTACTCACACTTTAACTGATGTGTACATATGTAAGGCATACACACACATATGTACATACATACTATATGTGCTCTAAGTTTGTATGTGTTTGTATGCTTATGTTTGTCTGGTTGGAGCAAGTGGAGGATATCCAAATATACTTTGTTGACTCCTTTTATGGCTTTTATGTTTTTCTTTTCTCGGTTTGTTTGTTTGTATGCGTGTGGAACACGTGCATTTTCGGCCTTCTACACGCCTGCGCAGTAGAAGCAAATGTTGTGCCTGTGATTTATAGACAAGTTTGGGGCATAAAATTAATATTGACTCACCTAAAAGCGGCGAAGGAGATGCGCGTTGCCACAAAAGGTGCGATTCCATAGCGTAATTTATATGTATTTTGTTTGGGCAAAAAGTCGATAAATCATTTTTATTGGCGTAGCGATAAGTCTATTAGGGATACATTTAGCAGTGAGGCTGTAGGAACGCTTTGGATAGCAATTTAAATTTTATTACTGTTTCTATTAGAGTCTATGCTTATAATGCTTATTTACTTATGTACATACATATGTATATGGATCTAAATGACAAATTCTACATCACCTTTGAAACTATAAAATTTACCTGAACTTGCGATAAGAAATCCTTTCTCATAAATCTGTAATTTATTTGTATGTCCATTAGTTTGATTTGAAAATATTGAAACCAAAAACTCGTCCAAATTTTAATTTTTCAAATATTCATGCAAACAGACTCTTCAACGTTATATAAAATATTCAAACCTCGATGTCAAGACCAGTCCTTCCAATCATTTTTCGAACGCCGAAAAGACCTTTTAAGTACTCGAAAACTTGTAGAAACCCCAGAGGTGATCTAGTGACTGACGCCCAGAGCATACTGAAACTATGAAGGGAACAATGCACAGACGTGCTGTATGGCAGTGAAAGCTTAACACCAGGAGATGGTGAAACCGATTCCACAATCGATGATGATAGAGCGGACGTTCCATTGCCTTGACCAATAAGAAATTTGAATAACAATTACCCGTCTGAAGAACAACAAAGCGGCGAGGGCCGATGGATTGTCGGCCGAGCTATACGCCAGCGAAGAACTGATAAGGAGCATGCATCAGCTACTTTGTAGAATATGGTAGGAAAAAAGCATGCCCGACGATTGGAATTTAAGTATGCTCTGCCCAATCCACAAAAGGGAAGACCCCGGAATCTGCGCCAACTACCGTGGGGTAAGCCTACCGTCCTCCGTCAACAAACTGATTGGAGCTTATCTCAAACTGTCCAGATATTCACCATGCCCCAAATTTTGGAAAAGATCCGTGAAAAGATAATCGACACACACCACCTCTTCGTTAATAACTCTGACCGATTGCCCAGAAACTCAACTTGATTTACTAATTCTAACTAGGTCTAGGCATTCGTCGAGGTAATATTCTAACGTTTCATTTAGTTACATACGCTGGATTCCTCTGTTTCACATGTTCCGAAGTTTCTTAAGTTGAGAACTCAGTGTTAAGTGTCCTGCGATTCCCTTTACAATATTATTTACTAAATTTCCTCTTTCCCAAAATTAGAAGTCGCCCACCATCTACTCTACATCTAGGTAGTTTCATGAGCCGCACAGTTTTTGTGGCCCGGTGTTCCAAGAGCTGAGCTGTTCCGCAACATTCATTGATTCAAGCTGTCTTTCGAGGATCTAGAAGATTTTTGTGAGACTTTGCGTTAGCGCTGGGGATTGCAGAAAGCTAGTAGGTCTACTAGGTTTAAATATGAGCCAATAATCCCACAATTTCGACCAGAAGAACAGAGTTGCACTCATTTAACCACCTTCTTAATGGGTTAAGTTAGGTCTGATGGTGGGGTTGATCCAAAAATCGATTAATCTCATTTTGGACAGATCTTTGTCCTTAGATCGAGGAACCGTTTTGAGCTTACCGTAAATTTATTAGGACGATTAATATCAATTCCAGCAACTTCGTTAAGTTTACCAAAAGTGTATATACCGAGATATTTCAATCTCAGTCTGACAAAAACCGACAATAGAGGTGGAAGTGATAAGATGATTCCATCTCGTCTTCCTCCATAACGCTTTGGTAAAAAGCATGCGAAGAATTATTTAGTCTCAGCGTGTGTGAACCTAATGGACAGTGCATAGTCAGAACACTTACAATTGCGGCGAGATTAACTTTGCTAAGAGCCAATAGCTTGGAGGGTCTCTTACTATTTACTCTGTGTCAGAGGGATCTCGTAGTCGCAAAAGCTTTGGTTGTTGACCACTGGCGGTAGAATGACTCTCGAAGTTCAAAGGTCCAACGCCAGAACGCAAGAAGACATCGAAAAATCGACTCGCGTCCAATCTGATACAATTGAGGAAAGGGTGCCCCCCTTAGCAAGCTCATCGTCTTTGCAGTTTTCGGCGAATCCACTACGACCGGGCGCCAAAACAAGTCTAGAATACCAAAGTCAAAGTCGACGAACTCAAAGATAATATAGCCGCTCGGTTATCGGAATGAAGTCACACTTCTCTAAAAGAGACTGTACTTCGAAGCAGTATATCTACTGTAATCTAGATAGCTGCCACCTCCGCTTGAAAGACGCTACAATGGTCTGGTAGCCTGAAACTTGAGAAGATAAAGAGCTCGCGACAGCAGACTTCACTTTGTACTCTCCCTCTGTACTTCGTTTCAACCGTGAACTCCTATTCTCCCTCTTGATCCATCTTGAAATATATATTGCAAAGGCTTACTGCACCCAATGTTTTCGTCCTGCCCACAAATCCTTCGCAGGTGCGTAAGCCGACAAGCAACCGACAGGAGAAGATTATGCGATGCAGTGATTCTTATAAGGAATGCCATTGCAGCAGTGGCGAATTTCAGTGTGTATCTGCCCGGCACAGTTCATATACCCAGTTTCCCTAAATCTGATAACAGCCTTCGCTGCAAAGAACCTACCATTTGGGTTTACAAGTGAAACGTTCAGAAAGGCATTGAGTTCCATTATTGGGATGATCCTTTGTGCGCCACAGATGCCGATGAGGCCGCTCATTTCTATGTGAGGATTACCATGAACGAGTTCTGCTCCAGTTTGTGTGGATTTCTCCTACAGCACTGTCGATAATTGAACACGTGGTTCATCTTTCTCTTTTAATTTTTTTTTATCTTTCCAGAATGCTACAAGATATAGTCGATTCTAGAGGTCTTCTTTGATCTTTTTTATGTGTTAAAACACGCCCAACAATATCAGTTGTCCTCTTGAAATGTAAATATGTTCCTTTGAGTTCGACCCTTTAATTATACCGTTTCCTTTCAACTACTATACACAGGCTAATCACCTAAGCTTAGATATCATTTCGCACCTGATAAGTATAATATTTGAACTGATAAATAAGAAAGCAAAACAAACAACTTTGTAATTTTGGGCGGTCTCCAATATCATTGCCTCTGAAGACCTACGCCTTAGTGTCGAAATGCTAGCTAATACAATAAAGATCCTTATCCAGAGACTAACTCTAAAGCCAAAAGAGTTGTACAATCTACTTCCGAATTTTTTGTAGTTTCCCTCAAGAACACTTTACATATTTCCACTCATTCCATTACTGATTTTGTCAATAAACAAAGATTTGGAGGAATCCCTTCAAATACAATACACTTTATCCCATTTATCTACTTACATATTTGTTCACTTAATTCCAAGAAAATGATTAAGCCATTTACACAAGTGACGTTCCACAAACAACTTGTCAAACAAAACAAAATCAGCTGAGCAAAGGACGACACAGCTGGTTTGTAACAACTGACAACTGACAGCTGACGGTATATACAAACAAATACACTGACAATGGCATACTCTACCGAAAAACGCCTACAATTACCGCAAAGCCACACTTAAAGGACATTATCTCAATGTGTGAAAAATGGTTGTTTATACGCCTGCAATCTGCTAAAATAACAAACAAGCGATGACACGAAAAGAAGTGTAGAAAGACACTGCAAGGAACCGGAGCAAATATATATACAGTTGTATGCAGTAGCTCCTTGTGTGTCTCATGCTCGTGCTGGTTCTGTCATAAGTTGTCTACGGTGACTGGTTGTCTGTCTACCTGTGCGTGTATTCGTAAGACAACACAAGGTGTATCCTGCTGGAAGAAATTATAGAGCAAAACCGCAAACAAGTAATTGAGTTGAATCGAACGGTGTTGACAAGTGAATTACAGGTAATTATCGAAGGGTTTTACGCAGAAATGTGACGTAGCAAAATCGAATCAATAGTATGTGACGAGGAAGAGAATCTTAAAGAGGGAAGCAAAGAAGGACGGAAGAAGGATATAAATATGGAGGGTAGGATGGAAAAGATAAAGGTGCAAATACAGGGGAGGTATAATTTGATAAGATTTCGTATAAGAAAGCGCAATGTTCATGTGGGAATTCAATCAGACACGATATTGTCGCCAAAACAAGCTCCATATGAACTCTTTATATATTGGATAACAAAGTTTATCTTTTTTCCTCATACATAGAAGACATGTTTGGTGACATCGTCCTTCTCATCCGTCGTGGCGAAGGCCCAAATCAGCGATGAGTTGAAGAACTTCTGTTTGATGCGGATTGTGACTAGACGTTTATCCATTAAGGTGAATGCCAGCATGAGGCGACGGTGTCTCTCTCCCACCACGAATTCCACACCGATTTTGCACTCCAATATATGGTCACTGTAGTAAATGGCACAAGTACCTCCTCGTCTTAGTCCTTGTTCCGATCATTGCACTTATTGGACGGCGGCGATGTCAGCCTTTACTCTTACGAGCTGCGTAAGCCATTTGTGACATAATCGTTTCCGCTCCCTCCCAAGGGAATGGCCTTCAGAGAACTTTCCTCACTTGCGTGAATTTGTACATATGACTCCATCCTCCCGGATTCAATTAGATAGTTACAAATCAAGACTCCTATAACAAGAGAGAGATGTCTCTGACTGAGATGCGAGGAACGAAAAGTTTTCATCTACTTTACAATATTTCAAAAATGTGGAACTAGAAGCTTGAAAATACAGTTTTGCATGTCAGAAATTTAGCTTCAAAGCTACCATTTACGGATCGGATTATGACTGGTAATGAGAACTGGATTTATTACGACAACGCAAAAAGCAAGAAATCGAATGTTTTGCAGCTGGCCAGTCCGTCAAAACAACAGCAATGGCCAAAAAGCAAGATGCTAAGGTAATGCTCTTTATTTAGTGGGATCCGTAGGACCTGCTGTATTGTGAGCTTTAAATAGGGGAACGTTACCGTCAAAAATTCACCAAATTCGCAGTGACTGATTGCCGAAAAACGCCCGGAATTCGCGACTAGACTCGAGGCAATCATTGTCCATCATTACAACACTCGGCTCATGTTGCAAGATCAGTTAAAAATTATTTGGAAAATAGCGGCTGGAAGAATTTGCCTTACGCATCTTATAGCCCAGTCCTTGCTCCTTTGGACTACCATTTCTTTTTGTCGATGCAGATCGCACTCAGCGGAATGCAGTTCCCTTTAGAAAAGAAGTAGCGAAAATTGGCTTGATTCATTGGTGGCTGCCAAGCTCGTGTAGTTTCTTTGGCATGGAATCAATAAATTGCCAGAAATATGGGAGAATGTTATAGTTTCAGACGTGCAATAGTTTGTATATAATATTTTAGATCTTTCTTTTGCTGAAAGTCCTTTCATCCACTTTCGATTCAAAGGGTTTATTTATTATTATGCTCAAATAGATCTACTAGAGCTTCAGTAGTCCGCCTCAAAGGACTCAAGCACTTATGGAAAACAAATCGCCTCTTTCCGCCTTCCCTTTCTTTACCGAAAACCGCTGTGGTGTTAAAATACAAGTAATAAACTCATTTACTTGTTCTATTTGGCAGTAAGCTGAGTCATTTTTAAATGTCAAATCTTCATTTAATCTCTCGGCAGGAGTTCAATAGAGCAGACAAATGGTTATTTTGAAAATATTATACAAATTGTATTTGACGCCTTTTTGACCACCACAACGAAGATCCTTAAGTATTTTCTAACAAAACAATTTGTTATCTTTTCCACCACATCATCCATTACCAATCACAACAGTCCGGTTTCTTTTGAGCGGAGACTTACGAAGCAACCGCAAAACAAGAGAAAACAGGCGAAAGTAAACCAAATACTCGTAATCGCATTTGAAGCGTCCGAAAAGAAGATGATCATCAATCGTTCTATTTTCCTGCGGCTAAATTCGCAGTGACCTTAGGCTTGTGGAAATAGTAGCCTCGTGGTGGTGATGATGCTTGCATTAACCAGAGAGAGGGGCGAAGAAAAAGAGAGAAAGTGAAAACAGAAAGTGTGTGTATGAGAAATGACTTTGGGGTGCGGTTGCTTTATGAAAGTGAGTTTCCCCTAAGGTGTTAAGCCACTAAACGCATACGTTTCCATCAGGTAAATGGAGGTATGCAAAAACCGTGGTAAGACATCATTAATTATAAAATTTAATTTAAATTCCATTTACCTAGTGACTTTTGGATGAAAGTGAAAAATGGAAAGTGGTTCAATTAGAAAGTATTAATTAGTATTCGGGAATATTTTTCGGCAGAGAATTGTCCAGGAACTGAAGTATACTAAAGTAAGTGTTCTAGAGAGATTTTGTGATTGGGGTATAAAATCATATCGACCACTTGGAATCGAGGAAAGAAGACGTTACTTTGCTTCATTACTCGGTGTAGACAACATAGTCCAAGAGTCGACTGCTTAATGCCCAGTTCACTCCATAATGCCGAATGGATAACGGCGACTTAAAGTTCGAATCCTTGGCGACTTCACTGTAGCGCATCATTGGCACTTCGGTTATTTCTCAGTCAGTTCAGATTTCTTTTGATACATTCCTGGAGAGACTTTGTGAATACAACAGCTTCCTTTGTGAGTTTTTTTACAATTTAGTGTTCCAAGAAAATTTAGGATATAATGCACTAAGACACAGTCCCATTAGCGACCACTTCTTCACTTGTTATAACCAGTAGCATTGGAGTTTGAGAACTACTACGTGCAATACTTGCTTGTTCCAAAGATCTTTCTCTTCTTTTCTTTTCATCCAACTAGCCATTACTCTATCGGTGTCCACCTGCTGCGAGATTAAAAATCTTCCCAAATGCCAGTTATAAAAATTGCTTGAAAGAAACATCTCAAAACTTCCATCTTCAAGGACTGTCTTTGCGAGATCAAGGCTAAACACCATCGACTTCCCACCTTCAGACATCCATGAGCTGGTGGAAAAAGAAAAAAGGAAATTAAGGCGATGGGTTCAAGTCATTTTGTCGACACATAAGTACAAATTTCATCAGTTCTTTTTCTGCACAATATATAGCAGCCCAAGAGATCTAGATAAAGTCCTCACCTTTTAAATTTTGTTGTGTTTTTATTTGTTAGTTCGGTCCCATCGGAAGGATTCAAGGATTTCCAAGGCTCTGACCTATCGTTAAGATAAAGTGGATAGATTAAAATTATTCGGAGGAACTATTCTATCGCCTAAACTGGTCTGGGTGCCTGGTCACAGTGAAATCGTCGAAAACTGTTAACGATGAGCTCGTAAGGAAGGGCATCCTTACCCAAATACCATCAAGATGAGAACGAACTCGTGATCTCTGCTGTTAGTGCGATCTCAGTAAGCATTGGTCATCAATCAGCACTTGTAGGGTTGCGAAAGGCATCTGGCCCAAAACGCAACATAAAATGTTCATGAGACTACTACGTCTTTGGAAGATTCACATGGCCGCGAAGATAGGTGTTTTAACCGGACACTGTCTCATAGCCACTCACACGGTAATCTTAAAGAGTTTGGAGGATACTATTTGTCAAAGCTGCAGTGAGGTACTTAAGAGTTCTGAGTGACGGTAACACTCTGTTATCGTCGTGGAGAGAATGTGCGGGGGTTCTGTTAGGAGGGTTCTTTTCTAGGTCGGGGTTACAGCCATTAGATGATGGGGAGTTGTGGTACGCCTTTGGCCTGGTTAGGTTTTAACGGCCCCAGGTTTTGATGGTTTAAACGGAGATATGTGCAAAAGCTTGTTTAAGTTCATTCCGGAACACCTAGAGTCCATATATAATAAATGCGTCTCCGAAGAACACTTTCCACGCGAGTTGTTGTTCCTCTCCTGAAGTCTCCTGATAAGATCAAGAGCAATCCCCGATCTTATGGAGGGTATCACTCTTCTTCCAATCCTTGGAAAAGTGATGGAAAGATTGGAACGAGCTAACATGGAGTAAGTGGTATTCGACGACAGTATGGGTTCAGGAAAGGCCGCCAAATACAGGATGCATGGTTTTATGTTCAGAATATTGTTAGGAGGGATGTCGGAAATTACTCTTTGGCGGAGCTACTTTTCGAGCAGGAAGGCTTCTCTAGTTGGCATGAATAGCAGCGTGGAGATCGAAGTGGTTCCTTGCTGTCCGCAGAGTTCCAGCTGTGGTCTAAAAATTTGGAATCTCGTGATGGCTCTCTGCTTGGATAGCTCGAGCTAATCTGTAAGTGTTGTGCATATGCGGATGACCTTCTTCTTCTGATTGAGGGTTGCTCGTGGTTAGAGTTAGAGCGGGCGGAAGGACAATTTTTAGAAATTGTAAATACTTAGCTCTTAAGTGTGGGTGGTCATATCGATAGAAAAACATAGAGTATGTCATTGCTGCGGAATGACTGGATTTTCGCTGATGATCTGGAGAGGGAGAGATATCTAGGAGGCTTCTGGATGAAAAGATTAGATGAAGGTGCCAAGAAATTTGGAACAATAGTCCAACAACAATATATATCAGCCTATTTACCTAACCTAACCTAGTATTTATGTTAGCGAATACGGAAAGTTTATTCAGTTTAAAGTTTTTGCGTAAAACTTCAACATTCCTGAAATTTACTAGAATATTTCAAATTATATACGGGGGGAGTCGAAATCTATAAAGAACTCACTACGTTCGACCCTTGCGATCATTTTGAGTTAATGAAGAGCAAGTATTGGTGAAAATAGGTTTTGTAACGTCACTTAAAGGCCGCATTACAAATTTTTCTTCGGAATATACACTTCTCTTGTTTGCTTAATTCTGACTTCTCTTCCAAGAGCGATACTCAATCGCATTTTCCAAAACCAAAAAAAATAAAAAAAAACTCTTAAGTAAGCGAAAACTTCGAAGAAAATAATTCTTAGTCTAAGGTCAATGTTCTTTACTTACTTCGGCTCACTTTCACTGCCTTCGCCGCAGATGAAACGACAATTTTTTGTCTGCGCATGCGTTTATTTGTCGGTTCAAAAGGCAAATTCACTTCCAGTTTCATGTGCTTTATCAACTAGCAAATACACAATTGATTACTTAAATGCCATTGAAAATGAAATTAAATGCCAAACCATTTAAGGCACAACAAAAGTGATCTTGCGCCGATCATGCTGACTTCCGCGATCACTTCGCCGGCCACGCAACGCTATTCGTTTTCTATTCGAAATTATAACATATACTTATGTACATATGTATACGAGTATATTCTTCATTTTCTCCAAGGCTTGTCTAGGCAGTTCTTATATACTTTTGTACATAGATGAGCATACATATATGTATATAGATATATTATGTATATCTGCCTATAAGTGGGTATATTTGTTTAATATCAAAAAATATACGTTACATTCATTAAAAATGCATTTCTTATCGCCCATATCAGCATTGACGCCCGAACCGACTGCATAGCAAGCTCACCACATACATCACACACATTTATACACGAGCATGAAAATTGAGAAAACACACCGTGGCAATATGAATTTTGTCGATTTTTCAACACAAAATTTGAATGCCGTTTTTCTTGCATTTTATCCATATTAATTTACGTCACTTATCCTCCTTCCTCTGCCTTCGAGTGAAGGAAGTAAAACGATACGTTGTTGGCGCGCTCAATACGCCGCGCTACAAAGGGGTTTGTCGGAACTTATGAGTTTTCCTGCGCTCAGCTGAGGACAAAGTAATCAATTTTTTTTTTTACTTTTTTTGGTTTTTATGCTAAAGTGCTCATAAAGCGTAACGAAAAGTAATTTTTTAATGCTGAGCAAGGAACATAAGTGGCATTTCACGGTTCAATCTTGTAACGTACGTATCTTTAAACACAGATATACAAACCTTTCTCATAAGTACTATTTGTTTTTGTTGCATAACTTTTAGTGGTAGGAAATTCGGTAGGAAATTGGCATTTTTCTGCTGCAACAAGGCAACTAAATTAGCATAAAATCGTTGGAGGGAGTAAGTCACGCAGCTGGCGGTCTGTGAGTGTGGTGTGGAGAAATCGCAAACGTTTGGCAAGCAGGTGTTCGCAAAGTAACCGCCTTAACCGCACGTTATGAGTAAGCACGGATCACCGAGAGGTGTGGTGAAACGCTGATTAATAAGTAAGGAAGCTCTTTGTCGAGCGCAACCGAATACATGCTGCACCAGCATTGAATCTGTAGGTTTTGTAGTTAGATCTAAGAAGACGATCCTCCCAAAGACGCGTTCATAAAATCTACAACTGCTGAATAATGGGCCCGGGAGATATATTAAAGAATATTGTTTAGTCTCTGTGTCAGATGAAACAACCATTATACAAACAGCCTTAAACAATGAACCAAGTGATACTTCAACAAAGCCTGCTACGACCGAAAATACCACAAAATCTACGAATTGTATGATCATTCTTATCTGACTACCAGTAGCTTTGTTTTGGTTTTAGACGTCAACAAAATTTGAAGTTAGGTTATGGATATCTTAAGATGACTAGGGAATTACGCTTAGATTACGAAATGGAGTCATTTATGAAACTAGATAAGAACTCCTATAGTTGGATAATAACTCTCGACAAAGCGTCTTGAACCTAACACAAATCTGCTTAGGTGCTTTATTTCCCTTTATTTCCATTCCACAGGATGTCTAATAGTGTGCTCTGAGAAAAAAATTTCCCTCGAAAGTAGCTTAACTACCGAGAAAGACTGAGACTTTAGCCTATTTCGAAGCCGAGGATAAGCCTTACCACAAAGTTTTAAGGTTTTGTTGAATAACAAAATTAAATTTTGACAAAAAATCCGTTTTTCTTTAGTTCGACATGAATCTTTGAACCCTTAATAGGCGGGTAATTCTAATATATAGTATCCTACATCGATAAGTTATCAAAAATCTAGAGTATAATAGGCAATGAACTGACTTACTCGTAAGTTGAATGTATGAAATTATGTCAATCTGAATAGCTTTCTCTGGTTTGTACGACATTGTTCTAATACTTTCAAAGTGAGCATGATCCAAGGGTTTTGGTTCTTGTTCCTCAATAAAAGTAAAAAGTGTTTGAAGAAAATGGAGTAATGTTCATATTCAAAGTAAACTTAAAAAGCTGAAATCAAAATAGGACAACAGTTCGCAGCCTGACTCTCTCAATCCGCGCTGAGGGACTTATTAAACTGACAAAACGAATCTAAGTTGCACAAAAAAAGCTGAAGTAGGATCTCGATAATAGAGCAGAGCTTTGTGAGGCAGAAACATAGTTCCGAAATTTCACAAAAAGATGTACATACATACCTTTAAGAAGTTTTACTCGACACTGAGAAGTACTACTGTAGGAGAGTGGAGTAAACTTAGTGCAAGGCATTGAGATCGCACTTAATATAGCTACTTTCTGCAGTTTACGTAATTAATACAGCAATGAAGAATGAGAAAAAGAGGCCAAGGTCGGAGTTGAGTCACTAGCTTCTCTTGAAGCGAAGTTTTGCCCGCAAAACTATGCAATGACTAGAAACAGGCAATAATCACATGGTTACAGGTTCGGACTTAAATAGGCCGCTTAAAGGCGATTGAAAGTGCGGATCCGAATTAAGAATTTGACCGTAGGAAAGCAAATCATTAAATCTTACCAATCACATATCGATACTTTTCCCACTCTCTATCCTTATTTGAACCCCGTTCGCGCCGGCTCATCGCGATTCGAGCATGAATGTTATCACTTGACAATTTTTAAGCGAAAAATCCCGCCTCGATTCAAGCCTTGAAGCAAAAAATCACGCGTATTATTCACCAATTACCAGTCGAAATGCTCGATCGAGTCATAGAAAATTTGACTGAACGAATGGACCAACTGAGACGTAGTCGCGTCCTTCATTTGAAAAAGATAATCTTCAAAATATAAAAACCAAAGAATGTTCTTTTGAATGATAATAAACATTTCTCATTAAATTTAAAGTTTCTGTATTTTTTTTTACAAAAGGAGAGAACATCGAAATGGATCAAATAAAAGTTGGAATCAACAGCCGGAACTTTATAGCAATGATCCCAACGAACGCATCACACTTTAATCTTGTAATTCTGGTAGATTTTCGTTATTTATGCTCACTTATTTGTTGGGAGTCATCAATCGTGATTTACAACTTTTAACGGTTAAGTTTACGCCATCAATCACTGAAGATTGATCACGAGGCAACGATAATCCTGGCTGTAAATCACGACATTAGCAAAAGAAAAAGCAGAAAAGCATAAATTTATTTCTTAAAAAACCAAAATATACATAAATAAATTTAAGAAAAGATTTGTTTAAGAAATTTTCGAAAAAAACACTAAACTTTATTATTGTGCAAAAACATAAAAATTTTAATGACTGCAGCGAGTGCAATAAAAAGCAGTGAAGAACAAAAAACGGCAAATAAATAAAGAAAAATGCCATAAAAAGCTAAAAGGGAAAATTGTGAGTAGACGCCGAGGAAAATTTCGACCGAAAAACGGGGTCGCATTTAAATACACCATTTAACATGGCGAGGACAAAAGTCAAACAAAAGCAATCGAGTGGCCTTACAAAAGCCTAAATGCAATTAAAGGTGGCGAAAATGCAGGGAAAGATGAAAAAAAAAAATTATAAAAAATAGAGAAAAAAATAAAAAATGGGGGACACAAAAAAACTGCGTCGGTTTTCTTTTTTATGGTTTTTCGGATAAAATGCAGCGCTGCAGCCACCCCAGCGCAGCAATCAAAACGCCTGGCTGCGCTGAAACCCAACCGTAAGCGATTAGCGAACGCACGATCAATACGGTAATCAGCACACGTGATCGCACAAAAGCCGAACACCACACCACGCAAAGGACATGCCACATAATTTGCGCTATGAGACACACCCTCGGCCAAGCCCTAAGTACGAGTACTTTCACACACACTTCCTTTATGATTTTTTACCTTTTTTATTTTTTTATTCTTTTTTACTTTATTTATACTTTTCTTTTGCGTAAATTTTACGTACTTTTAGACACACATTTTTTGCTTTTTTTGTTGTTGTTTTTTTTATTTATTGGCACAGTCATTGTCAACGCATTGTTGTGCTTGCTGTTTTGCCACTGCACTCGCCACATATCCTGGTTAGCTTATCCTGCGTGACATAAGTGGGCAAAGCAACCCTGAAAAGTACCGCTTGAGAGCTAAGAAAAAAAGTAAGCAGCAAAACACACGTGATCCTTTTACTTAATGAAGAAAACACTGCTTTGTGTAATTTAATTTGTTTTCGCTTTTTTTCGAAAAAAATGTATCGCTTTTTGCAGCGCGAAGGGGTTGCGCTACTTGAGCATTTCTTTAAGGCTGCTGCACGGACGAAAATTTACAAAAAAAAAGTGAGAAAACCGAAAAATCACAAGCAGCGGATGCGACTTCGAGTGTCTGGAAGTGTTTTCCTTTCTTCTTGCTGCTATTTTGTAGCCTTTTTTTCGGTCGCTGAAGTGTCAGCGCAATTAGGAAGCCCTCGAAAGGGTTGCCCTGTCATTTCATTTTTTTATACTTTTAATATATTTTTTTTTGTATATTTATTTCTCGGTATTAATGATTTTTGTTTGTTTGTTCACATTCGTTGCACAAATATTTTGTGAAATTGCTTTTAATTAGTAAAAATATGAGCAAGAAAGAGGAAATAAGATATGGGGAAGGATTACGGTTGGCTTTGAAGCGATTTCGTTGCTAATTTAGACACAAAATTTAACGGATTAGCGCTGTCTAGGTGATCTTAACCATGATATTGCTGATCATCAGTGTTGATTAGCTGCAAAATTGCTGTGTGCAACAATGGGGAACTTAATTATTTGGCAATCAACGGTAAATAGCTTTTGCAGTCGCGAATATTTGTGGTAGAATTACAGTCGGTGTGAATCAGCAGGCAATTGAGAAGTAGATCCCTCTTACTATGTTCCAGGATCTTCCATACGCAGCGTTCTTCCATGGAATCCACTTCAAAGGAAGTATGTAGATGGACTGCAAGGACGAGAGGCTCGCCACTTGGCAGCGGGAGATCGCAGGTGAGAGCTTTGGTGGTGCTCACTACCTTCGCAGCGGCCGGAATCGACTTCGCCTGCTGAGCAACGCTGCATGAAGCCATGTCATCATCGTCCCCCTGGGTATGCCTCTAAAACAGCTCCCGCTCTTCTGGCGAAAGGCCATTCAGGAGGCTAAACTTTAGTTTAGCTCGATCACACCCTTTGCGTGCTTGGTCGGTCCTTCTGTCCGTTACCTAGGTTTCTTCTGTGGTTAATTATTGTTTTGTTTTTTTGTCATCCTTTTCTTACGACCCTTGGCTCAACGCGGTGAGTTTTCCGGTCTACGTGTTGTAGGGGAACGTAAAGGTCCGCCGTGCCAAAGTCCCAGAACGCGCTAAGGCAACCGCTACTTCCCAATTCGGCCCGTTGTTGGGAAGGCTCCGTTCGAATACAGTCAAATCAACCTCCTGGCTGCAAATCATCTAATGGGCATGGGAGTCACATAACACCCTGGATTAGAAGGTTGAAGCTCTTGGTTGCCACACGAATGCAGGAATGCCGCTTCTAACAACCTCCAGGAGTGTTGCCAATCAGCATCGCTTATGCAGGTTGGGAAATTCCATGAATGCCTTGCAGTTTAAGCTCCTGGACCGCGTCAAGGTGCCGGCAATTCGCAGAGGGGACATAATTCCCTTAAGCTGTCCAGGCTAATCAGTTCCTTCAAAGGTTGTTTGAAGCAATGGACTCTAGAGGAACACCTTAGGTTTTGGAAGACAAGCAATACGAGGCATACGACGAAATTGTTTTGGGGTAGTGTTGAACTTAGTAATATTGTAGGGTTACCCAAGCTGGCTCGCTCGGGAGTTATTTGAAGTAATGGTTAGAGGAACACCTCAGGTCTTGGAACACAAGCAGAATTCAGAATATGCGCGGAGGATAATGAGACGCTGAAACATTATCTATAAGAATGCCTTCAGCCGGATGAGACACAACGTATTCCAGAGCTCCCAATGCTCCAACTTAAGAGACATTGATCAGCTGGCGTTGAAAAATCGTGGATTTTCAGGTTTTGGGTCACATCAGCAAACTTATCAGATCCTAAGCTTGTAGAAAACTTATAGTGAGGTCGTATTGTGACTTTTGAAGATCACATATTAAGACTAGTAACACTTCTAAAATTGAAGAAATCTCCTGAGGAGTGTTTAAGGTGTTATATCCGCGTGAATTGCAAAAAAATTCGATTTATATTGAATGTGAATATATTTGAGAATATTCTTCGAAAATTTATATAACAGAATTTAAAAATATCTTTAGAAACAAAAAACTCTATAAAATAGCCACACAGTCATATTTTTAACATCACTTATGCGTTATCTATTCGCCTAACGACCTGACAATCGGCTATATGACCCCACAAATCTTTTCCAATTACTTTTTAGGCAAACTTCTAAAAATACATACTACATTTGGTACACCAACACAATTCGTTTGCTTGTGGTGTAATAAAAAAGTGAAATCTTCAAAAAATAAATAAAGAAAGGAGAAAGCAAAATCCAATACGAATACGCCATACAAAGAGCTGTTCAAAGAAGAATAGAACTCAAAATAAGAAACCAAGAGGTAAATATAATAAAAAAGAGATAAAACCAGTACAAAAGTCAAGAAAAAAGTCAGTGAACATGCAGTTGGGTACAGCATGGACAAAACAAAAATCAAGACGAAAGAAATGAGTAAAACAAAAATGTAAGTACAACAAATAGAAACCTCCGAGACTAAACTATAAATTAAATACGACAAAACCAAATGAGTGCAGAAAAAAAAACAACAAAATATCATATATAGACATAAGTATGTACAAGAATTATATATGGACACATACATACGTACATTAGTTAATAAAACAGCAGCCAATGCACTTACGAGCAGCGAAAGAAATCAAAATCTACACCGATCGTATTGCAGGGGCAAAGACGAAAACACACGCCTGTGTGTTTGTGTATTTACGTACGAGCGCAAAGCAAATACGCATATGCGTGCAGCAGGACGATAAGCAGTAAACAATAAAGTTCCAATTGAAAGTAAACGCGATTACGCGCGTGCATATGTGTGTGTTAGCCGAAGAAAAAAGGAGCAACTACTGTTAAGCAATGCATCACTGTTGCACTTACGGCGCTAAGCCCCAGAAACTCGAGCAAGAAATATAGAATTATATCATAACGTAGCACACCCTGTGTTACTGGCAGCCTCGGCCAACAGTCAAGACACCATTGTGAATGCTGCTGTTATCGTATAACATTTCGAATTTTCAAATCGTGCGCTGCCACCCGTTTGCAGCACTCTGTAATATTCCCATTTGTTTACATTGGTTCGTGTGTGTATTTGCTTTTGTTTGCAGGCAACGAAGCAAAGTGTAAACGGCCGTATGCAGAGAAAACTACCACCACCGTGTTTACCAATGTACCTATTGCGAGGAGTTTTTGTATTTATAATTTTGGGTTGCCTCTTCTTGCTGGCAATTGTACAAATAATTTTACGTCGAGCGATGGCAAAATAAAAATTCGAAGTTGAAAGCAAACGTCAGTACTTCGAGAGCGTTCAACGAGTACAAGTCATTCGTTTACAAATAATCTAGTGTGGAAACGTATAGCGTTCGTGCATTGAGTTTCGTATTAAATTACGCACGTACTCGTATTGAAAATATTCGAAATACTATAAAAAATATACAAATGAATATATAAATTATTGTTTTTCAATATTATTTGGAAGAAAACTTGTGACAAATAGTGTTTAAAGTGCTTGGAAAAACTTGTGTCTATAGTGGCATAAGAAAGCACAAAAGCAACGAGTAAACTTTTGACATTTCGTGTTGTTGCTTAGTGAGAGCAGCGCAAGCACATAAGAGCAAACAAAGAGACATAGTGTAGTGGAGCTACAGATATATTGTGCTTACTGTGTGCGACCTGCAAGTGGGGGCGATTTCTTGGGAAAATATTTCGAAGTAATATTTTCTTAAAAAGCCTTATGAAGTGACTATAAATTGTTAAAAATCGATACTAACTATTAATAATTTGCTATAAACGCTACTGTCTACAGTGCATAGCGGTGGGTGCAGGTTAGGTGGAGCTGATTGATCAACGAAACTGTACCCCAAAGTGATTCGCACCGATTGGGCATTGTAATAGTGTGGAAGAATCATCGTATAAAAAACAAAAGTGGGGAAATCAACAAGTTTTGGCGCGAAAACTTTTGACAAGTACCAAGTATTTTGGCATTGGAGACTGAAAACTTGCAGCAACAACACAACGTGGTTGAGGGAATTGCTGAAAAACACTCAGTTGAATAAAACAACGTCATTGGCAATTTGTCGAAATTATTGAATTTTACTTTGTATTGCTTTGCATAATTAAGCAAAATAAAAAAGTCAGAAAAAATAAACGCTGATTTCAAGGTTAAGTGTTGTTGCAAGCATTTTGTTGCCAAAAAAACAATAATAATAAAATAATAAAGCAATTGCGAAGCAATAAGCAAAGGAAGTGTTTGCGAAAGACAATCGGCGGAGCTAGTAATTATATTTCTGTGACATTTATTGTTTGTTAAGCAATATTTTAACAAGTATTATAAGTGATGACTGCTGCACGTGTAATAAATCCAGTGATTTTAAGCGAATTCTGTAAGCTGCGCGCTAGTCCGAGTGCAATGGGACGCAATATGACCTGTAATCGCCAGTTGAACCGCATTAAGCGTGATCTCTTTGGACCAGCCAACCCGGTGGAAACACAAAAGTAAGTGTCTGCACCAAATATAAAATACTAAATATAATGTAGGTCAATAGCTTGTGAATATGCCTTTATTTATTAGAAAAGTTTAAAATATTTGGTGGTTTAATACATCCAGAATATCCATAGTATAAAAATATGTAGCAGAAAAAGCTTGTGAAATATAATTTTTTTTTTTTAATTTTTGTAGGCTGCTAGGTTGTTAACGTTAACCGAACGCTTGTGAAATATTTTTTTTTAATGTTTGAAGGCTGTTAGTTTGTTGTAAATAAATTTTATAAACAAAAACGTTAACCAAAGAAAGTTTGAATACCCAACATAGTTGCATTTCCCATAGCATAAATGGGTATAAAGGGGTCTTTATATTGATTTTGATCGATTAAAAATATAAAAATATATGTTTATGATCTGCATACTTCGGATATTATATACTTACGCTATAATCCATAATTTATTTCATTTGTTAACGAAAGGTAAAGTTCATATTTATATTGGTAAATGGGTTAAATAATTATGTATAAAAACCGATTTACCTTATTTTATAGTAAAATCTTTAAAAAATATTTTTCAATTAGTTCTACTAGCTTAAAAATCAATTTATTCAATTTTTTTTTTTAAATACCTCCTTTTTCTGCAATTCTGTATTTTCTCAAATATTAAAATTATAAAAAAATAAAAACAATTATAAAAAAATGTTATTTACAAAATTTATAAAAAAAATATAACGAGAATGTAAAAAATTATGTTTCACATTTATAAAAAATTTCTTTCCTTCTCCTCAGAACTTTCGCCGAGGAATTGGACAAACAACAAGATCGCGCTATAAAGAAATGGGGATTTGACTTCCGCAACGGCTCCCCACTCACCACAAATACACAATTCGTTTGGGAGCGTATTTCCTATCAGGAATCCAATCGCGCACCCGAAGTCTACACGCTGACGCGTGCTGCACATGTACGTCCCGCACCGGTTGTGCCGTCAAATGCCGATTTACTAATGGACGAACGGGCCGAACGTGAAAATTACATGATGAACACATCAACATCGACCGACACAGATTCCTGCGGCGATTATGACTCACAGGATGAGTCGTTGGTGTTCAAAGTGCCCAGCACCGAACATTGCGGCAGCAATAAGCGTACGCATGATGGCAATGCTGCTGGCAGATCGCCACTGCGCAAGCGTCAACCGAAAATTACAGGTAAGCATAATCACTTTGAACTATTTACTTGCTATAGAAATTCGCTAATCAGTAAAGTAATAATCTTTTTTGTAAAAAAGTAGTTATTAACCAGTGGCAGCAATTTCTTTCGTGGACTTCGTGCAATATGCACACGGTTGTGTTTCCTTCGCGCTGCTCATTCAGGCGTGTAATTGTGTTCCACTTCCTTTATTAACGTCTTTGCTGTGTGGGAAAATGTTCGAACTTGCATTTGTTAATATCAAGTAAAGCACTAGTTGCTTGACATAAACTGTTATATTAATATTGAGTTGCTCGATGTAACACAAAAATTGCTGAATTTCACCACCGGCCGCAAATTTAGTTTGTTGGCGTGAGAATTTCTTTTTTACCACCCTACCTTGTAGCGCTTGATTGAGCATAGTTTTTTTTTGCCGTCTAAATGCATATTATATATATTTATTTTTTATTTTGAATCGGCAGTGTCATGTGTGTGTGTGCATGTTTTCCAAAATGTACGTTATAAATACAGGAAACCAATATTTCACGCAATAATTATTCACGAAATCGAATTTACATATTGACATGCTCGTATGCACATATGTATGTTTGGCTGTGTGCAGCAGACCTTGATTATGTGAACTTCGTTATGGTTTTATGGCTTTTAACGGTCTTTCGGTCATTTGTGCTGTCAGCTTTTTATACGAATTTGTTTGTAGGCGTTCGCAATGCATTTTCAACAAACTACCCTAGCATGATTTTTTTATACTCCTACAAAGCATATTCTTCCTACGTGAGCAAGCTGTAACGAAAAACCTAACCTTAAAATACTAATTAAAGACTGATTGTACCACTGCTCATGTTTTTATTTAGCCTTTGTGGTTTATATTTTTTTGTGATTTCCTAAACGGTATATCGATCGACAGACTTCCGGTGGGAAGGTTACGCAATTGACATACTTTGCATTGTGCCTTTTGTATCAGCGGCAAAGCGGCCGTGTAGGCGTATCACAGTCATCAATGTTTGCAGGATATGTAATTTCGACGATTTCAAATCATTTCCGGTTAGAGTAAAGCGAAATCAGTAAACCAACAAAAAAAAAAAACGAAGAAAAATATAAAATGTATTGTCCATCAAAGCAAAGAGCTTGTAGCTAAAAAAATATACAGAAAGTGTTTTTAACAGTTTGTAATAAAAAAATCTGACACGCCATCGAACTGGTATCAACTGAAAGTAGTCGCTGGAACAATCAGATAATTATAGTGTTGCTGCACTTTGTTCCATTATTGTTAGCCGGCAAAGGCTAGTGCGCTTGAAATGCATAGCGAGTAAAAAATATAATTATTAAAGGGTCATACAATATTTAAAAAGCACAGTGTGTCGTAAACGGTAACATTTTACTATATTAGTGTGATGTTCTTACTCGCTCCGTTTAAATTAAGTTCTTGTATGAAAAACTTTTATATTTTATAAGATATCTTCTCGAAATTCCAAAGCAACGTTACAATCTCAGAATAAATTGTTCAGTTCGGACCACTATAGCGTATGGCTGCCATGGAAACTGAACGATCAAAATTTAGTTCTTGTATGGAAAACTTTTTTATTTGATAAGATATCTCAACAAAATTTTAGCAGGTAATATTGTTCGAGGAAACGGTGTAATCTCCGTACACATCGTTCAGATCGGAATACTATAGCATATAGCTGCCATACAAACTGACCGATCAAAATCGAATTCTTGTATTTAATTGCATTACAAATTCAGTTTACACTAAATTTTTGTAGCAAAATCCGCTTCTGCCAATTTGTAATAAAAAAAAATCTGATAAAATTTAATTTTTTGCAACACACTGTACCCTAACCTCGAAAATCATCAACTACACAAAAGGGTTCGTATCGATCGTCACATTACTGCTGTTACAAGCACACATATTTTTTTCGTTGCACAAGTGATTCACGTATTACACACCACCGCGCAGACAAGAAGGCACATCACTGGGCTTGGTGGTGAGTCCAGCGGGCCGCAGCTGTGCAGATAACACAAAGCTATACGCTATTGTATGCAGTGATCAAGTGACTATTGTAATATAGTTTTTACATCTGAACGTGTGCAATCGCAGTTTTCCAAAGCATGAAAACCCACCCTACATCGTAAGCGCTGCCTGCTGATGAGGGTGATGTTTACATGCGATGCTGCCACCACCAGCAAGTTTAAACGTAGGCCACGCTATTATGCTTACAAGCGATGCTTAATGCTGGCACTATCATTTTGTATGTATTTTTACAACATTTTCATATGCACATGTGTTTCAACATTTTCCTGCATTAAGAAATTTTTTTTTGTTTTACATGCGTGTGCTTTGGAAAAACCAGCCCATCCGCTAACCTCCGACACATCATCAACATATGTATATTACATATGGTGTTGCTTCTACCTTACTCTGTGTGCTTTGGTACATTTGCTGATCGGGGGGAAATTCGTTAAAAATATAAACAGCTGTGCACATTTCGTTTGCAAGCGGCTGTAAATTATTGCTGCACCTTTTACATCAAACGTGTGCATTCGCTGCCCTTTTGTAGTGAAAATCACTTTTATTGTGCGCCTGCGCACATACTTTGCAATGTTCAGCCAGCCACCGCTTAAATGCATGGATTAATTAATGTCACTTTGCATTTGCACGCGGCGTCAATATTTTACATTTTTGGTTGTTTTTTTTTTGCTTGCTATAATTGACGTCTACAAATTCTGTAATTTTAAGGCGTGTGTGTCTCTCTGTCGCATGTGAGTTGTTTATGTTAGGTTTTGCTTTCGCTACTTCTTCGATTGTTGATTTTTGTGATAATTCTCTGTTTCTTTTGTAAAAATAAATAACACTCGCCTTCAATTATCAATTAGCTGCTTTTGTATTACTTTTTACATGCATTTCGTCTAGAGATTTTCATCAAGGCATAATTTAAATTTGTTTTTCGACAATTTGTAGCTTCATTTAAGGTTCCCAATTATTCAGAACTCTATTCGTTTGTTGTGCGACCAGCATAAATGATCCAAAACCGCGCTTGTTAAGCCAATTAAAGCAGTCAGCCGCATGTAAATGTAGCAATCTTTGATTTTCTTCCGTTTCCAATACGCTGCGTTCGAGATTCGAGTGTTTTTTTCTCTGTTGGACACTTGAAGTTGCACTTGAATGAACACAGATTTTTTTTAACAGAAAGCAGGGCTTTATTAAATTTTTTTTTCTGAATAATATTTCCATGTTCATATTTATGTAAGTATGTATGTATTTTGGTGTTCAAGCGCTGCAGACACTTGAGTGACACTTATGATGCTGAGCTTGAAACCGCATACAAAGCTGTAACCTTTTAGAAGTTTTTTTTTGTTATTCTAATGTTTATTTTAAAACTTTTTAGTCTTGTTTTTCCTAATTTTTTTTTTTATTAATTTTGTTTCCTTTTATTTTTTAAAATAATTGTCCCTTATATTATGTACTTAATTTTTTGTTTTAAGACTAAATCTAAGTTTAATTTTTTATTATAAATTTTGTTAATTTTTTTAATATTATTTAATTTTTGTTATTTGATTTTTTTAAGATATTTTTTATTATGAACAATTATTATTGTTTAAATGATTTTTTATAATTTGTTATTCTTAAAACTATGTATTTATTTTATTTTTTTTATTTTTTGTTTATTTTATTTTATTTTTTTTATACTTTTGTTTATTTTTTATTTTATTTTTTTTTATACTTTTATTTATTTTAATTATATTTTATTATATTTGCACTTATTTTTTAATTTGAATTTTTAATGGTTTTGTCTGTAAATTTTATTTCAAATATAATTTTTTTACTTATTGTTTAAATTAATTATAACAATTATATGTTATTTCTTGATATGCTTTTATTTCAATTTTAATTTATTTTAATTCTATTGTTTTGTATTTAATTTAATTTTTTAATATATTTTCCATTTTTTAAATTTAATATATTTTCAATCATATTGTGCACCCTGTTACCAAAATGAAAGTGTCAAGGCCGTTGATAAAATATTTCCAATGACAGTTTCAAATTTAAGTTTCATAAAGCAGTTAAAATTAAATATATTTGAATTTGTTGCTGTTGTTGGTCTAGTAGCATACAACATACATATGTCAAAATAAGTTTAAGATGTACTGCTTAGCACATAATACTTGGCTACCTATAAATCTGGCGTTTTGGTTATGTAGGCTTGACTGCGCTGTGCACAGCCCATAAGCCTTTGCAATAGTGCTGCTTTATATCTACAATATTTGAAAATATGTGCATAAAAAAGTGATTCACACTCTAATTATGCCGGTAGACGCGAGTTATTTGACGCGCGCCAAAGCAAAACTGCTATTGATCACGAATTGTACTGCAATTGTCAGCTGCCAAATTTGCCTTACAGACTTTATGCGGGCAGCGCTGTGATCTATTTGCAGCAAGTAACTATTTTTCATCCTTTCCATCGTCCTTTACGTGCAGCATGTGCAACTTTCCGCACACACACAAACGGGCATTAATTGTGCGCAGCCGAAGGTAAGGTAAATAGAACCGCTGTGCCTTTGGCTGCGCGCAAGCACTGATTGCCAGTCGTACAATTCGTACCGTGGCTGTGTGGCTGGCTGCCAGGCCGTCAGTTAGTCACGTGCCAACACGCGCTTGCTGTGTGTATACTTTAGCTATACTATATGGTTGTGTGTACCTAGCTACCTAACTTTGTTTATATGTACATATATGTATATCTGTGCAGTGCATTACCCCGACCTGACTTTTGCTTGCCTTTTGTTGATCCCGAGCACACGCATACTTGCGCGTTTCCCCGGTCGAATTCTCGCAAAAAGAATTTTGGTTTTGTATGTTATATGTTCTTTAAAGGGATGTACTGGCAAGTCTGCGTAATGCATATTTGCGCCCTTGCAGTTTTCTGCTTTTCTTCTCGCTAAATTTTTGCTTTTGTTTACTTTTCTGCGGCGCTTGAGAACACTATGGTTTGTTTATTATTATTTTTGTTTGAATAAAATATTAATTTTTTTTTTTTTAATTTAATTATTGTCTTTTTTGCTTAAAATACCACATTTTGGCTCTACTAAAATATTTTTTTCTTATTTTCATTCTCCAGAATACATGAAGGAGCGCAAACGCCTCGCCCAAACGCCGAAAAAGGTCTCACCCGCCAAGCGTGCGCGCACCAGCTCGGGCAGCAGCAGCTCAGGACCCAGCCACAGTACGCACGCGTACAGCATTAGCGCGCATTTCTCACTGCAGCGAAGTATACAACGCAATAATTAATGCTGCAATCAACGACTTGCAAATTTTCCAACCTTAAATCTAATATAATTAGTATATAATTAACTATATACCAGCTTATACATACATATATATATATATAAATAATTAGTGTAGCTAACTATATATAAATAGCTATTAATTACATATAAATATATATACACATATATTTCATAGTGTATATTGAATTGCGTACATTTGTAAACTAGTTTCACCCATTAGTTGTGTAAGTAATTCTTTATTTTTAATTTTTTCTATTAAAACTTCTTGTTTTAATATCTTTAAATTTAATTATTGTTGTAATATTTAAAAATCAAGCCATACAAATTGTAGATTCATTGTTAAGTCAGCGCACGTAAGTTGCAAAATGTCAAAATGTACGGTTATATTTGAAGCTAAACGGTTACAAAACGGTTGTTTTGACTTTTTACCAGCGCTTCAAGTTAACTGTGTATTTTTTCTATCAAAAAGGTTTAAAATTTAAAAAATTCGAAAATTTTCTTTATATTTAAGTAGAGAAACGCAAATTTGTTTAAAATAACTGTTTCCATATGCACATATAGACGAATAAGTTTTGTAAGACGAACAAAAAATCCATAACTAACAACTAAGCTAAATTTGAAAACGAAAATTTATACTGTAAGTTGTACGAAAGTGGCACTAACATTTATAAATTTACAACAACATTTACAACAAACAAACAAATTGAACAAATCGCACATATACATATACACCTATACATAAATACCTTTATGCCAAAATTGAAAACCTAACTAATAAGCTAGACCTTATAAGCACACATGATCATGAATATGAATTGTAAATAGTTTAAGTTTCAAAATATTGCATTACACTTTCGAAAATGTCAAATTTCAGCATTCAAATGCGGACATTTTAAAAACTGTAATGCAAGCAGCAAAATTCCTATTAACTGTTAAAAATCGCGTTCGGGCATTGTTTGGGCATTCGTGCACGAGTTCAACGCAAAATTTACCGTTTTTTGTACCGTTTTTATTGTAAACTACGAAAAAGCGCTAACTTTTGCGCCTAAAGTGTGCCTCGGCAGCTGTAAAAAGTTGAAAAATCGGAAAAAAAAATTTTCAAAAACGTTTTCAAATTGCCGCCAATTTTTAAATTCGCAAATTTTCCAAACATTGCCTGACATGTGATTTTCAAAAACTTGCTAACTTACTTTTCCAAAGTCAACTAACTTAACTATACGCCTTAAACGAAGTACAAATTCTAAAAACTATTAACTTTCTCAAGTACAAATTCATTTTCGATCTAAAAAACGCACAACTTTTGGGTATTGTACAATTTGAGTTGTTTGCAAAAAAGTGCAAGAAAAAAATTTAGTTTAATTATTATTAATAAAAAAAATCAACACAGTTAAAACTCACCATACTTGCAACTCACTGCAGTCAAAATTCAGCACAATAAAAATTCATTACATTCAAAATTTACCACAGTTAAACTCACCACAGTCAAAATTTGCCAGAGTCGAAATGCATAGTCAAAATTCTACACAATTAAAATTCTACAGAATTAAAACTCACCACACTTAGAACTTACCATGGTCAAAACTCACCACAGTCAAAATTCCTTATATTCGAAGTTCACTACAATCAAAAATCAAAAAATTAAAATTCATTACAATCAGACTTTACTACAAACAAAATTCACCACAGTCAAAACTTAACACAATCAACTACCCAGTGCGCTTACAAAGGCACCCAGTGTACACTGCAGTGCGCTTACATAGGCAAAAATAATGCTTTTATGCTCGCAACGCACTTCAAAAGCTAAAAATGCAATTGCTTGTACATTACTGCTTGTTCTTCTCTTCTTCTTGGAACAAAACTTTACACAAATGCCTGCTGCCTGTGCATGCTGCTTGTCGCTTGCAACCTCAAAGTTGCTATGTTTTTCTAAGAAGCATTTCATATTACTTAGTCTAAGCGTTGCCATAAGTTTCACAAAATCACACGCTGCTCCAGCAGTCGATTGTTGCTGTTGTTGTATTTTCCATACACCCTAACAGCTATCTAATTGGAGCAGCGTCTTGATTTTGACTGCTATTTTAACCACTATATGCATATTTGATAGTACATTTGTTAAGCTGGAACCAGTTGGAGCGGTTGTCGCGTCCTTAACCTCACTGTTTGCGGCATCCGTTCACTTCTTGATTGTACAATCCACACTTTTCTTATTTTTTTATCAAACCTAATTAACTATATTAACGGTACTTGTAAGGTATCTTAAGTATATCTAATATAATACATACATACATACAAATATTCAGTGATTACAATAAAAAGTCAAATACAAAAACAAAACAAATGCAAATATAAATATAAATAATAAACAAAACGAAATAAAAGTGGTTTTCTATTTTCTTATAAATAGAAACGTCGGAGACCCTTTGAAACATTTATAGAAATGATTGAAATGACGATCCGAGACATGGTGGACTGTCCACCTGTAAATCTTCTGCTTCTTGGAGAACTACAAGTGTAGCCAGATCCTTTTCCATCAGGTCTTTCCAACGAAGTAGAGCTCTTCCTTTGCTTCTCCCGGCAGATACTGCGTCCAATACTATCAGAACTGCAGTGTTTCCATCCATTCGGACGACTTGACCTACCCAGGCAGCCTCTGTCTTTTAATCCGCTGAACTAGTCCTTGTCATCGTATATCTCATACAGCTCAGCGTTCTATCGAGTACGGTATTCGGCTTTCTCAAGAAAACTCGTAACGTCGACTCATCAGTCGAAGCTACGACTGTCAACAGTGACGTGTTTATGTATGTATGTTTGTTTTATGACAGGAGATATTTCGTCTTGCCCTCGTTCACTACCAGGCCTATTTGTTTCGCTTCTTTGTCCAACTAGGAAAAGGCAGAACTAACGGCTTGGTTTTCATGGCCAATGATATCGATATCCGCGAACTAATCCTTTAGAAATATGAACCTGAAATTTTGCAAACGTGCTTTCTCATCAAGCTTAACGGGCCACTGCATATAGGCTGTTGTCTGAGAAAAGCGAGGAACGTGAGTAACAGACCACAGGTGCTCCTACTTAGGCCATCACTAGGTCCCTTGTGCTCCCGGGTGGTAATCAAATTAAGCTTTATCCAGCAACTTTGTGGATTTGCTGAAACTCCTAATTTTTTTCAACCCAATCGTCCAATGTCTTTTAAGTTGGAGCATTGGAAGGCGCGGTATACAAGTATAACCATCTCATCGGACTGAAGTTGAGTCATTCGTATAGCTAATGTTTCAGCATCTCATTATCCTTCGCATAGGTTCTCCATTTCGCCGCATCCACTTTTCCAATTTGATGCGATAACCCCTACAATATTATTAAGTTCCTTTCGCCTAGAAGTAGTCTGTCTACGATCGACGTTACCACAAAGAAACTTTGTGCTATGCCCTGGGTTGCTAGTGTTCCAAGACCTGAAGTGCTCTTCAAGGGTCCATTGTTTGAAACAACCCTTGAAGTAGCGGAATGGTCTAGGACAGCTTAGGAGATTTGTGTTTCCAGTTGACTCCGAACGGGGCAGCTCATATGCCTTCTCATTTCTCTCTATTCCTATAAAATTGGACACCAAGATGGTTTTAGTTGAGTAGCCTACTGTGAGTCTATTTATTGCCTGCTTACTTAACCTAACGCAATGTGACTTAGTATTGGCGCTACGAATAGCCTTAATTGCTGCCTGGCTATCGACTAGAAAGTTGATGGATTTGCTGGATAAAGCAGAAGCTCACTTGACTCTGTTATGCCCACAATTTCGGCCTGAAAGACTAAGTTATAGTTATTTAGGTTGAAACTACCTTCTGTGTATGAGTTACTACAGAAGAAGCCTGATCCTGTATATATTTTCCCCTTTGATCAGTCGGTGAATATGTAGATTTCGCAATTGGAACTGTGGAGCCCAGAACCATAAGTGCATTATTCTCTACGGGGAAATTAAAATCATGCGTTTAATTTATCGTGGCTCGAGTTCATTAACAAAATCTAGTACGAGTCTGACTCCAATTACCTAAAATCATGAGCTGGCTGCCTGTAAGTATGGTCTTATATATTCACTTCTTATATACCTTATGTATTGGCTGGATGTCGATGATAACCTTCAAAGCCCTTGACGTAGTTTTTAGAAGGCAGGCCCGTTGCACCTGTCTCAGGGGCTAAATATCGATAAAGATTTGTTAGCATGGGACCGATGACACTTGTGTAGATCTTACAGACCGTGTTGGATCGCAAACCCCACTTTTGGCAATGGCTCTTGTGCAGGAGTTCTAGATTCGATAGGCTTTGGAAGCTCTGACCTCAATGTGATCTCTTCATCTGCCTTATGTCCTATCTGCCCCTTAAAGAGGGTAGATTGAAATTCGAATTTTTTGTTCGAACCTTATCCTACTTTCTCCAAAAGATTTCGTCTTTTGAACCAAAAGAAGTCAAAGCTAAAGTGAAACTCTCAGAACTGTCGGCGGAAGAATATCTAAGAATATCGGAAGAATATCTATGAAGAGAATTACAACTCGAATCACACATACTACTGTGCCCAAAAAATAAGGTAACATTTGAATTTAAACTGCGCGCGTCGAAGGATTTGAAGATTTTTTTTTTCTTAGGTTGGTAGTACTGTCAGTCACATTTATGTCAAGTTTCATGTCAAAATATTCATTAGTGTTTGAGATACGTGTCGTTTTGTAAGCTGGTAAAAGTGAGTTTTTCACTTTTTGTGATGTCGAAATTTGTTGGGCAAAGAATTTGCATTAAATTTTGTTTACGGAATCAATTTTCTGCTGCGGATACGTTGAGGATGGTGCAGAAAGCCTTTGGTGATGAGGCTTTGTCTAAAAAAAATGTTTACAAGTGGTATAGTGAGTTTCAAGCCGGCCGTGAACGTGTCGAAGACGAAGAACGTCCAGGGCGACCATCAACCTCAACCGACGAAGCTCACCTTCAACAAATCAAAGATTTGGTGTTGAAAAACCGTCGATTAACAATTAGAGACCTTGCTGATGAAGTTGGCATACCGAAAAGCTCAGCCAATACCATTTTGAAGGATGTTTCGGGCCTCAAGCGCGTCAAATCTTGACTGGTACCGAAAATATTGAATTTTTTGGAAAAAAGGCGTCGCGTTGAAGTGTGTGAAGCGATGCTTTACGACTACCAGGGTGTCATGAAATGCATTATAACTGGCGATGAGACTTGGATCTATGCTTTCGACCCCGAAACAACCGATCAATAGAGCGAATATCAAAAGGGAGCCGAGACCAAAAAAATCGCGCAAACCGGTCAAACAGTCAACAAGGAATATTATTTGAACGTTATGTGTCGTTTGCGTAACGCTATCCGCCTAAAAAGGCCGGAATTGTGAAAAGACAATACTTGGTTTTTACACCACGATAATGCACCATCCCATACTGCCCTCGTAATTCGTGATCATTTCGCCAAAATCTCAACCCATATCGTTCCGCAACAACCGTATTCACCTGATCTGGCGCCGTGCTCAAAAGACCTCTCCGGGGACACCGTTTTTATACGATAGAGGAGATTCAAGCCGCAGCGAAGACGGAATTGAAGGCCATCCCGGAAAGTGACAACAACCAGTGTTTCGAAGATTGGAAAATCCGTTGGCATAAGTGCATTGCATCGGGAGAGGATTACTTTGAAGGGGATGAAATTGATTTGGAAGAATAAATAAAGAATTTTCAAAATAAATACAATGTCATCTTATTTTTCGGGCACAGTAGTATATAAGAAAGCAACTTAGCGGTCCGGACTACACATTAAGTTCTTTACCACCAACTATAGAGCTTCAACACAGCAGGACTCTCATGATGCTTTGGAATTTCACAGAGCCGGACGTTCTTACCTTACTAAACCACAACTATGGCGGTTCAAGCTTTGAACATTTGTGGGTTTTTATTTAATTTGCAATTTCTGCAGCGTTTTATTTATTTAAATAATAATTTACTAATAAATTTTCATAAAATAATATTTAAATTAATATTATTACATTGCTTCAAAAATAAATCTTTAGCTTAACAAAAGAAAGTCATGTTTCAATTAATCTCTGTATAACTTTAAAGTAAAGAGCGAACATATTGCGGACTAGATTTAGCTACAGGCCATACTGTACGAGCTACCGATGTCGTTGGGTATTTTAAGCACCACCTGAAGACTTGCCGCTGGCCGTCGAACCGGTTTTGTTCTCCAATTGGGCCTGCAGCTGGCGTACATGCTCGCCGGTGTTGTTGTGTCGCTGGAAGAACGCATTAATGGAGCTCATGGAACGGTATTCCAAATTATCGCTCACATTCCAATCGACGCTAATGCTCTGATGACGCGTCATCGGATTGCGACACTTATTCGACTCATTCTCGTTGTACTTCTCCAGCAGATGCAAAAGACAGTCCTTGGTTGTGTTAGCTGCCTCTTCAAGATTAACCGCTTGATGAATATTCGGCACACCGATCGGGACATCGCGTGACATTTGATTGATGCGAAATTTGGCACGTCGTACACTCGCCGATTCGTGGGTTTGACGGTGCAGCGAGCACTCCTCGTTACTGGCCACCGACACTGTTTTTCTTGTCTTCACTGTTGACATTGTGCTTTTGGCGCTTGATTTGTTGGTTGTGCTATTTAAGCTGGATTTCCAGGGCACACCGAAGCTTGGACCGCCATTAGTTAGTTTTGGTGTCTCCTCGATCGATTGCTGTAGACGCATGGAGACTGTGCTAAACTTCGATTTCACACCATTTGCACTGGTTACACTACTACTATAGCTTGTTGTTGTATTCGAAGTGCTTGTTGTGGCTGTGTTGCTTGATACCGTCGTGTACTCAGTACTTTCGGTTTTTGCTACTTTATTTTTGCTAGTGGTCGCTGTCTTTTTGGACGTAGACTCTTTGGTCGTTGCGTTCGTTTTTACTTTAGTCGTCTCGCCGCTGGCTTTCGCCTTGCTGTGCTTGTTATTATTCGCATCCGCATCTAACTTGGTCTCACTGCCGAGCTTTGTGTTGATCTCCGCCAACATAAGCAAATGATCGGACAATTTTCGTATTTCATCGGCCAAATTAACGCGCTCACCCGAAGCGCGTCGTCCGATCAAATAACTTGTGTCCGAATTGCGTCGATCGAAGGTGTGTAGATAGCTCTTCATGCTGCGTTCCTGTTGATTCAGATTTGTACCGCTACCACCGAACTCATCACCGAAGCCGCGCCGTCCGAGTAGATGCTGCGGTCCGTATTGTAGCGGTGGCTGTGGTGTGGGCGTAGTGCTGGTCGGTGTGGGTGTGGCACCGCCTGAAGTGGGCGCTAACGAGATGCTGCTTGGGAAGAGTTTCTCACGCGATTCATTGATCGGTGTGGCTAGTGTGCTGGGACTGTCATTGTCCTGCTCGGCATTGCTGAACACATCATCATCGATGATCGTCTCGATAGACTCGCACGGTGATGGTGAGCAAACTGTGCGGCGAATGCGTGTGGGAGAAAGAAAAGAGAAAGATAATTAGCATTAGATTTGTAGCTTGCTTTAGTTTGTACTTACATACATACAGTTATATGCATGTATTATGTGTGCGGAAGCTAAGCGGAAAGGCCATTGTTTTCAAGTTATTAAATATGTAATTAGTCTTCAACGACATGCAGGAGAGCATCAATTTTTAAAAACATGCATGCTTGCAAATATTTTTTAGCTTCCAAAATACATTTTTATACCCTTATCGGTTCGACCGACTGAAATTTCGCGCACTTACTTTTTTTGCCAAGAAGCTGACCGATAGGGCTTATGTTCGAAAGTTCTACGAAGAGATGCGGCGACTAACAGAAGAATCCATGAGCGGAGTATACTCTTACTGAATCCCTAGAGGTGATCTAGTGACTGATGCCCAGAGGATACTGACATTATGAAGGGAACACTTCTCCAACCTACTGAATGACAGCGAAAGCTTAACACCATGAGGTGGTGAGCCCGATTCCTCAATCGATAACGTTGGAGCGGACGTTCTACTGTCCGACCATGAAGAAGTTCGAATAGAAATTACAAGTCTGAAAAACAAAAAAGCGGCGGGGGCCAATGGATTGCCTTGAAAATCAACAAATGACCACATAGTCACCATGCACCAAAGTTTGGAAAAGAACCGTGAACAGAGAATCGATGTTTGAAACTAATACGACTGTGTAATAGTGACGTTGAGCAATACCAAAAGCTCCATCAGGATCGGGAAGAATCTCGCCAAGCCGGTCGATACCAAGCGTTGTAACTAGGTTTGGTAGTGAACGAGGGCAAAACGAAATATCTCCTGTCATCAAACACACCAGTCGGCGGACTCGCGACTTGGCTCCGATGTCATTGTTGACAGTTATAACTTCGAAGTCGTAGATAATTTCGTCTATCTTGGAACTAATATTAACACCAATAACAATGTCTACCGCGAAATCCAACCCAGAATAACTTTTGTCAACAGGTGCTATTTCGGATTGAGTAGGGCAATTGATTCGTCTCTCGACGAACAAAGACCAAATTGTAGAAGCCACTTATCCACCATGTCCTGCTATATGGTGCAGAGACATGGACGATGACAACATCTGATGAATTGGCGTTACGAGTTTTCGAAATTACTTCTGCGGAACATTTATGGTCCTTTACGCATTGGAATGGCGAGTACCGCAGTGGATGGAACGATGAGCTATACGAGATATGCGGCATAGACAGCTGCCTCGCTCGGTATGAAACACTTCAGCTCTGAGAGTATTCGACGTAGTACCGCCGGGGGAAACAGAAAAAGACCTTCACTTCGTTGGAAAGACCAGGTGGAGAAGGACCTGGCTTCGCTTGAAATCTTCAATTGGCGCCACATTGCGGAAAAAGGAAACAACTGTCGTTGTCTACGCCAATGAAGAAGAAGAAGGCTGCAAAGTTTGAAAAAATTGTCTGGATCGGACCGCCATACCATATAACGGCCCTACAAACTGTCTTATAATTTTAAAGTTCGTCATAATTTTTCATCGATGAGACGAATATATTTTAATGTCAGAAAAAAGTTAGCCTAATGCTTTATCCTTGGAGCAAACAACTAGATACTCATGACTGACAGAAATATATATTTGTACTCTTCGATATAATTACGAGAGACGAGATAAATTACAGGTCTCTTCTGCTGTTTATACACTAGTTTGGATCAAGTATGTATGGACCTCCCAATTTTCAGCAAATAATTTCGAAAATTAGTCGAAAATCTGTGGTTGTTAGTATCTAGTAGGAGTTTTTTGGGAAACATATGAAATATATCGACAAAAATTTAATGGATATTATTTATTACTACTTTAATCATGGAAAAAAATGAATTCGTCGAATGGATGAGAAGTCAAAACTGAAAAACCATTTGGTTGTATCGAACAAGCTAAAAGAGTATATTATTTTACTAAAGGCAGTCAGGAGGCAATCACCAAAAAACGGCAGCCGTTTATATAATACCATCAAAGGATGATCATAGTGTATACATAATAGTAGTATATAGTGTAATATTATTATTACATATGTATGTTCATAAGTAGATAATATTTATACATTCTTGTGAGGCGCATTGAGGCATAAAAAGCGACTACAAGTTCGATGTAAATACCAAAATACAGCAAAGGAACAATAAATGAGAAAAAATACTTTTTCGTCGAATGGATGAAATATTTGCATGAAGTGAAAGCGTTGTTCATCCGATGAATGAAATCGTAATTAAATAACAGATTTTTTTAGTTAATAAAAAAAAAAAATAATAATAGAAAAATATATTTTGTTATGTAAGTTATATAAAGGGTATTGCTTATGCCGTATGAACTTGTATTACTTCGATGAATGATGAATTTCAACAAAATTTTGTGAGCGCTAACTTATTGTAGCCAAAGGAAACGCTTGACAACGCCGCTAAAGTGCATATATGCGATTCATGAACAGTATTCTATATATTGGGTTCAGCAAGCGCTTACCTCAATACAATAGATGCCGCTCCATATGACATAACTGTGATGCTGTATGAATGTGGATACTGTAGTGCTTCAATTTGTTGTTGTTAAGTTTTAAAGTTTAAGTAACACATTTGATTTCATTTAGTTGAATACAAAAATAAAAAAAAAAATTATAAAACCCTTGTGGTCGACGCTGTAAACCGGGAATTTGTCTGAAATTCAACCATTCATTTGATTTGGTCATGTCCGTCTGTCCAGCTAACCATCTGTAGACGTATACAAGTGTCTCAAATTTTGAAATAACGGTCTGAAATTTCTATCTTAGCAGCTGCTCATTTGTCGTGGCCGCCAATATCGGATAGCTTGGAGCTGCCATACAAACTGACCTATTAAAATTAAGTTCTTATATGGAAAACTTTTTTATTTGAGAATTTATCTTCACGAAATTTGGCATGGACTATTCGTTATAACACCGCTACAATATTCAAAGAAAATTTTCAGATCGGTTCACTATATCATAAAGCTGTCATAAAAACTCACCGATTAAAATGAAGTCTTTGTATGAAAATCTTTTTTATTTGGCAAGATATCTTCACGAAATTCGACGTGGAGCATTCTCCAAGACAACTTTATAATCTCTGTAGAAATTTTTCGGATCGGATCAGTATAGCATATAGCTGCCATACAAACTCATCGATCAAAATTAAGTACTTATATGAAAAACTTCTTTATTTGGCCAGATATCTTTACAGAATTTGGCATGCATTATTGCCCAAAATAACTCTACAATCTCTGTAGAAAACTTTCAGATCGGATCACTATAGCATATAGCTACCATACAAACTCGTCGATCAAAATTAAGTACTTATATGAAAAACTTCTTTATTTGGCCAGATATCTTTACAGAATTTGGCACGAATTATTTTCCAAGGCAACTCTACAATCTTCGTAAAAATGGTTCAGATCGGTTCACTATAGCATATAGCTGCCATACAAACTGATCGATCAAAATCAAGTCGTCGTATGAAAAACTTTTTAGTTATCGTTTTTTCTTTTCAAAAAATTATTCAAAATTGTTTTCCGTAATTTCTTTCAACTCTTTCGCATATACCGTTAATATTCGAAAAATGTGTTAATGAGTTAAACATTGAGATCTTGATATTTTACATCCTTAAATGTACGTATATTTCTCTTTCTTTCTTTGGTTGCTTATCACAGTAGGCGAAATTATATTTATTCATATTGTATTTGTATTATTACTTTATATTAATTATTATATATAAATGTTATAAATGATTAGTCACACTTATGCACTAATAAAGATAAATAGTTAATAACTGGCATTCATATAAAGACATAAATAATATTTTATGTTCATAAAAAATACATACAAACAAATTAATGGAAAATTTAGTTTTTATACAAATTTTATAAAAGAGAATATTTTTGTTTTTTCAAAAAAACCAACACACACAAAATTCATAAGTGAACGCCAAAATGCAATAAAAATTATTTGTATGCAGTTATTAACTGTGTTTTTTTGTTTTTGCATAACAATTAATTGTTTTTGTTTTACAATTAATTTGTAAAATCTAACACTGCCTGTTAAAAGTCTGTGTACATGTTTGTGCTATATTCTGCGTAAATATTTCTTGTGTATTTCATGCTTATTTGCCAAGTATGAGCTGTTGTTGCTGTCGCTGTCGCAGTCTACGCCGACAGTACTCACCTCGTGACGACGAAATGCTGTCTCGGCCGTGTGTCTTATTAAATGATGTCTCGCTGAGCGGCGCAATCACATTGCTCTCCACATCGAACACGTACGGGCTGTTGGGATGCTCCTCCCAACGTTCGATGAAATTCTTTAAATTGTCCTTGGTTGTGTCGAGTTCCTTGGCCTGGTAAGCGAAAGAGATGTAGGAGTTTGAAAAATATATTACTTTATTTCTAAAGAATTTTTATAAACTTTTAAGAATTTTTTAGGAACTTTTACATCTCAGAAATACATTCGTATATTTTAAAAACGATCGCTAATTGAACTACCCAGTCTTCCGGGTGTTCCCTTTGACTTTATTAATCTTGAAAGCACTCAATTATACCATATATGTAGTATACTAATGCCTAGTCCAAGTCTCTATACCAATACAAGTTCCTTTCGTTTGTATCCTTGAGCTTATATCAATGTTAAACTAGCCCATATAACTAAGTATAATTACCGTTACATACAAGGTTTCTTGATTTGAACTATTTTTATTCCTCATCATTAATTCGCAAATTACGTACTTATCAAATTTCAATACAATTGTTAGAGCGTTTCTCGAGTTTGATGAGGTTATTTTGTAAAAAATGGATGGTACTGCATCTGTTATCTTTCTTTGAACTTGTTTGACAGAATATGTATGTTTACTGTGAAAAGACAGCTCAGTTGACATGGATGCTCCACAGACGAACGAAATTATGGGTGACCAATGTAACCGAACCCGGAGATTCGTAGCCAAAACATGAAAGCTAAAACCTGAGAAATGATACTGGCATTCAACATATTAGTCGTTAGTAGACGATCTTAAAGTAAGAGAGAGTGATCTTAAAGTAAAAGAGAGTTATTGATAATTGGAATATAATCGATACCTTCCATCTTTAATAGTAGCAGAAAGTTAAGGGGGTATTCTAGTCTAGAATTTTGAAAAATTCGATTTCTTTTCATATATTTAAAGTTTGGACTTTCAAAAATATGACCTTGGAAGGATTTTTCAAAATTCGACTTATTTTCGGAGATACAGCCGATTTTGTGAGGTGGCGTCCGTGTTCACTAGAATTGTCTCCTAAACTTTAAACACGTTTTTCTCGAAACTACTTTTTTCCACACGGTACCGGCATGATCTCAAGTTCTATACAACCGATTTACTTGAAATTTTTTGTGTGAAACTTTTTTATATAATCCTTTATCGTTCCTACCAGCATCGTGTCAAAATTTTTGTTTTTAATATTTTAAAAAAATTCAGGAATTTAAAAAAAAGCGTAAAAAATGATTTTTATTTTCAGGCAGTCGCCATTTTTAAAAAACTTTTTTTTTTCGTATTCCCTATACTCCGGGAATACGAAAAAAAAGTCCTTACTGATTAAGAATTTCTTTTGATTTTTTTTTTTCAGACCACCAGGAGAGTCAGGTTCAATGTCACCAGGATGCGCCATTTTTTTTACACCTGTCTCTCAACCCCCTCTAATTATTTTAATTTTTAATATTTTTTTGTAAAATTTTATTTTCTGTATTCTTAAGATATCAATAAAAACACCATAAAAAATGTATAGTAAAAATATTTTTGGTTTTTGTTTTTAATAAAATTCAAAAAACTGCCCAAAATTTGATTTCTAGAGTAGAATACCCCTTTAATACAGAGGATTGGCTATTAGAAACTTTATCGGTGACCTTTACATCTGTAACGCTGGTTAAAAATGTGTAGTAAATACATATATCTTCCTATAAAAGACAGTTCCAGAACCTAACCTTCAAATTAAAATCATGGAAATCATAAAATACTAGATCAGATAAACGCTCATATCCTAGAAAGTTCTAAAAGTTTGGTTAAAAATGGAGACAGCTCCAGACTGGAACCTTCAAACTAAAATCTGGTAAATCCTAAAAATTTAGGCCAGATAAAACCTCGAACTCTAGAAATTTTAAAAGCTTCTTTAGAAATGGAGGCAGTTGCAGAATGTTATCTTCTAACTAAAATCATGGAAATTAGAAAAGATTTGGTCAGATTAACCTCGAATCTCCTCGAGTTTTGTAAAGCTCAAAAGCTTGTTTAGAAATGGAGGCAGTTCCGGAATCTACATTTCAAATCAAGATCGTGGAAATCATAAAAGGCTATGTCAAATAAACCATCGAACCTTAGTACCAACATTACGGAGAACATAATAAACCAGATCAAGTAAACCCTCGAACTCTGGAAAGTTCAAAAGCTTGAAGTGTTGACATATTATATAAAAAGGTGTTAAGCAGGAACCAAAGTGTATCTAATTCGTTAAAGGTATATAACGAAAATGATTTTAACGTAGAAAAGAAAACCCGAAATGTTCCAAAGGCAGCGGATGAGCACATAGGGGGATCCTGATATGAGAAAGCATATTTCATATGCATGGGTTTTGTTCACTGCTTTTTGGAATACCGAGACATAGAACCTAAGGAACCCTTGTCACGAGGTCACATGACCAATAAAGGGTATTATTAAATGAAAATTAGTTAAAGTTTCGAAAGATCTGAAGATAAAATAGTCGGAAATTTTAAGTACTTAGAAAATTATTGCGATCTCCAAAAAGCAAACTCAAATTCAGCACCGAACGATTAAGCTGTAAATATATGAACTCTTGAATGTAGCTGCTAATTCAGTCTAAAAATTCCACTAGCATATTTTCGCACCGTAATTTATTCTCCCCCAGCATTACAATGTTAATTTGCGGTACTTTGGTGTTAAATTAGCCAGCTCCCCCGCCACATCGTCACTTAGAGTGTGCTCGGAGACAATTTTGAAATCAAAATTGCGTTGAGAAAATTAAAATTATTCTGCGAAGCTTCAAAGTAGCTCAAAGTGGCTGCGAACATGCGCGTATTTTTACTTTTGAAAGAGCGTAATGAAATTAAGTAATTGAAAGACGCGAAAATCTAATTAGTCTTAAAGCAAGGTAGGAATGCACAAATTGTTGCCAGGCGAAACCAGTGAATGGTAGTTAACAAATTATGAGCAACTAAGCTGCTGATGGAGTTGAGTGGCTGGGGCGCTACGTGCGGGCACAAACGCTCGGTTGTGCGGCAACCCGTTTTCTAATCAAAAATTTCACAAAAAACAACACAGACATCTTTTTTTGAAATGTTTTGCGATTCTAATGCGCCACAGCGTTGAATTAATTAATTTGGTTGGTTTTGGGAGGGGTGGGTACTGCAGTTCTGATGTTAAGTCGAGGAAAGTGTTTTGGTTGTAGCATATTTTTTTCGTAATTTTTCACTTACCTCCGCCGTGTTCGTGTCTGCTGGTATTACAATTGCTTCTTTTTCAGCTTTCTTAGCTTCCACTGTTGCGGCTGGCTCTGGCTCTGGCTCGCACGCCAGATCTTCTACGTTTTCCTCTTCCTGCGGTGGCACTGGTGAAGGTGTGGCCGCTTTTAATTTCGGTGGCGGAACATTGGAAGGCTTTGGTGCGAGTATTTTCGGCGGTTTGGGTCGCCGCTGCAGCCATTTGTGTTCCAGGCATTGTGCGGCTGTCATGCGGGTCCTGATTGGTGTAGGTGGAGAAGAAGTACATTTGGAATTTCGTGTTAATAATAATGGTTATTAATTAGAAAGCTGATGAATTTATTTATTATATAATATTTTTTATATGAACGTGGTAAAACTGTAGTATCCTCTTCTCTTTTGTTTTCAAATTTATAATTTAATTTTTCCGTCTTCGCTAGTCCTTTATTTAAGGTTATAAGCTAGTCTGGGAAACATCTCGGTTTGACTGAGTGGAAACTAGAAGCTGATTTAGTCTAATAAATTCTATGAATGATACTAAGATACTAAGAGATCTTATGAGATCTACATCTGCATGAAAATTTTGCGAAAGAACTGAGACTGATTAACTTGGATCTATAAAGGTAATTATAATCTTGAAAGTAGAACTTCATGAGAACTCGCAAATCTGGTATAAACAATACTCTCTACTTAGAATGAGTGTAATGTTTTAGATAGTTTCAGGTCTTCTTTATCGGAGTTTCACTAAGAAGAGATGACCAAATGAGGTCGTAATAACTGTGAAGATAGCAACTTTGAAACAAACTTTGAATGAAATGGACTTTTACACTTTCAAGATATTGCGTTTTGAGCAGAAAACTGTAGTATCTTTATTCCTCAAATAGTTTCGTAAAACACATCAGAAATCCGCTGGTAACATCCAGCTCCAAAAGTTCTATATAAGTTCTTAGTATTACTTAATTTAGTGCATATTGTTGTTGTAGTACTTACTGCAAGTCCTTCACCAGCAGCTTTCCTATAAAGTCCAAACATTCTGGTGACACATTACTGAATGACTCATCCTCAAAGTCATATTTGGCGATTGTCACATTAGCCATCGTTTCAATATCTGTTTCACCCATAAACGGTGAGAGGCCGGAGATGCTGCGGGAGTATGAAAAGGGATTAGTGATAGATATTTAAACATAAAACTGGAATTTAAAAAACTATTGAAAATTAAATACTAAAATCAACTTGATGAACATTAAAAAAAATTAGAAGAAATTAGGTTAAAATGGAAAGTATGAGAAATTTAATTAAAAAAAAAAACAATTAACTAAAGTTGTAGAAATTAGTAAAAAATATTATTTAATTTAATTTAATTAATAAAAATTAGAAGAAATTAGATTAAAATGGAAACTATGAGAAATTTAATTAAAAATAAAGCAATAAAGTTGTAGAAATTAGTAATAATTATTTTTTAATTTAATTTAATTAATAAAAATTATAATTAATTTAAGTTTATAATTAATTAAAACCATATGAAATTAAGTAAAATTAGCTCTTTTTAATTTCTTACTTAATTAAATTTTTAGATGAAATTACTGCGAGTTTTGCATTAACTAAATTAAACGTTGCTACATAAAAAAAAAACTAAATAGCTTCATTAATTAAAAATTCAAATTAAATTAATACTAATAACTTAAATTAATACTACTTAAATAGTATTAATTTTACAGCAATTAAATAATTAGTTGGTATTTTAAATTTTAATTAATTAAATTTTGAACTAAATTAGTTTTGGTTTAACTAACATTAGTTTAATTAATTTAGTTGGGTTTGTTATAATCTTAATAAGTACCTTAAAAGTAAATAAAATGTATAATTAAAATTAAAAAAACTAATTTTAGTTCGGCCTGTTATACTTTTTAATTAATTAAAATTAATTTAGTTGGGTTTATTATAATCTTAATAAGTATCTTAAAAGTAATTAAAATTTAAGATTTAATTAAAATTAATTTAAATATAATTTGTAATAAACACAGCTAAATTAATTTTAATAATAAATTTGAATGAATTAAAAAGTATAATAAGCCGAACTTAAATTAGTTTTTTTAATTATAAATTTTAATTAATATGTTAAATTAATTAAGTGATTATAAAATATAACAAGCCTAACTTAAATTAACTAAAGTTAATCTAATTTTTTAGGTTTTGTTCTAAATTAATTAATTATTTAAATTAAAATTTAATTTGGATAAAATTAAAATTTGAATTTAATTTTTTTTCTTTAATTACTTATATTTCAAAATAAATGTTTAATTTTTGAATTATTTAATTATTTATTACATTGCTGTAAGTTTTAATTTGTGATTAATTAATTTGTGATTAATTTAATTTTTTAATTAAACAAATTAATTTTTGTTCATTTTTTGTGTTTCTTTTCTTTTAATCAGTTAAATCCAAAGTTTAAAGTAATTTTTAATTTTTAGGTTTTTGCGAAAAGTGAATAATTTTTAATTTAAATTTTAATAAAACTAATTCTAAAATAATTATAATAAAACTAATGTAAACATTAATGTCTATTTCATGAAACGTATGAACATAATTATACGAGCGAAATAGTTAGATGAATTTATGGAATAAATTAAGTTATAATAATTAAAATTAATTAATCAACAAAATTAAATTTAATGTTTTTTTTTTTTTTAAATTCTAATGGTGTTAACTCCTAAGATTAATATTTTTTAAAGGAAATAAAAATAATTTAATTTATAATAAAAAAATTAGATTAAAATAAGTTGCGAATTATTAATTAAGGTTATTTATTGAAACGTGTGGATATATACATATATGATGTTAATTACATTTATGGAAAAGACTAAATCATAATATCTATAATTAAAATAATTAATCAGAAAATTAAATTCGAACGGTGTTAAAGGAAATGAAATGAAATAATTAATTAAAAAATAAAAATTAAATTAATGAACGTTATTTAATGAAACGTTTGGATATATATTGTATGAATAAAATAAGTTAATTGCGTTTATGAAAAAAAAATTAAATTAAAATTAATTAATTAAAAAAATTAAAAATAATTTAAAAATTGAAATTAATTTAACAATTAAAAATAATTTTTTTAATCATAAATTCGAATAGTGTTCGTCGAACTTTATCTCATTTTTCCTTTTATTGTAATTGCGGAAATTAATTTAAATGAAAATCAATTTTATTATTTTAAATCTAATGTTCAGTTCTGAATGAAATAAAATTCGAAAGGTACACAAAGTTACCTTGTAAATTAGTTTGCGGCAAGAGCAGAACAATTTCACCTACAGCTTCATTAAGAAAAATAAAGTTCACTCTACGCTGATTAAATTTCGCGCTCTTGCCCCTTCTACTCACATACTTATATATCTACTCATGCGAAATTTTAGCAAAATTTACTAAATATATGTTTTTGTTTCAATTCGCTTCACTTACAGCACATAGCAAATCACACCAACACTCCACATATCCGTCGCATAAGAAATACAATCGAAATTCACAACCTCGGGCGCGACAAATTCGGGTGTACCAAAGAGAATCTGTGAAGCATATGAAAGTGAGATGAAGAAAAAGAAAATTAATACAATAAAAACAATTACAAAATAACAAATTAGAGTCGAGATTCATTGAATAAGTTGTAAGTAATAGGATAGAGAGGGGGAGAGAGAGTGAGTGAGATGGAGTAACGGGACCAAAAGTGAGTTCATAACATAAATAACCGTCGTAACACTGTTGCTATGAGTGAGAGAGGGGGGTTTGTGTTAATCACACGCATATTAATGTAGTGGTGGTAGCTGAGTGTGTGTGTGTGTAAGCTCGGTGATTTGCTCGAGCTGTGAATCCAATTAAATACGAAATTGGTTTGCATGTGGGTATACACGGCGTATGTGTAACGTAGTACACATGTAGTATTAATGGAAAGCGTACTGCGCATATTGTGGTAACAAATTCTTGGAAAAAGTGGAAATACAATAGTAAGCTCATGTTTGCACTGCTTTTGATTTAATTTTAAAGCATTGTGGCGAATTAAATCTGAAATCGGTATAAGGTGGTTACATATGTATATATGTATGCGGAGTACTCGATTTTGATTTTTTTTGTGTGGCAGCTATATGCTATAGGGGTCCGATTTTAAAAATTTCCAGACAGCTTGCTTTGGACAAGAAGCTATGCCGAATTTCGTCAAGATATCTTGTCAAATGAAAGAGTTTTCCATACAAGTATGCGATTTCGACTGCTCAGTTTGTACGGCAGCTATATGCTATAGTGGTCCGATTTGAACAATTTGTTCAGAAATAATAGCATTTCTTTTGAGTAATATCTCATGTTAAATCTCGCCAAGATATCTTGTCAAATGAAAGAGTTTTCCATACAAGAATTTGATGTTGATAGGTCAGTTAGTATGGCAGCTATATGCTATAATGGTCCGATTTGAACAATTTGCTCAGGAATTATAGCATTTCTTTGAGTAATAACTCATGCTAAATTTCGTCAAGATATCTTGTCAAATGAAAGAGTTTTCCATACAAGTATTTGAAGTTGATACGTCAGTTTGTATGGCAACTATATGCTATAGTGGTCCGATTTGAACAATTTGATCGAAGATTGTTCATTTGCTTAAAAAAACAATCCATGCAAAATTTCACGAAAATAGCCTGTCAAATAAAAGGGGTTTCCATACAAGAATTTGAGGTTGATAGGTCAATTAGTATGACAGCTATATGCTATAGTGGTCCGATTTGAACAATTTGTTCAGAAATTATCACATTTCTTTGAGTAATAATTCATGTTAAATTTCGTTAAGAAATCTTGTCAAATTAAAAAGTTTTCTATACAAGGACTCTATTATTCTTGTTCAGTTTATATGACAGCTATATGCTATAGTGATCCGATTTCAAAAATTTTATCCAATATTGTTCACTAACTCAGAACAGTAGTCCATGCCAAATTTTGTGAAGATCTCTCGTTAAATAAAAAAGTTTTCCTTACGAGGACTTTGGTTTAATGGGTCAGTTGTAAGCCAATTATAGTTAGTTATAAATATAGCTCAGGGCATAATGTATAACAACTTTATTTTATTTATATACATAAATATGTAATATTACCTGCAATCGCTTGTTGGGATCGTATTTACGCGCCAAACCGAAGTCAATAATCTTGATGCGATTTCCCTCCTGTGTCAGGCACAAAATATTCTCTGGCTTCAAGTCGAGATGTAAAATGTTATTGCGATGTATGAATTCCATGGCCTCGCAAACTTGCCGTATGAAAACCACACAAACACGCTCTGTTAGCACAAATTCATCGTCCACCACGCGGTCGAAAAGTTCACCGCCTTCGACTCTGAAATGTAATTTATATAATTAATAAAAAAATTAATGGAAGCTACATGTAAGTTATTGTATATTTAATAACAGCAAAATAAATTAACTTGAAATAGAGAGCTTAACAATGGTAAATAATGTATTTTATGGCGATCATATTCAATTCACTATGAAATGGTGTTTAATCGCGATACTATAGAATAGATTCCTTTCTTTTTGTACAATATTCTTTGTAATAGCAAGCTACCTGGCTCACCGCTGCCAAAATGTATGACATGGTTAACGAACTCTTTCGAACCAACGAAAAAACAGTCAGTGAACCGGAACAGACCATTATACTTTCGGGAATTCCCCAGTTCACCCTCGAAGAAGCTCAAAACAATCGCCGCAAAACGAAAAGGGGATCCCAGCTTGCCATCAGCATACCGCCCACTTTGCATGCTCGACACAGACACAGGGAAGCTATACGAAATAGCACTCAAACATAGACTGGAAGCGGTTATCAATGAAGCTGGCGGACTCTCCCCTAGAAAGCAAGGTTTTAGACCCGGAAGGTCAACTCTAGGCGTTATCCGTAGCGTTATTGTAAAAGTAGAGACAGCGTAGATGCCTCAAAACTGTTGAACCAGACTAGAGAGGACTAACGACAAATAGAAGTTATGTCAGGAGCAGCATGAGGGTCCATTTTAGGTCCAAACCTGTGGAACATTAGTTGTGACGGAACAATAAAGCCTGCAATGCCAGACGAATCATGTTTAATCGTCTACGCGGACGACATATTCCGATAAAGCTGAATCAGGTCATGATTCGGACGCAAAAATGGCATGATTCATAAAACCTCCAGCTCGCGACAGAAAAAAAATGAGGAACAAGCACATTCCTCTCGTAACCGCAATTGTTATGGAAGTCCAATGTGGACGAAAGAGTAAGAAATGTTAGCAATACCCTGTAGGCAGATGCTCGGCATAATCTGTGTGCTTTCTCTTCCTCTCAGGTACTGGTGCTACATAGCGATTCTTAGACAAATTCTGGTCAACGATGCTGTGGTGTGGTGGACAGGCTTGCGGAAGTCTACCTATCGGAAGCCAATGTAAAGGGTTCAGAGGTTTGCTGCGCAGTGCGTAGCTCTTGAATGAGTGTTAAATCTGCCACTTATAGACGTCTTAACTGAAAACTGCGTGGAAAAAATCGGCAGGCGACAAATGGCTACGTAACTTTCGCGAATGGCTTTATGGAAAATGGCGGTTTGGGAAGAACCAGGAACATGTTATCCCACTTTTCGATTGAGAAAGAAGGTTCAGAGTGACCATAGAAAATCATGATTGGCATAATGATACGCTGAATATACGCAACACATAAAACATTTCTGCGGATGGCTCGAAAAAAGAGGACTGAGTTGATGAGGTATGACGGCAAAAAATCATTTGTGAAATAGTAAATCCGAAATAGTTATGTAAAGTTTTTACTGACATTCGATAGAAGGGACTATAGAAACATGATTGGATCAACACGTACGTATGAGTAATATTTAATCATCCTCTTGACGGTGGTATCGACGGGATCGGTACATGACAAGAACTTTAGTTCGGATTAGAGTTTTACGCTGACATGGGGTTTAGGGTTTCGATGCTTCCTTTTCGTACAAAAAAAAAAAAAAAAAAAAAAGAGTGTTGAAAATGTCTAGATCAAGGCACCAAGGAAACAATGAAGCATCTGTTGTGCACTTGACCCGCATTGGCAAGGCTACGCTTTAAGCATATGACACACTGGAAGAGATATCGTTGCTGAGTCTATAGAAATTCTCAAATCCAAAATTTATATGGGTATGGATACAAGTATTGATCAAAGGACTTGTCATAATTTCATTTTTATATATATTCTCATAATAAGTAGATATATTCATAAAAATAATCGATTTTTTTACAGAATCGAGAACCGCTTATATGAAAGAGCCACACCTATCGCCTCACTACATCACGCCAGATGCCATTTAGAGCATGATGAAAGTGCAATGTTATATAAAAACCACCTTTAATTTTTATACAACAATTTTTTCTGACACAGTTTGGGAAATACTTTGCTCTAATCTAATATGGAAACCACACATGTCTTTTCTTAATATTTTACCAACTACAAAAAATATTTTAAACAGCTTAGGACACAATTCATAACACTTTTTTTATGTATTTACTCTAACTCTATTAAAGTTTCATGTGAGCAACTAAACCTTAAAAGCCTTTACCAACATGATAATAGTACTTTCCATTTAAGCCAAGCCGATAAGAGCTTTCAGGCCATACAAGACGCATATGCTATAGCAACACACATAAATATACATACTTTTGTATACATATGTGTATCTGCTTTGGCATGCAGTTCTGAGCTCAGCTATATTAATTAATATTCGAGCTTACTAAGCGCCTAGAAGCACACTAAGTATTTGCGCGCATGATTGGAAGTTCGACTCACTATGCGTTGCAATGCAATCCTTTGCTCTAGACACTATGCTATATGCAGTTTGCTATTGTTGTTTTCAAGTAACGAAAACTATTATCATGTTGCTGTTGTTGCTGTGGATGCTGTTAAGTTAGCTGCAATTTGGCTACCGAACTACCTGTCTGCGAAACTTGTAGTTTGTGGCATCCAAAAATGATTTATGATATTTTAAAGTGAAGGAGAATTTGCCAGCACTCGGCAAAGGCAGGAGATACGATGGCAAAGCAACAAGAGTTTTGAAGGTGTAAGGCGTAAGTAATTCGTCAACACAGTTGCGAGGAAGTGAAGAGACTTCTTACTTCGCACTTAGTAATTTTGTTAGAAGTTTAGAAGAAGCGATGTAGTTGTCTTCGTTTTGAAAGAGTGCCGGTGTTAAAGTAAAGCAAAATGTTTGTTGCCGAGAAGAGCTAGGAAAACTTTGACTCTCTGAGCGTCGCCTGCTGCACAAAGCCTACAAACATGTTTATAAATGCAATGTTTGCCAAACAAGCTGCAGACCTTGGCAAGTTGCTGCTGTGGGCGAAACAAAACCAGACATGCGCCTAAATGTAGGCATTGTATTTTATGTTGTCAGTAACATTTTGTGCTAAACAAATACACTGCAGCAGCGCTTGAAACAAGCAGAAAAGTGCTGTTTGGCAACTCAGCTTTAATGAGTTCTTGCCGAGTATGGTCGTGCGTAGCCTTACATATGCATATATACACAAGTAAGTATATATATTTTCACACTTAAGCCCGTTGCAGTTGCAACAAGTTCATTGAAAGTTTGCTCAATAGACTGCTGCCGCAAGCTGCTGTCGAGTATCAGCTAAATTCATACAATTTTGTAGTTCTTAGATAAACTGCACAGTAGCCAGTTAAAGTTAGATTCCTTCACAAAATATGCATACATTTAGGCGCTGGCACTCATCACCGCGATTTTCCAGTTTGAATAAGGTATTTTGAAGGCATTTTTAAGTGTATTCAATTTAAGAAAGTATAAAAATACCTCGCTAAAGTGCTTTAGACGTTTGCTTTTGTGTTGTATTTTTTTATGCCAGTTTTTCAAATTTTCACCAGTTTTGTACTGCTTTATCATACCATTTTATGAAGTGATTACTACTTTTTTTGTTTAATTTTTTTTATTATTTTAGCCTATTACTTTTATACCAGTTGCGTATTACTCTATATTTATTATACCAGTTAATTAGAATTACAATATTCCTTTTAATATCACTTTTTATTCTGCTATTTAATGTTAATTATGATATTTACTAGATTTATACCAGTTTTATACGACTTTGTTGTACCATTAGTGAGCTGATTATTGGTTATTTGTTCGATATTTTTTATTATTTTAATCTATTACTTTTATAGCAGTTGTGTATTACTTTATTTTATTATACCAGTTCATTAGAATTACACACTTACTTTTATACCACTTTTTAGTTTACTTTATAATGATAATTATTAGATTTAATTGTTTTATACCACTTGTTTTTCCTGTTTTATTATACCAGTTAGTAAAGCTCATATATTTTCTTTAAATTACTTTATTACATATGTAATAAACATGCTTTAAACATTTAATGTATCTCTGCTATTTGATACCAGCTTATTTATACCAATTGATTGCTCTAATTTTATACATGATTTTAAAATTCATAATAGTTATTTGTTTAACTTTATTCTGCTGTTTTCTATTAGTTTAATAAATTGGACCAGTTCTTTGTTATAATTTTTGTACAAGTTTTTCAAATTTATACTAGTTTTTTGTTCTACTTTATTATACCATTTTATTAGGTTGCAATGTAATGTGTAATAAACGTGCTATAAAAATGTGTTTTTCTGCTTTTTATACAATTTGATTAAATTTATACCAGTTTTTTGTTCTAATTTTTATACCAGTTTTTTTAAATTTATAATAGTCGCTTGCGCTACTTTATTCTGCTTTTGTATACAAGTTTATTAAATATATATTATTTTTTTTAATTTATACCAATTGTACTTTTTATACCAGTTTTTTTAATTTTATACTAGTTGTTTGTTAAACTTTATTATTTTATTTTAACATGTTTATACCAGTGGTTGTTGCATTTAATGGTACTATGAGTAGATTTTTATACCATTTTTGAACTTTGTATGTTAGTCAGTTTATTAGGTTTATACCTGTAGTTTCTACTACTTTATTATACCAGTCACATATTTATATTTTTTTTATTTTACTATATAATGCTAATATAATAGTTTTATACCAGTTCTTTCAGTGCTTTTGACGATTATTCAGCTTTCAGCTTTTATTAATTTTTAAAAGATTCCCATAATGAGGGAAAAATGCATACCAAGTCTTATGCTAGTAGTATTCTCAATATTATACTATTTTACTGCCACGTCGAACGAACTTCAAGGACCTTTAAAAGAGAAGCATGTGGCACAAGTCTCCCATTTTGTAAAAATTCAAGATGTTATGAGGGTACCTTAAAAGCTTAAAACTATAAATCAAAAAAAAAAATCTAAAACTAAATATTCTATTAACATTTCTTACTTGATTTCATGAAGTTAATAGCAAAATTGCTCAATCTCCAAATCATCACTTTTCCTTTAACATTCGCTTTCTTCTTTTTAACTTTTCCGAAATTTTTAGTGGTGCCAATGCGCTAACACATGTACGTGCAAGTGCCCAAGGAGTCATTCAGTAAACTTTACTGAATGGCACACCTGAGTATAAGCATGCTTGCCAATTCACCTGCAACTGCCAGAGAGCAATTGAAGACACGAAAAAGTGAAGGTAAGAAATGCAAAATGTGAAAATTTTCTACGAAAAAATATTTGCATAACTCTGGCAGTAACGCTGTACTCACATATGCACACACACACACATATAGTATATAAATGAGACTGTGTGTGTAATGTAGAAATTGAGCAGGTGATGAGAGCAGACAAGTTGAAAATGCTGAGAAAATCAAGTGGATTTTGGCGAAAGGATTGCGGAAGTGACAATAAAAATATGCTTGTGTGATAGGAAAGTAATGCAAGTTGGCAAGAAAACTTGCTTAAACGAATGAGTGAAAAAACTTTGTTAAAAAGAAATCATGTCAAGCAAAAATAAAAATTGAGAAAAAATTGAAAGAAAATAAAATAAAATTGAAAAGAAAAATGCTATGACTTGCCTGAATTTTCCTCTCCACAATTTAAGGTGATAAAAATGCTATTTGCTCGAATGGCAGCATGATAGAGTTGACGGAAAAATATGAAAGAGTAGAGTTTGCTAAATTTGGTCGGTCATGCAGTTATGAACGTGCAGAGCTCAACATATGCCGAGAAAAACGTGCAAAACTTGCAAGACGTGTAAGCGGCAATTGAAAAATGGCTTGCAGACGAAATCTTCCGAGGTCATTAAAAAGTTTGTGTCAAAAGTTTTGACAAATACAAATAGGAGCAAGCAAGTTGATTGATTGTGGGAGCAGGAATAATAGGAGCACTTTGAAAATTTTGCATGAAAAGCGGAATTTAATATTGTCGTCTGAGATCTATAATCTCAACGCTTTAAATAAGTTATGTCAAAAGGTGAAAAAAAAGAAAAATTAGGAGAAAGTCAAAGCCCATAATGCTTCGTGAGTAATGAATGAGCATTTCACTTGTCTTCTAAAATATCTTTGGCCTCGCACAAGAGAAAATCGTAAATAAGGTTTCGATCATGGAAAGGTCACAAAAAATAACATGGACTCATATGATACCTCAGAGGGACTTGGTTATAAAATAATAAACTTTTTGAATGAATCTATTTCATTGAAATTCATGTAAAATATCCTCCAACCAGAAGATTTTCGTATGTTTCAGAGGCTTAACTTTTCAAGCTTCCTCGGAAACGACATTTCCATGTCGTGTCTTTATTAGAAAAAAAAGAAAAAAATCTAAAGCTGAATTGAATGGAATTTTCCCAACACTAAAAATTACACTCTTTCTCCAACTTTTCTTATTCTTATTACTCTTAAGATCTTTCAATTTTGGCAAGTTTGGGACTATCCAAGCAATCCTAACACTAAAAATGACACACTTTCTCCAATAGTTTCAGTGTCTAACAATTGTTGAAAACTTTTAAAATTTCAATATTTGGAAAGTCTGGATCTATTGAAATGTCATAGTAAGCACAGATGCACAATTTTTATTTTCTAGAACAAGTTGGAGATCAAAGTATACATATTTCATAGTTGCATGGATATCTATCGTGTTTAGATGTAGTCTACCACGTCTACATCTGCAACGTTGTGTTTCTTCAGAAAACACTGAATATATGACAACCTCTACTAAAGTACAACTATGGCGTAAATAAGATGCTTATAATTTTTCATGTGCTTACTTCGTCGTTGAATGCATAAAGCTCAGATCTGTGAGAGGCTATCAAAGTTGCATTTATTTACCAAAATATATGTATTTCATGACTAAAAGCAATATAAATATATTTATGGAATGGTTCTGGAAATACAAAGGTTGGAAAAAATTAACTCCAAAATTATATTTTAAAAGTTTTTTGAAAAAAAATGCCTTTGAAATGCAGATTGTGATGGATGATGATGATTGTGAGTACAAATAAGACGCGTGTAAGATTTTCAATAATACTTCATAAGTTTGCTTCGTCGTTGATGGCATAAAGCTCAGATCTTTGATTGACTATCAGTAGCTAAAATGTTTTACTGTTTAATATGTATTTCATGACTAAAAGCAATATAAATATATTTATGGCATAGTTCTGGAGATATAAAGGTTGAAAAAATGAACTCCAAAATGTTCATTAAAAGGTTTTATGGAAAGAAAATTTTTTTTGGTTGTAGTTTCTGAGAGATACACATCTAAATTTATATAATTGAGACCAGTGCGCTCAATTAAAAATATATTTAATTTTTTAAAGCTAAAATTATTTAAAATTAACTTAAATTCAAAATGAGCTACTTACAACTCCAGCACGACGCACATCATTTTTTGATGCTCATACGCCGCGTATAACTGTATAATGAGATGATGTTGTAGTGAGTTCATAATCTCCACCTCTCGCTCCACATTGCGACGGTCTTCACGCTTGGGGATGGGCACAAATTTGGCGGCCAGCTTAAGACCATTCTCCTTCTCCTGGCATTTGTAGACCGTGCCGAATTTACCTCTGAAGAGAGTGTTAATAAATGGCAATAAAATTATGTTAATTATGATTATGTATTACACTGTTTATGTGTATATGTGTATATGTTTATATGTATATATTTAGGTGTTGAAGCTGTTAGAAACGTAAAATTTTTGAGAAAAAATTTAATTGTTAACGGTAATATTTTCAATCTCTGTTGATACTTTTATTCGTCCCAATGGTGCTATATTTGCCACTAAACTAATCCTTTGTGTGTCATAAATTTGCACAAACATTATAACGGTAATTTTTCACGTACTAAAGTCATTACTTTGTGAAATTGAAATTTTAATTTTTTTATATCAAAAAATTTTATTTTTGTCACTTAAAAACTCACCTGCCTACTTCGCCGAGTATTTCATATAACTCATTTGCGTCGACGCCACGTTTTATGGTTACGTCCCGATAGGGAAATACCGGTTCAAGTTCTGGAAAAAAAATAAATAAAAGTGCAAATTAAGTACCAGTATTAAAAACTAAGGAAAAAGCTTTAATAGAAATTTATTAAAATTTAAAAAATTAATTAAATTAATTTCATAAAAGGAGACATATGTGTTTTTGTCAATTAAAATATTCAATACCTTATTTTTTTATTTGAGAGCTTATTTTTTTGAGTTTTTAGAGTTAAGTGTGAAATAGACATTTGAAGATAAAAGCTTTTCGTTTTCAAAAGCTGCATAGCAAAAAAAAAAGTTTGTGAGACGTATTTTTTTTTTTTGTAAACTAAATTTAAATTAAGTTCTGAGCTTTCACGTTGAAGAGCTTTCAAGTCGAAAAGCTTTGTGAACTGAAGTTTCCAAAAGCTTTGAAACGAATTTTAATTTATCTAAAAATATATAAAAAAAATAATTTCATTGTTTCAAGCTTTCAAGTTGAAAAGCTTTATAGACTAATGTTTTCAAAAGCTTTGAAACGAATTCTAATTTATCTAAAAATATATTTAAATAACTTCATTGTTTCAAGCTCTCAAGTTTAAAAGCTTAATGAACTGGTGCTTTTAAAAGCTTCCAAACGAATTAATAATGGTCTGAAAATATATGTATTTAATTTTATAATTTTCGGCAACAAAATATCTTTAAAAGTTAAGATAGCATATTACACTCTGAGCTTTTATTAGAATTGGTTTCATTTTTAGCAGGAAACAATTCATTTTATTCATCTACATATGTACTTTTGCAAGAAAAGTTTTCGCTAAATGCTTTTTACAGTTAGCATTTATCCAGAAGAACGTATAATTTTTGTATATATAAAAATTTTAATCAAAGCAGTAATATATTTTAAAAGCTTTTAAAGCTTTCAGTCAAACTTAAAAACAAGTTTTTAGTGGATAATACCCTACAGGCGCAGTCATAATAACACATATTTTTACATTTTAATTATGAGCTTAAATATTTCTATTTTCAATGTCCTGTACATATCAGTGAGCTTTCACAACCGCTCTATGAAAGAGTTTACGTGACATAAATTTGTTCTTCTTGGCTTTTGACATACAATTTTTGTTCTATTTTCAAGGAAAAATAATAGTATGGAGGTGAATCATATAATATAATACAAAGCTTTTAAGACTTCGAACCGTGCTTCACAAAAAGAGCTTAGCGAGAAAAAATTCATTTCGGATTTAATTTAAGTGGTATGTGTTTCTATTACTTGCTATAAGGTACTGTATTTGGGCTGAAAGCTTTCTTAAAAGCTGTATGGAAGAGAGTGTAACTAGAAAAAGTTTACCAGGGAACTTTCACAAAAGCTCTATTATAACGTTTACGTGGCATAAATTTATTCTCCAAAGTTTTAAAGTTTGACATACACGATTTTTTAATAAGAGAGAAAAGCTTAAGCTGAAAGTTTTCGAAATTATTCAAAGATTTTAAAACTTCCAACAGTACTTCAGAAAAAAACTTAAAGAGAAAAAATTACCTTAAGGATGCACGATATGTTGTATATATTTTTTTAACTTACACTTTCTGCTGAAAGCTTTCTCGAAAGCTGTATGAAAAAGAGCAAGTTTAAAAAGAACTTACAGGTATACGTTTTGTAATCGAAGTTTACAATTATATAAGTGACGTAAGCAAATCCAAAAAAGCTGATGAAAGCTTTCACGAAAGCCCAACCAAAAATAGCATAACTAGAAAAAGTTTACAAACACACGTTTTGTTATCGGGTTTCAATAAGTACTTAAGAAGAAACTTCCAAGAAGAATTACAAAAAGCTGCTGAAAGTTATCGGGTATGATCTGAAGGAAAGAGCATATCTAGAAAAGCTCACGACATTTTTTAAGGTTTGTTATGGCGGACATAAGCTTTTCAGGGGCGTAGGATTTCGCAAGAAGTATTAAAACAAAGCCGCTGAAAGCTTTCAAGAAAGCTCTATGAAAAGGAGCATACTTAGAAAAAGCTCAGGAACATTCTTTTTGTCATCGGGCTTCACATTTATATAATTGATGTGGGAATTTGCAAGAAGTATTAAAAAAGTTGGTGAAAGCTTTCAAGAAAGCTCTATGAAAGGGAGCATACCTAGAAAAATCTCAAGAAACTTCTTTTTGTCAATTAATTAAATTTATTTAATTTATGTGCATTTGCAAGAAGTATTTAAAGAGTTGGTGAAAGCTTTAATGAAAGCTCCTTGAAAAATTACATATATAGAAAAAGCTCACGAATATATGTACGTTTTGTCATTGGATTTTCCTAAGTATTTAAGTGAGGTATAAAAAGATTATTGTAGGTGAAAAGCTTGATGAAAGCGTTTTTGCTGATCATTATGAAGACATATTGATGTTAATTTGGGTTTCAATAATTCAAATTTCAATAAGTTTTAAATTGCATTGTGTTTCATAAAAAAGTATTTTCATTCAATAAAAAATTTTGTTGTTTAAAGAAATCGGTAAAGCTTCCATTGGTCGCTAATAAGCTCATTTGCACTACTAACAAAAGTTAATTATCTTTCTTCTATTTGAATTAATTACCCTTTAATATATTTTATATGAATTTCGCGGTGCTTTTCATTTAATTGCGCGCCTTTAACCTTTAGTTTGGCAATTCAATTCAAACAGTTTCGGCCAATGTCGCTTTTCGCATAAATTTAGCCACTTAATTGGCAACGACATGATGATAACGAGCATGCTACGCCACATATATTACTGTGCTCTCATACACACACACAACCATTACAAACACACACGTGCTGAGGTAACCGCACGAAACACGACCACAAGCAGAGAAAGCACACCATTTCGTCATCAAACGAAGTAATCATTTGTCGTGGTCGTCGCCGCTTTGTCCTCAAAATAACGGCTCAATGGGCCAACGCACTGTTACTAATGGTTTGCGGTGAAAATTCGCTAAACCAATTACAAGCAAATTAGCAATATTTGAGTGAAAGCTCATTTACAACAAAACAACCAAGCGAAATTGTGGCGGAAATTTATTATTTGACATTTAATTGGCGGTCGTAGGTTACGATGTAGTGGAGGAGAGCGGCGAGATAGAGGCTTTATCTACATATATAATATACCATATACAATATTATACCTTAAACTGAAAACTCTAAGTTGACTCAAGATTGCTTCGGGCAAAGAAAAGCGTACGTTTGCAAAATTCTTTGAGAAAATTGTGGACTAACTATATCAGTTCTGGAAAAATTCTGGAAAAAAACAGTTCATATTCACTTCGTTTGTTTTTTGTCATACAATAATGTATTCAATAGTGTATGCTAAATATTTAGTTCTGCACAGTAACGAACTACTATTCAGTAGCTGATGATACAGGCGTTTCGACGAGTTGTCGTACAAGAGTTTCAGCTGAGAGTAAAAGCTCAGGATGTACCAAAGCTTTTCCAATCCACTTGCAATGTGATTGGAGAACTTATAGAATACTGGTGACTACTCTAAACCAGTAAGGACTCAAGGATTTTAAGTTAATCGTTAATTATATTGCGAAGATCAAGAAGCAAAGCAGAAAACAGAGTCTTTAGAAGAGAAAAACTAAGGCAAGCAGCCCCAATTGGTAGGGAAGTTCAACACAGGCATTCCAATAATAGAAATTTTGTGCTTTCAGAAATTAATAATACAGGGTTACTTTATGTTTCTAAAACAAAAAATAGTATAAATGAAACAAATCAAAGAAGAGAAGGGTTTATAACTCATCCAGTTTCCAATATTCGATAACCCTTTTAATATAACCAATTAATCAGTTATCCTGTGAAAAACGCTTTATAGCAAATTTATTTTTCAAAGTTGAAAATGTCAGTAATGATCGCAGACATTTATGGTATCAGCTCTCAGTGGACGTTGTGAACAAAGATCGTCTCATATTTTTACTATTTTGGTGAAGATATGTCAGGCTTTTTTAGGTTATAATAAACGCATGTCAAAAACAGGATGTCCCATAAAAAATTTGTTATCTTCATTGCTAGTACACCGATTACTCCTTGAGGACGATAATATAATAAAATAAATTTTTTTTCGAGCAACTCGGGTCTGCTAATTTCGGTGTGTCTGACGAGTTTGAGTTAGTGAGTAGTCTGAGAATTCCGAAGGCATCTATGGCTACAAAAACTATTCATCAGCATGTTCCATACAGAAATCTCAGCTCATCAATTCTAGTTTATCGTCTAACGACCTTCAGCTTGTCAAAAGCTCTGAAGATATGTATCTAAGACATAATTTGTTTTGAGAATAGAGTGTTAGTTCTCAGTGGACGCTCTGAACAGAGATCGTCTAATACTTTTACTCCTTTTGTGAAGATATATCAAGGTTTTTGTAGATTATAACAAACATGTGGTTGTTCCATAAAAATTCTGATTTTCTCATTTCTAATATGCCGATTATTTCATAAGTAAAGTATATTTTTTTCGAGCAATCTGACAATTACGGTATGTCTGACGACTTTGAGCTAGTCAGTGCTTTGAAGATTCCTAGGATATAATTTGATTTGCAAAGAACCTCATTAAAGGCTTCTTAGGTTTCAAAAATTATAGAGAAATCTCATCTTTACTAGCTTATCGTTTGACGATCTTGAGCAAGTCAGTGGTCTGTGGATTCCTGCGATATAATTTGTTTTGCAAATAACCCCACTAAAGGCATCTTAAGTAACAAAAGTTATGGATATTCCATAAAGAAATCTTATCTCATAATTATTGTTGTAGCTTGCTGTCTAGTGAATTCGCAAGTCTCCAAATTTTTTCCTGGTTCTCATAACCTATTCCTTTTATTTCATTTTTCAATAATGAAGACCTAGAACACACTCAAATTCAAAATTTACAACTATCTCCTCAACAGAAATGTCGAACTTAAGGGCGCTTTAGGGTGCCTGGCATAGAACCTGGTATAAAACTCTGGATTTTGAAATAACAATACAAAGAGGTCAGAGGAAGAAAAATTCGGTCTGAAACTAGAATTTTGGTGACAATCTCGAGTGGTATAATAATAAAATCAGCAGAAATGTCGAACTTTAGCTCGTCTTAAGGTTCCTCACATAGAATTTGATTTTCACATAGAATTTGATTTTCAAATAAGCATATAAAGAAGTCAGGGAGTGTGACATGTGAAAATATGGATCTGAAACTAGAACTTCTGAAATATAGAGAAGGAAGAGTTTACAATAATTTCGCCAGTTACTTTTTTGGAATGCCGCTACAAAAAAAAAAAAAAAAAAAATACACCTGTTCGTGACGTCATGAACGTAAGAAGTAGCAGTCCAACTGCCATAGATATCGATTTCCTTCGTCTATCTTGTATATATCAAGCCTGCAATCCATTACAAAAGCAATTTTGTTGCTATTGGCAACCAAAAGACATGCAATATTTGAAAATATTTTTGGAAAATTAAGTATACTCACACAAAATACACACTCGAGGTTGGAAACATGCATGAATTTCATATCTGCCCAACAACAAATATCATAAGCATTACACTGAGTACTGTTATGTTTGTATTCGAGAGCATATTTTCTAATAAATTTTTGCAGCAATTTGCTTAAGTGCTGTTACTTTGAGTCAATTGTGGCTTACGTGGCCTCTGTTATAGCAGAGAAAACTGGTAGAATGACACATATTATCACACTTAGCTACATCTGTGTATATGTCTAGGTGAAAGCAGCAAAAATGCAGTGTCAATATTGCTCGTAAACGAATTAATTCCAAAAATTCTTGTACGGTTGCTATTTCTGTGTCATTTGTCGTTGTTGTTTTGTTGTAGTGAATATTTTGCATTGAAATAATTTTGCTGGGGTTTTACTAGGGTTTTACTTAGATTTGAACTAATTCTCTAATAACGTTGCTTATAAGGTATACTCGAGAATTCTAAATTTCCTTGCTTTGCGCTTTCAGAGAACTCAACTGCTTTTGGTTTTAAGTGTTTAGAGTTTTACAGCATTCTTTAACTAGTTCTCCAATTTAGACAGTTATATCTCATACTCAAGATCCATTTGTATCTCCTCCTTGCTTTTTAGGGATCTTTGTGTGTAAGAGTTGTTCTGAAAAATACGCCAACAAAGACAACCAACTGTTTAGGGATAAAGAGTAGGAACTCAGAAGCATTATGAATAGATTCTTACTTGAAACCCAAAAATATTTCGGCAGTACTACGTCAGCGAAGCGATCAGCCTTGTAGGTTTACTAAAGACCTTCACGAAATTGTTTGGAAGATAGCTAACCTCCCAGAGAGATGATTTCTTCTAATAGGAGTTGCAGACATTGGCAAGTTTCCAATTTCTGATATAAAAAGTTTTCTCTTTAAAGACATATGTCTAAAGACTTCTATGATTCTTGAAAATAGCCGAGAAAAGTGGAGAAAAAAACTCAACTTCGCAACAAGCAGAGAGTAACTATATACCATTCTTATAACTCATTGGCCTACCAGATTAATCTAACCGATTCTAACCTAACCTATATAACACAAACATGAGACATCACGGAGACCTGGCGTTTTGTCAACGTTCCTTAAAAGAGAGAGTCAAAGCAAACATTTCATTAATAATTTAGAGTCATAGGATTCAGGAGGGAGTTCATAGGATTGTTCGGTGGATTTCTAGAATACTGATGAAGGCATGATCCAAGATTATCGTACCTATAATGCACTATCGTAAGTGAAATAGTGGGTAATATGTAAAGATTAAGCTACAAGGTTGGAACAAGAGACTTTCGAAGTGGAAAGCAAAGGTCAGAATAGAAAACCAACTCGTCGGGGAGATTAGCGCCAAGATACCAAAGGGACTCACTTTGCTACTGCATTTTTGGCTTATTATTTGACTTATTTGAATTGTCGATATCAGACTAAAGCATAAAGCTGCCATACAAATTAACCGATCAACGATGCTGTAAGGAATTATTTGCATTTTGAATGAGTATTATAGCTTCAGGGAGGATGGAGTCACATGTAAAAGTTCACGTAAGCTAGAAAAATTCTCTGATTGCGACTCACTTGCGAGTGGCCAGAAACGCTTAGTTTACATATGGCTCAAGCAGTTCCGGTCTTAGACCAGGCATTCTCTGAGTAGCCCAAGAACATCCGCTTGAAGGCGAGCTGAAAGAAGAAGGCGAACCACCTCAGGGTTGTGCCCAATCAAATTAATACACTCTCGTACAATATGCCCATATTCAGAGTCAATATAGCGCACTTGGGTCACTAGTTTGTTTCGTCACAATTCTGAGCACTGGAATTCATACCCGAGCAGACAAAGTAGATGCTTGGAATAAATTATGCTGCAAAAAGTGAAGAATTTCTACAAATGTAAAATAAACCTCGCATTATGTTCAGATAACGGCATTGTTGCAATTGTTGTTATGTCTATTGTGAAATATTTGAAGTGGCGGTTGCACGCAAGTGGAATATGTATTTGATTCTTATACTTGAACTCACTTGTCCATGAACGCAAGCTGAATAGATACCGTCACTAAGGTAAGGAAATGATACATTCAGGCGCGTAGAGATTTAAAGAGAGCGAGGGAGACAGGGACATACATAAAATTTGTACGGAAATAAGATTGTATTTATTATTTTTGGGCCTATCTTATTTTCAGTGCCAACTTTTATTAAAAATTCTGACTCCTTAGGCGATACCAAATCGGATCCAAGGTTTCTTATTAAAAGGGGAGCCACAGCCACATCAGTCCGCCGGATCGCACCCATACCAACACTTGATAACTATTTCTGGTCTCTATTAATATTATTGTTGTTGTTTTGGCTTCATGTTTGCCTTGAAGACTGAATCCTGTATTAAGAAGTCGCTATACGAGCTTCTCTGTGGATGGAGATTCCATACATTTGAGTATTTTGTTTGCTGGTTTAGCGGGCTTCTTTAGTGTTTATTCGGCAGAAAAAGTTGCAATTAAGGTAGCAGTATACTTCCTGCTTCGAAATTTAGCTACTTTCTGAGCCAGAATACTAGCGTTGAGCTGGCAAGTCATTAAACTTGTTAAAGTTAGTCAAGTAGTGTCTGTTTCCACCAGAAATATAATATCATCAAGCTACTTCATCATCAGACTCGTTTGAGTGACTGTCTACGAGTAGCCAATCTAACAAAAGGACACACCTGTACCCCGCTCACGTCGGAGTAGGAAGGAATTCAGAATTGATCTCCGTTGTCATCTTATGTTCTACCGCTGGACCAATGGACCTCGCGTGCGCTTAGGAGATGTTAATAGACGAGACCCTCTGGTCTAGATTGCAGCTTAGGAGATCTATTGAACTGCTTGCCCGTTGCAAAGTTCATCTTTCGGCAATCGTAAAAGCTCTTACAGCAATTCCTCATTTAGTATTCAAGTTGTAGGCCTAAAAATCCAGTATAACGCAAATTGTCAAAGTTGTATGGAAGAAGGTGAGTTGGAAACAACCAGACACTTTCTTCTCTATTGTCCAACCGTTGAAAGACTGATTTGAAACATTTCCGCAGTCATATCTTCGGTGAATTAGGAGACATAGCCGAAATTCAGATTGGCCGCCTCAACGAATTTGTGATCAGGTCAAAGTGCTTTGTCGATTTGCGAGGGTCTTTATAATCATTTTTATTGCAGTTCTGTGAAACACAACGGACCGGCTTTATAAGCTGTCCAAATGAGATCTCTATTTGGATCAGCGATTCAAGCTAACCTTATCTATCTAATGTCTGGTATACTTTCTGTGAGTTCTGTGTTTAATCGGGCATAAAGACGGAATCTACATGACAGCCGATAATAACAGCCCAATGATAGCAACCCGAATTGAAAATTAAGCCTTGGCATAGTCACGAGAAACAGAGAACAGGTTGAAAATAAGTTAGGGAAGAGAGATAACGTTGAGAAACTATTCGTTAGAAAGAACTAACTTCGAGATCTGAAAGTACAAAGTATATTTCACTGACATACCCCGAAAGTTCGAGGAATGTACAATATACGAGCAATATTAAACTCTTCATGCTTCAGCTGGAATAAACAAAACCTTTTTGGAAGATGGAGAACTATTCAATAGCTTTTTCCTTGAAGAGTGGGGTTCGTGTAATAGGTTTGGGTACAGATTTTTAACCAGAGAAAAACTGTCTACTCGAGTTAGAGATTTTATTTTCATGATACCGGTTTAAAGAGGTGAAATATTATACTCTAAAATCGGTAGAAATTCAAGAATTGGTCGAAGAAAGCTCATTGAATTTTCAGAAACTCGGGACCTCTTAATTAAACATACTTTACTACATCACTGAACCTATATTTCTTTTGAACCCTTGAACAAAGTGAGCGCTGCCGCTATAACCGGGGTTAATAGTTGGATGAACCGTGAGTTGAAGATCGGTAATATATAAATAAAAAATTTTTCAACGTCCAGCAGTCCCTGCAAGCAATCCTAAGCCTCCTAGCATATGAGGAAAGCCTCCATGAATCGTTCAAAGCGGGCTTTTATTTTTTAGGACCGTAAATTCTGCGAAATCTCATAGGATGAGTCGGTCTTTGGAGTGCTCTTGAGTAAAATATTGCGGAAGATTTACGGCTGCGCTGGCTAGGTAATGTTGTCCGGATGGAAGAGAACACTCCACCTTCGAAGGTTTTCGATTCAGTACCCGCAGGTGGAAGCAGAGGAAGAGAAAGACCTCTACTACATTGAAAAGACCAGCTGGAGAAGGACCTGGCTACACTTGGAATCTTCAATTGACACCACGTTGTAAAAGGAAGAAACGACTGACAAGCTATTGTTAACTTGGATATAGCTCGTAGAAGACCATTCTGCGAAACAGTCGAAACTTGGAATGTTGTTTGAGCAAATTAGGCGGTCCTGAATTGTTGAGCTTCTAATTAGAAGTAAAGTCCAACTATATTTTTGGTTGAGTTCATTAAAAAGCTAAAGGATTTGAAATGTGAGGACCTTAAAGAGAGAGAGAGAGAGAGAGAGAGAAATACCTAATTTAGAACTTCTCTGTCCTGTCGCCAACTTTATGTGAGTACTTATATCTTATATAATCATTATTTTGTACCTCTACCACTCGCATCGTTTCTTGCACGTAAATTAAATAACGACCTTATTGTGTTCTCTAACTTTGTTGTGTGTCATTCGTGCACTTGAGTGCATTGCACACACATGTAAACATTCGCAAGTAATGCGGTAATTGTGTTAGTAGTTTGTAGACACACACACATACTCAAAGGAAAAGGTGCGCGAACAATGGTATACATATACGTGTATATGTGACAGAGCAAATATATGGAATGCAAACGCCTGAAGTGCAGCGACTGTCGGCCAAAAGGATGCCACACATTCATAACAAAAGCGCAGAGACTAAGTGGCTTAACAATTGTTGGAGAAAAGGATAAGCGGACATATGAATACAAAACATTGCAGACTTATGCAAATTTGCCATGTATGCATGTGTGAGTGTGTGGGAATGAGAATGCGTACGTGTGTGTTTTGGAGAGCACGAATGAGTTGACATTTTTTAGCCGCTTGACTGATCAAAGTTTATACAGCTGTAATTGTACTGAAGACACTAACATTGTTGCATAACAAGCACACATGCAAATATATGTATGTGTATATATAATACATACATACATACAAATGTAGATTTATAATGGAAGTGCTGCATTAGTTGGCAGCAAGTTGCATTGTTGTATTTGTTGAGCACTAAAATGACTTTAAAGTAGACGGAAATGGCAAAGAATTTTAGTTAAAGCAAATTCCATGTTATTTGTTGGAGATTTTATTGAGGTTAGGTATTTTCTGTATGTGACAAAGTGTTATTATATGCATTATTAGCGAGCATGATTAACATTTTAGCTCTTTTAAAGGACAAAAAAAAAAAAGATACTGCAGTTTTTGAGACGATCATCATGTTAATTGGGGGATAAGTGGGTAGAATTTTAGATTGTATTGACGATAATCTCAAACTAACCCTTTGAAGATGAGTTTATGTTATGTGCAGAAACCAAGTTTCAGCTCCACTTTTGGAAGATTGTCTAGTCTTTTTCAAAAAATTGGGAAAGAAACTACACCGAAAGCATTTTGCGTTGACCGCGTTTGGCTGAGAATATATTAGGTTAGTTCGGGTTAAGTTCTCCGAAATGTGAAACTCATTTGACCTCTTTTTAGCGTAGAATATATAAGGCCAGGTTGGGTTGAGTTCTTCGGAATGGGAATCTCACTTGGTCTGGTGAAGCTAATGCCTTGTGAAACTAAAGACAAGCAAAACTTTAAATTCAGCTAAATTGGATAATACCCTTCACAAATGCATTTTTCTTAAAATATATATGTATAACCAAACATAAAGGCGTATCCGACTCACGACTTCCATCCAGCAGAACATCCGACTCATTAGCGGAACTTACAATATTTATGCAAACCGACCAAAAATGGGTAATGGGTTGGACCTGTCAAAAGCTTTTGACACGGTCAACCGTACAATGCTATTGGAGGACATTGAAAAAACTATGCTCCGTCCTTTCGAGGTGTAACATCTAAACTGAGGAGAATTAAACAGGGGGTTCCGCATGGTGGTGTCCTCTTCCCGCTACTGTTTAACTTTTATATCTCGAAACTCCCGCAACCACCAGAGGGGGTTTCCATAACCTCGTACGCTGATTACTGCCCGATATTGACGTCGGACAATGGAATCGATGGCATGTGTTCGAAGGTAAACAACTACCTCACCGACCTTTCTCGTTTCCTCACTGCACGGAACCTCACACTTTCCCCCACCAAACCCACAGCGACCATATTTATGAACTGGACGAAGGAGTATAGACTTGAACTTAATATTACAGTCGATGGCGTCAAAATTCCGACTGTCAGTAACCCTAAGATTTTAGGCGTAACCTACGATAGTCAATGCTCCTTCTCTCCCCATACGACCGCGATTATCGCCAAGGTACAGAGCCGCAACAAAATCCTCAAGTCGCTAGCCGGAAGCACATGGGGAAAAGACAAAGAAACGTTGTTGGCAACATACAAGGCAATTGGCCGGCCGGTCCTCAACTACGCAGCATCTAAATGGTCGCCTGGATGCAGTGGCACGCAGATGAGGAAACTACAGACTTGTCAGAATATGGCACTCCGGACCAGGACGGGATGCCTTTTGATGTCTCCCATTGAACACCTTTACAGTAAGACGCACATGCTCCCAGTCAGGGAGCATAATGAACTCCTCTCCAGGCAGTTCCTGCTGGGATGTTTTTGCAGAAATCACCCCTGCAGCCATCTGCTTGGAGCGGAGCCGCCTCCTAGGAGCATCAAAAGGTCATTCCTCGACTTCGTCGATGACGTCGTACAGTACGCCGACCGGACTTTGGACGCAACAGACTTTCGACAAGTACTGACCGCCATTCACAGCGGAGACATTAACACCTTCATCGACTCCCTTCCCGTGAATGGCGTTCTTGGAGTCAAATCACCACCCATAGCAGACGAAGAACTCCAGCTGCCGCGAGAAAGGCGAGTGACCCTAGCGCAACTTCGTTCAGGATACTGGAGCAGGTTAAACTCCTACTTATCCAGAATAGACTCTGACATACCCAATGTATGTCCAGCATGCAATGAGTCTCCGCATGACACTGGCCACCTCTTTGCATGCCCTACGAACCCCACTCATCTAAAACCCTCCTCCCTTTGGTCCGACCCCTTCGAAACAGCACGTTTCCTGGGCCTCCCGTCAGATGACGTCGACGACAGCACAAACGACCCTTACCACCCAAACGGGGGTTAGTAATCCCGTTAAAACAACAACAACTACAAGAACCGCATCTCATATTATGTCAGAGAATGTTCTTTGAAGCAGGGAGGCTGTAGATGAAGTGATTGCTGGATATCGACTGCATCTATTCCAGGCCACAAAGGTACGCCGTAAAATGGCGTAGCTGATGAGATTGCTAAAGTGCCATCCGACTGCATATTGAACAAGTACAGGAAATGCAGAAGTCACTAAACACAAAGTACAATGAATTTTGCAAAAGTGCTTACAGACGGATCAGGGCAAACTAGAATGCCTTAAGTACATGCAGTATCACCAAAATCATGTGCAAGAGCCGCTTAGGAAAGCTCACATGCTTCTAATTCACACGGTTTGAAAAAAGACTGCCGGAGGGCTGTTGGCCTATTGACAGGCCACAACCTACTGGGATTGCATGCGAGTCGGATGGGAATAAGTAATGACGATACATGCAGAAAGTGCAGAGAAGTATGCATGAGAGAGACACTGAAGCACCTCATATGCCTCTGTCCAGCATTACCTAGATGTTGCCTTAATTGTCTAGGAGCTTTGGAGTTCAAGGTACAAAACGAACTTGAATAACAAGTTTGGCAAAAAGTATTGAGCTCCTGTTTCAAGAATACTTAACCTCAAATTAAACTTAAACTTTTCAAAAACTCTTATTGCTGGAACTCAAAGGTTCGTTGAAGTCATCAAAAAACTGCTTATTATAATCTGTATTTCTATATAAATATGTCGAGATCTAAGTTGTTCTGTGCGCGATAGTCATAATGGAAGTACTGAAGAAAGTTCTTCGAAGCAACTCTAATCAACTGCCACTCGGTAAAATTTTTAACAAGAAAATTGGTCAGTTAGAACTTCTGTAGCTACAGAAATTGAAAACTCGGGGGGCGTATAGTTTAAAGAAAAAATCAACTTGAGAAATAACGTACGCCCTTGTATACATGATGTTGTTGCTGAGACCCTGGAGTTACATTATTTGGTCAGCCCTGACTTATATATAAAATTTAAAATTGTTGGACATTCTAAGCTGATGAGCTTCGCAGAAAGAGCACCCTTACCCCAATCTTATCTGACTGGAAACACGTCTATGTTTTACTGGTGGCGCAAGGAGCCAAGTGAGACGGAAATATCGAGACACTTTCTTCACTATTTTTCAGCTTTCGATAAGCTAAGATTAATGAGTGTCGTAAGTCATACCTTCTCTGAACAAGGTGAATTGACTGGACAGCCTCAACAAATGTCACAGTTATCGGCTTGATTATCGAACATTACCTGATGGTATGTCGAAGATATTTTTCGTTACTTTACATAATATCTTGGACGACCTTCGATCTCTCCAACTGATGAAAATATTAAAAAAGTGAGAGATGGCAAGAGTACTCGACATCTCTCGCGACTCCGTTCGAAAGATCATCATTGGAATGCAGGGAAAAAACGAACCGAAACCAAAAAACCGAAACGCCTTATGTCCGCTCGAAAATCAAGGTGATGTTCATAAATATATAATAATACAAATTTGTTTGGAGCGTCAGACGGTCAATAAGGAGTTATCTCACGAGCTAATCGGCTAATCACAAACCTCATGGATTAAGTTCTATTAGCGCGATTGAAGACGCGATATTTATAATTCAAAATCTAATTGAAATTAAAAAAGTTAAATAACTTATCACGCCAGCAACTACAAGATAGAGAGTTGTTGTTGATATTCCAAAAAATAAATAAAAATAAATTCTGTCACACGCAATAAATTACTTTTCGGCGAATTTCCGACGACCTTTGAAATGCATCCACTCTTATTTATCGTATTTATACAAGTGAATATGCAACGCATATGAACATTTTACATTGCCTTTCACACAATTGCACCCAAAAGCGTGCAACCGCAACATATCACAGCGCCAACAAGTATGCAATGAAAATGTAGCAAAAGTGTAGTCTACCTTGCGGCGCACTATGTACTTTGGCGTCAATTGCAAAAGTTCGAAATGAGCTAACGGCACACACACACACACTAGAATTGCGCATCAGGCGCAGTGCGGTAGCTGGGATGCCTGCTGTGCCGAGGTTAAATGCGCGGCAAAAGGAAAAACGGCAAAGTTCGAAAAAGCCTGCAAGTAACGAAGCGGAAGTGAGGAGCTCAAAGTGAGTTTTGCCAGTGAGCGCGAAAAGCGTGTGCGACTTGATTGCGTTGTTGCACACACACACATATACACACACTCAAACACTTGCACTCGAGTCGAGTCTATAAAGACATGCAAATAATTGCATATTCATGCACGCATGTCTGCGCCCGGATGGGCTGCGTTCGAGTGCACTTTGGCTATAAACTAAGTGGTAGCACATATAACGGTGCAAGTTGTATACATAAATGAATTTTGGGGTCTGTTCGGTTTCGACAAAATTGAAAAAAAAATAAAATTGGAGAATTTTTAAAAACGATTACTGTTGCCGTATAGTTGTTTGGTAGAGTTCCAATTCAATTCAATTTTAAGATTTGAATAGAGTTGCCATGCTTAATCAAAACATTTTGTTTTGAAGTGTTAGGATCTGTTTGGCTTCTATTTGTATTATTATAAACCTTTTATGAGGGCATCTATGAAATTATATAATTTAGGAAAATTTTTGACATAGAGTTGCCATATTTGAAAAAATTTCCATAGTTAATTTTAAGCTTTTAATAGATTTGTCATGTTTATTCAAACCTTTTTTGTGGGCTTCTATGAAATTGTATAATTTAGGAAAATTTTTGACGTAGAGTTGCCATATTTTAAAAATTTTCTATAGATAATTTTAAGATTTTAATAGAATTGTCATATTTAATCAAACCTTTTTGTGGGCTTCTATGAAATTGTATAAGTTAGGAAAATTTTTGGCGTAGAGTTGCCATATTTTAAAAATTTTCTATAGTTAATTTTAAGTTTTAAATAAAGTTGCCATTTTTTCCAAATTTATCTTTTTAATAGTACATAATGAAATTTTTATTGAGTTGCCATATTTCATTAAAATATTTGTTATAGCAAATTATAGAATGAGTTAGGTGTAGAATTGCCACATTTGTATAAAACTACTATTTTATAAGTTTCATATTATATTATATATACATGTGTACATATGTGTTAGTTCTTGTAGATTATTTACATAGAGTTGCCATCTCATATGTATTTAACTATTTTTTATATATAAAAATATATATACATACACAGAGTATTTTTAAATAAAAAAGAATAATATTTTCCAAAAAAATTGCGAAGAATTGTCATTGTCTATTTTTTGGGTAGAGTTGCCATTTTTTACGAATTTTGTTTGGTATTAAGCTATAAAATTTTAAATAAAACGACATACGGTTTTGTTAGAGTTGCCTTATTTCATTAACATAATTTTTTAAGTATACTATAAAATATTAATAGAGTTGCCATGTTTTATTAAAACAAATTAAAAAAATGAATTGTTCCAGAATTGTCATTGACTCATGTCAACTCTAATGTTTGGAAAAAATAGTTTATTTTGTAAGTTTTTCATTATTTTATATGCTTCTTTTTTAAAGTTGCCATAGATTAGATGGTGTTGCCATGTTATATAAAAGTATTATTTTTAAATAAAAATTTACTAAAAATACTTTCAAATAAAAATAACAATATCTTGAATAAAAATAAATAAGAGTTGTCATTGACTTTGTTTTGGGTAGAGTTGTCATGTTTTATTGAAAAAATGTTTGGAAAAAATAGTTTATTTTGTAAGTTTTTCATTATTTTATATGCTTCTTTTTTAAAGTTGCCATAGATTAGATGGTGTTGCCATGTTATATAAAAGTATTATTTTTAAATAAAAATTTACTAAAAATACTTTCAAATAAAAATAACAATATCTTGAATAAAAATAAATAAGAGTTGTCATTGACTTTGTTTTGGGTAGAGTTGCCATGTTTTATTGAAAAAATTTAAAAATTAAAAAAACAAATTTTTTTTGTGTTGTCATATTTTTGGAGTATAGTTGTAATGTTATATTAAAATAATTGTTTTTAGAGCAAAAAAGTAAGATTTTGGCAGAGTTGCCATATTATTTTGATAGTGCTGCCAAGTTTTAATAGAGTACATATATGTATAATTTTGGTAAAACTGCCATCTTCAATTAATATAAATTTTTAAGTAAACTATATAGTGTTAATGGTGTTGCCATATTTAAAAAAAATATTTTTTTTCGTGTGTTCTAAGTCTTCTGGATACAGTTTAATGTTATATTAAAACAATTATTTTTGCAGCGAGTTGTCATTTACCTTGTTTTGGATAGAGTTGTCATGTTTAGTTAAAAAAAAAAAATCAAAAATTAAACAAAAAATATTTTTTTTGTGTTGTCATAATCTTTCTAATACAGCGTAATGTTTTATTAAAATAATTATTTTTAGAGTAAATAAAATTGAGATTTTAGTAGAGTTGCCAGCTTTAGAGAAAATAATTTTTTAAGGTAAATTATATAGTGGTTATAGAGTTGCCATGTTATAAAAAAATTAGAATTGTCATTGACTTCTGGATACAGTTGCAATGTTGTATTAAAATAATTATTTTTAGATCAAAAGAAGTAAGATTTCCGCAGAGTTGCCATATTAACATAGTTAAAAATTTTAAGTAGGTTATCTAGATAGAGTTGCCATATTTTTTAAAAAATTAAAAAATTAATTTTTTATAGTTGCCATATTATTTTGTGTTGCCATGTGTTCGCAATTACTCTTCCTCAATAAATATATTTTCTTTTATTTGATATAATTTTTCTATAAAAATTAAATATTTTTTAATAAAATGTAATTAATAATTTTTCTTAATATTTTTGAAATTCATTTCACTAATTCCACCATATTCCTCGCAACGCACACACATTGAAAATAGATTTATGCACACATACACGCATATTAATACACATGTGCGTGTTGGCATGCAAATAAACTCGAAAATTTTGTGCGCACAATTTGCTTCGTTAAAATACCCCGCAACCAAGCGCGGCGCTACATGGCCTTCAATGCTGTGCAGTTGAATATACAAACGCACATAAGTGTGTATGGAATTAATATGCGTATATTTGTTGTTGCTGTTAGCTCGCTCAAATAGATTTCATTAGGAGTGAAATGTCAAAAAGGATTAAAATGCGTGAGACTGCCAGCCGCTCAACCCGTTGGCTTCTAAAACTCAACGTCGCCCGACAACAGCAGCGCTCCGTCTTTCTTGGCTCCACCATGCACGCAGCCGTGCCAACCATCAGCGTGGCCTTTTTATGCATTCCGCGCGACGCTGTTATGCGGTCGCACACATTCACACATGCAGCACACGCACACACATATACATTAATGCTCACTCTGTTTATGGCGCTGATTTTCTCCACTTCTTGCAACGAAATTTCTAAATCTATATTTGCTTATAAATATGCAAGTAAACAAGCGTTGGCTTGCAGTTGCTTGCGTTCATGTGTGTGTGTGTACGTGTGTTTTGTTCAAGTATTTGCTTGTGCCATCAACTGCAGCGTCTAATGAATGGTTTGTGCTGACTGCAGCGCCTGAGTGTATGCAATGCATTTAATTGGATTTTCGGTTCTTTAATGCAATTTAATTAAATTTGTTATTCGTTTATTTTATAAAATGTGATTTAAAGAAATATGCATGAGCTTAACTCACTGTCATTGTGCATTTTTTGTTTTTGCCATGGATTTATACAATTTGTGTGTGTTAATTTTTCATTGTTTGAAATTTGTTGATGTTTCATTTGAAAGGAGATAAGTTTTGAGTGTTATTTTTAACAGCAAAGAAGGCCTTTAAGCTTTTGAGTGTTATTTTGTATGCAAAGTAAGCCTTGAAGCTGCTTTTGGACATATTGTTTTTAAGAAATCAACTAAAAATTGAAATTTTTGTGGTATCTAATATTTCCCTACTGAAATAATTGGTCCCTGAGGTACAGGAAGGCTTCTGGCTGATGAAAATTATGCTCCCATAACTTCAGTATGGCTTGCAAAATAACTTTATTAGTAAATTATAAAGCAATGTAGTATGAGAAATAGTTCTCCGAAAAAAAAATTTACATTCTTAAACTGCAAAAGAGCCCAGCTGAGCTGAATGCGTGGCTTCCTAGTAAAGTTTTCGCATTCTAAATGAACTTTATGGTAAATTATACGCACAGTTTATTTTAAATTAAGTTATATAAAATTAAGAGCAGTGCTGCTATTACTTAAAAACGACATAAGAAAGTAGAAAAGCTACAAAATACTCACTTAATACAATGGTGGCTATGAAATTGGAAACACGTGACTGGTGGTTGTATGAAAAATACCAATTTCTGGACATTCAGCGAAAAAGAGTATCAAAAATTATACAAAATATATATAAAAACCGTTAACTATATCTGCAATGACGCTAAATACTCTTCATAACTGTACTTTTTATAGCATAAAAGTGCATAAAAAGAGTTTTATTTTGAATTTGATCAGTCGAGTTATATGGCAGCTATATGCTATAGTAATCCGATCTAAACGAATTTTCCGGAGATTGTAGAAATATCTTTGAAACTAGTTTATGTTAAATTTCATGAAGATATCTCGTCAAATGAAAAAGATTTTCATACAAGGACTTGATTTTTTTGTATCAATTTGTATGGCAGCTATATGCTATAGTAATCCGATTTGAACGAATTCTCCGAAGTTTTTAGAAATGCCTTTGAAAATAGTTTATATGAAATTTCGTAAAGATATCTCGTGAAATGAAAAAGATTTTCGTACAAGGACTTGATTTTTTTGTATCAATTTGTATGGCAGCTAAGTGCTATAGTAATCCGATCTGCACTAATTCTCCGGAAATTGTAGAAATACCTTTAAAACTAGTTTATGTTAAATTTCGTGAAGATATCTCGTCAAATGAAAAAGATTTTCATACAAGGACTTAATTTAGTAATCCGATCTGAACGAATTCTTCGGAGATTTTAGAAATGTCTTTCAAAGTAGTTTATGTTAAATTTCGTGAAGGTATCTCGTCAAATGAAAAAGATTTTCATATAAAGACTTGATTTCTTTGTATCAATTTGTATGACAGCTATATGCTACAGTTGTCCGATAATACCGATTCCGACAAATGAGCAGTTTCTTGGATAGCACAGAACGCATGCTAAATTTAAGATTGATATCTTACATACTAAGGGACTAGTACGCGTATATATTCGTAGACAGAGACATATTGATGTATTCTAAGCCAGCCCAACACGTCAAGCTGATCATTTTTACATAAGTATAAATTTTATAAGGTCACCGCCAATTTCTACTGCGTATCAAAAACTTGAGCGTATAAATACCTCTAGCTCACATTTTCATGGCCACCACTGTGCTTTAATCCAGCAAATACCTGCAGCATACCGAAAACTCTGCACAAAAACTTATCAACACATCACTTAACGCGTATAAATTAATTCAAGTTATACCAAAAAGTTTCACTTTTTTATACGCTATACGGCCAACGCTCAAATGGCAACAAATTAAAGCGGAGCGCTAGCGGAAGAGACATTTAAGTGAGGCGTAACACGGTGGAGTGAGCAATGAAAAAATCTATTTAACGACTTAAGTTGATAAAATGAAAGTGGAAAATATGTTAACACGTTGAGTGGTAGACACTTGCTGTTGCTGCTCTTGTTGTTGTTGTAGTTAGCGCACACATACTTTTGCAAACATACCCATGACTTGTATCGTTTCCTTGTTGTTGTTGTTGGAAAGTCGCTAGTTGTCACTGGCAGTTAACTATTTCTGCAGGTTGTTGTTGCTGCTATTGTAATTTGCTTGCCAGCAACACGCAGCAAACAGGCAACACCACAAAACAAACGTGCAACCGTCACCGTAGTCGGGGTGGCAGGGTCTACACAAAAAATGCAGAGACAAAAAAATAAATAAAAATAAAAATAACGGTTGTGTTAAATATGCAGAGCGCGTGAAACTGCTGTGAGCACAAAAAATTATAAAAATTTTAAAATATGCACACAGGTTAAAGTGTAGTAGCAGTGAAATTTTGTGTTTGCTGCGCAGCCATTTCAAGTTGCGTATACGCCAGGGTGTATGCGCCTTAGTGGTTAGAGCGGGTGTGCTGCTGGAGTATTGCGCTCGTCGAACAGGTATATTGAAGAGTGTGGAGTTAAAAAAAATTTAAAGATATGGCAACCCTAATAAAAAAATTTGCTAAAATTTTATTAAAAAATAGTAAGATTTGGTATTTACATACATATTTTATACTTTGGTTCAAATAAAAAAAAATAAATAAATACATATTCCAAAATATATGGTAATCCTAGTAAAAAAAATTGCTAAAATTTATCAAAAATTAGTAGCATTCACTATTTACATACTATTGTATTTTATACTTTGTCTAAATTAATTTATATAATTTTTTGTAGTTAATTGACAACACTAGGATAATTTACTACTTTTTCTGTGAAATAAAAAACAAATTTTAAAAGTTTTTGGCGCTTTCTCTTTACATATTTTATGCATTGGATTAAGTAAATATTTAAAATTTTTTTTAATTAATTGGCAACTCTGTTTCAATAATTTTTCTCTAACATCAAAAACAAATTCAGTAACAAAATAATAAGTGCCAAAAATGCGACTATATAAAAAAAAAAATAAACAAATATGTACATATTCATAAAAATATGGCAACCCTAATAAATAAAAATGTGCTTAAATTTTTTAGAAAATGGTAGTTGTTCAAAAATTTTCTACTTTGGTTCAAGTAAATTTATTTAATTCTGATTAGTTATGTGGCAACGCTATTTTTCTACTTATTTCTTGCAATCAAAAACAAATTTAGGAATCAAAATGCACCTATAAAAAAAAACAAATATATTTTTATAAAAATATGGCAACATTAATCAACAAAATTTTGCCCTAAAATTTATCAAAAATTAGTGAAATTATATGTTTACACACATATTTTATATGCAAGGAGCGACAAAATTAATTTTTTTTTTTTAATAATTTTTTTAAGTTAATTGGCAACTTTAAATGTCTCTCTTATATATTTTCTTTATATCTTTTAAAACTTTGAAATAATTAATGAGAAGTATTTAATAGGAAAAAAAATATATAAAAATATGGCAACCCTTTATCCAAAAAAGGTTGTATATGTGTAGTTGTTTAAAAATACTACTTTTTATCTAAAGTTATAGTATATTATAATAAAAATATGGCAACCTTAAAAGAATAATATGGCAACCCTTAATCCAAATAATATTGTATACAGTTGTCAGTTGTTCAAAAATTGAAATTGTAAAATAATATTAAATAATGGGCAGTTTTAATTACACATTATTTACTGCTGGCAACCCTATTTCCAAGTTTCAAAACTGTTTACTAAATTTAATAATTTACTAGTATTTTTTAATATTATTTTAATTAAACTCTCTGCTGGGAAGTTCTTATAAAGGGTGATTTTTTAAGAGCTTGATAACTTTTTAAAAAAAAAAAACGCATAAAATTTGCAAAATCTCATCGGTTCTTTATTTGAAACGTTAGATTGGTTCATGACATTTACTTTTTGAAGATAATTTCATTTAAATGTTGACCGCGGCTGCGTCTTAGGTGGTCCATTCGGAAAGTCCAATTTTGGGCAACTTTTTCGAGCATTTCGGCCGGAATAGCCCGAATTTCTTCGGAAATGTTGTCTTCCAAAGCTGGAATAGTTGCTGGCTTATTTCTGTAGACTTTAGACTTGACGTAGCCCCACAAAAAATAGTCTAAAGGCGTTAAATCGCATGATCTTGGTGGCCAACTTACGGGTCCATTTCTTGAGATGAATTGTTGTCCGAAGTTTTCCCTCAAAATGGCCATAGAATCGCGAGCTGTGTGGCATGTAGCGCCATCTTGTTGAAACCACATGTCAACCAAGTTCAGTTCTTCCATTTTTGGCAACAAAAAGTTTGTTAGCATCGAACGATAGCGATCGCCATTCACCGTAACGTTGCGTCCAACAGCATCTTTGAAAAAATACGGTCCAATGATTCCACCAGCGTACAAACCACACCAAACAGTGCATTTTTCGGGATGCATGGGCAGTTCTTGAACGGCTTCTGGTTGCTCTTCACCCCAAATGCGGCAATTTTGCTTATTTACGTAGCCATTCAACCAGAAATGAGCCTCATCGCTCATCGGACACGGACGCGAAACACATTTCGAACCGAACACTGATTTTGGTAATAAAATTCAATGATTTGCAAGCGTTGCTCGTTAGTAAGTCTATTCATGATGAAATGTCAAAGCATACTGAGCATCTTTCTCTTTGACACCATGTCTGACATCCCACGTGATCTGTCAAATACTACTGCATGAAAATCCTAACCTCAAAAAAATCACCCGTTATGATTGCAATTCACACAGAAGATTACTCATACGCCACGTTGAGCGCGACCAAACGAAATGCATTGACAGCCAACACACACCAATACCAAATACATGCATGCAAACATAAGTATTTATACAGTTCAACGAAGCTTCTAATGATAAACGTGCGAAATTAGAAGCAGTGAGTAAATGCAAGATTCTCAAGCGTTAAGTTCGAGCAATTTAAAGCGAGAGGTAGGAGATACAATATGGGAAGAGATGACAGCAAAAGTAATGATAAATATGCAGCACGAGTTGCAAGTCATTGGTGGTGCTGGTCTTGCTATTGGTGCTGGTGCTGTTCTTGTTGGTGGTGTTGACGCTGTTGTTGTTATTGGTGTTGGCGCTGTTGCCGTTGCAGCCACAATAAGCCACAGTAGCTGCTAAATTAAATAAGTGCCACACTCAGGTTTACCGCACAGACTACAACTCAAGTGTAGTCAAGTGCCAAACTTGCAGCCACCAGCGGAAAATATGTAGCTGGCGCATTCCATCTATATGCAGAAGACAAGAGGAAGAGGAAATTTCCTCCGATGTGTGCCGTATGCTTGTACGCTTGAAATGAAATTAAAAAGCGCAGCCATACACGGCGAATAACTGCAGCTCCAATAGCGCTACACATCACTCACTTTCTATATATACCTATACATACATATATGTAAGTAGATAGATACATACATTTGGCTTGCCGTGGCATCCAGCGAAGTCGAGCGCTCTGGCTGTCTCAGCGCAAATATTTAAAACTTATTGTTTAAGCACTTGTGCTACGTCAGTGTCACAGGTAAGGCTAAGTTCAGTTCCCTGACCCTGACAGAAAGATAGAGCGAGAGGATGGAATAATAGATTTATATCCATTAAGTGTGGATCTCATACGAAGTATTAGCTTGTAATAACTACCCAGGCTAGTTTAAGAAGTAGACCAATTCGGTCGGTCAAAATTCAGTACCAATTGGCAGTCCGGAATAAAGATAGGTGCCTCTGATGGAAAAATACATTCAGAGGCCCATGCCTAGACTAAGACCCAGACTCAGACAAGTCTTAAGTCTATGTTACCCTCAACAAACCCAACTTCACGACTACACTCATAAGTTACCCTACCGTTAGGACTATTGTCCCAGCGGAACTCTTGCAGATAATCGAACTCTGGCCGGCACGGATTATTGCTAGACTGACGTTTTGGATTTGGTGCGAACCTGAGCTGGTAGCCGTGGTATTCTATCATCTTAATTTGTAAAGGTGGCTCTGTGGTTTTATGCCAAGGTTGTATCCGTTTTGTTAAAGTACAGACAGGACTTGGAATACGTTCCTCTCTCGTCGTTGGTGTGGTAGATGCAGGTTGAAACGACTCTCTTTTCTCGTTCTTACGACAGTCGAGTCCACGTAATCGGAACGGACCGGACCGGATTTATATCTGACGAAAAACTATGAACTCGCCAGAACTCTTCCGCAACAATAACAACAACAACTCGCTCTTTGCCCTAGTTGGATCTGAAAGCATTGCCTCGTAAGGGCGTATGTCAACACTCGTCCTTTCCTAATCAATAAGATAATTTTGGGATCACGAAACGCGACTACTTTTCCGTGGATATGCATCTCTGAGTCGGGACCATTATGGTCTGAGTCATTAAAGAAATACAGTGAGATTTTTAACGAATGGATTCAAGTTCAATGGATAGGTTGGAGGTAGCAACTGGAAGCACAATGCCTTTTAATAGTGTCTTTCAAGCAGAAAAAGCACCTGGTAGTGACAGATGTATTTTTGCGAAGTGTAGCTTCTTTTAGGGAGGTATGCATACATTCCGAAAGCAAAATGGCTATACAGGCTTAAGCTCGCAGACAATGAGCTCAAAGCTAATCAAGGAAAGCATGACCTCACTATCAGTAGCATGAAGCTACTTCCCTATTAAACTTTTCGGGGGGTCTGGCCACAGCGGAATCGTCGGAGAACCGAACCCAAGCCCGAATTTCAACAGGATGGGTAAGAGCAGGTGCTTCTCTGTAATTCTGCATTCGGGCGCTGGTTCTTTAGGCTTCGTAAGAGTGCAACAAGTTTTGTTTAGTGGTAATGTGGGCTTTTGAAAGTCCTCTGGAAGACGAAATACTTTCTGAGCGGCCAAACAAGTTTGAAGAAAACGAATTTGCTATATAGTTGTGAATAGCCCCTTCCTTCAGAGAGCGATGACAAGTTTACAAGCCAAAAAAGGTGCTACGAAAAGTTCTAAGGCTCTTCTATTGTTGAATAACAAATATATATTGCTTTGGAGATACATACGTACTACTGTGCCCAAAAAATAAGGTGACATTTGAATTTAAACTGCGCGCGTCGAAGGCTTTGGAGGATTTATGTCAAATTTCATGTCAAAATATTCATTAGTGTTTGAGATACGTGTCGTTTTGTGCATGCTAAAAGTGAGATTTTCGTTTTTTGCGATGTCGGAATTTGTTAAGCAAAGAATTTGCATTAAATTTTGTTTACGGAATCAATTTTCTGCTGCGGATACGTTGAAAATTGTGCAGAAAGCCTTTGGTGATGAGGCTATGTCTAAAGAAAGTGTTTACAAGTGGTATAGTGAGTTCCAAGCCGGCCGTGAACGTGTCGAAGACGAAGAGCGTCCAGGGCGACCATCAACCTCAACCGACGAAGCTCACATTCAACAAATCAAAGATTTGGTGTTGAAAAACCGTCGATTAACAATTAGAGACCTTGCTGGCATATCGAAAGGCTCAGCCAATACCATTTTGAAGGATGTTTTGGGACTCAAGTGCGTCAAATCTCGACTGGTACCGAAAACATTGATTTTTTTTGGAAAAAAGGCGTCGCGTTGAAGTGTGTGAAACGATGCTTTCCGACTACCAGGGTGTCATGAAATGCATTACAACTGGCGGTGAGACTTGGATCTATGCTTACGACCCCGAAACAACCGATCAATCGAGCGAATATCGTGCCAAAAGGGAGCCGAGACCAAAAAAATCGCGCCAAAGTCGCTCAAAAATCAAGGATATGTTGACTGTTTTCTTCGATTATCGAGGTGTTGTGCATGATGAATTCCTTCCAACCGGTCAAACAGTCAACAAGAAATATCACTTGAACGTTATGCGTCATTTGCGTAACGCTATCCGCCTAGAAAGGCCGGAATTGTGGAAAGACAATTATTGGTTTTTACACCACGATAATGCACCATCCCATTTGGCCAAAAACTCAACCCATATCGTTCCGCAACCACCGTATTCACCTGATCTGACGCCGTGCAACTTCTGGCTGTTCACCAAGCTCAAAAGACCGCTCCGGGGACACCGTTTTTATACGATAGAGGAGATTCAAGCCGCAGCGAAGACGGAACTGAAGGCCATCCCGGAAAGTGACAAAAACCAGTGTTTCGAAGATTGGAAAATCCGTTGGCATAAGTGCATTGCATCGGGAGGAGATTACTTTGAAGGGGATGAAATTGATTTGGAAGAATAAATAAAGAATTTTCAAAATAAATACAATGTCACCTTATTTTTTGGGCACAATAGTATATGATAAAGATAGGTATTTTATTTTTTCTTTGTACCGATATTCAAAAATAGCGCTCCGCCTAAGGTTCATTGGAGGAAAAAAAAGCTTTTTTGAGCTTTTTGTCCTCATCTAACATAGTAAGCTTCCAAAAGTTCGTGTGTGGTGTTAAGCCAGCCAGTCTGATCTATGTATGCTTAATTTAGCATGACAAAGTTGGAAATTTAGCCTTTTCATGTTTCAGTTGTCATTGCTGGTTGAGAAATTGAAAATTTGACAAGTGGTTACTATATGAACAATTATGCTAAAGTAGTGGGTATTAACCGGTTATAAATTCGGTTATTCGGTATTTCGCTCAGGTAAATTTGACTATTGTGGGAATGAGTTGCAGGTTGAGTCGTTATCTGCATTTAAATTATATAAATAATATATTATCGGCTTATGACCTGTATTTTACTACTTCTGTAATCTTCTTAATACATAGCATCTCCTTTTTATTTCTTTCATTTTCATATTTTTTTCTAAAAATTTTTTCATTAAAAACCCAAAATTAAAATAAAAAGGTGTACAAAATGTTTCGGCCCCACAATCGAAATTAAGTTATATTTTCATGTGTCAATGTCGCGGCATTTCTCGCTCGCTCTCTCGCTTAAAAATAAATAAACTCGAAAAACACACCCCCTCAGTGTGCCATACAAAAGCATAATCCACAACAAAACATCCGAGAAATGGTCTGAAGAAAAGAAAAACATTTAAGAAAAGGAAAAATTTAACAAAGAAATCTATTAATGCTGCCAATTCTTGAAGAAACCGAAAAATTTCACAAATCAGTGAACGAAATTAAGTGAAAACCAAAGCGGTTGAAGTAGCAAGAATTAAATCAAGCAAAGCGGAAAAGTCGAGGCCACACAAGAATCGATTACTTTTCAAGAACATGTATATCTAGATATATGTATATGTATATATACACGTATATACATACATTTATATACTTTATATTTTAGTAAATGCTGCGGACGTGCTAAGGCGAACGATCGTGCGCGAGATGGAGTGTGTGGGAGGCATGAGAAAACAATGCTTGTGAATTTATTGAGCTGCTGTATGTGACAACGCCGGTGGCGAGCTAGTCGCAGACGCTCATTAATTTCATTACGTGCTACATACATGTATACACATAATGTTTATACAGCTATATATAATATATAGAAAGTAGAAATGCCTTTCGCATTTTTGCTTGCGCTTTTTATATGAAAAAATTTCTATTTTCGTTGAAAGTATTAAAAAGTGGTGTTGGCCGGTTGCCCAATGGTTTAAAAGTACGAAAATGCCACAAATAATTTAATTTTTTTGTGGTTAGAAGATCTTAAAGTTTTGAAAATAAAAAAATGGAAGAAAATTCAAATAGCAAAGCTATTGAAATGGTTGAAGTTCAATAACATTGTTTTAAAAAACGCATGTTTATATTTTCTGATAGTGTTCCATAAGTTCAACGTTTACGAATATTGTTGACTGAGTACTCGGCCATCACCTATTTATATTTTCTTATTTTTTATTATTACTTTATTTTTTTTAAATTCTTTTAGAAACTAATTTTCATTAAACGGGGTTAAGTTCACTTGCTTTTTAAATTTTTCGCTGAAAACAAGCTCTCAAAAAGCTTTAACTTTATTTTTTGTACAGTTTTATTTGTGATATAGTAAGGTTGCTGACTTTCATGATAATATAGGCATCAATAGCGCCATCGATTCAGAGAGCGACGACAAGTTTACATCTTAAAGAAGCTGCTACGAAAAGCTCTAAATCTCTTCTCATTGTTGAATAACAAAAATATAATACTTTTGACATAAATATATGAAAAAGATGAGTATCTTATTTTCTCTGAGTAATGTTTGTAGGAGGAAGTACATAAAGCTTTTTTGAGCTTTTATTGATCCATTTGTAAGCCTTTTATGAGCATATTGCTTTTTCTACCATGGTAAGCTTTATTTTTGCTTTGTACTGATCGCCGAAAATTGCCTTTGATTAAAGTTAATAGGAGGGAGCACATAAAGCTTTTTTGAGATTTTGTTGATTAATTTTTAAGCTTTTTATTGACTTATTGTTTTCTTCTCAGCTTTATTTTTGCTATATACTGACTGCCGAAAATCGCGCTTTGATTAAAGTTAATAGAAGGGAGCACTTAAAGCTTTTTTGAGCTTTTACTGATTCATTTTTAAGCTTTTTATGGACTTTTTGTTTTCTTTTAAGCTTTATTTTTGCTTAATACTGACTGCCGAAAACAGCGCTCTGAGTAAAGTTTGTAGGAGGAAGTATACAAAACTTTTTTGAGCTTTTATTGATACATTTTTAAGCTTTTTATGGGCCTATTGTTTTTTTCTAAGCTTTAGTTTTGCTTTGTACTGACTGCCGAACACAGCGCTTTGAATAGAGTCTGTAGGAGGGAGTATACAAAGCTTTTTTGAGCTTTTATGGATCCATTTTTAAGCTTTTTATGGGTTTACTGTTTTCTTCTAAGCTTTATTTTAGCTTTGTACTGACTGCCGAAAACAGCGCCCTGAATAGAGTTTATAGGAGGGAGTATGCACAGCTTTTTCGAGCTTTTTAGGTTTTTTGAGCTTTTTGTTTTCTTTTAAAAGCTCCAAAAGTTCTGGTGTGTTAGCTAGGCAGTCTGATCTAAGCATAATTTAGCTTCAAAATACAAAAAGTCGAACTGAAAAGTTTGAAATTCAGCTTTTGCAAGTTTGAATTGTCATTGGTGGTTTAGTAAAAAAATTGAAATATAAACTTTTTCAAGATCAAGTTGTTATTGCAGGTTTAGAAGGTATCATTTGTTAGATGGTTACCATGTAAACAATTATGTCGAAGTAGTGGGTCTTAAACGGTTATACATTTGGGTATAATCGGATAAAAATTTGGGTATATTTCGGTTACGTTAATTTGACTATTTTAGGGATGGGTTGCAGGTTAGGGCCAATCATTCTTTTTAGCAAACATAGCAATGAAAGATATCACAATGAGTTGAGAAATTCACAGTGTGGATGCAATCCAGTCTTATTATTGCAGGAACGAGTTGGAAGCTAGCCAATGTGAGCTGATAATTATGAGCTTAAATGTGGTAAATTTTCCAGAAGTTAAACAGATGGAAGTCGGGTATATAGGGCAGAGATTTAGACGCAAGTACTCAAGTACTTTAATGAGCTCAATTTTTTTTTTAGTTTTTACATAAAAGTATTCCTATAATAATAAGTCTCAAAGAGGTCGCTGTTCAATTGCCTTTGGAAGCATTTTTCTCAATAACACATCTCCAAAATGTCAAAGACATATAAATGTTTCTTGACAAATATAGATTTTCCAAATTCGGCCACAACTTAGCCGAATAAATTACGCAACCAAGTGTGTAAGTACACACACACGGAATCATAAATGCAAGACCTCAAAGGCTAAGCCAAACCAAAGCTCAGGCAGCTTAACGACAAAAATATGCACTAAGAAAGATAGAACGTTAGGGAGAGAGAAAAAAAAAATTGTCGTGCACAAGTAGAAAAAGTGAAATTAGAAAGCATAAAAATCGTAATTAAAAATTGTCAGCCTGTCTTAAATCCTTGCTGACCTACAGCACAAAAAAGCACACACAAGTGCAGGCAGAGGAAGAGGCGGCGACTGGAGAACAGCTTAGAAAGTGAGATAGAGGCTACAGAGACAAATGCTGACTTGGAGACAAAGAGCCTTGTAAATACATATATACATACATAAAGTTCATACATATATATAACTTTGTGTGTGCGCACATTATATACTTTATATGTTTGTGGCAGCCGCACTTGTCGCTACTCGATTAAAGCACTCGTCATTAAGTATTCACCCCAGAGCGTTATGGTGCGCTGTCGACCAGCTGTGCAGCGTCGTCGGACAGCGCGACAAGTGCAGTTCATTAATGTTGCATACTTTAGCGAGTGGCTGCAGCGGCCAACTGTAGAGGGGGCATTATGTTTACTGAATAGAAGACTTAATAGCAAAGCGAGCATATAATAATCCATGTATATGTGGGTGTGCATGTGCATTTATGATTTATGCATTTGTAAATTTATTTAGATGCGAGCTCATATGCGTGTGTGCCTGTGTGTGTGTGCTCCGTTTCTTTGCATAAATGAACTACGCGTGTAATTGAAATCCAGCCAAGCGCCAGTATCTTTGCTCGTTACACTTTCATGCGGATTTTCTTTTGCCAGTTGTTTGAGGGTTTTTGTTGCCATCGACGCTCTCGCCGATCGCAAGTTGACTGTGATTAAGCACGCTGGAAATTAAAGTGTTGCTGGCAGGCAAAAAAATACATTGATAATGTTGGAGAAGGACATTTATGTGCAAGTTGTGCATTGAAGTGAATTTTGAGATTTATGTGCGTAATTAAATAGAAATTTATACGCATTGAAATAATTTTTGAGAGGAACATGAGTACTTACAAATGTTAAATAACATATGTGGGTTTTTTTTTTGGTTCTTTGACGTTGAATTATACATTAGGGTTGTATGAAAAAACAAAGGTTTACTTCGACTGCACCTTCATGGGTGCATTTTTTTATAGCATGAAGGGCATAAAAATGTTCTCTGTTGATTTTTATCGTGGAGTTTGTATGGCAGCTATATGCAATAGTAGTCCGATCTTAACAATTCGAACATATCTTTTATGGGTATCTAAGTTTATAAGCTATACCAAATTTCGTGAAGATATCTCTTTAAATGCAAAAGTTTTCTATACAAGCACTTGATTTCGATCGTTCAGTTTATATGGCAGCTATATGCTATAGTGATCTGATCTAAGAAATTTCAACAGATATTGTGACGATGTCTTAGATATTAAGCTATACCAAATTTCGTGACGGTACCTTGTCAAATAAAAAACATTTCCATACAAGGATTTAAGCTCAATCGTTCAGTTTGTATGGCAACTATATGATATAGTGATCCGATCTGAACAATTTCTTCGGAGATTACATCATTGCCCAAGGGAATAATTCATGCCAAATTTCGTTACGATATCTTCTCAAATAAAAAAGTTTTCTATACAAGCACTTGATTCCGATCGGTCAGTTTGTATGGCAGCTATATGCTATAGTTGTTCGATCTTAACACTTCTACCATATGTTATATCGATACCTTAGGTAATAAGCTGTACTAAATTTCGTGACGATATCTCTTCAAATAAAAAAGTTTTCCTTACAAGCACTTGAGCTCAATCGGTTAGTTAGTACGTATATTACAGCTCTATGCTATGGTTGTCTGACAACAGCGGTTCCGATAAATCTTGCTGAGAAAAAGGCGTGTGCAAAGTCTCATGTCAATCTCTGGTCGGAATTGCTTTAGTGCATGCTTCGGAGTGAAAGATATAGTATTTATAAGTTGATGTTTGGTTAGAAATACGAAAAGACTTTTTCGACTACCTAATATATAATATAATATGTAAGGCAAGAGAACTAGGAATAAACATAAACAAGTTGTTGCATACGAAAATCGATGTCATAGCCTAAGGCGATATTTGTTTGCAAGAATTTTCTCTTGCCATGCCTTCATTCCTATATCACAATTAATAAACTTTACTTCGATTTTGTCAATCGTTTGTATAATCGCCTCGGAGTGTCATTTCTAGACACATGAAAGCTGCTGTTTCGACGTTGTGGGATCATAAGTAGAGGGCTGGTAGGGGAGTGGGGTTCGCTGGGCATGCAAAGTGTTGGTTAGTGTCATGGGATGGCATTGCACGCTGGACATATATTTGATATGTCGGAATCGATTCGGAGTAAGTAAAAGTGTGACTTGCTATAGTATCCAGAAAGAAGTCGCGCAGGAGTCAGTCTTGATTCTCGCGGCAATTCGAGCTCTTCGTCTGCAATGGATGATGGTTTGACTCCATGTACGCCATTAACTGGAAAGGCATCGGTGCAGGTGTGGATGAATCCATTGTGAAGGACCGTCAGTACGCATCTGAAGTTTTTTGCGCTAGAAGTCTGGTGCGCGTATCGCTAGATGTGGTCGCCGTAATTAAGGAAGTACCTCTCGATGTTCCTAGGAAGCGGTTCCGCTTCAAGCAGACAACTGCAGGGATGATTTCTAAGAAAACATCTTAGCAGAAACTGTTTGGAGAGTAGTGCATTCATGTGCCGTGACCACAAGCATGTGGGGTTCGCTATGTAAATGTTCAATAGGAGGCATCAAGCGGCATCCTGTAATCGTTTGGAGTGCTGTATTTTGACACGTCTAATGCTTCTGTCGTCCGAATGGACGAAAACACCTCCACTCTGAAAGTATTCGACGCATTACCCACCGGGGGAAGCAGAAGAAGAGGAAGACCTTCACTCCATTGGAAAGACCAGATGGAGAAGGTCCTGGATTCGCTTGGAACTCCGATTGGCGCCAAGCAGCATATGGGAAGAACGACTGGCGCGCTGTTGTAAACTCGGCAATAACCGGATAAGCGGGGTCTGCGCAAATAAAGAAGAAGAAGAAAGCTTCTAGACTACGTTTCACTATGTCCGCGAGATTACATCGGTGCAACGTAGTTTGTGACTCGCCAGCGGGTTGCCTTGTAAGTTGCCGAGAACGTTTCTTTGCCATTTCCTTATGAGCTGCCGGCTAGCGACTTGAGGATTTTGTTGTGGCCCTGAACTTTGGCGGTAATCCCGATCGTATGAGGAGTAGAGACTGTCGAATGGATTGTTGACAGTCGGAATTTTAACGCCATCGACTGTGATATTATATTTAGAAGAAGTCTGAGCTCCTTCGTCCAGTTACTGAAAGTGGTCGCTATAGATTTAGTGAGCGAGTGGGCAAGCTTCTTGCAGAGAAGAAGCGAGTAAGATCAGAGAGTTAGCTGTTTGCCAACGATTCCGTTACCTAACGTGAATGTTGTATAATCATCGGCTTGTGAACTGATGGCAGTTTCTTTTGGTGGCTGAGGAAATCTCGAAACATATAAGTTCCCTTTGAAGGTTCAAAGAATTTCGTAATATAGAAGTTATAAGGTGTTATTAAACAGATCTATCGGAAAATTTAGTGACTTGTAGAAAATAATTTAAATTGAAAAAATTATTATTTCTAAGAACTTTACTGCTAACAAGATCTTCACTTAAAAATCAACACCTTATCCTCCCTGTGACCCTTTGTTCATATTTCGTATGCACAGCATGTGTTTTTCCAGGAAACACATCCCTGTCGAACCTCCTACCGCGTGCGAATACTTGCGAGGGAGCCATACAAAGGCACTTCATAATTAAAAAAATAGAAAACAACAACAACACTAATGTGGGGGACAGCAGCATTGTGAGCTTCGGTAATTTGTCGAGAAAAATGTGCAGAAATGCACTTGTATTTGCGTGCAACTATCACGTTTTGCTATTTCCCAAGCAACTGGCAAAGACTTCGCTCGCATTTGTGTGGTTGTTTGTGTGTAGGTGAATGCCATATGACTGTTTAGGGTGTCGGTTGTTAGGCTTTCGTACTGCCCACTACACGTGTAGCCGTCGTACATGCAGCTCACCTATCTTTGCTGCCACAAATGCAACTTCACCACCAGCTGAAACCTTGCTCACCGAAAGTTAGAACTATTTTTAGCACAAGCCTTGCTTGTTGCTTTTATGTACAAGTACAAATACATACATAATATGAATATGTGTGTGTGTGCGTGCTCACCTTTGCACATTTGTTCGTTATGCTTTTTTTCGCCAGTGCACTTATCGTGATTAAAGTTTTCATATTGCAATGCGAGCGTGTGGGGGGAGTGCTGTTTGTTTTATGTCAATGTGCGTGTGTGAGAATGTGTTTTTGTGGCATTTTGGCTTTCATGGTTTATGTAATCTCTGCAGTTATGTCACATATATAAAGTTATCCATTGCTCGTTACTCCAACGCACTCACACACACACTTAAACAAACAACACATGCATAGGTTGCTGTAATAATATAATTTACTATTGCTCTTACCACAGAGAGATTTTGAAAGTAAGCAATTTGAATCAAGTTTTCTATTTTATGTTAGGCAATTTCATTTAGAAGTTTGGAAAAATTGCTAAGAGAGCTGCCACCTGTTTAAAAAATGCGGTAGTAAAACAATTTTAGTGATAAAATAAATACTGCTAAATGTGGAAAACTAAATATACTTTAGATCATTGCTGACAGACTTATATTTTGCCGAGTGTTGCCACCTATTTACAATGTTGATAAAAAATTTGTAATAATAAAATAATCACGGCAACTGTAGAAATTTAAGCAAGTTTAGATTGAAATTTTATCGTGGCGTTGCCACCTGTGCAAAAAATTGAATTCAATAATAATTATAAGTTATACTAATAAAAGGAAAATGAGTATTAAACTAAACACATTTTTGATAATTGCTAACCAATAGTGTTGCCACCTATGTAAAAATTTTAGTTAAAAAAAATGTTAATTCATATACATATGATATACATACATATATTTATGAATCATTTAATCTGTAAAAATGAAAGAAATGCTTTCATATTAATAGAAAACTTTATTCGTTTAAAAACCTTCATTTTTTAAAGAATGTTGCCACCTGCTTGAAAATATATTTATTTGCTTATTGGTGTTAAAATGAGTAATTGCAAAATGAGTGTAAATGTTAAGTTAAATAGATGGATAAAATTAAGTGTTTAAGTAGATTTTCAGCTGAAAATGGTTTTTAGAAGCGTTGCCACCATTTTAATATTTTTAATAAATTAATTGGCAAAAATAAATGAACTATTTGCATATGAATAGCAACCTTAACAGGCCTAGAAAGGATTTCTGCATAAGTGCTTTTGAAGAGTGTTGCCACCTGTTTGAAAATTTAAATATTTGTCATAAATTAGTTATTGCCATATGAATATCAAAACTAAACTGAAAAGTTCAAATCAGTCGAAATTATTTTTGAGAAGAGTTGCCATATTCCAAAATATTTGCTTACAGTTTCGATGATAAAATAAATGTAATATTAATATGTGGAGATAAAATTTAACATAAACACGAAATTTAACGCGAAATATTTTTCATAGCTATATATTTGATACAGTGGTTGTCACCTGTTTGAGTTCAACATTATTTTTTAGATGAATAAAAATCAAATGTGGGTATAACATTGAAAAAACTTAAGAAACTTTGCATCTAAATATTTTTGAAAAGGGTTGCCATGTCTTCATGTACGTCTGTATGTATCTGTATATACCTAGAACGACCTCCAGCCGGAATATTTTTTGAGAGTTGCCATCTTTTTTGTATATATGTACATATATATATGTATACATTATTACTTACTTGTATATATAATTAATATGATAAAAAAAATTAGAAAAGTTGCCATATTTAAAATTTTTATTTTTGATAAAATTTGATTGTTTGAGAAATAGTTTTGATAGGCCTTTTTTTTGAGAGTGTTTGAAAAATTTATACAAATTATACAAATATTATAAACACATTTTTTGAATTTAATCTTCTCCCTAAAAAACGTGTAGTTATCAAAATGCTTACCACAATATTTCGCTGCAATAACATTTTCTCCAAGAAAACTTCAAAGTTAAATAAAAATTCGCCAAAAACGCACGCACTCCCACCCACAAAATGAACTTCACGCTGCTCTGAGGGAGAACAGCTGAAAATCCTCACCGTAGTAAAATAAAAAGAGCTCAAGCGAAGGCTATCAAATTGATTGAAAGGCTCTTCAGAAGTGAAAGTAAAGTGCAGTAATGAAGTAGCTCTTCGGCAAAGTAATCATTTTGTAACGGTTACTTAAAGCACGAACAAGGCAGAGAGAAATATTAAAAGAACGTAAAGTATCGGCTACAACTTCTCCAAATCGCACTCATACCTGTGCAAAACTCTTTTTCGCTGGCAAGACCATTTAAGAGGAATTTAATGACAGCTGCCTTCATAAGCTTTCAAATTTAGAAGCTTGAGCGCTGACAGAGCCAGATTGTGTCATTTATGGTCGTTTGCTAAAACTTTCATTTTTTACTGACGTGCCTTGGAGCTTTGGGGACTTTGTGGATTTTTATTTGTGCAGATAATAATTTTTATTGATTTTTTTGATGACGTTTATGCTTCCTTCATATTAGTTATTTGAGAGGTGCCACATTGAGTGCATTGTGGGAAGTACATTGAAGGTATAAAAAGTAATTGGTATAGCGGGCATTTGGAGGTACAGCAAACATGTAATGTGACATGTCACAAACAGAGGAAAAATTTAGTTCCGATAGATAAAAATTTGCGCTTTAAAAACAGAGTACAATAGTCGCCATTTTTTCTAATGAGTTATTGAATGCCAACAGCTAACTCGTTTTGAGATTGAGACTTTTGTGTGAATTTTGCTTTATTCTCATTTCTTCTTCAGGGTTTTCAGTTCAATTATGCCTTAGAATAGGTTACTTTAGGTTAGAACAAAGAATAAGAACATCGACAATGAAAAATATATTTAGTTTTTGTATGGGTGGGTCGACAAAGCATTGAGAGTTCATTTCGAAACTTCTCTCTTTGTAAAGCTAAGCAATCAGTTGGTCCTTATTATCTCCACAACACCGTAATATGGTTCATTTTTTGGTTTCAAGGTAGTCAAAGAATGGACTATACTTGTACATATATGGAATTTTTAAAAATACTGTCTGTTTAGTCCAAGATACTTCGCGTAGGTTTTTATGGCTTTTTCCATCACAGCAGGCGTTGGTCAACTACTGGCAAATGTGCAGTCGTAAGGTTCTTCTGATCCAGAGTAAGTTTTAAGAGACCTGGTAAGTTCGTCACTCTCAGCAATTTTTAAATGGCTGGAGGACTACCAACTGGGCACTGTTCGATCGGGATTCATACGGCAAGATAGGACATCTTATTAACTAATTGTTGCACAAGCTGTTTGGAAGAAGATGATATAGAATAATTCCTTATCGAATGTGTTGTTCTTGGCTAAAAATCCTGGGAACTCATACTTTTATACTTCCAGGTGAAATGGCGAAAATAGAAATAGAGCACCTAAGCCTTACAAAGGGTTGTCTAAGTGTGATCCTTCACCATATTTGGAGATCAGACATCTAACCTAACCTAACATAATCTAAGGTCATCAACTCGTTTTCTAAACTTCTGGTTAGTTAGGTTTCGACAGCTTCTTCTTCTTCTTTACTGGCGTAGGCACCGCTTACGTGATTATAGCCGAGTCAACAACAGCGCGACACTCGTTTCTTCTCTTCGCTACGTGGCGCCAATTGGATATTCCAAGCGAAGGCAGGTCCTTCTCCACTTGGTCCTTCCAACGGAGTGGAGGTCTTCCTCTTCCTCTGCTTCCCGCGGCAGGTACTGCGTCGAATACTTTCAGAGCTGGAGTGTTTTCATCCATCCGGACAACATGACCTAGCCAGCGTAGCCGCTGTCTTTTAATTCGCTGAACTATGTCAATGTCGTCGTATATCTCGTACAGCCCATCGTTCCATCGAATGCGATATTCGCCGTGGCCAATGCGCAAAGGACCATAAATCTTTCGCAGAACTTTTCTCTCGAAAACTCGCAACGTCGACTCATCGGTTGTTGTCATCGTCCAAGCCTCTGCACCGTATAGCAGGACGGGAATTATGAGCGACTTATAGAGTTTGGTTTTTGTTCGTCGAGAGAGGACTTTACTTTTCAATTGCCTACTCAGTCCGAAGTAGCACCTATTGGCAAGAGTAATCCTGCGTTTGATTTCCAGGCTGACATTGTTGGTGATGTTTACGCTGGTTCCAAGATAGACGAAATTATCTACAACTTCAAAGTTATGACTGTCAACAGTGACGTGGGAGCCAAGTCGCGAGTGCGACGACTGTTTGTTTGATGACAGGAGATATTTCGTCTTGCCCTCGTTCACTGCCAGACCCATTTCTTTTGCTTCCTTATCCAGTCTGGAGAAAGCAGAACTAACGGCGCGGGTGTTGAGGCCGATGACATCAATATCATCGGCATACGCCAGTAGTTGTACACTCTTATATAAGATGGTACCTTCTCTGTTGAGTTCTGCAGCTCGAACTATTTTCTCCAGAAGCAGGTTGAAAAAGTCGCACGATAGGGAGTCGTATAAAGTTTGCCAATATGTTTACAACACTCAAAAGGAAGAATTATCAACGTGGCGACTTGAGTCGATTTAGCCCTATCCGTCTTCCTTCCCGTCCGTCAGCATACATAGAACGTGTCCTAATCTCTTTGCTAAGCTTGGCGTTTTTAACCACCAGTCGCAAAATTCAGTCTCCATGGCGAAATCTTTCCAAGTGGGTTGAGAGGCCCGAAATATGGTTGTCTGCAGTACTAGATCCAGTGAAACCATTTTCAATTCGACTTGCACTCCTGCTATCTGAGAGCACTCATCAGCAACTCGATATAAAAAAAATGTGGAAAGGCATTTCAGGCTCTTAACGACCAGCTGTAAGCGATACCATTGGTTTTCGTAAAGGTCGAGCGAATAGCTGGTACGATGAGAGCTGTCGTGTCGCAATGTTGCGATCGACCACAATGCGAGCAGGGTGGCATAGATACCGAAAGTCAAAGAGGGAAGCGAAACGCATATGCAGAGAAAAAAAGAAAAAGGCCAAAATGCGTGAGTATAAAGAGCTTAACAAAGAGTCTAGTGTCTGATGTTTAGAGCATACTGAAGTTATGAAGAGAACACTTCTCCAGCCAAAAGTGTTACACTTGGGGAAGGCGAACCTGAATCCCCAATCGATGGCGATGGAATAGATGTTCCATTGCCCGATTATGATGAGTTTCGAATAGCAATTACCCGACTGAAAAACAACAAAACGGCGGTGCCGATGGTTTACGGGGCGAGCTATTCAAATACGGCGTCGAAGAACTGATAAGGTGCTTTAAGAATACGAAAAATGCATAAATAAATAAATCAAAGTTTAAGTGGCAATTCATAATTTTTTGAAATTCAATTAATTCTGGCGGACACGTTAACCCTTTAAATCAATTTGCTGGCAGCCACAGAGCAATCAAATAAAAATTTAGCGAATGCAGCGCAAATATGCAGTTATTTATTTGCACATAAGTATGTATATAGGAGAGCAAATATTTTCGCATGACACCCAGAAGGAAAGGGATTGAGGAAAAAAAGCAAAAAATCAACCCTGTTGAAAAATAAAAGCAAAATGCATAGAATGAAGAATTGAAAGAAAATGTTTATTGATCAAAAAATAAATAAAGTAGTGAAAAAAGTGCAATTAATAAACAGAAAAGGGCACACAGTAGGGTGGGTACTACAGAACAAGTGGACCGAGCGACGTAGAAAAATTGTGAAAACAAGCGGACCCAATTAAAAGCAGTGCAGAAATAATTAAATGTGCAAAGAATGATACTTAGTGCAAAAACAAAAAAAAAAAAAAAAAATAGAATGTTGAATATAAAAAGTAAAAGCGCGAAAGGAAAGTGGTAAATTTGTACGCTAGCGAAAAGCGGGACGCTGAATGAAATTTTTATGCGCGACCAAACAGCAACAAAGCCAAAGTTCGGAAATCAAAATGACCACAATATAATTTTTTTTCTGTTTTGCCACTGTCGGAAGTATTTGTATGCAGCTGTCACGCTGTCGACAAGCAGACGAACTACTCACACCAATTAGCACACACACACACACACGAACTTGCATAAAAGCGAGCGCATGAATTTCGTTGACAGACACATGATTTTGTAAAGATATTTTCATTGGTGCTAGTGAGTCATGTTGTTGTATTGCTATTATTGTTGCGCGTTAGTTGCATAAAAATTTATTACTTTTACTCTAGTGTGTGTCAATGCATTTCCGTTTTCATGTTAAGTTTTTAAGAACTTTTTTACAGGCTGACAACCCTTTTGATGGTTTATTTATTTTAACAGTGTCAGATTTTTTATATATAATTTCTTGCTTCATATGGTATTGCATATTTTGTTTTTTGTTTTATGTTTTTTGATACACAATTATGTAAAGGTGGCAACACTATTTTAAGAAGTATGCTACAATTCAACATTTAACGAATACTTTCAAGTAATTCGCTTATGTTTTCACTAAATTCTGGTTTATTTCACATTTGAGTGGTTCGTCAAGTGGCAACTCTACCCACAAACAAATTTGAACTTATGGATTTTTAAATTAAAGTGGCTTCAAAATTATTTTCATAAGTTAATATTTTTTTCTGTTTAATACATTTTTTAAATAATTTTTAAATTTTCTTTCTATAAATGAGTGGCAACTCTATTTTAGAATATTTTCAAATAAAAGATGTTCTGAAATGTTTCCGTAACTTTTTTTAAACTTTAATTATAGAGGTTTTAAACATCATATTATGTAAATAAGTTTTATTTTTTTTAAATAAGTGGCAACTTTACTTTAAACTATTTTAAACTTAAAGATTTTGTGAAAAGTTTTCGTAGTTTTTTTAACTTTAAGACATTTCAAACACCACGTTTTTTAAAAACATTTAATTTTTTCTTCTACAATAAGTGGCAACTCTATTTGAAAATATAAATTAAAGATTTTCCGAAAATTTCTGTATTTTTTTTTACTTTAATTACAGATATTTAAACACATTTTGTAACATTTGAGGATTTAAGTTTATGAATGTTTGTATGTATAGTTGGCAACTCTATTTTAAAATTAGTTAAAATAAAGCGTTGTCACAAATTTCTAAATACTTATACCGATATATATTATTATATTTTGTATACTCGCTCTATTTAAACACAAGTTTTCAGTCTTTAATTTTTTTTTGATAAATGGCAACACTATGCAAATAATTGTTTTGTAATATTTTTTAAGAAATATTTCGTTAATAATTATTTAATTATTATAATTGTAGTTGTAATAGTGTAATTATAATTGTCTAATACACTTTGTCATATTTATAATTTAAAATTTTTAATATGACAACTCTATTTCAAAATAAGCTAAAACTGAAGGTGTCCAAATAACTTCTAAAGACTTTCTTATACCAGCCAAACATTTTTTTTTGTCAGTTTTTATTTTTTTGCTAAATGGCAACTCTATTGAAAAAATTTCTGATAATTTAAAAAAAAAATATTTGTTAATTAAATATTGTTTTAATGCTTTCTCTAATTTTTTAAAGGTGTTGTTGTATACATTTTTTAACATTTAAAGTTTTAATTTTAGTTAAATTGGTAACTCTGCTTTAAAATAAGCTAAATTAAGAGTCGGTAGAGAATGTCAAAAAACTATTTAAATATAATAATTAATAAAAATTTAAATAAAAATTTTCGGTTGATATTTTTGTTGACATATGGCAACTCTGATCAAAAATGTATCTTATAAATTTTCTAGGAAATATGCCTCTAATAAATATTAACCTAAAATTTTTTTTAATATTTTTTGGATGTAATGATATACATTTCTAAACCATTTTTTAACATTTACTGTTTTAATTTTTAATATGTTCATAGTTGGCAACTCTATTTAAAAATATGTTGAAATTGAGCATCGCCCGACAATTTATGTAGAGTTATTGACGCACAATTATAGTTATTACACGCGCAATTTAAATATACGTTTTTCGGTTTTTATTTTTTAGCTATATGGCAACTCTGAACCAAAATATGTCTGATAAATTATATATAATAATAATAAAATATTAATGTAATTTTTAACTGTAATTATGTATAATTCTAAATAATTTTTCTTAGCATTCATAGTTTTATTTTTTTAACGTAGGTGGCAACTCTAATCAAAAATATTTCCACTAATTTTTCTAACACTCTCCTTCTTTCTTTTTTACGCCAATTACATACATTCTAAATAAATTTTTAACATTTAAATTTTTTATAGTTGGCAACCCTGTTTCGAAATAGGCTTAAATTGAGTACTCTAATAAAAAATATGCCTAATACCTTTTCTAACACTCTCTTCAATTGTTTTTTTAATATTATTATAATTAATTATAAACATTTCTGAGCAATTCTTTTCAATTGAAATTTAAAATTTGTAAATTTAGTTGGTAACTCTAACTCAAAATATTCTTAAATTGAGAGTGGACAGAAAATTTCCAATTCCTTTATTATACACGCCTTTTTTGGAACACATTTTTTGTTTTTATTTTACAAAAAGTATATTTTTTAATAGGTGGCAACTCTAATCTATATTTTGCTTTAATTGAAGAATTCTTTGCTACTTTCCACACGTAGATATTTTTTTAAATATCTTAAATAAATAAATAATGGGAACTGTTTGTACTCTCTTAAGCTTTTATATATTCGGTAGTTGGCAACTCTATTTTTAAATTGGTCTCAATTTAAGTTTTTCAGAACAATATTGAGGTAGTGCAGTGAGCTTAATATTGTATATAATGAGACCTGTGGATCAGCATTACGCAGCGAGGGTTAATGGTGTTTCTTGCTCTCGGCAGTTTAAAAATGGCGCAGTCTTCATTCCATGTCCACACCAATCGTCTTAACAAGCACCAAAATATCACTTCATCAGCCCTTACAAAACTTAGTCAAGTATTAGTATTTCTCAATTGTTGCAAGAAAAATTAAAACATTTCATTTTCAATTTCTCTGTTGATTATTTCGCTCATTGAGTGGACAAACTCTATTGGGTCTAATACAAATTAATTATTGAGGTTATGTTTTGTGGCCACAAATAAATAAAATATGTACGAAATAAATCCGCAAAGTGCTGTAAGTCGAACCGGAAATGCTGAGTGTGAAAACGTCAGAAAAACTTATAACTTTGTTGTTTTGCTCGAAATAGTCGTAATAATATAATATTCAAATAAAGTGGCAACTTGTGTCAGCAGGAAGTACAAATAAATACAAAATTCCACTAATTGGCTGTTGAATTGCAGCAAAAATCCAAAAATCTGTTTATTATTTAGTTCTTGCATGGATGTATGCATAGAAATATTCAATTAAAGAATTAGTAGTTGCCATACATGTTTTTTTCACACTTTAGCAATTACTTTGCATTTAATAAGTATTTAATTGAAATAACGGTTGTTGTGCTATTTTGTGGTTAAAAGCAAGTGGTGCGCCATTGTGTGGAGTACAATCATTGAAATTGCCAGCAAACAAACCTTTTTATTGAAGCGAAATTTTATTATAAATTTTTTATAGCTTGTATATGACTTACACGTTCATCAATAAATTCGGTGTTTAAATCAAACCAATTCAATGTAATTTTTTTGTGCAATTATTACTGTGAAAACAAATTATATTTTTTTTATATTTTTCCAGATATTGTTAACTGAAATTTATATAAAAACTGAAGCTGCTTACTTTAATGTGATTGTCATACTTCATTTACCCAGTTTTGCACTTAGAAAAAAAAAATTGAAGTCCACTTTTCAATATAATGTTTATTGAAAAATATGTGACGAATAGAAAATTTTTGTTCAATATCGATTTTATTAATTAATTTTGTGATTTCCGATTAGTATCAGTTTTATTGCACAATAAAAAATTTATTGATCAATATTATGAAAAATATATGTCGAATAAAGACTTTTTGCTTAATAAAGGTTTTATTGTACAATAAAAAACGATATATGGATTACCAAACCTAAAATTGCACAATGAAAAATTTATGGATCAATATTAAATCTTGTATTCTTGATCAATACAATTAATTTATTGTGCAATATAAGGTTTAGTGATACATATAACGTTATTGAACAATACAAGATTAAATACTTTGATTTATATTATATTTTTATTATATTGTATGATAAAAAAATTATTGATCAATACAATTGGTTTATAATAATAACAATAACAGGTTTAGTAATTCATATAACGTTTATCTCATTAATTAACAAATATCAGGTTTATTGATCGATAAACAATATTCGGTATTATTGACCAAGATAAGTTTTACTATCAAAGTAAGTTTATTTCAGAATCGTTGATCAATGTCACAGTTCTATATTATTGATCAATATAAGAAGTAGTGATCAATATAAGATTGAATCATCATCTAAGATTCATAGATCAATATTAAACTTATATAAACTGGATATATGTATGTTTTACGATTAAAATAAGGTTATTTCAGGTTTATTGATCAATATCTAAAAGATCGGCTTATTGTTCAATACAAACTTGTTAGATCAACTTCAGAACTACTGATCAATATAAGAATTACTGAATAATATCATTGTTCGGTGTTTATGGTCAATATAAGTTCTACCGACCAATTGGTTTATTACAGGTTTATTGACCAATATCGGTGTTCAATATTATTGTTCTATATAAGATTAACTCAGAAATTATTGGTTTGCTGATCAATATAAAGTTTGTGAACCTATATTTAAATTACTGAACAATGTAAGATTTATTGATCAATACTATTATCCAATATATCGATCCATATAAAATTTGCTTTTAAATTTCTGGCTTATTAATAAAAATAAAGTTTATATATCAATATAAGAATTACTGATTACTAAAATACTTCACTATTATTTATCAATGCAATATTTACAAACACATTTCAATATTATTAATCAATATACTTTTGAATTTTTCGCCTGTTGATAAAGTTTTTAGATCAACATAAAAATTACGGTTCAATAAAACTCCTTATTATTATATATCAATACAATATTTTTGAACACATTTCAAGATTATAGATCAATATAAGATTAATTTTTAAATTTTTAATAAGAATTATTGACCAATAAAGAATTTAGTTTAATTTATCAACACATGATTTATTACATTTCAAATTCATTTGCTAAATATCGAGTTTATTGATCAATATAAAAATTACAGATCAATAAAAAATTTATTGATCAATATTATTGTTCAATATTTATAATCAAAATAAATTTTACTGATAAATGTATCTCATTTTGTTAGACTTATTGATTAAAATCATTGTTCGGTATTATTGGTCAATATAAAATTTAATTATGAATTTGAGGTTTATTGAAGAATTAAAGGTTTATTGATCGATATAATTTCAATTATAAATAATAATTACCTATTATTCAGTATTATTGATCAATGTAAATTTTATTGGTCAAAACAAGATTTACCGACAATATCAGAAATAAATTTTACTTGATTTTTGGATATATTAAAATTATTAGAAAACATTTTTATTGAATCGGATCAATTTTTCTTTTTAAATGTTGCCATTTTAAATTTTGTTTTCTATTTAAATTTTCACAATCAAAAAAGTTTAAACAAACTACTACATTCCTTTTCAATCGCCTTTACCCGCTAAAAGCTTTTGAAAACAAACAAAACTCATTGAGTAGCACGATTGAGAGCCCTCTAACGGCATTTGACTGCCAAGGCGTTTCAAACTTTCAACGATATCCGGCCATTCGCGGCGCTCAAGTAATAGTTTTATTGTTGTTTGTGTTGTTTATATTGCGCCTTTCAATTTTGACGCGCTCGCCGCGCACTTAAGTGCTACTTAGCGTGTTGTTGTGAATGAGCGCCGAATTTCAACATACCCCCACACGCTGCGCTGCCGGCACCTTCAACCGGAAATGAGGCAATAACAACCTATACTATAGATGTATAAAAGGAAAACAAGAAGGCTATACGAGTATAAGTGCAGGCATTGGCTGCCACCAGAAGCTTGCTTCGCGGATAGCTAATAAAACTTTACATGCGCTCCACCCGCTCGCTCTACGCCGCTCTCATTGATTCTTTGCATTGTGGTCACTGTGGTGGCGACAATTAAATTTGCCACATAAAGTGGGTAGCGTGTGAATGGTGTTGGTGGTTGTTGTGCGGTGGAGTGCTGCGGGGTATAGGAAGTCGGTATTTACCGTCAATATTCTTTTGTTTTTGTTACCGGCGCAAGGGCTCCATGGCGTCAATTTGGTGGTTGAGGTTTTATAGTTTCCTCTGCTCACACCGTTATTTGTTTGTAAGTGTATGTGTGTGCTGTTATTGCTTTCGCAGTTATGTGTAGGCACTTAATTACCCTGGTTAACCGCGCATTGCATGTGGCGGTGGAGTTTTTGTGTACGCGATTCTTAAAAGGGAGCTCTTAAGGAAGTAGCACTTATTATCGAAGTAGTCAATCAGTTTGTGAGATATTGATCTGGGACCTCCCACACGCGCTTTTCTACTCAAAAAAATGCGCACCTGTTGGAAACGATAATATCGGAGCACTATAGCATATAGCTGCCATACAAACTGAATGATCAGACATAAGTTCTTATGTCTCTTGCGAAAATATTTCATTCAAACGCCTCCATTATGATTCATCAAAAATACCAAAGCTGTTTGATTTCTTTTCTCTTATTGCTGTTGTTGTTTGACCTTAATACTCATGTGCTTGAAAATTGTTTCTAATTTTTGCAATTTCAATTATGATTTTTGTAAAGAAACTATTTGTCTTATTGACCTTCAGTATTAGCCATGCTCCAATTTTTATTATTTATGAGGTATTCCACTTAAAATATGTGCAAGGTTCGCATATGTTTTAAATATTTTTACACAGTTGCTTTCCATATTTTGGCGCCATATTTGGCGCTTGAGTGTTTTTAGTGTTGCCAAGCGCTATCTGACATTTCAATGGAGGAATGTTTTGTATTTTCATATAAAAGAACTAGCAAACTTTTTGTCTAAATATATATATGTATATACTTTTTAGAATTGACCCAAAAATCCTTTTCGTCCAAAATATGGTATTGGACTAACGATATTGAGACTTACATATATGTAACACATTGGGATCTCTATGCCATATACTGCAAATTTTTCGGGTCTGACAACATTCCAGTGTTTTTTCTTCCCTGAAGTGTAACTAATATTTATTTAAATTTGGAATGCTTTAAGTTTATACCATCATTATATCTTTTGTGATTTAAAATAAATTTTACTCATATTTCTTATACTAGGTTTTAAAGAAGATGATTTGATGATTGTAGTTGAAACTGAACTCACTCACTGAAGATATTTCTACATGCTTTATAGCACCTGTAATACCTTTCAGCTATGAAATATTACTCTGCATGTTGTAATATTGAATTTTAGGAATCTCTTCATCGGTATCAAGTTTTCAAATTGATGGCAACTCTGCTCAAAAATAGCCTTAGCAAAAATTATTCCCCGAACTTTATAGTTTGATACCAAATTTTATTAATTTATGTCGTTCATGAATTTTATTTCATCAATATTTAAGGTGGCAACCCTTCTCAAAAATAATATTTTTCTTATTTTAATTTTGTTTCAGAAAATTTTCTCATTTGACAACTATTTCGTAATATTTCTTTAAATAAAGTATTTTAAACTGGTGACAACATTTAAAGTGGCAACCCTTCTCAGAAATATTTTTATTCTTTTTTTAATTTTGTTTCAGAAAATTTTCTCTTTTGACAAATATTTCGTAATATTTTTTATATAAAGTTTTTTAAACGGGTGGCAACATTATTTAATGTGGCAACCCTTCTCAAAAATAATATTTTTCTTACTATAATTTTGTTTCAGAAAATGTTCTCATTTGACAACTATTTCTTAATATTTCTTTAAATAAAGTATTTTAAACTGATGACAACAACTTTTAAAGTGGCAACCCTTCTCAAAAATAATTTAATTCATATATTAATTTGTTTCAGAAATTTTTTCATTGCCAACTATTTCGTAATACTTTTTTATATAATGTTTTTTAAACGGGTGGCAACATTATTTAATTTGGCAACCCTTCTAAAAAAATTATTTTAACCAAGATATATTAAATTACATTGTTCGTGAATTTTATTTCTGAAACTAAAATTTTTTAACATGTGGAAACACTCCTTAATGTCTGTTATGCATTTTTTGAAATTTTTCTCTTTTGATAACTATTTCGTAATATTTCTTTAAATTTTTAGCTCATGAATTTCATTTCATAAATATTTGAGGTGGCAACACTTCTAAAAGCAATTTTATTTAAGTTTTTTGAAACTTTCGGCATTTGATAATTTGTTATATTCCAAAATTTTATTAATTGCTTTGAACCCTTTTTGTGAACAAGTGGCAACACTCATTAAAATGATATTTTACTTCAGGCTTCTTTTAGACTATTTAGTTGGAACCCTATATTGCAGTTTCAGTTATTTTATAAATTTGTTGGCTTTTTAAATGGGTTGCATCCATTAGACTTCTTGTTTTAGAGTATCACAGTATTAAGCGAGTGTATACAGTGTATGAATAAATAGGTAGAAAGGCAAAGGAAATTTCCTCATAACCTCAATGCCCACATAGAGTGGTATTGAGCCAAGATTTTCTGGCTAAATATCACATATATAATTGATGACAATATTGAAAGTATAAATTAAATATTTTTATATAATTTTATAGACCAATATAATTGAATTGTTGTGCAATATCATGTTTACTGATCCATATAATGTTTATTGATCTATACCAATATCATTTTGATTGAGCAATATTAAATATATTGGTCAATATCAGATTTATTAATGGATTTAAAGTTAAATATCATGTATTTTTTTTATTAATGTCACATTAATTGATCAAGTTCAGGTTTACTGATCAACATTAGATGTATTCATCAATATCAGTGTTCAATATTATGGATCAATATAAATTTCACTGATGAAATTAAGTTTATTTCAAGAGTACAGATCAATATTAGTGTTAAATATTATTGAAAAATAAAAGATTTACTCATAAATTTCAAGTTTATTGATCAATATAAACTTTTTGTAAATTTTATTGATCAATATAATAAGTACTGATCAACATAGGATTTATTTTTCAATATTATCGTTCACTATTTATCAACATAAGAGTTTCACTGATCAAAATAAGTTTATTCCAGGTTTATTGCTCAACATCAGTGCTAAATATTATTGATGCATATAATATTTACCCATAAATTTTAGGCTTACTGATCAATACAAGCTTTGCGTAAATTTTATTGATCAATATAACAAGTAATGATCAATATAAGATACATTGCTCTGTATTTATGATCAATATACATTTTACTGTTTAAAATAAGCTTATTCCAGGTATATTGATCAATATTAGTGTTCAATATTATTGATCAATATAAAATTTACTAATAAATTTTAGGTTTATTGATCAATGTAACAAGTACTGATCAATGCAAAATACATTGTTCAATATCATTGTTCTGTATTTCTGATCAATATAAGTGTTACCGATCAAGTTGATTCAAGTGAAGTTTATTCCAGGTTTATTGATCAATTTCAGTGCTCAGTATTAGATTTACTCTTACTTTTTATGTTTATTGATAAATATAAATTTATTGATCAATAGCAGGTTTACTTATTGATCAATATCATTGCTCATTATATAATATCATTATAAGTTTAATAATAAAATTATATTTTTCCGGTTGTTTCAGAAGTTCACTTCGATGTTAATCAACCAATGAGAGATTACGCTTGCGCCCAGAAGTATGCTAGCTGGTATTGCAGAGTGGTTTGAAATACTGCAAATTGGTTGTCTTGACGCATAGAGCAGGCTACATTAGCTTGTAATAAGCTCTTACTTAAAAACAAATTGAGTAGAAAGCCTAGAATTTGCTGTGGTATTGAGAAAATGGTGTGCCATTTATGACTTGGACATGTAAGTGAAATCCAAGAAATCTTGAACAGTCTGTCGTTTTGTTTGCACCTCGACGCGCAAATATTACAACAATTTAATTGCCAAAATTACCATAAATCTCATTCTGTTTGATTAAGTTCTCATTTTATTACATTACAACAACAACAGCAAAGAAGACTTGCATCGTGCAATGAAAGGTAAATAGCAAGCAGACATTGGACAAATAGACAAATCAACAATATAGACGGGCTTTAATCAATAACTCTTCCCACCGAGCACACACCAAACGCACTTGGTGAAATATGCAAATACGAATGTCCAATTACAGACGCCCCCACATATGTCAATAGCGGCAAATGCATTTAGAGCGCTTTAGCCGCTTGGCAATTCATCATCGGCGGCAAATAAACAAACTGCCAAAATATGTCACCACGCCACGGCAGCCACGTCGACGTAAACAACATAAACAACGCAGCATAAACAAAAACAAAAATATTAACAACAACAACAAAAACAACGCAATTTGTTATTCTAAATTGCAATTTGAAAATTCTGCCACATTCATTTTGTAAACCAACATCGAGTTTATGTAAATTTGCGCTGTTGTCCGTCACAAAATTTGTTGTTGTTTGTGTCATATGCTAATGTAGTGACACGCCCCCCAAAACACACAAGCAGCGCGTATATCCAATTTACAATTGCGTCTAATGCTATGCTAATAACTGTATGTATGTGAGTGTGTGTGCGTAGAATTTTGTTACTCCATTGTCTTCTATGTAAAATAAACAGAATTTTGATTTATTGCCACCGTGGCGTATGAGTGACATTTGACAATAATGACAGTGCTGATGACAATGTGGATGATTGTGTTGATGACGCTGGCATGGCTGCTGTATTTATGTGTTGTTGTTGTTGTTGTTATTAATATTTTTGTTGTTGTTGTTATTTTTTTTTTTCGTTTTTGTTTTTGCTATTATTGGCATTGTTTGTTGTCGAAAATATGTCAAAGAGTTCGATAAACCTCCTTTTGTAAACTATAAAATTTCGTTAGTTGGTGACGCACTGTTGTTGTATGACGAAATTTGAGTTAATTGATTGACAGGTGTGCGAAATTGAATGACTAGTAGTAAACATAAAAATTCATAGTGGCATACAGCGCATATGAGTGTTTTTATGTTGAAGTTTTGTTGTAATGAAACGTTGCTTGTGGCAAAGAGTGGTGAAAATTATGTTTCTGAGTGGGATAACAGTTAATATTTGGTTATGAAAAAAAGTAAAACCGTCGAAATTGCTTGCACAGAAGTTAGAGTACACTTCATAAAAACAAAAAAATTCACTACACCGTTGATTTTAATCATGCAGTTTGTATGACAGCTATATGATATAGTGGTCCGATCCGGAAAAAAATTTTAGATATTATAGCGTAGTCTTGGGAAATTATCCGTGCCAAATTTCGTGAAGCTATCTCATCAAATAAAAGAGTTTTCTATACGAGGACATTATTTTGATCGCTCAATTTGTATGACAGCTATATGATATATTGGTCCGATCTCGAAAATTTCTTGGCATATTAAATCAATGCTTTGTAAAGTAAGCTGTGTCAAATTTTGTGAAGATACCTGGTCAAACAAAAAAGTTTTTCATATAAAAACTGGTTTTTGTTAATCAGTTTGTATGGCAGCTATACGCTATAGTGATCGGATCTGAAAAATTTCTCCTGAGGTTATACCGTTGCCTTGGAAAATAATCTGTGTCAAATATCATGAAGATATCTAGTTAAATGAGAAAGTTTGCCACATAAGGGCTTGATTTTGATCGTACATTTTGTATGGCAGCTATATGCTATAGTAGTCTGATATCGGCGATTTCGACAAATGAGCAGTTTCTTGTAGAGAAAAGAACTCGTACAAAATTTTCAGAGCGATATCTCAAAAACTATAGCACTATTTTGCTTCTATATTATACAGACAGATAGAAATACAGGCAGGCATATGGCTAAAACATTAAAAGAAGGAGAAAGAAAGGAGCCAAAGAGAAGGAGTTGGAGTCCGAGAAAGACGACGATATGAATTTCCGTCTCTTCGTCTAAACAGCTTGGCACTTAAGTTCGTCGTGCTGATCGCTTTCAGGGTATGCGAAATTTAATAAAGCCTTTGAATTTTTTCATCTTTAAATATATTATAATTATATAATAATTTCGTAACCAAATTCAATTTGAGGGACTCCCTTAACATTTATGCAACTATTACCGCAGTTTAAATGCATTACCGTCATTAAACCACACAATTAATCTGAAATTGAAAATGAAAGCACAACTTTCGCTCCCACATAATATGTGTACGTCTGTGCTATAAATGAGCTTGTACTTGCCAGTGTATGCGTACATATTAGGGTGTGTCATTTTGACTCAAATCCAAACTAACAAACGGCTAAAAATTGTTCTATATGATGTAAACAGAAGCCACTTGAATTTAGCTTTTATTAATGAGATGAGGAGCTGCCAGTTACTGCCATTGCAGTTTCCATTAAAATGACAGACGAACTTTTATTTTTTATAGGTTGATATTTGAGAATTTTAAAAATGCGTTAAAAAATTATTATGTCTAAGAATTTAAAATTTTTAGGCTGTTTTGAGTTACAAAAAAAAAATTGCCAAAAAATGACACACCCTCATGTGCATTATGCAAGCAAATAAATTAACTGTATAAAGCATAAAAATTCAAATTTATTTCTCATTAAAATGACACAGATAGCGAGTGTACATATGTATGTATATTGAACGGAGGCGGGCTTAAGCGCGATGGAGGAAATTGAAAATAATTTGAGGATGAAGTTAATTTGCCAACACCGCGAGGGGAGCAAGGAAAAAATGAATACATATGTATATACAAAATTTAAGCGAATATACATACAAATAAACAGATATAGCAAAGATAGTAGGAAAATGCAAGTATATGATGTGTGTATACATTAAGGTTAGCCAAAAATGAAACTCATAAATTTTTTTTTCAAATTTTTAAAATAACATTAGATTTTCGAGATATCGATCTGAAATTTTGCATACGTTATTTTCTTTCCAAGAAGCTGCTAATTTGTTGGAGCCACCGATAGCAGTTCACTATAGCATGCAGCTGCCATACAAATTGAACAGTCAAAATTAAGTCTTTGCATGGAAAACTTTTTTATTTGAAAAGATATCGTCACAAAATTCACCATGCATTATTGTCCAAAGCAACGGTTTAATACTCCAATAAATTGTGCCAATCGGACCACTATTGGATATAGCTGCCATACAAACTGAACTGTCAAAATCAAGTCATTGTATGGAAAACTTTTTTATTTGACAATATATTGTCAAGAAAATTAGCACAAATTATTGTCTAAAATAACAGTATAAACCACGAAGAAATTGTTCATATTCGATCACTAAAACATATATCTGCCATATAAACTGACCAATAAAAATAAAGTCATTCTATGGACAACTCTTTGATATGACAAGATATCGTCAAGAAATTTGACATAGATTATTGTCAAAAGTAACGGTATAAAACACGAAGAAGTTGTTCATATTCGAGCACTAAGACATATTGCTGCCATATAAACTGACTTGTCAAAATCAAGTCATTGTTTGAACAACTTTTTTATTTAGCAAGATATCGTCAAGAAATTCGACATTTGTTATTGTCCAAAGTAACGGTATAAAATGCAAAGAAATTTTTCATATCAGACTACAATTGAATATAGCTGTCATACAAACTGACAAATCAAAATCAGGTCATTGTACGGACAACTTTCTTATTTGACAAGAAAGGCGAGCATTATTGCACAAGATCTTTCTATAATATCTAGATATATTTTTCAGATCGGAAAACTATAGCATACAAACTGACCGCTCCAAATTGATGGTAAATTTCCTCAAAACTAATTTTAGGCCAGTTTACGGTATAAATAATAACACTGTGAAGGTTATTATAGCTTCTTTGCACAATTAAACTAGTTTTTGGCTCACCTTTATATATTTTTAGCGCAGCGAGTCCGCCAGCGGCAGGCGTTGCGTTAGAATATGCTAACTCGGCGTTGTTATAAATTCGAGTGCGCGCATAAAAATAAAAATAAGCGGGTATATAAAATAAAATGCCGGCATTTAGTTTGTGTGCGAAATTTTTAAATTTTCCATTTTTGCATTTTATGCACATTTCCGCCATATTCGTATGCCTTTTAGCTGCTTGGGCGCGCAGCTAAAGTTGACGGCTAAATTCTTCACAACTTTCTTGCGCTTACAAATATGCTAGTACCTTGCTGCCACCTGCTGTTGCAGCGCCCCACACGCGTATTTGTAATGCTAATTTCATTGCTGCAAGGGGGGAGTGGGTTGTGGTATTTTGTGTGCGCGTTCGCTTGCCAATGCAGTGAGGTGTGATGTGGCAAGGTGCGTGGCTGACTGGCGCTGCGGCAACTGGTGTTAATGAATATTGCTGGCACCAGGTAGCGAACTGTGTGTCACATAATTGGTATGTGTGGCGTAATGAAGTCGTAAACGTAGCGTAACGACGCGCAGTGGCAGTATTAGAAGTGGAAAAAAAAAGAAAAATTAAATTGACATTTTTTCCAACGCTGCGTCCTTCTATCTTCATTTTGACATTTTATTTTTTATAATATCACACACCTTTTTCTTTCACTTTTGCATTTGACTTCTAAATTTCATTGCCTCCACGCAGCTTACGCTTGTGCTAGCGCTGCTCAGCATTCTATTGCCGGAAATTTCAATTTAATTTAGTTGAGATATAATTTTATTGTCACTGTTGTTGTTGTTCTGTTTTGTTGTTATTGCTGTTGCTACGTTGCTATTAGCTTTTGTTACCAGCGTTAATGCAGCAGTTCAATTAGCGCTGACAGTGAAAGTACGTAATTTGCATTAAACTAAGTATTTAGTCGTGCGACACTTTCGCTTTGAAGGTTACGTATACGCCGGGGTAAACAATTTGGTATGCAAGCTACCAAGTACTTTTTTTAGTTTTGGCTGAGCATACAAAACTGAATGTGGGCAGTTTGCATATTATTGTAAATTTTTTTGTATTATATTACAATTTTTAAAATTTTTAATTTAAAGCGAAAAATTTACACTTCGGAGATTTTTTGGTTAGTGTAAGTTACATATCGTCACCTCAAATGCAAAACAACGTATCATCAAAAAAATCGAAATTGAGTTTTTTATTGCTTACAATTGACTACAACATATTTTATATACGTTGCGTAAATTTTCAGCTACCACTCTCAGATATAACCAATATATACCCATTTTGTAACCAAAACTTAAATTTCGCTTCAATACGAGTGGTTTCTATTATAAAGCTTTTCCTTCACCTGCAAGCTTATGAAAAGTGATGTTATGTTACTCAAGTAAAATTTATGTTTTGGTTATAAAATATATATTGGTAACTTTGCATTCTAAGTGACGAAATGTCATAAAACTTCTCCTCAAAAAGTATTTAAATTTTGAGATATTAAAGAATTTTTTCAATCTTCTATGTTAGGAAAATACATAAAAAACTGTAATTTGGAGTCACTCTGAAGAACGAAAAAAATTATCATGAAAATAATACTCAACCTCATATGAGACGGGTGATGAGACGGCCGAAAACCTCCCTAATTTCACCACTTTTTTCAAATAATAAAGAAATAAGTTTATGACAACTTTTGAGTTAATCAAATAGCATCATTTGAATAATATTTTGTGAAGTTTTCTTGAAAGATTTTTCAAAATGCAGTCATTGGCAGCTGGTTTCCGGAGGCATTGCTCAAAAAGTCTCCTCGCAGTAGTCAGCATAACAGACAAAGGCTGCGGATTATTTTAGCCGGTCAAGACCGTCAACTCGGCAGAAATCTGCGTCTGTAACAACAACAACAACGATTCATTTAAAATCAAAAATCAGATTTCATCGGTTAGTAGATGAGTATAGGTCGTGATTAATCGAAGGTTGTGAAAGAAAAAGAAACAAAACAGCATGATTTTATGTCTAATTTTTACCACAAACTACTTAAAAAAAAAAAAGTTAATCTAAAATAAAAATCCTTCGATCAATAACGAGGTCATCTCTTTAGAAGAACTGTGGTAAATTTCAATAAGATCGCTTCTCTAGTTTCTGAGAAATTATAGTCACTGCTCTCACGTCAGTCGGGTCTAAGTAACCGGATTTTTATCCGGCCAATGACTCTCAATCCGGCACCATACTTACTTCAGAAATTTCTTCTGACGGTACAATAACAAAACGATGTTTCGAGAAAAATAAGAACAAAGATTGAAGTAGCCGACCGGTCGAGCTTAAGTGCTGTTCTCTCAATGGTTTTATATCCTATAAATTTATTGCGTTTGCCTCGAAACTTGGGGAAAATATTCTAAACATATGTATTATTAAATAAAAAAAAAAAATAAAATAAATAATTTTTTTTTTGATATTTCAAAACTTACGTGAACCCATAAGGTGGGATAAGTGAAGTTGTGAACCGATTTTATCCAAGTCAAAAACCAAGGTATGTTCAAGAAGTATTTTCCTTGCATTTCATTGTTATACTTTCAACATTCAGCGATATATTTTAAACTAAATCAATCAATAATAGTTTGGTGTAAGATGTAGGGTAATCTACATATATAGTAGACCGATTTCTGAAACTTTTGGTACAAAATTCACGATAACTTTAAGGCACCATATCTAACTGACTTCCTTATTATATCTTACAAATTTACAAAAAAAAAAAAAAATTTTTTTTGTTTAAATTCATACGGAATATCATTCGAATATCATTTTTTTGCACATAAGGAGGCATAGATTGGGTCTGGATCGATTGCTGGCAATTTTGGAAATAAAAAAGTTTTCACTAGAAAATATTTACACTCAATTTTATTGGTATATTTTAGGCATAAAGATAGCTGTAGGCACCAATATTCTCATGTTTAGTATCTGGGCTCTTGAAAATGTACAGTTCTATTCCGAAATTTTGGAATGAGAGTTATTGCATATTAAGAATTTAGTTTGTGGTTTGTTTCATTGCGAAATTTGCTTTGTTAATTGATTTAGAAGTAATATAATCTTTTGAGGTTTAGGATGTTGGTGTATATCAGCCCAAAACCAAACCTATTTTCTTCATTTTTATGGTATGCTTAGATGATGTAGTGAGTATGTTGGACAACAAATTTGTTTCTAATCGGCTGACTGGATCTCATACCAAGTTATCGGTTTCCAGAGTTTAAAAATGTCGTATTTATTGGTGTTTTTGTTGTAAAGCAGCAAACATTTCCAAAATAAAATACACAGTTTTTAATGTGTTGTTTAAGTGAATATTTTCTAAAATTATTTTGCGGCGAAATAACTAAAATAAATAGAAAAATATTTTTTAGTTTGTTTTTCATAAAATGGAATATTTACGATATAAAATTGTCGCCGAATTGTTTAAAAAAAAATAATTTTTTTTTACGAAATTTTTTTCAAAAAATGAAATGTTTTAAAATGTGGAATTGCCGTCGAATATTCAGAAAAATATTTTTTTTCTTAATTAGTAACTTCTAATATGAAATTGCCTCTGATTAATTACAAAAAATTATGATTTTTTGCGGTTTATGTTTTCAAAAGTAGTATGGTTTGCAATATTAAATTGTCACTGAATAATTAAAAAAATTTATATATTTTTTAATGTTTTTTTAATGGTATAATTATAATATATTTTTTTTATTTTGTTTCAAAAAAAAATAGAATATTTCCGAATTTCGGCCGAATGAATAAAAAAAATATTTTTTCTTTTTTAAAAAAATGTGAAATTGCTGCTGAAGAATGAAAGAAAGATATTTCCTGATGTACAATTACCGCCGGGTAGTTAAAAAAAAAATGTATACCTTGTGTTTCATAAATTGTATATTTTCTAATATAAAATTGGTACATAATAATCAAAATTTTTTTAAAAATATTTTTCATCATATTTTAAAAAAAGATGGAATACTTTGTTACGTGAAATTGCATCTAAATATTAAAAAAGAACTTTTAATTGAAAATTTCCCTATATAAATATACCTTCGATTAATTAAAATATTTTTTTGTTATATTTTTGTGAGAGATGTTTTCAAACTGGAACTTTTTCAATATAAAATTGCCGCCAAAGAATTAAAAAAAACTTATTAAAAAAATCCTTCGATTAATTAAATTTTTTTTTTTTAATATTTTTATGAGAGATGTTTTCAAACTGGAACCTTTTCAATATAAAATTACCGCCAAAAAATTAAAAAAAAACTTATTAAAAAAAACTTTGCAATTTTTTTTTCAAATTTTTTAATGAATTTCACGTATTAAGCGTCTGAGAATAATGGCTGGCGCCAAATAAATTAGCAGATAATGCAAATATTAGGTAAAAATATCAACGTGTATTTCTATAATTTTGTTGTTGTAATGGAAAAGAGGTATTGGTGTTTGTTGTTATGCAAATAATGCAATTCCGTGTTGGCACTCACAGCCGACGACCTCAAAATTCAATTTTCGACTGTGAAATCTGAAGCAGACAAACAAAACGCACACATACATATATACGCAAGTATGCATACATACAAACATTCATATATATACAATAGTTATATGTATATATATACATTATATAGTATATTCAGTACATATATACAATATTGCATATTCAATAAGCAACTGCAAAGCCTAACACATCTACAACCACTGCACTCAATTTCACTCACACGCTTGTTAGCGCCAGCCAAATTATATGCGTTTTTGTTTTCTCCTGGCGTTTCGCTTTCCATATTTTCATTTACGTAAATTCCACTTGTCGCGGTGAATGCACGCAGCGACCCAATTTTAGTGACGCGGCTGTGGAAAAATGCAACAATTTGTTGCAAGTGCAGCAAAATCAAAAAAAAAAAGTGCAAACAAACAAATGAAGGCATGCCGTTTTGTATTTGAGCACACATATACTAACATGTATATACATACATATATATAAAGCAGTTATTATACTTTACACCTATATATGTGTAAATGTGTGCGAGACACCGAGCTGCGACAACATTTTGAGCGCGTCGAAGAGCAGACAAGTCACGGAGCTCGTTTGCACTATTTTGTCGCTGTTGCCACCTATACATTTGAACACATAAATAAATATATGTGCGAATGCGTGTCTAGCATATAGGTAAGCTCGAATACTGTCGATATATGTACATATGTGTATACAGTAATTACTCGTGGCATAAAATTATGTTGGTATAGTAGAAATAATGTGTTCGTAGGCGCTCCTCTTTTTCACTGTTGTCGCCGGTGGGTCAGTTGGCTGCAAGGTGCTGGGTTCTAGTTAACTTAATATTAATTATATATTAGAGAGCTAATCAACGTGTGATTCATATATGTATATATTACAATTAATTTTTTTGGCCATTATTCCGCCCTAAAAGAATTTATAAAAATGTCTTTAATCCAAAAAACCTCTGGGTTTCTAAAACTTTGATGGGTAAACTGACTTCTCAAAGGTGTTGATTGATTTTTTTAACTGGAGCTCTTTTAGGATGATTATGTTTGCCGGGCAGATCCAACTGGATACAGTTCAACGAATCGATACATTAATTGCAATATTCTCTTCTTCATTTACTCTAAGAGGTATGACACCTATTAAGATCCTTATCTCTTAATTCAGTATTGCTTGTCCGCTATTTTCCGACATTATCTTGTGGCATGTTCTGTATTAGTGATGCTGCTGGCAGTGAGTTGTTTCTTGAGCATCCATTACATTGAGCATGACTAAAGGCATGAATATGCAATTTTGAATACTAGTTCCAAATGAAAGAAAATTCAGCATAAATTTTTAAAAATGTTTTTAGAAACTCTGTTCCGAAGTCTGAAGTTTCAAATGCGAGGCTGTGTCTGGGTGTCTTAGGTTTCCAATGCTAGACTGAGCATTAATAAAAAGCATTAGTAACAATCTCGCATTTTTTATCTGCTCCACTGCAACTCTATCGATTTTAGGCCAATTGAGTTGATCAATATGAGATGTGTGTTCGATTGTCGTTAAGCAGATCGGTCTTAGATCGACCATAAATAATTTTTTTTATTTTTTTGTTATTTAATTTTTCATTTCAATTCGCTTCATACTATTTTGAATTTTTTAGATATTTTTTTACGATATTGAAGTGTTTTGCACTAGTCTAATATAATTTCAACTACTTTCAATAAAGATTGGAATTTTCGTTCCAATTTTATACATATACACGTCGCACTTGAAGTGGTATTCAGCTATTAAGAGGGTAATTATTTTTTTAGCTGCATGGTTGTATGAGGCCATATTTTTCTGGAGTTGGTTTTTTCTACAGCTGTTACTTGATTTATACTCAGTTTGGTTTGTTATTTCATAATGATCAGACTTACTTTAGAACAAGCGCGTCGCACGTTCGGTGAATAGGTCCAAAACCAGATGACCATCGATTTCGTTTCTCACAAGAAAATTTTGTTTAGCACTGAAGCTCACTATTGGTTGAACGGATACATTAATACATTAAACAAAGTCGTCGCACTTGAAGTGATGATAATCCAAAAAGCCATTGCTGAGACGCCATTGCAGTTTCAAATAGTCACATTTTGGTGATTTACGGTCAGAGGAAATCATTGGGCTATCTTTCTTCCAAAGCTGAACATAACATTACAGTCAATGGGGAACGCTATAGAGCTATGATAATGGAATGCCTTTTTTATGTCTGAATTGTAGGACGACCTTTGGTCCCAAAAGAGATGACCAAGATGGCTCTACATGCTATTAAGCCAGCGAAATAATGAGTTTATTGAAGAAAACTTTCGGTGAGCGCATTATCTCGCGTTGTCGCTTTCAACATATTGTGCTTTAACACCAGTGGACCATTTTTTGTGGTGTTTCTTGAAGTTGCTTGTCTACACAGATAAATCCAAAATCATTGACGCCTCGGAAGAGTATATCGTTATTACTGACATGCGGCCCCAATTGCTTAAAACTAATAGTCGAAAGCTGGAGTTCTTAGCTGGAATTTATTCGAGCCAGCCACGGCTCCGAATTGTTTCGCAAATATAATGTCAAACCCTTATGTTTATGACAAAGCTAAATTTTTGACAATAAAAGTGAATTTTCTGCGTTTTTGGTCTTCTTGAAAACCACATGTCTAAAAAACATTATTTATAATATATTCGGCTGTTAAAGAGCTAAACATCACATTTTGGAATCGTAGTAAAAGGAAAATTTGTTTTCTAAAAGATAAAAGGAATAAGCTAACAGAAAAAATTTGTTCGCCACCCTAACTATTAACCAACTATTAACTTTTGAAGACAGGTTTGAATATTTTTTGGACCAAATAGGAAGCCTTATAGTTGGTATTTCAGGCAATATCATTTAAGGGGTTACATACGTCCAGAATGTTCAAAAAATGGATTTTTTCTTTTTTATAAGTTATTATTCTTTATAGTTTTAGGCATATTTCTGTAAAAGTCGATTGTAAAAATTCCCCATAGATACAAAGTTATGGTAGACAAGTAAGGAAGGGCTAAGTTCGGGTGTCACCGAACATTTTATACTCTCGCATGATAAAGTGATAATCGAGATTTCATTATCCGTCATTTACATATTTTTTTATTTTGCTGTAAAATTAATTAGATTAGATCAATTTGCGTACTTTGAGTATATAATTGTATTTTCATTTATATGTATGTATTATACAGAGAAGGCATCAGATGGAATTCAAAATAGCGTTATATTGGAAGAAGGCGTGGTTGTGAACCGATTTCACCCATATTTTGTACATGTCATCAGGGTGTTAAGAAAATATTATATACCAAATTTCATTGAAATCGGTGCAGTAGTTCCTGAGATATGGTTTTTAGTCCATAAGTGGGCGACGCCACGCCCATTTTAAATTTTTAAAAAAATCCTGGATGCAGCTTCCTTCTGCCATTTCTTCCGTAAAATTTTGTGTTTCTGACGTTTTTTGTTAGTCGGTTGACGCACTTTTAGTGATTTTCAACATAATCTTTGTATGGGAGGTGGGTGTGGTTATTATCCGATTTCTTCCGTTTTTGAACTGTATATGTAAATGCCTGAAGGAAACGTTTCTGTAGAGTTTGGTTGACATAGCTATAGTAGTTTCCGAGATATGTACAAAAAACTTTTTAGGGGGCGGGGCCACGCCCACTTTTCCAAAAAAATTACCTCAAAATATTCCCCTTCCTAATGCAATCCTTTGTACCAAATTTCACTTTAATATCTTTATTTATGGCTTAGTTATGACACTTTATAGGTTTTCGGTTTCCGCCATTTTGTGGGCGTGGCAGTGGGCCGATTTTGCCCATCTTCGAACTTAACCTTCTTATGGAGCCAAGAAATACGTGCTCCAAGTTTCATAATGATATCTCAATTTTTACTCAAGTTACAGCTTGCACGGACGGACGGACAGACAGACATCCGGATTTCAACTCTACTCGTCACCCTGATCACTTTGGTATATATAACCCTATATCTGACTCATTTAATTTTAGGACTTACAAACAACCGTTATGTGAACAAAACTATAATACTCTCTTTAGCAACTTTGTTGCGAGAGTATAAAAATCAGACCGCCGACGATTGTTTAATGCACACAGGTAGCTGTCCTTCTTTTGAGGCACATGAAAGTTTAAACGCGTTTTTCTCGAAACCGGCACGGTCTGCATGATAACTCAGACAGTTTTTAGCATTTTTTTGATTTGATTTTTTTTTTAATATTCGAAAATGTTTTCTCTATAGTCTGTCGAGCCGGATTTTTGATATTTTTATTAAAAAAATTAATAAACATAATTATAGTGTGACATTTATGACATAAAACGCATACTTTTTTCTAAATTCCGTAAATTGGAAAATTTTTCGAAATTAAAAAATTCGGCTGGACAGACTATAACTACAACTTCATTTTACAAGAATTTTTTTTATTTTTAAAGATCCATCAACATTTCAAGGATAAATGATGCAGACCGTGGAGCAACTTTTTTTTCATTGTACTTTGGGTCACGTGATATTTTATGTACTAATTTTTGTAAAGAAAAATTAAAATAAATTTTTTTATAAACTTTAAGTACCAATAAACATTGTATAAAAATTCTTTATATTTATTTCTATTGTTATCACTTTTGAAAACAGTTTTTCTTTTAGCGCATTTTTGCTGCTGGACGTATGTATGTAACCCCTTAAAATAATAGAAAAAGTCGAAAGCTTTATGGATTGTAAACCTTATGATTGGTATTTTAGGTTATACATACATATCGAGAGATCGAGTTTTTTTACTAAGCAAGCGTTGGTGTCATGGCCTTTACTACATTTCAGAATTTATAATTTTTATGTACTACCCTAATGTAAATAAATTTGAATTATTCATCAGTCATAAGAACGAAATTCCTTAGATTGATGGAAAATTTGTCTGTTCGAGCTAGTCAAATCAGTGTTGGGATATAGTCAGTTAAAAAAATTTAACTATATCCAAAGGGCGAAAATATGGCATAATACAAAAATATATGATTAGAGTGAACAGTTTACAATTTTGTTTATTTTTATGTTTGTTGCTCGCGAAACTACTTGAAAATGAAGGAAGAAATTTAAAATTACGAGAAAATCTTTTCTTTTATCTCTTTTTTTATTTAATGTTAGCAAATGTAGAACGGCTGATATTAAAGCAAATGTTGTTTGTATATTTCGCCACCACTGTTACGCAAATCACTGACCACACATACATTTTTATGTTAAGGCATTAATACATAAATAATACATAAATTCTACTAACCATTTGATTGTACGTATACATTTTTGTTCTTGTTGTTAAGCGAAACATGTGCTCAAATTTGTTGTGGCTTCATTAAAATTACAAAAACAACAAAGATAGTGTGCGAAACTAAAGTAACAACAACAATAGCAATGAGTATTGAACTCCTACACGTGTTTACAGAGAATAATTTCGCTCATCCATTTTAAATGCTGAATTTGCGTAAATAAAATGCGTGCAAAGGCAAATGGAAAGCGCAACGCTGCTTTTATATAAACATATTCATATACACACACCTATGTATATATGCATATATATATTTATATATACAGTAAAGTAAAATGTGTGGCTTGCAAGCAAAAATTATAATACCAACTAAAGCAGCTTTGCATATATATTTTTTTCTATTTGTTAATATAATTATAAATGGCGCGCAAATCTGTATAAATGCACAACAACAATTTGCATTAACAACAACACTAACAAAAACTGTTTTCATATTTGCTGCCAACAAAGTTATGAGCGTGTGACAGCCTCACCGCTTAATTAAATTAATGAGCAGCTGTAGTTGCGCGTTTAGTTAAGCCATTGCTGCTAGGCAGTTTGTTAGCTTTGGTGGCTTGGCGTACGTGGCGTATGATGAACATAACTACTTGTAGTGTAGTTGCTTTTAAGTTTTTGGCAGCTGGTATTGGCGAGACTTGTTGGGAGTAGAAGACAACAACATATGCTTTAGCAGTATTAGTGACAACAACAAAAACAATAAAATAAAACCAAAAACAACAACAACAACAACAACATTAAAACAACAGAAAAAATATTAATCATAACAATAATAACAACAATAACAAACGATAAAACGACAACAACAACAAATATGACAACAACAACAAGAAACATAAAAATACAACAAAAAATAAAAATAAAAAGGGGAAATTAATAGTAATTATAATAGTAGCAGTAATAATAATAATAACAAAAACAATAAAAAATAAGTAAAAACAACAGTAATAGCTTATTTTTCATCATAGCAGCTTATTTTTGAGTATGTATGCTCACATATTTTCATCATATCAGCTATTTTTTGCATATTTATAGAGATATAGACTTAATAACTGTAATTTCTGCCTTTATTCTCCCGTTATTGTGCCGTTGACACGCTATTTCTATAACACCTGCCACTTTTTAATATTTGGCAGCTACTGACAGCTGTGCACAGTAAGTTCAAAAGGGTTGCGACCAACATTTTTTTGGAAATTCTGCTGCCTGTTCAACATTTTTATTTTTTATTTATTACAGTTTCACTTACCAAGTATTAAATAACAGTGTATACACATATAACTAGTAGTAGGTATGTAATATATATTAAAACAAGCAACAAAGTTAACTTCGGTTGCACGGAACTATGTACATATAATACCCTTCACAAACACAAATGATACCATATAGTCGGTCAGTTTGTATGTCAGCTACATGCTATAGTGATTCGATGTGAAAAATTTCTTTAAATATCACACCAATATTACACGATAATTTTGTTTGTTAAATTTCGTGAAGATACCTTGTCAAATAAACAAGTTTTCCGTATAAAGACGTGGTTAAGATCATTCAGTTTGTATGGCAGATATATGTATAGTATGTTATAGTAGTCCGATCTTAACCATTTCTTCGAATATTACACCATCGTCTTCCATAATAATCATTACGAAATTTCGTTAAGATACCTTTTCAAATAAAAAAGTTTTCTACATAAAATTTTGATTCTGTTTGTTAAGTTTGTATGGCAGCTATATGATATAGTTCTCCGATCTAAACAATTTCTTAGAAGATTATATAACTGCTACGGAGAAAAATTTGTGCCAAATTTCATGCAGATATCTCGTCAAATTTAAAAGTTCTCCATATAAGGACGTAATTTCGATTGTTCAATTTCTATGGCAGCCATATGCTATAGTTGTTCGATCTGAAGAGTTTCTTCAGATATTATAGAGTTGCTTTTGGCAGGAATTCACGTCAAATTTCTTGAAGATATCTTATCAAATACAAAAGTTATTCATACAAGAACTATTCTTTGATCGTTCAGTTTGTATGGCAGCTATATGCTATAGTTGTCAGATCTTAATAATTTGTTCGAATATTATACTATTATTTTGATGAATAATCCGTGGCCAAATTTCAAGCAGATATCTCGTCAAATTTAAAAGTTTTCCATATAAGGACATAATTTCGATTGTTCAGTTTCTATGGCAGCTATAAGCTAAACTGGTCCGATATCAACAATTCTGACAAATAAGTACCTGCTCTGTAAAAAAAATAACGTGTGCAAGTTTTCAGACCGATGTCTAATAAACTGAGTGATTTGCTCACGTTTACACAAACAGACAATGTCTCTCTCTAAATCGACTCAGTTCGTCATGCTTATCCTTTATATAGTATATGTGACCTGGTCTACGAAAAAGGGGCTTAGGTGTCAAAAAATCATTTTTTTTATTTTTTTTTCAATTTTTTTATTTTTTTTATATTTTTTTTTTTAATTTAATTTTATTTTTTTTTGACACCTAAGCCCCCTTTTCGTAGACCAGGTCACATATATATATATTTTGGGCACATGTATATACATATATAGTATATATATTTTATAGAGTTTCTGACTTTGTTGAGGGTATAAATATTTAATAGTCTCTCTTTAGTGCATAAAAATATATAAAACATATATACACATGCCCCTTATTGCTCCCTCATTTTCCACACATATTTCTTTTTGTCAGCAATTTCCTCTATATAAAATATTTTCCCGCATATCAGTGAACTGAATTTCAAATTTCTAAAGAATTTGTATACCTTATCTGTGCTTGACACATACACGCACACTTATATATTTGCGTAAACACGGCGACTGTAAAAGGTAGTTAAAACACGTGCACTGCTTTTGTGTGTCAGCCGCACACGTTTGCTGCCTGCGCAGTCTGCTTGACTTGCTTGTTCGTCGTTATCCATCTTTAGCCGCCTTTTAAAGCTTTGCGAAAAGCTCGCAAGCTTACCTCTAATCTGCACTCTCATTTTCTATAGCTGCTTTTGACATAACTATACTTCAGTTTTTCCTTTCAACACATCACAAAGTTGTTGTGATAAATCTTTAAATTTAGTTCATTTTATTTGGCTTCAGCTCCATCTATGCAATTAAATGTGGTATTCATTAAAAGTGCTTATCTGACAGGTTTTTGTGCTTGTCCCGGTTGCGATAACCGAGTTTTACTTGTATTTAATAAAAGTGCTTTGGAGAAATTTAGTTGGGGGCGGAAAATACAGTGGAGAAAAAATGAAGAGGGGAATCGCAAACAGATTGTCATATTCTTTCGTGGTTATGTGGGTTCTTAAAGGTTCTGTGAAAGAGACCTACTTTTTCGACCAATATATAATATATGTAAAAGACATGATTATTGGTCGGCGAAAATGTCCCGCTGAACCCTCCTTGAAGGTGTCGACTGATAATAGATATCACAGTATCATGACGATGTCAGGGTAGCTACAGGGACTAGTAGCAGTGAGCTCAAATAATATGTTTTACCAAGTTTGGGAGTACAAAAAAGCGCTGGAGGTAGGTGTCATGCTATCTATGTCGAAGATCGCCTGGTTGAGGGTCCTCAAATAGCCTAGCCTCGAACGGAGCTCACGGATACCTGACACCTCAAGATGATGAGCTTACTTGGATAAAGAGGTACACTTGTTAGTCCTGGAATAAAAATCAAACGAAATTAGTTCTCCGGGGAAATGGGCAGCGTTCATAAGGAGCTCGCGTTAAGAAATGGAACTAACCCTGGAGTTGGAGCTAAGCCTAGTTCGAGGAAAGCTACAAAATTAGCGGCAGCCGGAATCGAACCCGGTAGTAAAAGAAAGTAGAGGAAGAGTATGCCAAAATTGTAGCTGACAAAGTCAAGTGTATTTGCTCAGAAGGGTATAGCTGCAAACGTCAACCAATGAGTAGCTTACTAAGAAGATCCAGGATTCCACTGATTATGCGAAAACCCTTCAACAACTTTAAGCTTAAGCAGCCAGTAGTGGCTTCGAAGAGACAGAGGTCAGCTGAAGAGGCTAACCCGTCAGACGCAAGACAAAGCGTTTCATAGCCGCTAATTTATTTGCTGATGTGATTCGGAACCGGATTATCATTGGTGTTCTGAAAAAGGGAGATCGCGAATGAAAAATTCTAAGAGCTCAAGAGTAGAGGGTGCAAACCGCGCTGATAAATGTGACGCTGGGGGTGCAATTAAGCAAACCGAGTCTTCTATCGACATGTACGGATGCCAGTTGATACCAAGACCAATACCAATCAAAATGATTGCTTGCGACGGTAGATCGGTCAAACTTTAAAAGCCGCTAAAGTCAAGGTAGGGTAGGTATACGCAGAAGCAAGGCGAAAAGCGGTGGAAAAAAACACAGCCCGTCCAAGCTAAGGGCAAGGTCTGAATCCCGGCCACACGATCGAAGTTGAACCAGATAATGCAGTTCATTCGAGCCTACAATCCGAATCTGCTTGCGGATGGCTGAAAATTCGTTAAGGCCTTCGAAAATCCCGTATTAGAATCTGGCATGGAGATCAAAATTCTTCAATGCAGATACTGATACTACTAACAAAGGAATTCTTCGAACTGCGTTCGAAACAAATTTCAATCCCATTACCTTAGTTTTATTTTAAAGTGATGGCAACTCTTACCTAAATATATTTTTTGCGAGAATCTACTTCAAAACCTCTTTCATTGAATACTTATTTAGTAAGTAAGTGTTACCAATTACATATGTATGTATATTACAGTTTAATTTTTATTAGATGGCAACCCTACTTTAAATTTATTTGATTGTAACCTCCTGAAGAGCTCTTTAGTTGACTGTCCATTTGGTAAATTAGTGTTATTGTAACCAAATATGTTTATTACATTTAATTTTTTAACAGGTGGCAACACTAATAAAAATATTTTTCACCTTAAAACCAATTTAGTTGTATAACCATTTAATAAATAAGTGTTCTTACCACCAATTAAATTATATTTATATTATAAATAGGTGGCAACGCTTCTAAAATATTTGTATGCTTTTTTAAACCCATTTTGGTTGAGTAACGATTTTGTAAATAAGTGTTGTTATTACCAATTATGTGTATAATTTTTAACAGGTGGCAACTCTCTTAAAAATGAATTGCTTACAACATGCAAGGGTATTTTTATTTACTCTTTTTTTTTTTGTTTTGCAAACAAGCGTTGTTATTGCCTTTTATGCATATAATTTTTAACAGGTGGCAACTCTCTTAAAATATTTTGCATTCCAATATTTCTAAAATCTATGGAGATTGATATGCGAATGTGATTTTTATTTATTAATTTTTTTGTATTTAAAAATTTCAAACAGGTGGCAACCTGATTTTATATTTTTATATTTAACCAATTGCTTACGATTGCACCAGAAGATCACTGAAAATCAAGAAGAAGAAGAAGAAGACATATACAGCTGCCGTGACGCAATTTTGTTTGTCACATATTTTCGTTGCAGTCAAACTATTGTACCGATTTGTTCCAAAAGTTTTCCTTTGACAATTTTAGTAAACAAATTGATTAGAAGAGAGAAGATTGACCTAGATTTTCAGAATTAATTGAAGAAGAAGTCAACGCTGACATATGTTTGCCTAACATACATATATGTAGTTATTTAATGGCAATAAATTAAGAACGGTATTTAGGATAAACTAAAAATAAGTACAGTTATAAGAAAAATCAGATCTAGCTGCAAAGAGCATAAACAAAAATAAATATATGCTAGAAAATAAATAAAAAAAAAGAATTCCTTTCAGTAAGAAAAACGAAAGAAAAATAAAATTTAAATGTTTCTGCTTCACATTCACCTTGAACGCGAAAAAAATCCGAAGGCAGGGCAATGTTAAAGACATCACGAAAAACCAAAAGAAAAAAAAATCACAACAAAATTTCTTTTAGCAGTAATGACAAGAACAACTTGTAGAGAGAGACTACCGTTAGGAGGAAGAGAGGTGAGTGGCAAATGTTGCGAAAACAACATTGACGCCTTGCTGGCGGCGGTCAATGGCGGCATGGCGATAATCATTAAAAATATAAATAAAAACAAAGCGCGACAATGGAAATGACCAAAAAGAAAAAGGAAAAATATATATGAGTATATACATATATAAGTAGATAAATAAAAGAAATATTTTAGCGGCGACACAAATAGCGCGAAGCAACAGTTGGCGGTGGCAGCAGCTATGCGCCAGAGGAAAACAGCGGCCACCTTCACTAACTATGCGAGACTTGGGTGACATTGAGTGCAAAAAAGAAAAGTTGCCAATGAGTGAGTGAGAAAGTAGATCGAAAGATAAGTAAAAAGGGACAAGAGGAAGTGATGGCATAGCGACAAATAGCAGAGTGTGGGAAAATATACACGAACATATGTATCTACATACTATATACAATATATGTGAGCAGTAAGTGGCAGCTGACAGGGCGTATGAGTTATTATTTACGTGCATTGTTATTTTGCAAATATTAATGATGTTATTATTGAGTAGCAATATATTGCCTACATACATGAAAGCAGAATATTGCTATATTGATAATTAATTACTGCTTATTTGTTTCCATACTCATAATTAAATAATAATTATATAACATAATAAGTTTGAAGCAAAAAAAAAATTAAGTTAATGCCTTTGGCAAGTCATGTGCTCGCTGGCAATTGTTACAAAAACAAACATAATGTGTTAAAAATTTTTCTACACAAACTGAACTATTTCTTACAGCAACAAACAAACGTAAGAATATGATTAAGTGGTGGCCCCCAGCGGCGCTCGGTTGGAATTTCGGGGTCAGACGCGTAAAGTGTTCTCGTAAAAGCAATTTTGAAAAGAAAGCTAAATTGTTATTTTCCAAATAAAAAAAATTATCCAAACAATAATTTATGAAAACTGAAAATATGCAAAAAAAAAAAAATATATATTATATGTATATGTATAAAAATTTTGTTAAACAAAAATATAAAAATTAAAATAAAATAACTAATTTTTAGTACTTTTTATCAAATATTTAGATTTATTTTTATATGTAAATTATTAAAATAATTAAAATTTGTATTAATAAGCAAAAATTAAAAAAAAAATTAATAGTAATTTATTTAATAGTGCTTAGATCGCTAGTGATAAGTACGAAATAACAAAAAACAATAGCATAAATTATAAAAAATATAAAATAAAATATAAAAATTGCTTATTCTTTAATTTTAGAGACAAAAAAAAAATTAAATAAAAATTTAAATTTATCATTTAAGTTAAAATATATTAAAAATAAATATTTTTTTTACTTTTAATTCTAAAAATAATTTTAATTACGAAATAAAAAAAATTTCAGTTAAAATATATTAAAAATAAGTATTTTAATTTTTGTTTCTAAAAATAATTTTTATTATGAAATAAAAATATTTTTTTTTTTTAATGTTATAGAAAAACTCATACACTAAAATTGGTTTTTAAAAAAATTAAATAAATTAAGGTTTGGAAGCCAACTGTTGTCTAAATATAGGTGTAAAAAATTAAATTTCAAGAAAGTTTTATATAAAAATCGAACTAAAATTAAAAAATATATATTTAACATCATTATTGCAGTAAATGTAAATGAACAAATATTTTAAAAAAATTTAAAAAAAATTAGAAAAAAATTTGAAAATTTTGTATATGCAATCCCGAAATTTTCAAGAATTATTTTTACAAAGAAATTATTTTTTTTTTCAAAATACATTAATTTTGTATAAAATTTTAGAAAAATAACTGTTGATTAAATATAAAAGTAGAAAACTTCAATTTGAAAGAAAATATGTTTATAAAAAAAATGAAAAAAAAAATTTAATATTTATATACATACATATGTATGTATATGAAAAATAAAATTTGCGAAAAATATTTATTAAAACAAAAGGAATATAAAAGTAAATACATGGACTTGAAAAGAATGTGTTTGAAAAAATGCAAAAAAAGTTTCTGAATATTTTTAAAAACTAAAAATTTAAATTAAAAAAAACATTTATTTATAAAAAAATAAAAATATATTTTGAATATTTATTGCATAAAAAATTAAGTTTGAAAAAAATTATTTATAAAAAGTTAAAATGAAAAATTTTGAATATTTATTGCAGTAAAAAATTCAGTTTGAAAAAAATATTAATATTTTTTACATACGAAGTTTTGAATTTTAAACCTTTTTGTTTATAAAAAAAAAAAAATGGCAATACAAATTGTAATAAAAATTTGTATAAAAGACAATAAAAAAAATATTTGAAAAATAGCGTACAAAAAATATAAAAAAAAATATCTAAAAAATTTAATATTTTTTAAGGAAAAAAACGATAAATAATTCGCATATTTCATATTAATATCATAAAATATTCCTTAGAATATTTTCAATTTTTCCAAATTTGAATTACGTATAAAAGTAAATATGAAATAAATATTTGAAAAAAAAATCAGGACAAAAAATTATAAAAAAATAAATAGAATATTTGTTTTTCTTAAAATTTAAAATACTTCGTATATATTATATAACAAATCATAAAAATGATTTCAAATAATTTTAAAATTTCTTATTTTTTTCAAATTTTCGACTTGTTTATGCATACTCAATACGTATACTACGTTTTATTGAATATTCAAAAAAAAAAAATAAATAAATAAATAAATATTATTATTTCCTTTCATTTCACAATAGAATCTCAGATGTTCAATCAAAATTTCGAGTCGTGTCTTACGCAAATTTCCTCTTTTCATAATTCATTTCAATTAACTAAAGTTTTCGTTTTCCATTTTGCTACGAAATTTCCGGCGTCTATAAATTAAACAAACTGTCGGTTAGTCAATGAATTAGCTGTAAATGTCGTGTGAGGAGGCGGGTGAAATAACAATTTTCTATGACGTACAAACACATATAAACCCGCACACACACACACACGCGCAAAGTGAGCATGCTTTATTTGCATTTAGAAAATCAAATATTTTCAAAATTTTGCAATTTTCTCATTTCATTAACATTTCACAATGAATTTTAATGTAAACACTGTATTTAAACGTTGCAAGTGGGAAGTGAAATGCTTGGCACGTGGCATTTAAGAATTTTATTTGAAAGTTTTTGATGTGCTTGTTAAACTTGGCGATCTGATGGGCGAAGGCGGATACGAGCGGTAGTGTTGCTGAAGTTCAATGATGACCTTTACTGGATTACAATTTTAGAGCATTTTTTATTTCAAACAACTTATTTTTTGTGTTCAAAACATAAATAAGTGTATTAAAATTTCGAAAGAAACTTGCCTCAGAACTTTTAACAGCATTTCTGTCGCTCGATACATGGTCAAATAAAAATATGTTGTTTGAAAATTTAATGCTTTCAGGGTGTGCTAAAGTTTAGAGGGGTATATAGAACCTTACCTATGTACTGAATGAGTTGTAAAATGTTCTAAATAAATTACGGTTAATCGAACTGTGCATTTTTTCTTTTGATGGTTTTTGATACGAATTTTCTGCGTAATAAAATGTTCAAGGTATCAAAAATCACAAAAAGCAAATTTCCCTCAAGAGGATATTTTTAGGGAATTCTTCCAATTGAAAGTTTTTGATACAAAATTTTTGCGTAATAAAAGGTTATAAGTTTTAAGCAACACAAAAGACAAATTTCCCTCAAGAGGATATTTTGGAGAACTTTTCCATTTGCAATTTTTTGATACAAAATTTTCTCGTAATAAAAGGTTAAAAGTTTTAAACAACACAAATGGCAAATTTCCCTCCAAGAGATATTTTTGGGTAATTTTTCCATTTGAAAGTTTTTGATTCAAAATTTTTACGTAATAAAAGGTTTAAATTATTAAACAACACAAAAGGCGCATTTCCCTCAACGGATATTTTTGGGAAATTTTTTCATTGAAAAGTTTTTTAATACAAAATTTTTTCGTAATAAAAGCTGCAAAGTATTAAACAACACAAAAGGCAAATTTTCCCTAAAAGTCACGAATGTTTCCACTTAGACAGCAAGAAACGCCAGTTCGTTGTGATCAAAAGTCTACATTGATAATAAAGCGTCATAAATTTATTGAGGCGACATTCATCAATTCCAGCCATTGAGTCTGATTCGCAGAAGGTATGATTAACAAGATGCTTCAACTTTAATCTAATATAAGTTTGACAGTGGAAGATGTACAACGTGAATTCTAATAGGACAATATTCAGTGATAGCTCCTATCATTGCAGTGATATGAAAAATAAAACTTTTGCGCAGGTGCTGCCTGTCAATTAATGCTTTCTGAGCTACAAAAAGTCCACAGAGTCCGTTCTGAAATGCAATAGGCCTGTAGAGCACCTACCCAAATCTAATTAGATTGGGGAAAGTATGCCCGAAGCGTGGAAAAACGCAACAGTTGGCTGGCAAGAAGTCTGTTATGTCGTCTATATTTTGGAATGCTCATGGAATAATTTTTATTGATTACCTTGAAAAAGGAAAGACCATCAACTGCGACTATTTTATATATTATTATATTGGATCCTTTTGTGAACGAAATTGCCGAAAAATTGCCTTTGCTTTTGAAGCAAAAGGAAGTGCTGTTTCGCCAACACAATGCACCAGTGAAAATGATGGCAAATATCCACGAATTGGGTTTCGAATTGCCTATGCATCCACAGAATTCTGGAGATCTAGCAGTCAGCGACTATTTCCTGTTCTCCGATTTCAAAATAATGCTCGCTGGGAAGAAATATTCGTCGAATGGTCAAATGATCGAAACAACTATAGTAAGTTGTTTCCAAAAAAACAAATTTTGCCAAAAAAAAAGCGTTTTACTCTAGTAGCACGAGGAATTTTCAATTGAGCTGATATTTCGGTTGTGATTTGGCTTACTACCACCGAAAAATAACATGATTATGGGAGTGTTCTGAGTTTTTTGGACAACTACATTGTCCTCAATCAAGTTTTCGTAGCCTATTCTTAGCCTTAGAACATAATTAAACCTGAAAGGGCATTGGCAATCGCATTTTTTACTTTTCTAATTTCTTAAAACCATTACAATGGCTAAGCAGCATTGATTTATTATTAGCTTCATATTCATTCAAAGCAATCTTGCCAATTTATCAAACAAATTAGTCAATAAATTCCAAGAATCCATTGAAAATTATGAATTCACTATCTGAAAGCTACCATAATGCCATATTTTCGAACCAAACTATTGTGCCTTCAACACTAAATCAACGCATTTTTACCATCAGGAGTAACGTCGTGGCATTGGTTCTTGCCTTTTGTGCGTCTGCTTTGTTTGCTTGCGCTTATTATTCACAGTTATTAGCAGAAAATGGCCATTAAGCACAGAAATTACCAAATCACAAAGATCGCTTGCCATACAGCAGCGTCACAAATGCGCTGTAAGCACGCTTACTAAGCTCGGCGAGTGAACGCAATAACTGCTTCAAAGAACTGTTAATGTTTTTGTGTGAAAAGAAACTTGTAATATGACGCTTTCAATGCAAAGTCACGTGCGTCACCCCCACGAAGTGTCACTTTGTCAAGGCTAAACAGAACAACAATCACAAAGGATTGTTGTAAAAGTTTGTCTGTGTATTTGTTAGTGTGTAAACAATAACAATGTAAACAACAATAACGCCACCTTTAACAAAATTTTTACCAAAGTATGTAGAAAAAGTTGAAAGTGTTTGCGACAAATTTTCTTACAAAACACCTTTGACAGCATTAACACTTAATTTAGGTGGCGCCGCGGGCCATATAACAATGAACTTATGCTGTATGTGCTGACTACAAAGGATTGACAAAGAAAAGTTGTCCGCGTGTGGGCTAAAATTGTTGCCGTTAGTTTAAATGGGTTTGGCTGCCATAAAAATTGAAGCCATAAATAAGTGGGCAACATTTCGTTCAGCTGGCTTTTGACGCAGTTGAATCGGTCAATTGAATTTAATCCACTGACAAGCCTCTGCTTTTTTACGGTCGAGATACTTTTAAGTTAATATTGCATAACCAATTTTCAAATATTTTCAGAATACCATACTACAATGTCTTCAACCGAATACTATTCGCGAAATAAAATAAGTCTCAAAGCCTTCAAGAGTCATAATTTTATCAGATGTGTGGTGTCAGACACAACCAGAATTTCCTGAGCAGACAGCATTTTAAATTTCAGCCAAATTTTTATTACTCCGAAAAATTCGGAGTTATTCCTAAAAATCAGTTTACACCGAAAAATTCGGAGTTACTCCTAAATCAATTAAATTGTTTTTTATCTGTTAACAAAACCCGTACAAAATTATTATTGTAATATTTTTTATCAAAATCCGTATAAAAATGGTTAGATAGTTGTAAAAAATATTGTACAATACTCAAAGTATATTTTTGATTACTCCGAAAAATTCGGAGTTGCTCCGAAAAATTTGGAGTTACTCCGAAAATTTGGAGTTATTCCTAAAAAATCGAGTTTACTCCAAAAATTGTGAACTGTGCTATACTGAAGTGTTATGAATCTCTACATTCAAAAACAGGGATGTTACGCTTTTTCGAACTTGGTAACAAAGTCGTTAGAAAAAATTATAATTTTTGGTTGCTATAGTGTTTCTCACTTCTTTGCTCTGAAATTACTGATCAAACTTAAAAAATATTTGCCAGTATTTTAACAATTTCTGGTTATTTAAATTCCGAGTTCCCCACTTCGAAGACCTACTTAGTTTCAGTAACAGTAAATTGCTTCATGTTCTCAAATGAAATCAATCCAAGGAAACAATCGCACATTGTTTTTGCTCAAATTGAAGTGAAAATATTTTCGTTACTGACAATTAATTTTCGCATTCACAGTCAGCTCACAACTGGCACTCCCACTCATTAATTTCGAACGCGCACACACCTCCAGCCTACAGGACATTGTGTGCTTATCCTACACCGTTTATGCCATTTCCGTTGCAGACTTGAACTCTTTATGCTCGCACAAGTTGTGAAACTTTCCGCCTAAGTTGTCTGACACAGTTTTCCAAAGTTTCGCATTTGCATAAACCAGCCTCAAATAAAACGTAACAATAACAAAAAGAAAACAACAAATCCGAAATAAGAAGTATTATAAGTTTCCATTTCCGTTTACAAATTTTAGCTTGCTTGCTTAGCTCGAGCCGGCGCTAGAGCGCTTAAAGTGTGAGTGTTTGAGGAATGTCGAGATTTACGCAAATTCGCAGCAAGTCAAAATCAGCCACGCGTCAGTGCTTGCTGGTAAAGCCGCCTCGACTTTTAGGTTTGCTCTTCACACTTTTTATTTGTGTTTTTTACGTTGTGTTTGTTTGCACTTCACTTTCGGCTTTTGTTGCCTTGGCCTTGCAGCTGTTTGGGCTTGTCCCAATTTTTTTCCTTTTCTTAATTTTATATTGTGCTGATTTTTTGTTTTAGCCGGAAATGTTTAGAATTTATTAGCGCCATCATTTTTGGGTTCATACTTTTTTGTTTTTGCTTTTTGCGCCTCCTTTATTTGTCCTTTCCGCGAGGACAAAGCTTCGAGTTTTGCTAATATTTCTCGTTCCTTATTTTTATTGTACTTTATCTTTATTCGTTTTCACTGCGCTGTCTTATCTTAATTTGTAAATTGGCTTTAGCTAAACACTTTATTAAAATTTATGTCCTTCCGACGCTGACTAGCGAACGCCGCCCTTTATCCTAATGTATTTTTTATGCATTTTCAATGGGATGACATTTTGTGACATAAATTGAAATTTAAAAGTGAAATTTATATACATACATACATATATTGCTTAGGCATGCTTTGCTCAAGATGGAAAGAAACAATAAATGTATACTATTTGATATCAAATTTTAAAAGTTTGTGCTCTTCAGGTTTGGCTGAATGAACCATTAAGAAGCTTTCGAGTTCGAACTCAAGCTGAGCATATAGTTTGTGTATGATATTTTAAAAGCAAACAAAAGTCGACTATGTGACTTTATTATTTGAGTGGTATAAAAATATCCTTCGAAATTGGCTAAAAATCATTATTTGATAGAGACTCTTGTGAAATAAAATCAGTGTTTTCATATACACTTTTGCAGAATTTTTATTTTAAGTTTTAGCTCAACAAAATAAAAATTTTCGTTTAAAATTGTGGTGATTTTGTGGTAAGTTAATTTAACAAAAAATGTTATCACTTTATGTAAAGTTTTAAAACCATTTTTGAGTACTCCGAAAATTCGGAGTGACTCCGAAATAATAAAATCCTTTTGTAAGCTTTATATAGACCGTAGGCTAAAACATTATGACACATTATTAAAAGTTTTAGGTACATGTGTATATATTCGACTACTCCGAAAAATTTAAATCTTACTGTAAGCATTTTGTAGATAAGATAGTTGCAAACTTTTCTTGATAACATCGTTAATTTGGAGTTACTTTGAAGTTTTAAAAGTTTTGCTCTAAGTTGTTTGTAAATAATTGTTTAAAATATTATAACTTTATTTCAAATTTCAGCTATGTATGTATATGTATATGATTGCTCCGAATAATTAAAATCTTATTGTTAGGTTTATAGCTAGAGTAGTTGCATAAGTAATAATGATGTGTTTTGTAAGTTACTTCAAATTTTTTTTTTAATCTTATTGTAAGTATTATTACAACTTTCATATAACTTTATTCTGTTATAAAATGCATTCATTTATAATAAGTCGTTGAGCTTTATTATGAATTATTAGCTGGGAAAGCAACTATCACGATTCTGAAGAAATTTTAGCAACAACAAAATTATAAAAGCAAGTATTAGTTTGTAAAACATGCTTACTTAATCCACTTCACATTAATTCGGAACGAGTTATTATTATATTTCTAACTATACCACCAATTTCGGAGAATTACTAGTTTAAGTAACTTTTGTGTATATTTCATCCGTTTTTTTCAAAATGTTTACAATACATACATATGTATGTACATATGTATGTATGTATGTATGTATGTATTTTGTTATTGTGTTACATCATCTGTTAGCAACTTTTTTAAAAATATATTTTTTTACACTAACTCCGAAAATTGGGAGTTGGGTGAAATTAGCAAAGTTATCTTTTTAGTACATACAGGTCATTACATACGTATGTATGTATGTATGTATATGTATGTACATACATAGAAACTGTTTCCTTCTATTAGACTGACATTCGGAATTGCTTTGAATTTAATAAAACTAAATTTTTAAATACGTACAAGTCATTAGTAGCAAGTATTTTTTTCTATTAGGCATACTCCGAAAATTCGGAGTTTCTTTGAATTTAGCAAAACAATCTTTTAAGTACATACATGTGGTTAATATCAATTATTTTTGTCTATTGGGTTGACTCCGAAAATTCGGAGTTACTCCGAAAATGATTAAGTAGTTTTATCTGTGCGTATATGTCATCATAAATTAATTTAGAGAATTTCAAGATTTAATTTAGATATCATCATAAACTTCAAAATTTATTATTGGATCAAGTACCGACTGATTATAATATTCATCGATAACTGTAACAACGGAAACATTTATTTATAATGTTAAACGATTGAGAGTTGTGAAATATATTAAAGTACATAGTGAAGTGCGAGACACTAAAGTTGATATGAGTCAATCATTTATAATATCAGTTTAAGTTCGCTCTTAGAAAGCTTACCAGCAACAGGTCTATCAAAAGAAAACTTGGTGCATATCGTAGTTTTTGGCATAGTACTTAGAATTATTTATATGTATATGTGTGTATGTAGGTACAGGTCTATTTGTCATTTTAAATAAATGTGGAAAATTTCAAAGGGGGTTTCTTTTATAAAAATAAAGTATATTTATCTAAATTCTTATCTTTATTTCGATATTATGGTAACACTAAAATATATATTTCTTATAAAGCATTTCATTCTACTTGCAACCTTCTCCCTCTAAAGACTCGATAGCACATGCTCAGCTAATGACTTCACTAAGGTTCCAAACGATCAAGTCGTAGAAATATTGAAGTATAAGTAAACACGATTTCTCGTAAAGAACAAAGGAAATTATCAAGAAAACATTATCAGATTTTTATAGCGTCAATGAGAGTATAGAAGCGGAGAGACACTAGAACAACACCTTAAAGTTTATAAGGGCCCTTGTCATAAGGGTATTTGTCAAATAATAAGCAATAAAATATATCCACTTACCTCCTTCCGGTTCTGAGTCATCTATATATATCATGTTGTTGTTGTCTTTGTTGGGATTATTGTCACGTAAGCGGGTACCTATTTTGACGGCTTATCTGAAGTCTGTTACACTAAAAGAATTTTTATACTTTTTTCCACAAAGGGCACCCTTTACAGCACCTCAGCAGAATCTTGCACTTCCAGTACACTTAGGGCGCACTGAAATGTCGCGCTTCGAAAGTGCCAAACTCTAATCAATTGCTGTTCTTTTATTCACTGATAAGTTGTTGAGCAACCACTTGCTTATCACTGCTCACCTGCTTCCACCAACACTTTCTCAAACTTCAATTTGTTTTCTTGCCACTTTTAAGCGCTATAATTAAATTGATTTGAGCTAAATTTTGTTATACACACTTTGATTTGATTTTCTTCAATTTTACTTATATGCAGTGAAGGTCGTTTTGTTGTTGTTTTTCATGCAATTTTTTATTCTGATTTATTTTTGCTTTGTATTTGTTTTAAAATTAGTACGGCGCAGCACACAACTGGCGTGTTATCTAAAACACATGGGTATGCGTGTGCTTGTGAGTGTATTTGTTGTGGGTGCTGACAGCGGGTTGGCGGCGGCAAGGGTGCTCGGCTGTTGTTTGTTGTATTGATTGTTGCTGCTTTGACGCAGCAGGAATTGCGTTGTTGAAATGATGTGTCGATTCTTTTTGTTGTTGTTGTTTATTGCTTTTGCTTTTTAATATAAAATCGTTTTAACTAGTATATACAAATACACAAATATTTATTTGCACGGATTATTTTAGTATATCTTGCTGTGTGCGCTTAATTAATAAATTTATGTTTCACACTGCGAAAATTGACTGCGGTCTAAAACTGGAATAATGGAATAATTAAAATAAAACAAAAATTTAGAATAATGTAGGGAAGCTTTTTTTATATTTTTTTAATAAAAAAAATTCTTTAAGGAGACAAATATTTTTTCTTAGTTGTATATTGATAATATAAATTTTTTGTTGTTTTAATTTTTTTAATTCGATTTTTTTATTTCACTAATTTTTTAATTTTTTTTTATTTTATTAAATTATTTTTAATTTTTTTATTTTCAATTCCAATCTTTTAATTTTGGGTTTTCATATTTTATTTTGTAATTTTTTCAGTTTTAAAAATTATTGTATGCTATTTTATTTTAATTTTTGTATTAAGTATTTTTTTATTATTTCGAAATTTTTGAAAACTTATTTGTATAATTTAAATTTAATTATTTTGTCATTTTCAATTTTTAATTTTCAAATTTCAGTTTAAAATTTTTAATTTAGGCTGTTGATATTTTATTTCGAATAAGATTTTCATTTTGTTTCTTTGTTAAAAAAAATATATATATATATTTGTTGCTTTCATTCGAAAGTATTCGGTTTAGCGAGCTTTTAAAATTTATTGTTTTTATTATATTTTTTTTGTTATTTTTTAAGATCGTTTTTGTGTTTTCAATTTCGAGTTTCCATTTTTAATAAAAAAATGATTAATTCTGTAATGTACATCTAGTTTTTTTTTAATTATTTATAATTTTTATAAATTTTTTAATTTAGTGATGCAAATTTATTTATTTTTTTTGTTTTATTTTTTTTTTGTTGTTTATTATTTAAGATCGTGTTTTTTTTTGTTTTCAATTTCGAGTTTCCATTTTTAATAAAAAATATTAGTAATTAATTCTCTAATGGATATCTAGTTTTGTTTTAATTTGTTATAATTTTTTTAATTTTTATAAATTTTTTGATTTAGTGATGCAAATTTATATTTTATATTATATTATTAATCAAAAATGAAAGATTTTCGAATTTCAATTTGGAATTTTCTATTTACGATTTCCATATTTTATTTTGCATAAGAAAATATATGAAATTAAAAAATATATAAATAAATTTTTTCAGTTTAGTGAGTTTTGAAATTTAATTTTTTTATTTTGTTTATTTTTTACTCTTTAGTTTGTTTATTTTTTAATTAATTATATATTGCCTTTTGAGTTTTGTCTTTTAATTTTTCAAAATTTTTTACTTAGCTATTTTTAAATTTGTGTGATTTTTTTGTGTTATTTTCTATTTGCTTAATTATATTAATTTAAAATCTTTAAGTATACTGATTTATGAAAATTTATTATTGAATTTTTGATTTTTTATCTCCCGGATTCACGGACTTATTTTATTATGTATTTGTAATATAATTTTTTTTATTTAAAATGTTTTTTTGTTTATTTTTATTTATTTATGTATATGTAATTTATTTTTTTTTTATTTAAAATATTTTTTTGTTTGTATTTTCAAAAGTTTCCATTTTTTTACATATTAAAATTTATTTTAATAAAATCGAAATTTTAAGTTTTAGAAATTTTCGTTTTGTTGTATATTTTAATTCATTTTTTATATTTTAAGCATTTTCATTTGCTTTGTTAATTTCTTCCACATTTAATACAACTATTTTGAACGCTTAGTTAAATAACTCTCTGTAAATTTCAAAATACTGCAGCAATTGTGGCAATAAATATTTGTTGGAAATTTTCCATCATTTTACAGTGTAATAAAAGCAAAAAGAGCACTAAATTTACTCTTTCGCATTTAGTGTATAAAAAGTGACTCCGAAGAATCGAATGCTGAGAAGTTTACTTGAGTTACATAATTTGACAATTTGTTTTTCGAACACTTTTTCAGTTCAATATATTCTACATCTGATCACTTCACCTTCTGATAAATTCGCTTTTAACTGTCACTCCGAAAATATTAAAGTAGGGAAATGTACTAAAAAACTAAGGGTTTCACAAAATTTTTAAATTTTGTATAACAAAACTTAAGCTTTAATTATATTATATCGATGAATTTCACTTCACTGTCAATTATAATGCAGATTTTTTCTGTTTATTACATCAACTACTAAATAATTTTGATTAAGCTATAGAAACGCTCAAATAAAATTGAAAGCTTTAAAGAATATTATTATTATTGTGTATAATAAAATTTTTATTTAAACTAAGAAAAGAGTTTATTTTAATTTTTTTAAGTTCCTCCAATTAAAAATCTTGCTTTTTTATTTAATTTAGTTCAAATTAATTTATTTTCATTTTTATAATTTTATTTAATTTATTTTATTTAATTTTTTATTTTATTCTAATTAAAAAAAATTGATATTAAGTAATTTACATTCATTACATTTAATTTAATTTATTTTAATTAAATTCTCATTAATTTGTTTTATTTTATTTAATCTAATTGAACTCTTTTAAATTGTTAAAAAACGATGTTGAAGTAATTTAATTAAATATAGTTAAATTTTATTATACTTTCTTGAGTGGTTTCAATAAAAGAAATGGAGTTTTCACTACTTTTGTATACTTAAATTTCATTTAATTTAATTTGGTTTTTTTTAATTTATTAATTATTTTAATTTTTTATGTATTTATTGTAAATTACTCTATTTAAGAAAATACCTTGTTTTAGTTATATGATGTATTTTAATATGATTAAGTTAAATTCATTCAGTTCAAATTAATTTTCTTCATTTCAATTATTTATATTTATTACTCATTTTCAATTATTTAATTTAATTTAGTTTCTTTACCTTATTTTAGTTTTTCTAAATCATCTAATTTAATTTGATTTCGTTTAATTTAATTTAATTCGAACTAATTTTATTTACATTAAATTTAGTTTAATTTACTCCATTTTATTTTACTTACTTTCGGTTTTAAAGTTATTCTATATAAAAAAAAAATATATATTTGTATGTCATTTAATTTATTTAAATTAAATTTGATTTAGTTTAATTAAATTTTAATTAATTATTTAAGTTAAATTTTTTAATTAAATTAAAAAGCAGCAGGAATTAAATTTAATTTAATTAAAAATTTAAAAAGCAGCAGAAATTAAATTTAATTAAAAAATTAAGGGTTTTTTAATTTTGTGTACTAAAAAAATTCGGGTTTTATGCAACTTAATTTATTTTTATTGGCTTCGTTTTAATTTATTTTATTTTTTGTAATTTTATATTTAAAAAATCAATTTTTGCAAATTTTACGCATTTGAGTTTAATTTGATTTAGTATAATTTAATTTTAATTTACCTAATTACTTAACTTAATTTCTTTAATTTAGGTTGATTAAGTTTTGTTTAATTTATTTAGTTGTATTCAGGAATTAAATTTAATTTAATTAAAAAATTTAATTCATTTTTTTTAATTTTGTGCACTAAAAAAATTCGGGTTTTAAGTAACTTAATTTATTTTAATTTAATTAGCTTTGTTTTAATTTATGTAATTTTTTTAAATTACTGTATTTAAAAATCAATTTTTACAAATTTTATGCATTTCAGTTTAATTTGATTTAGTATAATTTAATTTTAATTTACTTAATTACTTAATTTAATTTCTTTAAGTTAAGTTGATTAAGTTTAATTTAATTTATTTAGTTGTATTTAGTTAAGTTTATTTCATTTTATATTTCTTAGGTTTTTTAAGTCACTTAAATCGAAAAGATCTATTTTGGGATCATTTAATTTAGTTTCATTTGATTTAATTAAACAATTTTAACAATTATTTAATTTAATTTAATTATTAAAATTTTATTTTAATTAATGTTAACTAATTTTGCTTATAATTTTTATTTTATTCTTGTGTAATTTAATTTGCTTAATTAATTTTATTTATTAATTTTGTTAATTAAATTTTTAGTTTCCTATTTTAGTTTTTTTAATTCAATATCGTTTTATTTCACTTTATTGTATTTCATTACGATGTATTTCTATATATATATATATACATATATATATATACATATATCAATTTTATTTATGTATTTAAAATAAATTTAAAGAAGATTTTAACTTAAAAATTTCACTTGAATTAATTTCTTTGCTTTATAGTTAATTCCTTTTCAACCATTTTATTTTCATATATTTTTTATTAATTAATTGATTTTTTTTATAGTTAAAGTATAAGATAAAGATAGTGGGAGCATTTCACATTCGCCAATTGTTCATTCAAGAATTGCCATAATTATTAAAATTGGTAAAATAAAACATATTTTGGTAGTTTGTGCCTTGATGAGAGATATATTTTCACATAGTTTATAATTAATCACTTATATTTTCTGAGTTTTCACTATTAGATGATTTTTTTAATATTTTTAAATTTTTGATATATTTTTTAATTTTTATATTTGCTATATATCACATTTTTTTAATAATTTTTTTATATATTTCACATATTTTCATTTTATTATACATTTCTAAGATTTTAGTTTATAATTTTAAATTTTTTTTCAAATTGTTTAAATATTTTGATTAATTAGTTTTCTATTTTTTTTTCTATATTTTTGTAATGTTTTAGGATTTTCATTTATATATATTTTTTATTTATTTTTTATATTAAACAGTTTTTTTTACATATTTTAAATATTTCAATTTTTTAATTTTCTCTTATTTCGTAATTATTAAAAATTTATCAAAGAATTTTATATAAAATTACGCACTCCACATTTTTCGTTTATTTCTTTTTTATAAAAATTTTAAAACATTCATTTCAGAACCACAAAATCGCTTGAATTTCGAGTTATTTTCACGCTGAATTCGTATCTTTCCATTAATTTTTATGCTCGGTGCATTGTAGCGTATATTTATAGAACACAAAAAACACATTGCATTTTTTTCACTTTTCACTTGCACTGCACCAGATTTGTACCTAGAACTCTTTCAAACACGATATTCTTGCTCCAAACGGCGAAAAAAAGCATAATTTTCCAATATATTACTTCATCAGCTGCCACTCCGCCACTCGGTACTAACGCGCGTAGAAAAATTAGCACTTCTTCGCAAAAATTAAACACAAAGAATACGAATTTGATTTTCACCCGTTTATCGCGTGCTTTTCTGCTTTTCTTTGTTTAGTTGCCGCGCCAGTTCGCTGGCTAGCTTCGGCACAAATAGCGTGTTTTGTGTGCTATTTCGGCGCTGGGAGTGAGTGAGTGCACTTGCTGGCCACCAACAGCTGAGCGCCGAACACTGAGCACCGCTGAGCGCTTTTCTGACAGGCGAGACAGGCATTTCACACAAATAAAGTCTCTGCAGCGCCGGCACTGGCGGCAGCATTACTCCCAAATCGAATCAAACACGCTCGCGGCCGCAAGCACCCACTCTCCCGACCGCTGACTGGCACTTTCTTTGCTTTTATTGTTTGTTGCTGGCGCACTTATTTGCCATCACCACCATTGTTATTGTTGTCGTTGTTGTGTGTTTTTCTTAATGCCTTTGCGTTTGTTTGCGAGTTTTCACGGCGCGTCATCGCGTTGGCTGTTCGCTGAGCTGTTGGCTGTTGGTTGTTGGCTGTCGCTTTTGGTAGTTGCTTGCTGTGCTTTGCTGTGCGCCTGTTCGTCTTAGCCACGGCCAACGACACATGCTTGCGCTAGCTTGTTGGCTCACATGTTTGTTGTTGCTTGTCGGTCTGCCAACTGCCGCCTGGGCGGTGGTGGTGGCGGCGGCGAGCAGCTAGTGTTAGCGCTAAAAATATACAAAAAACGGTTAGACAAAGCGTCAGCACATGTGAGCAGGCATCACAATTTGTTTGACTTTATGCGAGTAATGTGGCTGGTGTGGCGGACACATACACACACGAACATGCATGCGCTTGAAGAATATATCAAAATATGGTCTTTGGGAGTATTTTGGTGTGTGTTTTTTAATGTTGCTGTGCGGGAAAATGAGCGATTGCAGTGCGAAGCATGCTGATTTGTGCGGTGAACCAATAAGTTTGTATATAGTAATACATTTCAATATTAGAATTTAGTATACAAATTAACAAATGTGTTGAAATGGGTTGAAATTGAAAACAAGACCATCATAAAATTTTTAAAGGCATCAACATAGAGTATTGCGCAATTTTTCTGATGTTTTTTAAATTTTTATGCTTGGTTATTGTTGGTCAGAATCTTGCCTAGTTTTATTATATACGAGACTTTATTACGAAAATTCTGTAAATAATGTGTTTCGCGCGCTTCGCTCAACTTATGGTCAACATAATCGGCCTACTGAGCGTACTATTCGCAATATCATCACCAATCTTGAGACCCAGCATTCATTGTTGGATAATATTCGACGGAATAGATCACGTCCAACACGCAGTGAAGAAAATATTGCAGCCTGAGTGTGTACACCAAGACCGTGGTGAGTCGATTCGACGTACAAAAAGTGTACAAAATAAAACTTTTGTAAGAACTGAAGCCGCTCGACCTTCCCAAGCGACAATGCTTCGCTTCATGGGCTCTTGAAATGTTCCAAGAAGATCTGACGTTTTCGAGCAAAATTTTGTTCTGCGAGGAGGCCCATTTCTGGATATTTGGTTTTAAGAGACAGACACTTCCTTAACAAAGGTTTTATAGAGAGAACACTTCGGTAGATAGATAATTTCTCGTTTTGACCCGGTCGATTGGCCACCAAGATTGTGTGATATCAAAGCGTTAGACTTTTACCTGTTGGCCGCGCCTTACATTTGAAAGAGATAGTCTTCAAAAAATAAGTGCCAAAGTATGTTCTTTCGAAAGATAATAAACATTTCCCATAAAATTTTGATTTTCTGTGTTTTTTTCAAAAAGTACAAAACCTCGAAATCTATCACTCTTTAACTTATCAAAGCACTTTGTGCCAATAAAAATTTGCTCAGACGTTTAATTTCTATTTCCACCAGTTCAGCTTAAAATATGAACTTCCACCAGTTCAGCTTAAAATATGAACTTCCAAGTGTTGAAGCCTTGATTTCGCAAACGCGAGACAATCAAGAAAGAAGTGCTCGGATAATTCTATCTCCTCTTTTCTCATAAAACTTATGTAGCTGACGTTCGGTAATATTTTTAACTATGAAGTATGAACACCGACTGGGCAAAGGCCACCACTACCAGGTAGAGGCTAGCCATATTAATGGCAAAGAGCTCATTGGATCGCTTATAATCGATCTTGGGCCAAAAGGAGATCCATTGGATTGCTTGCAATCGATCTTGGACCAAAATAGTCTTGCGACAGTGCATGAATGAACGTATTTCACCTACGTACATATATCCGGTGGTGGCATATACGAGGAGAGAGAAACAACAACAGTTTCTCATTCTACTGATAGCTGGACTAGGTTACTCTACCTTAACAGATCACTAGCCTTTCGGTTGTCTGGGATTTCACTAACTGACCTAATGGCACTCACCTATAAGTACTACTAGAGTTCTTATGGCTTTATTTTTTAATTTCAAAAGTCCGCATGTGCGGCCCATATTGCAGTCATGCTACGTTTGCCTGCATGTTAAGCATGTTAGGGATTGTCTGTACCGAAACTCAGTTAAATCTATAGTACATATATGTGTTTGTCGAATAAATATCTTCAAGTAGCCAAAGACATAAAACTTCCTTCTTTTCCAGAGTCTAATTGTAGAGTAGTATCTGCTATACAGTTTCCAGCAAAACTACTATGTCAAGAAACCCATTGTAGGTTTACCGCGAAATGTGCTGTTAGATCCGCTAGGAGCACGAGACATTCTTTCACTAACTTTGGAGTACACATAATATAAGTGTCGTGTATATATCTTGTTGTGAGCATAATCTTTGCCAGAAAAATGAACCAGCTAGAGATGTCTCGCTCACATCGCATTGAGGACAGAGTTGGGTCTCCGCTGTCTTGACTTGTGCTGCTGGACCTTTAGACTTTTTCAACAACAAGCTTCTGTGTGACTTCGCGATCTTTATGGTTAATAGTGGAATGCAGGAGATTTAATGAACTCTTTCCTTTAGCAAAGTTTATCTTGCCACAATCGGAGGGGTTCTGGACATTATCCAATAGACCTGCATGAGGTAAGGCTGGAAATTTTATCGGACACTTACTGTCAAACTTGTATAGAGGAAGATGAGGGGGAAACATCAAGACACTTTCGGCACCATTTTTCAGCTTTTCCAAACCGAGGTTGAAATATATCGGCAGTTATTTCCTCAATGAACTTGACAAAATAGGGATATCAAACAGTTGCCACGAAATTTTTTTGTGCAGGGCTTAAAGAGCTTTGTCGATTTGTACTCAGCTGTTTAAGTGGGACTCGTTTTGGTGCTACTTTTTACCCTTACTTAAGGCTAGAGGTCTCGTAGTCTTATTAACACAAAGGTTGGTAGCCATCTGTCAGGTTATTTGTGGTTTAAAAAATGGTTCTTTACCGAAAGCAGGAGACTTGGTTAAGTTAACCAGAACTTAACGGAAATATGCCTGCCAGACATTGAGAAAACGATCCTAAGAGCATTGGAGCGCTCTTAAGTAATTGAAGCTTTGATTTCGTATTCTGAAAATTTAGTAGTGCATTTTCAAAAGTGATTTAAAAAAAATTTCGGAAGCAAGTTATAGCTTGTATGTTCTCTTTGTATTTGATATAGAGACCGAAGCTTGATTGAGGTTAGCAGCGACGAAATATGATTTATAGAGATTTTCGCAAAGCTCAAGTCTTAACTAAAATTTTCCACGATTTTTTGAAGACAATCAGGGTCTCATAAATACAGGTTGCAAATAATGCAGAAATGGAAACAAACACAACAATTTACAAATATGTGATAGCAAGTGATGATAAGAAAATGATAATGAAGAAGAAGCACTGGCAGTAATCGCAAAAATACTGATAAACGAATCAAATAATGCTATAAAAATAATGAAATGACTTTTTGCAAGAATTTCAAAATTAGCGGCAAAAAGCAATTTTCACCCGCAACTGCGAGTAATCACACATAAACATATATGTTTATATCATATTTATCGGAAAGATAAATTCTGACATGAAAAGATAAGGCAAACAAAACACAATCTACGTGTATTCCAACGGCTGACGGCGTGGGCATGGAGCAAAGGAGAAAAGGAGAGAAGGCAGGTGAATACACATACCGAAGCGATGATTGGCAATTACTCACTCATTATAAACCGTTACATGTGCGTAAATGCAATATATATGGTAAACAGCGATCTCCCACTCAATTAAAATATTTTCACCTGCTGCCTACGTATTCATGTCCGTTCATCGCTTGCCAACGCACAGGTAATGACGTTTCACTTAACTACGCTTATCGCACTAATTACTCACAATTATATATAGATTTGTTGCTTATACATATATACATATGTATGTATATGAACATAGATGTGTTTGTATGATGTAGTTATTGAGCGCATTTACCTGAGCTATATTTATCTGACTTATCAGCAGTACTCATAAATCGTTTAAATATGTATGTACATATAAACGAATGTATGTATATGACTGTATATATACATACATACTCGTATTTGTAATATACTTACATGTCTATTACTTTATTTGTAAGTATAAGAACGTGCATTTTAGCTAAGGTGGGCGGTGATTTTGAGGGTCGTTTTATTACCTTCAATTTGCTGATAAGCAACAAATTTGATTAAAAACATATTTATAATTAATCATTAGTTGAAGTTTGGTTTCAGATAAGGGGCGTATATACTATACATCAATATATGTACATATGTTCGTACTACATAATATACATATGTATATACGTATACAATAATATGGAATATTACTGCCGGGTTTGATATTATGGGGTAATGACATAATCTTCTGCAACGATTTGCTTAGTAAAGGAGGCAATACACTCAGAGAAATCATAAATTTTTTACGAAAAAAAATCTTTTTCAAAAAATTTATGTTGCGTTTACCATTAGAATTAAGTCAAAATTCAACGCTAAAGAAAAATTTGAAATTACTCCGAAAAGCTTCGCTAAAAATAGCTAAAATATTCGAAATTGGATTGCCAATGTAATATTATACATAGCAGTGAAATAGTAGTGGGTGTTAGAGCTTTACATATCTGTGAGTTATGTAAAATGCCAAACAATTTTAACATCCATTGACATGAAAAAGTGGATCATATTTTCCAGGCTATGTTTATTACTAAAAACATTTAGATTTGAATATGTACAAGATATGTTTATTTAAAAAGATGTGTTTATGTATGAAAATTGTTGGGAGCAGTAAAATAGCGGTAAAATAGTAGTAAAAATTTTTTTTAAAAAATACTGAAGGATTTTTGCAAGTTTCATATATAGGAGATCTTAGTACTTGGTAGCATGGCCATGATTTTTGATAACAGCAATACATCGCTTCTTCAGAGAATCTACGAGACATTGGCATATTTTCAGTGGTATGCTCTGCCATGATTGCTGCACTACGGTCCACAACACGTTGTTGTTTTTGGGTTCATCCTTCCACACGGCTTTCTTGACGTCTTCCCAACGGTTTTCAATAGGATTGAGGCCAGGGCATTGAGCTGGCCTATCCATGACCTCAATTCCATTGACCCTAAACCACTCCTTTGCCACCCTACTGGTGTGCTTCGGGTTATTATCCTGCTGAAATATCCTTTTCAGCGGCATGTCCTCTTCAGCAAATGGTATCATAATATACTGTATTATATCCCCGTATGTGTATCGGTTCATTATGCCAGTAATCTTGTGAATTGGGACTACACAAAAAAATTGGGCCTGTAAGAAAAACAGGCCAAACCACGATGTTCAAACCGCCATGCTTCAAAGTTTTTGTGCGGAATCTTGGGTTGTACTCTGTATTAGGGGAGCGTCTTAGATACTGACGGGACCCTTTACCGCCTCTTAGAACAACTTTCGACACGTCTGTCCACAAGATGTTGGCGCCATTTCTCAATCGGCCAATTCAGGTGTCCTTTGGCGAATTAAGAAGACTTGCTACATGATTTTTTTTAATAACGGTACTTTTCGAGGACTGCGGACATATAAATTATGTTTATGTAGAAGTCTTCTCACTGTATGAACACCGCAGCCAGGTTCAGTTCATTCCGAATCTCCATAGCTGACATTCTAGGTCGAGTCTTGACACATCTTACAACTATGCGTGAAAAATTCTCAGAAATTATCCGTCTTGCGCCCCTTTTTTCGTTTTTTTTTTATAAATAATGCATTGCGAATCATTGTGGCTTAACATCTTACAAGTCTTTCCGCTTTCTTGTAGGATTTACCGTTGTTTATGACAGATTCAATCCATTCTCGTTTTTCTTCACTACAGTGCTTCCCGCGGTCCAATAAAAGGCGAAAAGTCATATTTTTTTTTTGCTTTTTGCATTGAATTATAAATAAAAGATCAGGAAACTTACTTTTTGTTTGACAAAACTAAATTTTTTTTAGTAAAAATTATGTGTTTGCAATCAACTCACCGGTCACTACTATTCTATTGCTCGCTCGTAAAAACAGATATCCCAATAAAATTGGCTCTAAAAAAGTAACGGTAAGTGTTTCACACTTATTGTTGTATATAACAGGACCGTTATAAAGGGTGATTTTTTTGAGGTTAGGATTTTCATGCATTAGTATTTGACAGATCACGTGGGATTTCAGACATGGTGTCAAAGAGAAAGATGCTCAGTATGCTTTGACATTTCATCATGAATAGACTTGCTAACGAGCAACGCTTGCAAATCATTGAATTTTATTACCAAAATCAGTGTTCGGTTCGAAATGTGTTTCGCGCTTTACGTCCGATGAGCGATGAGGCTCATTTCTGGTTGAATGGCTACGTAAATAAGCAAAATTGCCGCATTTGGGGTGAAGAGCAACCAGAAGCCGTTCAAGAACTGCCCATGCATCCCGAAAAATGCACTGTTTGGTGTGGTTTGTACGCTGGTGGAATCATTGGACCGTATTTTTTCAAAGATGCTGTTGGACGCAACGTTACGGTGAATGGCGATCGCTATCGTTCGATGCTAACAAACTTTTTGTTGCCAAAAATGGAAGAACTGAACTTGGTTGACATGTGGTTTCAACAAGATGGCGCTACATGCCACACAGCTCGCGATTCTATGGCCATTTTGAGGGAAAACTTCGGACAACAATTCATCTCAAGAAATGGACCCGTAAGTTGGCCACCAAGATCATGCGATTTAACGCCTTTAGACTATTTTTTGTGGGGCTACGTCAAGTCTAAAGTCTACAGAAATAAGCCAGCAACTATTCCAGCTTTGGAAGACAACATTTCCGAAGAAATTCGGGCTATTCCGGCCGAAATGCTCGAAAAAGTTGCCCAAAATTGGACTTTCCGAATGGACCACCTAAGACGCAGCCGCGGTCAACATTTAAATGAAATTATCTTCAAAAAGTAAATGTCATGAACCAATCTAACGTTTCAAATAAAAAACCGATGAGATTTTGCAAATTTTATGCGTTTTTTTTTAAAAAAAAGTTATCAAGCTCTTAAAAAATCACCCTTTACTTCAGAAAATATAACTAAAATAATGATTGACGGCAATCATAAAATAAACAAAATTTAAAGCAAAACTCTCTTGGCCAATAGGCACTACTATTTCAATGCTCGCAATTGTATATATTGAAATTTTTAGCGAAAAAATAAAATTCGGCGTCACTCCGAATCACACCGAAAATGTAGAAATATACCCAAAAACGGTTCGTTATAATGTCATAAACTTTGACAACTATATTTTAGCCGCAAAACTGAATTCGGAGTTACTCCGAAAAACTCCGAAAGTATAAAACATCCTTAATTATGTTCTTTTATAAATAATAATTATTATTATTTTGTGAAAAATAAACTCGGTGTAACTCCGAATAACTCCGAAAAAATCAAAATACTCACGAAATTGATTTGTTGATATAGCTGCAACAAAGTTGTTAAAAAAATTTGGTAAACTGATATTTTTTCAAGAACGGTAAATAAGGAAGTATAGAAATGTTAGAAAACACGCATTTGCTATTAAAAAAGAGAGAGTCTCCAGACTGGATAAGGAAGCTAAGCAAATGGGTCTGGTAGTAAAATATCTCCTGTCATTATACAAACAGTTGTCGCACTCGCTCCTTCGCTTCCACGTTGCTGTCAACAGTCAAAACTTCGAAGTCGTAGATATTTTCGTCTATCTTCTAAGCAGCATTAACACCAACCACAACGTCAGTGAAAATATTGAAGACTGGGAGATTTGTGAGATTTGAGACTAAAACCGTTTGCTGTTAAGGTTCGAATATAATATAATTATGTATATAATTTTTGATTGCTGTTAAAAAATCAAAAGAAAATGCCACGAGCATCAAAATGTAGTGTTGAACAAATTGTTGCCGTTCTCGAATCTTATCAGGTAACTTCATAATTTACAGTTAGATATCATAGCATTCTAAACTTTATTGTCTCTGTATATTTTTCAATACAATTCTAAGCATAAGTCCTTTCACTTGCCATCGGACTAAGAACGAATATTTTTCAAGTTCTGGAATCAAATTAAACACATTGCTTTTCACTGAAACTTGGCTTGAAATAAGGACTTTAAGTCTTAAATATATTAATTTGAAATAAAGTCCAAAATCATTTTCACTACCACACACAAAATCTGAAATCCGCTCCACTAAAAATCTGAAAGCATTTTCGCTTAAAAGTTTCTGGAAATTCCATGCAAGCTTTTAATTAATTTAGCTTTAAGCCAACCCATCAACGAATAATTATTTTATTTAATCCGGCGCAAAAATCACGCCCCTCAACAGTTTAGCGTCATGACCTTTTTCCTTTTCCGCAAATTTTTTCGTTTATTTATTTGCCACTTCATGCGAATGGCGAATGGAAAAAAGTAAAATGATAAAAAGTAGCAAAATATGTATATATTTACACAACCTTCGTCAGGAAATTTAAAAATCTACATGCCAACAGCTACAACAACATACGCCATTAACCTTACACGAAATGTTGCTTTGGGGAGCTGGCGGCATTCATATTTATTAATTCTGAAAAATACGAAAAATGAAAGTGCGAAAAAGTATGCGCAGAAACAGTAGCGAACATTTCAATGAGTGAGCGAAGGCGTAAATGCGTGTGAAAAATCAAAATGTGATGCCTATTTTCCCAAATGGGCGAATTGTTGTGGTTCAACGTGGTGTTGCAAGGCAACAACAAATTTATTTTTTTCCTTCACATTGTGCCCCTTGACACTTGGAGTATGTTTTTCCACTTGAAAGCTTAGAAAACATTAGCAGGGTGTTCATGTGTAAGTGGGATGGATCTTCTCCAAAGGAGGTTGAACTTGAATGTATCTATTTCAGTTTACCAATGGATTTATGAGGCATTGCATTTAAAATCTGTTACTTTATAATTTTTTGCTAAATTTGTGTAGCAGGGCATATAGAAACTTATTTAATAATAAAAAGTAAGCAATTTTATAGTTCGAAGTATTTTAAAAACTCTGATTTTTAGCAAAATTCCGAAATTTTATTTTTTATTCAAAAAAAGTTACCAATTTTTAGAAATGTGGTGTATTAGTCAGACACAAGATTAGTAGTTATGCGGTATTTCGAAAGATCTTTTTGAGAACTCCGCAATTTCGGAGTCACTCCGAAATTAACCTTTGACAAAGAAAGGTATGCACTTTGATAAATAGGTTGTATTAAACGATTTCTGACAACTCCGAATTTTCGGAGTAACTCCGAAATTTTCTGTTTTACTCAATTAAGTTATAAACTGTTAGACATATGACAGACGATATAGTATTTGTTCCAATTGCAATTTATGCCAAATCATATATAATATCAAGTAAGAAAATATCGATTTGATAAAAATGGTGTAATATACTACCTATTAATATTTAAAGCTTAAGTAATTATTTTGCACGTTCAATGGTTTTATAACAAATAGGAACAAAGGGATCCGTTTCAAGGTTTCCTACTTAAAAATATTTACATTTCATATTACATTCGGTTAAAAATGTTATATGAGTAGTGAACGTTAGGCTTGACATGGTCATGTCTTTTTGTCATTAATATGTAATTTATTAGTACATTACATGTTTTTTTGTCAACTCCGAATTTTCGGAGTAGCTATAAATTTATATTTGTCGCCAATAAGCAATTATTTTTTGTGTGGTACATATGTTTTCAACTCCGAAGTTTCGGAGTAATTACCAATTTCTTAAATTTTTACCAAATAAATATCAAACCGTTGGAAATATGAAAAACCTCAAAATGTAATTTCCTTAATAAGTTTTTGATACTTTGAATTATGCATGATAGTGCAGTGTTGCGAGAAGAACAAGAAAATTTCTTTCCGAAAAGTAGTAACTAACATATTTTTGATTTAATTAATTAAAATATTTAAGCTATATTTATGTATATTAAGAACATTTTTATATTTTTTACTTGCATTAAAAAAATCAGATATATTCGGAGTAACTCCGAAAACCAAATTTATGCATAAAAATTGCAGAAATTCGTAGCTGGCTACGTGGGGAAAAAAATATTTTTTTTGTTACTTTACTACTCCGAAAAAAGTAAAACTACCATGATAATACTCGGAAAATGGTAGTAACAGCTTCTAGCACGTAAAAATCATTCTCATGTTATTGTGTATAAAGACTTCTGTAGCACTTTCATTCATCAATTACAAGGAAACGAGTTAAAACGTAAGAATTTAGGAAATCGTACAAAAGACAAACTTTTTCCTGTAGATAAACATAAAAAGGAAAGAAGATGGTATAAAACACCAACTTTTTCCAGTATCATAAATAATTCGTTCTGTAAAATCAGTATTCATTTTTACAACATTTGCATATTTTAAATTTATTGCTCTTACTGAGCACTTTCTACTATTTACGCCACTCTTTTTCAATGTTTTGTCATTTTTTCCCCAGTTTTTAGTCGATCTACTTTATCTTGCTTAATGTTTTTTCGTAAGCTTGACATGTTTGACTGCAATACGACAACTCAATAACGAATTTATTTGCTGCACATTTGCAAAGTCACTCCCTACGCTTTCGTACTGTTTGTTGTTGTTTTTATGGTGCAACCGTTGGAAGAAGCCATTGGACAGGATAGCTTATTGAAGTGTTGGTGCGATTTGAATAGGTGCAAGCTGGAAGAAATGCACCGAAAAACGTGCTTGCAAACAATAAATCGCCGGGTAAGTGCAGTGTTCACAGGCGGACTGCAGACATTGTTGCATTGCAGCAACAATAAAAATACTGTTTGTTTTTGTGCGTTTTTTTTGTGAGTTAAAGCATAAGGTGGCAATAAATGGTGCCAAAGCAAAATGTTTGTAAATTTTTGCAAAGAATGTTCTTTTTCTGTTTTAGCAATTTTTTGGTATGTTAAACAATACCTATGTATGTATGTATGTATATAAAATATTTTTTTCACAATTTAGAAATTTCGAAAAACTTCTAAAATTACACTTTCAAATTTTAATCAACTATTCGTATTCTATGAAATTTTCGGAATTATTCGGAATAACTCCGAAAAAACCATTTTAATCTTAAAAGCCCCAGAGTTGGTCACTAAGTATTTACTGGCAATTTTAAGTTTTTCGAAAGCAAAACTTTTCCGTTTTAGTCGACTAAAATTAAATTTAGTTTTGTAAAAATTCTGGGTACCTATTCTGTTCCTTTTTCGTACACCGAGAAATTTTCGGATTTATTCGGAGTGACTCCGAAAAAATATTTTATGCTTAAAAGCTAACGGTTGGATGTGATACTTCGCAAACCGATTTCTTCAACTTCAAAAGTACTGATTTTTATTCAACCCACATTTAACTAACTTTTTCGTTTCAAACCGAGTGCTGCAAATGAAGGCAGCTAGCCGAATGTAAATAAGTGAATACACAGCTACCGTACAGAGCATATGTTTGTCGGTTTCTCTGATTGTGTGTGTGTGTGTGTTGCACGGTATCTTTGCGCATTTAACGCCACTCAAAAGTGCACAAGAACGCAAAGGAATCAATCACCTGGAAAATTCTTTGCAAAGCTCAGCCGAAAAAGTTTTACCGCTACTAACTTGCAACACTAAAACGCTGCATTCTCTCTCTCCCCGCATTACCGTGTTGCAATAAACTGACTTGTTGTTGTTGCTTTATATAACACATTTGTTTACTGGGCGATTTTGTGCATACGGCAATTGCAACTGTGTGACGCTGTGACTGTCTGTGGCACGTTTTGCATATATACATACAAACAAACAAACAAACATATATGTACATACATACATAGACATATATACGTGTATACAAACATGCACCTCGCTTCAATGTTTGCAGTGCAGCGCTCGTGAAATGCACCAGCCCAGCGTGTGCATTGATGTGCAAAGTGAAATAGAGAGGCAGAGAGAAGCATGTGTGTTGGTGTGAGATATGTATGTGTTTGTAAATGGTTGCTTTTTTATGTTTTTTTTTTGTTCTTGTCGGTGCAAGTGCGCGTAAATTGCACTCAATTGCACATTTCCTACTTTTTTGTGTGCGAAAATTTGATTGTGTTTCTAAAATTTTCACACTTCTGACTCGGCTAGTTAATAAACGAGCGTATTTGTGCTTTAGTTTGTCGTCAGAATGGTAATCTTCAAATCTGCTATTTTAAGCAAACTGCTCTTTGTTTATTTATTGGATAAGTATTTATTAATACTGTATAATAATTAAAGGGCCGTCATTATTTGCTTGCAGTGATTTCGAAAAGCTCACACTCTCTACTGTAAAATATGGCATTTTGACGAAATAAATATCCTACCTTCAAAAGGCGCGTGTATAAATTAGATAGCTGTCGGATGTTAGTTTGTGATTTACTTATATCACTTTGAGTGAAACAAATTTTGTTCAAGAAATGGATAAAAAAAATTTCACGTCTTGATAAAGTTTTGCTTTTTGAGGAGAAAAAATATAGTTGAAGCAAAAACTTAAACTCTTAACGATGAGTTTTCGTTCACTGCCCCAGGAAAATCAAATATCAAAGATTGGTATGTTAAGTTTAGAAGTGGTGAAATGAGCACCGAAGACAATGAACGCAGTGGACGCGCGAAGGAGGTTGTTAAACATCAAAAAGTTCAGAAAATATATATGGATGACCGTAAAGTGAAGTTGTTCGAGATAGCATACACTCTAAAGATATCAACTGAACATGTATGTACATCATATCATTCACGAATATTTGAGTACGAAGAAGCTCTCTGCCAAGTGGATGCAGAGCGAGCTCACTTTGGACCAACTAAAAACAACGACGAGTTGTTGATTCAGAGTAGTGTTTGGAGATGTTTGAGCGTAATATATTTGTGGGGTCGATATATGATTATGCATGAAATTTCACTTCGAAGTCCAATCGACAGTCATCTGAACTGCACAAAGTGAACTCGATTCAAAACTTGGAAAAACGCAACAGTCGACTTACAAGGGTATGGCGTCTGTATTTGGGAATAATTCTTATTGACTGCCATGAAAAAGAAATAACCATCAATAGCGACTATTGCCTAGTGTTATTGGACCGTTTAAAGGACGAAATCACCGAAAAATGGCCGTAAATGAAGAGAAAGAAGAAGTCGTCTTACCAAGACAATGCACCATGGCACCAGTTAGTGAAAACAAAAATCAATGAATTGGGCTTCGAATTTTCTACACGTCCATCGTATTCACCAGCGCTCTCAGCGACTATTTCCTGGGTAGAAATTACCGTGGAATGAAGAGGTGATCGCTCAAACTGACGCTTATTTCGAAGGAAAGAACAATTTGTGCCTCAAAAAATGGTCTCGAAAAATTGGAGGGCCGCTATAATCAGTACTTCATTCTTGAAGGGATCTAAGTAAACGAATTTTGTCCAAAAAATGAGTTCTACTCTACCTTGTTTTGATTTCAGCACAAAATCGCCGAAAATATGTGGACAGTTGGAAATGTCGAAGGTAATTCTTCTCTTGACCATTCAAGAACTTCTTGGTCTTGGTCAGGTAGTGTTGTTGGCAGACAGGCAAAGCAACATTGTAGGGCGCATCACATCCGATCACGATTTTCACAATTTTGGTTGAACGGGTGGCATTTGAAGAGTTGATTATCCAATAGTCTTTGCAGAGACAACGTAACATCCTCAAGTTAGTGTTTGACATGGGTTTTGGGCAGAGTTAATCATTCCTTCATATTCAGATAACCCCGAGCCCTTTGATGCCACAGCTTTGATATTTTTCTACTATCATACTTTTGGGAGCTTGAGAAATCTTAGATAATTAAATATTAAAATTCGTAACGATTATAAATGCTTCTTGTACGCTTTTTATTCCTCTTTTTGCACTTAAAATTTTTTCGGAGTAATTCGGAGGGACTCCGAAAATCTTAGTTTTATTAAAAAGTTCTGTCTATATTGTTTAAACGATTCTTGGACCCTAGTTAATAAATAATTGTTGTTGTTGTCATACTTTTGAGTGTTTGAGAAATATAAGCTTATTTATATTTGATTTTTAACAATTATTACAGCTTGTTGTACAGGTTTTATTGATCTTTTTGCACTTCAAAAATTTTCGGAGTAATTCGGAGTGACTCCGAAAATCTTTTTTTACTAAACAGTACATACTATTATTCAGGCCACCTTCAAATAACTAAGAGCAAACACTTATTTTTATAATAAAGTGGACCATAATATTAAATTATATGGATTTTGTTTCTTCTTGAAAACTGTGTGCAAAAAATAACAATGCTTTACATATAAATATAGTAACCAAAATGACTTATATGTTCTATTTTTAAAACTCCGACGCAATTTGAAAAATCGTTTAAAGTTTTCGAAATCACATTAATATTTAATTTCACACAAAACCATTTCAAAAGTGATTCACCACAAAAACAATACTAAAATCTATTGCAACGCATAGCTAAAAGCTCACCTGCCAGAACGAAGCACGAGCAAAATTAAAGAGTATACATAAAAGAAATCACCTGCAAATCGTCAAAATAATTACACAAAAAGTGCTTTGTATGGACAGCAAAATGGCGCAGCGCATAGCCAAGCGGAAATACAAATTTCCCTTTTGTGTTGAACAATTTTCAATTATGTATGGATTTTTTTCGAAATTTTTCGCTTTATGTAAAAGTGCCACGTAACGACGTCATCGGTGAATAGTGCGGAAAAATATTTGCGACGCGCCAAAGCGAAGCACAAAAACGCAATTTTTGACGAGTGAAAAACAAAATTATACAAAATAATGTATAAGAAAAACATAAAAATTTTGTATGTATATAATTTGTAGATTTTTGTAGAATTTTGTATTTTTTGTATTTTTTTTATTTTTAATTTTTTTTATATTTTTTGTTTTACTTTTTGTATTTTTTTTGATTTGGTTTTTGTAATTATATACCAGAGCGTATAAATATTTGTGCGCGGAAAATATGCAAAAATTCACGAAAAGCTTGAAAACGCCTGTTTTGGCGAGCAAATGTTGGCAAAATTTCAAGTTTTTTATTGACATGTGGATTTTTGCAAATAATTTCTTATTTTCACTGCGCTTTTTTTCATTCGCTGCTCAAATACATTGCTTTAAAAGGCCAAGTATGCCGCGTTGAGAAAATAAATAACGGAGTATAATGTAGCCATTTGTATCAATGAATTTCTTTTGGGCGGTATTATTCGGTTTATTTATGTGAAATAATCACGTTGCTTCACATACATTCACACGTACACATATACATACATACACGTGGCAAATATTTGTGTGACATGCGCGCGAATTTCGCAGAATTTTGTAATTTTTGCAATTCTCGACATATGATGCATTTAATGATGGGATTTCTGATTTATTAGAATTTTGGACGATAATTTAAATTAATTTAGGAAAAGTATAAAATAAAATCGGTACGAGAGGAATTTTCGAAAAAAGTTTCATATTGATTTACATAATTTCATATGTGTGTAGATATGCATAGATTGCATGGAACTAGATTGTTCTTCTTCTTCTTCTTTACTGGCGTAGACAACGCTTACGCGATTATAGCCGAGTCAACAACAGCGCGCCAGTCGTTTCTTCTGTTCGCTACGTGACGCCAATTGGATATTCCAAGCGAAGCCAGGTCCTTCTTCACTTGGTCCTTCCAACGGAGTGGAGGTCTTCCTCTTACCCAAAGTTAATTCAATGGCTGAAAATTTGCCGAGTATGGACATAAGCTAAAAATATTGGCTGCATATCGAGTGGGTGTTGTGTTGCTTATACCAAGCATGTGTCTTCAATAAGCCGTTTTTGAAAAAATACTCATCCTCATGAGATGGTGGAGTCATGTGTTCACGCAAGTGAGTAATGTTGTCTGAGCGCCATTCACTAGGTAGTGGAAGAAGCTCACGACTTCTGGTCTTAGACCAAGTATCTTCTGGGTAGCCAAAGAACATCCGTTTGAAGATGAGCTAAAGTGAGAAGGTGAACCATCCCTCCACATGGTTATGAGCTGGGTTTGGGACGCGCCACATAAACAACGCCCCCTATGAAAAGGAAACCACAGCCGCGGATGAGAAATCTTCTTTTTGATGTCGACCACTGCAAACGCATTAAGGATTACGAATTAAAGCCATGCACCTGGAATGTTCGGTCCCTTAATTGGGAATGTGTCGCTGCCCAGCTGTTTGTTGTCGTCGCAAAAAAAGGCTGTCATCCCCGCCGTCCAAAAAATGCGATGGACGGGACAAGAACTGACTGTCCTTGTGGCATTTACTAAAGTGGCCATATAAAGGAGCGCAAATTTAGGGTGGGAATCGTGGTCGGAAAGTGACTCCCTCGCCGAGGCCTGCCATTCACACCGGTGGATGAACGTTTAGCCACAATCCGCATCAAAGCGAGGTTCTTCAACACATTGCTGATTTGCGTCCACACCCCGATCTTTTGACGATGTGACAAAAGATGCTTCCTATGCGACTTTAACGCCAGGGCGGGCAAGGAAGGTATCTTTGGCATAAGAGTCAGTCGGTTCAGCCCCCATTATGAAACATCCCCAAATGGATTGAGGCTGATCGACTTCAATAAGTCCCGAAATATGGTTATCTGTAGTACTAGATTCCAGCATTGGAAAGTTCATCAGACTAGATAGCATTCTGTCTTTGGATTGAAGAACCACCAATCAGGTTGATCTAGTTGTGAAAGATGGAAGACACGTCGTGCGTACGCTTCGAGGTGCTGGCATTGACTCGGATCACTATCTTGTTGCAGCGAAGATACACATAAAATACGATCAGAATTCGATTTTCTACTCGCTTTGTACACCTGTTTTCTGAGAGAACTCTCGGTGTAACAGAACTGTGGAACGGCATTTCAAGCTCCTTACGTACAGCTGCAAACGAAACCATTGGTTTTCGTAAAAAGCAATCAGCTGGTGCGATGAGGAGGGACGTGTCGTAGCAAAGAAAAAACATACTGCCTAAAGGCGTTAGTATGAAGTGCTAGAAAAGCTGGCCGAAGAAGGTAATACTCGAAAATTTTATGAGTAGACGCGGTGACTAACAGAAGGTTTCAAGATCGCAGCATTCTCATTTAGAGCCCCCAGAGATGATCTAGGTATCGAGGCCCAGAGCATACAGAAATTATGGAGGAACACTTCTCCAGCTTGCTGAATGCCAGTGAAAGTACAATACCAGGAGATGGAGAACCCGATCTCGAATCAGTGACGATGGAGTGGACGCTCTATTGCCCGACTATGAAGTACATATTTTAAAAAGCAATTATTCGTCTGAAGAACGGGGGCCGATGGCTTCCTCGCCGAGTTGTTCAAAGATGGCGGCGAAGAACTGATAAGGAGCATGCATCAGCTTCTTTACAGAATATGGTCGGACGAAGGCATTCTCGTCCATTGGAATTTAAGTCTGCTCTGCCCAATCCATAAATATGAGACTCCACAATTTGCGCTAACTGCCGTGGGATTCTTCATCAAGATCGCATAAAGGGCTTTGTAGAGCGTGCTGTGTGAAATATTATACACAAACCTACGAGTGGTACAGGGTTTTCAAAGACTTTCTTAAACTCGCTTTAAGCAGCACTTTTTTGAGTTGTTGCAAAAGTGTTGACCACATGATTGCTTGTATGCCCAATTTATAAAATATCATAGTAGAATTCCTTAACTGCCTCAATGCAAATAATGAATACTATATTGTTAGAGTAATTTAGGAGTAATAACAAGGTTTAAAGTAATCCATGAACAAGATAATACTTGCAAGATATAATTGAAAAACTGTCAGCTATAGCATACAACTCTCTTCGGGTATGCTCGTAAAGTTGATAGCAAAGTTGTGCGTGATGTGTGTCCAGGGTAAAGGTTGAAATTGAAACAATGCGTGCAAGCAATTCTTTACTTTTAGTATTTAAACAGTATTTTTTGCAATAATAAAATTATTTTAATTCTTGATCACATTTTTAAAAATATTTTTCATTACTTCCTCCATTCTCAAAATTCCTTACTTTACTCTTAATCCTTATTGATTTACTCGCATGCAAACATAAAATTTTGTCTCCTTTAATTCTTTACTAGCATAGTCTTTTGCTCAACTGAACAAAAGCCACAAGCCAGGCACATAGTTTAAAATTTCATCTGCTAAAATCCTTCTCGAGAATTATGACTATCAGTTATTCTTTTGGGCAGCGTTTTTTATATTTTGCCGAAAAGAATCGCTAAGCTTCCGCATCGCGCACTGCGCACATTTAAAATATTATCCTTAATCTATGTGGAATTTATGACATTTATATTTTTTCAGTTGTGAGAAAATGGCGAAAAGCGGGTAGCAAAAAGTATGTTTTTCGATGAGCACATACTTGTAAATACCATTAAGTTGGTCAGTATTTTCTTGTATCATATATGTAAAAAATATTAGTAGATTTCAGCGCGGTTGATGAACTCTAGAAGAGATAATTGGGCTCTAATTGATGTTTCGTAGGATTTTTCCATTAACATATTTAAGTATATGTTTTATTACAATAAACTACTCTTTGACGACCACCGCAAACGGAAGAAGAATTGCGAGTTAACAACACCTCGTCTTTCCAAAGGAGTAGAGGTCTTCCTCTGCGGTACTGCGTCGCATACTTTCAAAGCCGAATTGTTTTCGTCCATTAGAACGGCAAGACCTAGCCAGCATAGCCGCTGTCTTTTAATTCGCTGAACTACAAGTATGTCAATGTCGTCGTATATCTCGTGCAGCTCATCGCTCCATTGAATGCGATATTCGTCATTGCCAATGAGCAAAGGACCTTAAGTCTTCCGCAGAACTTTTCTCTCGAAAACTCCACGCCTCTGCAATATAAGCAGGGCGAGTGTGATGAGTGACTTGTAGATGACTTTACTTCTCAATTGCCTACTCAGTCCGATGTAAGAGAAGATAATTAATTATGATAATGTCAGCATCAGATGACCAACTTGAATTCTTGCGTAGGAAAACAATTATTGGCTGACAAAAGATTTTCGCAAGATCAGCCCTAGTTGGGGGATGTGGAGCATGACCTGCAGCCTCCACGACCTTTAGACCTCTGCTAATTGTGATTCTTTGATTGACCGGTACCTTGTTATGGACGGCTATATGGACGGGTTTGAGCCCTGGGCTGATGAATGAGGTATTCCGGCATATGAGTATGCACTATACAGAAATGACTGATGAGTTAATATAAACCCAGGCAGGCAGCGTATCACCTTCCCCTCCCGTAACCATTCACTTGGTATGGTAAGTGTAAATTTGAGTTTGAGTTCTTGCTTTGCGCACTGAATGTGCTACCTGATACGGGTGTGCGTTAACCCTCGCCTTGGCCTTGTAACTGGGATAACCTTGGAGCTATGTAATACCTTTCCTGGAGATGTACTATATATTGGCTCCCAGTGAGAACTACTGAAGCATTAACAATATGACAAAATAAAATTATAACAAGACAAGGAAAAGTGGAGATCAGGACCGACCTCAATGGATAGCCACCACAGAGAATGACGACACCGCTTCCCGAAAAGGGAATATTGCTTACCGCCACTATGGACGGTAAGTTAATGGAAGCCTTTAGTAATATGCCGACAGAAAGCAAAGGCAGTGCTGAAGGCGAGGCGGTATCGCCAGCACGAGCAGCGGAACCAATTCGTTTCATATACGAGTATTAGGTTGTCAAAAAAGTCTTGCGGTATTTTTATTGAATTTTCAATTGTTCATAAAATTGGTAACAATAATGCGATTCAAGTCAAATATGCGTCGTTTTGTTCGATGACGCGTTCCCAACGAGATGCCAACTTCATAATGCCTCTCTCATAGAAGCTCGCTTCCCTATTGACAAAAAATTCGGAGAGCCAATTTTCACAGGACTCTCTTGTGGCCAACTTCAGACTACCAAGCGCGTTCGCCATGGACAGAAACAGGTGGTAATCACTTGGTGCGAGATCCGGACTATACGGTGGATGCAAAAGAATTTCCCTTTCGAGCTCCCGGAGCTTCTGGCGCGTCACTAAATATGTGTGTGGCCTGGCGTTGTCCTGATGGAAGACAATTCGGCCTCTGTTGATCAAAGATGGCCTCTTCTGCATGAGTGCTGCCTTCAAGCGGTCCAGTTGTTGGCAGTACAGGTTCGAATTGAGCGTTTGGCCATAGGGGAGCAGCTCATAGTGGATTATTCCCTACCACAGAAGAACCTTCCTGGCCGTCAATCCAGGCTTGGCCACCGTCTGGGCCGCTTGACCGCTTTTCGACCACGACCATTTGCGCCTTGCGTTATCGTAAGTGACCCACTTTTCATCGCCAGTCACCATACGCTTCAAAAACGGGTCGATTTTGTTGCGATTCAAAGATGTTTTTTTGGGTCAATTCGTGTGGCACCCATACATCGAGCTTCTTAGTGACTCCAAGCTTCTTCAAATAGTTTATAACGGTTTGATGAGTACTATGCCGGTCTCTTTCGACCAATTCAGCGATTTTATCGCAATTTTCGACGACAGGCCTTCCGGAGCATGGCGCATCTTCGACCACCTCTACACCAGAACGAAAACGTTGAAACCATCGTTGTGCGGTGGAAATGGAAACTGTATCGGGTCCATAAACTGCACAAATCTTTTTGGCGGCTTGAGATGCATTTTTGCCTTTATCGTAGTAGTACTGTAAAATATGCCGTATTTTCTCTTTATTTTGCTCCATGTTTGCGACACTATAACTCACGAACGACTTAAAAGAAACGACAATCAATCAAATACGTGTTAGCGCGTGAAATGAGCTTTCCAAAAAGCACTCATAAGGTTTTCAGATGTCTACTTGCATTTTCCAACAGGATGATAGAGTTTTTCGGGCACTGAGCAGGCTCTGGCTAACTAGATGACTGTTTGTTCCAGCGCAGCCTTAAGATCCTTTATCAATTTACTTGGAGAAGAAGAAGATACAATCAGACTAACAGCTCCTTGTTGTTTGTTCTGCCATGCAAGTTTAAGGTTCAAATATAGTAGCTTTAGTTTCACACCTTAAGACATTCATGTGAACAAGCGAGTACGAGTATAGCAAAAGGTCTAAATAGGTTTGCGATAGATCAACTACAGAACATCACAAAGATCTATGAGAATGTATCGACTGTATGAAGTAGCCGATATTGGTTCAGCCGTGGAACGTTACGCTCACAAGTCAAGTAAAGAAAATCATCGACTCGTGTGTGTTGTTGTTAAATAATCTTTCCGAATAATTAAGCTGAATGGAAACGGAGTAGCGCCAGTAAAGTATATGGATCAAACATAACGGTTCGTCAATCGACTGATCTAACTTTATGCTTTTCCGATCTATTTACCTGAGTTTGCTCGTTCGATTCGAAACTTTTAACGAAGCTTGAACTATGTAAAAATCACAAGGGCCACATTGGAGACTATCAAGCTAAGGTGATGACTTTGAATGCTGATCAGGGCAAATTATTCCAAAAAGATGGTATACAACAAATAGCGCAAGCTGTTCAGTGTTTTCAAAGCCTTTTACACCGGTCGCTCGTTATTTACCCACATTTCTTTCCATGACGGCAAGCACATGCTCTTTCTCACACTATATTCTCAACAAATTTTTCGGGAATTTTTAGCGTAGGTCGTTAAATCGAAAGTGGCCAATCAATTCATTCATTAAAACTCACCTAAATAATCTGTTTAACAATAAGATCAATGAAATTGCCGAGCATTTACGCAAGTGATTAATATTTATTTGCAGTTAAAGTAAACTAAACAAATGTGCAAAGAGCGGGGAAGGAGCAGAGAGGCGCGCAATAAAACAGAAAGCAGAAAAAATAACAAAAAAAAAAATAAATAAACGCGTAACGGTAAATATATATAAGAGATAGAGAATAAGATTGCCTGAATTTAATTTACGCCTTACCTTTTACTGCTGCGACTACAACAGTGGCAGCAACCGCAGCAATTCGCGCGGCTAAATGCAGCAACAACAAATGCAATAACAACAAAGTGGCTACTGAGATATATACATATATATATATATATATTTGTGTGTGTTTGTGGTTTGGCAAGCAGCTTGTTGAGTGTAGCGCTCGATACGCGCGGCAACTTGTAAACAGCTCAATCAGCGGCGCGGGGCAGGCACGCGATGCGAGCGCAGCAGACAATAACAAATTGCCACGGTGGAAAAAATAGACAGATAGCGCGATGGAAGCAGCGCAAGACAACCGAGGAAAAACAGTGAAAATGTAGAAAATTGGAATGCCCGAAATAAATGCTTTCTAGCGCAGCGCTTGCTAGAGCGCTAGAGTGCGCGCACAAGACGGCGCGGCGATTCGAATGCAGCGCGCTGCCACTGCTGCTGAAGCTGCAATAAATTTTGGACTGGAACATTTTAAGAGCTAATTTATAGCTAACGTGGTGCGCAAACGACAGACAGATTGGACGCGCGACGAGCTGAAAAACCGTTGCGGATACGCGGTCGTTGCGGCGATTGCAGCTGGAGGAGCCGGAAAACTAAGTGATGCACGGAAAATTTTGTTTGTAATTGCAATTACAATTTGGAGCAAGAATTTAATTGTTCAAAGCGCGGCGCTGCAAACACGAGCGCACAAAACTGGGCATACGCATACGAACGCGCGCCGCAGCACGAGGCGCCAGTGTGAGTAGGCAATCAGCGCATGGTGGCGGGGTGTTGAAAGCAGCTCTTCCGGCTGCGGTTCGACGCTGAAACGCGCGCTTGTAAACTGCTGTGTGAGAGCCACCGCAAGCCTGTTAACTAGCCAAGCGCTAAATCGTGCGTTATTGCTGACCGACAGCCGACGCGGTGGCTGCCGCGTGCTTGTTGCAAGCGCAGGCCGAAGGACGACACAAATTGCAGGCGACACTGAACTTTAGCGTGATTACACTAGGCACTGGGCAAAACGCTATATTTTGTATAAGTTTCAAACCAAAAAAAAAAAAATAATAAAAAAAAGTTGGCAACACTTTGCACATTGTGGAGGCAATCACTGCACTTGCGGCGGGTGTCTGGTGTTGGCGCCATTAAAAATGCGGAATTTTTGTCGTAATTTTTTCCGTGTTTTTTGGTTTTTTTTTTTTTTTTTTGTTTTCGCGTTTGTTTTTGTTTTTCGTTGCTGCACACTGGTTTCTGGTTTCACATGGAAGGCAAGAAGATGCTGATTATTTTTTCATAGTAAAGGAGAGTATCGTAGTTTTCTTGTTTTTTTTTACACATATTTAAAGACATATTGATTTTATTAAAATGAAAACTGTGTTCTGTGCATTGTTTTCATATTTATTTTTTTGTGTAAAATTTTTGTTTAATTTTTATCATTTTCTATAATTTTACAATTCGGTTGACCATTTTAGTGATATATAATATATGTCAGGTTTAAAACAAAATAATGATAATAATGAAATGAAAGCAAAATAAATACGAATTAAGAGTTGCGAGTAAGGAAGAGCTAAGTTGGAGTCTAACCGATTATTTTTACAATATACAGTACACCCCAGATTGACCAGTAAGCAAAGTATAAAGTCAAGTGTACAACTGTGGGCAAAAAATAGTAAGACTTTTTAATTCAAATCTCGCTCATCAACTCAGTCGTCGAAATATTTTTTTTCTGGGTTGGTATAACTGTCAGTGTTATCAGTGTCAAATGTCACATCAAAATAATCATGAGTGTTTAGTATACGCTCGTCTTTCTGAAGTACATAAAGTGCCTTCGACGATTTTTACGATGAGTAAAATTATTTAACAAAGAAATTCCATCAAATTTTGTGTGTGGAAACAAATTTCCGGTGCCGAAACGTTCAGAATATTGGAAAAGGTCTTCGGTGATAATTGCTTGTCGTTAGTAAGTGTTTTTGATTGGTACAAATTATTCAAAGATGGTCGAGAACGTGTTGACGACGAACCACGTCCAGGGTGACCATCGACATCAACTGATGATCAACACGCTAATAAAATACAGAAATTGGTGCTAGGGAATCGACGATAAACAGTCAGAGATCTCACTGGCATCTTTAGAATTTCGGAAGTATAAGTGAACACGATTTTGAAAGCTAATTTGAACCAAAGGAAGTGAGAGTACTACTTACAACTAGACCAATATCATGAATCATATTATAATTGGCGATAAATCTTGGATTTATGCTTACGACCTGGAAGCAAAGGAGGCCGCATATCCTGGCAAACGTGAGCCGAAGCCGAAAAAACCCTTCAAAGCAGGTCAAAAATCAAGGTTATGCTGATAGTTTTCTTCGATTATCGAGGTGTGGTGCACTCCGAATTCCTTTCGAACGGCCAAATTGCCAACAAGACATAATATTTGAGTGTTAAGCGTCGTTTGCGCGAAGCTATACATGAAAAGAGGCCGGAATTTTGGGCCGACAACTCTTGTTTTTTGTAAACGATAATGCACCGTCGCATACCGCATTGATTCTTCGTAAGTTTTTCGCTAAATTTTTAACCATTATCGTGTCGCAACCACTGTATTCATCTGATTTAGCTCTGTGTTACTTCTGGCTACTCAGCACACTCAAATGACCACTTTGGAGAAACAGTTTTAAGTCAATTGAAGTCATTAAAAGTGAAACGCTATTCCGGAAATTGACTTTCATACCAGTTTTGAGGAATGGAAAAAACCTTGACACAAGTCTATTAGGCTAAGGTGGATAACTTTGAGAGAGAAAACATAAATTTTGAAGAATAATTTAAGAATTTTGAAATTATGAACAAAGTCTTACTATTTTTTGCTCATAGTAGTAGGCTTGAAAATCGGATTATGGAGAATGTGTGGACTAAAGTTTGTGTTACGCTAAAATCATCCATATAAAGCAAGAGGACACACTGTTAATAGAAAAAGCTTCTTTCTGACTTCTCATATTAATGGATGGATGCGGTATAAAGTCAACTGCAGGTTCCAATATACATATTTATATTAGGTATATAGAGGGCTAAGGGAAGTGTTGATCCAATTTCACCTACACTCGACACAGTGGCATACTCTCCCCGAAATTTAATAACAGACTACATTTCAAAGATTAACTGATATTGACGGTAAAAACTCACTGCACTGTATTGAGGTTCACACATTTGACGTCTGGGTCTTTGAAATTTTATAGTCCGATTTCGAAAACTTTTGGGCACAAGATGAAATATCTTGAGGACTCTATTTATGTAACATTTTATGCCCATATATTACTTATGATTGAACTGTGTACCATAAAGTGAAAGAATCAGCTTGAATTTAAAGGTTTGTTACGTAGATTAAAATACTTAATTTTTCTGAAAATTTAGACATTTTCATTATTATACGATTTTTAAAGAAAATAAAGAAAAAAAAATGTAGTGTTAATAAAAAAAATTAAAATAAAAAATAAATTTAAAAAAAAAAATATTAAAATCATAAAAAAAATTAAAACATTTTTTTATATTTTTTTTAATTTAAATTTTTTTTAATTTAATTTTTTTTATTTTTTTTTGTTCTTACATTTTGTTTAGAATATTTAGACAAATTTTTAAATTCCCAAATTATTCAAAATTTTTTAAAGTTTCGCTCTTATTATTATTTTTTTTAAATTTTGTTTTCACACTTTTTATTTACCATAAAGAGAAAGAATGAGCTTGAATTTTAAATTTTATAAACTTAGACATTTTCATTATTATCCGATTTTGGAAGAAAATAAAGAAAAAAAAATGTCGTGTTAATAAAAAAATTAAAATAAAAAATAAATTAAAAAAAAAATGAAATCATAAGAAAAAATTAAAACAATTTTTTTCTAATTTTTTTTTTAATTTAAAAATTTTATTTATTTTTTTTTAATTTTTTTAATTTTTTTTCCTACATTTTGTTTAAAAAATTTAGAAAAGTTTTTAAATTCCCAAATTATTCAAATTTTTTTTAAGTTTTTTTTTTTATTTTCATTTAATATTTTTTTTTTAATTTTGTCTTCACATTTTTTTTATTTATATTTTTGCATGAATAATTTATTATTATTATTTATATATCCATACAATAATTTATTTTTTTAAAATTATTAATAACATTTAGCTTTTGCTCCTTTATGGTCGACGTTCGTTATTCACGACGTTCTTTTTAATTTTCGATAATAATTTTTTTCTATTATGTTCTTAATTTAAGAGTCAAAAATTTACCAACTCATAACATTTTTTTTTTGTATATTTTGTTTAAATTGACCGTATACGGTTTTCTTCGAAAAATTCATTATGTGTTCAAAAAAAAAAAAACTTTCAACAGTTTATTATATATTTAGTTTTGCTTAATTTAATTATTTTATACTTTAATTACAAAATTAGGTTCCGTGTTTTGACCGCACTTCAATTGCACCGCGTGTTCTGCTCTCTCGTTCATTAGCCGCACAACTAAATTGGAATTTCGAATTTTCGAAATTAATGCTAAAACTGTTTATGACGGCTGCCAAGCGATGTTTGCGTGCCTGAATGTGTGTATATGTGTGTGTTTGTTGCATATTGACTTTGGCTGGCGGCTGTGATCTGCCAATACAGTGGCTGCTGTTTGGCGCGGCAGTGGTTATTGTTGCACACATTCTTGGCTCGAGGTGGATATATTGGTATATACACAAACAAAGATATTTCATCGGGACTGTGGCAGCATTTGTTCGAAGTCGATTTTCGCTGTTTTTGTGGCTGTTCTCTCTCACTTGCAGAATAACTCTTGCCAACAGGTGGCACTTCGGACTGAGTAGGCAATTGAGAAATGAAACCTTCTTTCGACGAACAAAGACCAAATTCTGCAAATCACTTATCATCCCTGTGGTGCATCTGATGGCGGCGTAAAAATTTTTAATTTAAAGATTCTCCTTCCTACTGATATTCTCAAAGTCCCAATTTCAAACAATTTCTTTGCCATGGTGGCCTCATCCGCTTTATGAGGATACCAATATTCGGAGAAAAAGAGTTTTGAATTATTACTTGAAAGACTTAACAGCGAAGTAGTAGTTTGTAATAAAAAAAGTTTGCTTGTGAAATGCAGTGTTGGCAACAATGTTTTTAAATTGTTATAAATCAACAAAGAGCGTTTTTCACTTTTTATAAAAGAGTTATTCAAAATTTGATAATTCTTGCTCTGATTCTCTATCAAAGAGCGTAACAAGGCTTTTTAAGAGGTTCAGTTCTAAAGTGACAAATTTTGCTCAATTTCTCGCACACTAATAAATGAAAAAAGTTGTAAATAATCGCGAATGCATTGGAAGACCTTACTGTGCCTTTGAAAATATGTATATAAAAATAAATAAAAATCAAAATAATATTATAAAAATATACTCTGCCAATTGGAGAGTTAAAAAGAGTAAAATATACATATTCCCGGTTTCTCTCTTTTCTCTCTGTCTTTCTATCTCCTCCTCTCTCTGTCAATTGATGAACTGTAGCGAGTAATACATATAACACTCTTTTCTCTCTCTCTTTATGTCTATGATACGTCAGTAATAATTCAAAAACTAAATATCGAAACAAGCTAAATTGAAAGAATCTGAAAATATGTATAACCTTCAATGAGGAGCATGCTCGAAAACTCTTATACGAAATGTTGTTTCAGTTTGGGAGAATCGAACACATGCCTAGCAACTACTTGCCACAAAATGATTTTCGAATTATTTTTCAGCACAAAACAAAAGAGAAACCTCACGGGTACATGAAATAAATCGTTTTTTTTTTAATTGCAATTCGATTGTTGGGCTATTTTTATATGAAAATTAAAGCATCATACTGAGAGAAACAACTGCGCGAAGATACTGGTTTATCAAAAGAGTGCGTTAAGAGAAGCATGCTGGGCGATCAGAATATGCAGAGGCTAAAGAAAGAACTAACAAGAAAATATGTTAGCTTTTGCTGCAATGAAGATAGCATACCCTTTACAGGTGCAAGTTTTCCTTACAAAAACTTTATTTTGATCGATTAATTTCTATGGCAGATAAATGCTATGGAAGTGCGATCTGAATAATTTCTCTCAAAAATGTACCGTTACTACGGAAAACAATACAAGTCAAAATTAATGAACATATGTTGTCAAATAAAAAACTTTTCCAGACAAGAACTTGATCGCTGCTTGCCATAGTTGCCCGATCTAAATAATTTCTTTGGATATTATACTAATACTTTAAATATTAATGTGTGCCAAATTTCAGGAGGATACCTCATCAAATAAAAAAGTTCTCCATACAAGGACTTGAGTTGGATTGGTCACCTTGTGGGGCGTTATATAGCATATAGTAGTCTAGTAGTAGAACACAAGAGGGTACGGTAATTCTGACCCGCTCCCATTCATAGCGGTTCTAATAGGGTCCTTTGTCTTGCTAGCTCATCAGCTTTACGATTTCCTTCGATTCCGCTGTGGCCTGCACCTTATAACAAAGACACTCGATGCTATCGATAGCGGGAATAAGTACTCCTTGATCATCCCTGAACGCACTGTTAATGAGTTCAAAAATGGTATCGCCGCTCTGCTATCTGAGTGGATGGTTCTCTGAAGGAGGCTGCATTCCGGAGCAGTAAATCTAATGCTACCTTAATGGCCCCAACTTCGGCTTGGAACACACTAAATAGTCAAGAAGTCTGGAGCTGGAGTTGATAGACAATTTCTGACAGTAAACCTCTCCACCAACCTTCCCCCGAAGCTTTCACCGATCCGTAAAGAAGCTCACCCACAACTACCTCACCGATATAAGTGTGGAGAAGGAACCGCTAGAGTTCAGTTCGGCGACTCCATGATCCAAGTGAGCCGGTATGTAGTCAAAGTGAGTCAGGATTTCCGAGTGTTAAAACACGTGCTCTTGTAGGAAACCAGACTCTTTAAGTCTGATGGCAACTTTCGCAGCCATACTACTTCCGACGATGTCTACGGGCAATATATGCAAGATGGCGTTAAGTGTCACAGTTGGAGTGGACCTTAGTGCACCATGCATGCTGATGAGCGCCGCCCGTCGAACGCTCTCGAGTTTCTTTGCAAGTGTGATCCAAATAAAGATTCCATACGACTTAATGGGGTTGACTATGGTGTCGTAGAGCCAGAGAACCGCTCTCGGTGAGGGACCCCACCTTTGCCAATGACTCCTTTACAGCAGTACCAGTCAATTTATGCTTTTTTCGCTCTCTCTTCGATATTCGCCTTTCATGAAAGCTTCCTATCCAAGACGATGGGGACTAATAGCGACTCAACCTGATTATTTATGTATATATTTTATAGAGTCTCCGATGTTTTCCTTTGGATATTACAAATATCGTTACAAACTTAATTTAACCTGCTCAGGGCAAAAATATAATTTCGTATATTTGCCCTACTTCTCACACATAAGCCCATCCAAAATATTTTGAAATCACTTTTCATTCATGCAATTCACCAACCCACCACAAAAGCAAGCTTATCCAGATCAAATATTATAAATTAAAGAAATATAAACACATGAAAAGCTCAACTAAATACTTTATAAGGATTTGAAATAAATGAATCTTTAAAACACTTGTGTGTGTCTAAGTGTCTTTTGAGTTTACTTTAGGAGCAGAATTAAAGTAAAAAAATAATATGTGGAAGTTTAAGCTCATGGCATAAAGTTGTTATGTATGATTTTAGTTATTCCACCTAAAGTGGTTACACACAGACCACTTGCCTTCAAAGTAGCAGTTCCAGATTTCTAAAACCCAAAATCAAACCGTTAAAGTCATCGCTATTGCTGTAGAGAGCGAAAATCTTACCGAAATTATTTCCAAAAATGCTTCATGATTGACTGGATATACATAAGTCCAGGTCCGTTATGGCAACGTAGAACCTGACAAACTGTTGATATTCATGCTTCTGATTGAACTTCGAACCGTCGTCTCTTTCCGCTAATGTTTCAAAATTTTCATGCTCTTTTATATGCATTTTCGTATGTGTGAATTCTTGGTAGGTTCTTTCCATAGCACACATAGACTTCGGATTTGTAGCCGTTGATTAATACGACTTCTATGTTAAGAAATTGACCCTTGGATTCATACTTTAGTGAGTCATGAAACCGAATACATTGAAGTGGTTTCATTTTATCAGCCATATTATTTGATGAAGTTGAAAGTCCGGTAGTAATACTTAAAACTACAAAAAAATTGATCGTAAAGATCCTAATGAAATGGTGAAGCGTTTTGAGGCGATCACAAATGTATTTGACGTGGATAATGTCAAAAAAATTACAATATTTCGGCTATGTTTTTTGTTTCGCCAAAGGTATGACTGCTGAGATGTCGCGACTTGAATCTTGCAAAAACTGGATGTTTCCTCACAACTTTGACAGAACCCGGCCAGAAAGTTATAGCCGGAATGAACTGGTTGACTGAGTTTGATCGTTTCGCAGCATCCACTAACATCGTAGGACCTAAACCCTTCATCACGGTGGGTCCTCATATCATAAAGGAGCTACTTCACAAGGAAAAAGATGTAGGAGGAGGTATTAGCAACGAATTCAAGGCATGCGCCGTGCCAGGTTGCTAATGGGGATTATAACCTCAGCAGGTTTAAATATGTAATCAACCTCCCTAGAGACAAATCCAGGCAACTGTCGCATTCTACATTGGCTACTGCAAGCTGAAGAAGCGCTAATATAATATGGGCCTAGCTTCTTTCGCAAATTGCCGGTTCCACGACAGGGAACCTGAAGCTCCAGAACACTTGCAAATTGACTGCATAGTAGTCTGCAGACGCAGATTAGAGGCCCTGGGATCCATGGTTCCAAATAGGAATCACATCACCTCACTAGCACCTAGCAGTATATTGGGCTTCATCAATATGTTGGGGCTAAGTGAGTCCTTGTGATTATGTCGCGGAGTGATTTCTCTTCTTCTTTTTTGGTAGGCGGTTATGGTCGAGTTTACAATAGCACGCCAGTCGTTCTTCCTTTTCGCTGTTTGGCGTCAATTGGAGACTCCAGGCCACGTTATTCACCACCTGGTCCTTCCAACAGAGGGGCTTTTGCTCTTCCTTTGCTTCCCCCGGCGGATACTGGGTCGAATATTCTCCGAGCTTGAGTGTTTTCGTACATTCGAACAACATGACCTACATAGACTCATCAGATATTGTTATCGTCCATGCCCCTGCACCATATAGCAAGACGGGAATAATGAACGACAAGTCAAATTTAGTCATTGTTGTCGAGAGAGGACTCTACTTTTCAATTGCCTACTCAGTCCGAATTTCGAGCCTTACCTTGTTGTTGGTGTTAATACTTGTTCCAAGATAGAGGAGTGAATGCTCACTTTTCTAAAATAGCTGTATTTCGGAGAAGTGAGTTTACTGTTTTTTGAATAGCAGCCACTTCTAAGACACTACAGTGGTCCGGTAGATTGAAGCTAAACTTGACGGGGAGCTCATTAGCGAAGACTCAACCTCCAAAAGCGCCATTGGTAGTCTTACCAAATATTGTAAAGTAGTGGCTTAACTCTACTAAGCGAGTCACCCTCTCTGGAATATTATCCAAAACATATTAGACATAAAATTCTACAACGCACACCTTCCAGTCTCCACTGGGTTACATCACATGCTATAAGCCTTTAAATACAGTTGCACTCAATTACCACAATGTTGCCAGCCGCAGGCTGAAGACTGCTTACCGGATTAAAAACCAACACACACCAAATAACTTACAAACGTTGACGTAGTCTGCTGCTTGGTGTCTTCTTAATTCTATCCTCTTCACTTTTAATTTCCTTTCAGCTACTTAGCGACACTCAATGCATGCCACATTGCCGAAAAATTTAATTTAATCCGAGCAACAACAAAAAATTTGTTACTTTTAATATAATACTTCTTTCAACAAAGTAAGGATAAGAAGGTGTTGTGTTGTTGGTGTTGGTTGTGTGAATTAATTTGTGGTTTTAATCGCCAGGATTTCACATGCAAGTATGTAGTTGTGTGAGAGTGCAGAAATGAGCCAGGCAACCGGCTGCAGAGACAAATACAAAGCCACACAGAAATATATATACACAACCACAGCAAAGACCGGACGCCACTCACAAACGCACACGGCTACCAGTTAAGTAAATTAAATGCATACTGGCTTGAATTTCATTATGAAAATATTGCGAAGGCAAGTAAATACAATAAATCAAGAAATATGTGGAGTTCAAATGAAGCGCGAGCGAGCTTACTTATTCACAAGGTGTTTTTGGCAAAATCTTTCGGTTGATGGAACTCAATTAAAAATAATAAAGAGAAGAGAAGAAGCAGAGTAAAAAAGGCTAAAGCTTTGCGTTGAATGAGATATAAGAAAATTAGCTTTTCGAGATGATTGAAGAAAATGAAAATCTGAAGTACTAAAATTTATTTCAAATGTCGCATTGAAGATATTATAAAAGAGGTGTTCTTTTAGACATGTGCTTTTTAAGAAGAAATAAAAGTCATATACTTTAATGTCTTGGACAATAATTTCCATCGGCCAGATTCATTTTTTTATTTTTTAAGAAATGTGGATCAATTATGATTACTGTACAAAGTCGTATTAATTTCCGTCAATTAAAAAAGCACGAAATAGACCTTTTCTTTCTTGACTTCCTCTTTAAATATATATTTAGTTAATATATTTCAGGATCACTCTGCCGTTTTCGAGCTATTCCACCTTCAAGATCATTGAAAAGAGCTATCAGTTGTCTCGAGCTTAGACACGCCTCCGTTCGAGTCAAAAGAGTAGACAACCAGTGTAACGCTACGTCTGACTGCCCATGACCCTTAGCAGATGCTTTTAGCCAAATGAGCTGCCTACTGCCCATAGACCTCCGTGATGAGGTTTGGAAGGGGTTATGAACTTCCAAGATGTACCTTCAGCTGCCAGATGTGGTGGCTTCTAAGTCTTCCTGCATTTGACCATTAGCGCCTACAAATTTTGTCCCGTTATCACTATACATTAGTACCTCGATGAAACGACCGTTAACATCTGTAAACGTCTGTGTACTGAAGTTCTCTGCCAGCTCAATATATTTATACCGCTCGGACATGAAATGGCCCACAGTGATTCAAGCTACAACGAGAGAATGGTGGAGCTTCTAATAACTTTCTTTCAGGACCGAAGCCCTTTGCTGGCGTTGTATAATTTTAAGACGTCTACTACATGTAGCGCATGTCCAAATGAAAGCCTTTACTTGCGCTTGTGCCCCCATAAGCCAGAAATGTTGTCTACGGAACTGAAGCATTTGTTTGGCTTTGATGTCGCTGATCTTCATTTAAGCCGGAGTTTGTGAGTCGACCACCTACTCTCAGTATGTAAAATTTCTCTACGAGAGGTATCCGGTTGCCTTTCGTGGATGTCATAATCCATAGTTAACAGCTCTAGAAACGAAAATGGAGACAGGAGATTCAGCAATGGAGAGGAAAACTCATTTCGTAGTCTACATCTTGGTGAATGCACGTTGGCCCAGTCCAACAAAGATGATGATGTGATAAGACAGCGGGAGATAGGCTTCTGCTTACGCAATCGTGTAGGTTTGATTCCAAGTGAATGTGCTTCCAAGCGTTGGTATCTGAGTTTGCTTGAATGTAAGCTACACGATTGGATACATATTGTTTGAACCTGGATGGAGGTTTGCGTGTCCTGCATAAAACAATAGTGGAATAACTTCATGGGTATACATATGTTGTTACCGCACGATGAAGTACCCGGTTTCTTTGTTGGTTAAAGGTTGCTTGCTAACCTCTCTGTGATCGATGTATTCTGCGAGGTACGGCTACGGACACTTGGCTTGTTCATCAGCTGCCGATCGAGTTGTAGAAACTGGGGAACTGCCAATTGATGGGATTCGCCAAGGGCAAAAACATCTGGCCGAAATAATATTTGCACCTGGTACCTGCCGTCTGAGGTACGGACGGAGGTACGGAGGTATATCCCTGAGGATCTTCTTTCAGTCATCAACGTGGTTTTCAGACATTAGTATGGGCTCTTCGCGTTCTTAGAAGCTCTTAACTTACTTGTCTAGTCGTTGTTCGTTGACGCATTTCGTAAGAGATGAGTGTAATGTGGCGTGAATAGCACTTATGACTGCTCCAAATACTACCCAGCCAAGACGGGTGTTTAAAGCGCAAAGTTGCTCTGGAGAAGCCTGAATAAAATGCTCCTTAAGGGGGTATTCTACTGTAGAATTTTGAAAAATTCGATTTTTTTTCATATATTAAAATTATTTTAAGAGCTACCGTTACTTTAGTGACGCAGTACCTAGCCCGGTAGGTAGGTAGAGTCACTTTTTTCAACGCGTTTTTCTCGAAACTACTTTTTTCCACACGGTACCGGCATTATCTCAAGTTCTATAAAACCGATTTACTTGAAATTTTGTGTGAACCTTCTTTATATAATCTCTTATCGTTCCTACCAGCATCGTGTGAAAAATTTTGTTTTTAATATTTAAATAAAATTCAGGAATTTCAAAAAAAAAAGCGTAAAAAATGATTTTCATTTTCAGGCAGTCGCCATTTTTCAAAAAAAAATTTTTCGTGTTCCCTGAGGTAGGGACTATAACAGCATCCTTACTGATTAAGAATTTTTTTTTGATTTTTTTTTCAGACCACGGAGAGTCAGGATCAATGTCACCAGGATACGGCATTTTTTTACACCTGTCTCTCGCCCCCTCCCCCCTTCTAATTATTTTAATTTTTAATATTTTTTTGTAAAATTTTTTTCTGTATTCTTAAGATATCAATAAAAACATCATAAAAAATGGATAGTAAAAATATTTTTGTTTTTTTTGTTAAATAAAATTCAAAAAATTGCCCAAAACTTGATTTCTAGACTAGAATACCCCCTTAAAGGGAACAAGGAGTACGTCAGCACCAAGCAGCAGATCCACCTGACTTGGACAAATCCGAATAACTTGTAGTGTAAAAGCTGTTGTTCGAAAACAATATTGATAAATTTCAAACAAGGCGATAATGTACATCAAAAATTAAATAATGGAAAATTATGAAAATTTTAGATTATAGAAATCTGCTGCTCTCTTATACCATTCCTGACGTCATGCCCTACCCTACCCTTTTTCTTTCAAAATCGCTCCAAAAAATTATAGAACGAAATTATCTTAGTAAAGTATTATTATATGTTTGATTTATACTTCCATATTTCTTGGAGAAATAGCTACGAATCAATAAATAACTCTAGGAATAGTAAATGTACTTTCACTGAAAACATCAGTCGGTTTGAGCGGGAAGATGAAACGAAATAGCAAAAATGTAGCCGTCCTGCACCAAAATGATGTATCCAGCGCTAACTGAGCCCGAAAAGGCAGCACTTCTACCTATTATCTATAGTTCCGATAAGATATTCCATCTGAAGAACTGGACTTGCTTTTAAAGAAAAGAATACTAGCTGGGTTATGGGATGGACTGCTCTGCATGAAAGAATTATTTGTACATAGGTTGCTATATATAATTCTGGACTAGGCAACACTATGTGTTGCCAGGTGCAATCTGACATTTTCATTGGAAAGTTTGACATTTTTTAGCATAACATCACTCAGAACGTTTTGTCATTTAATCGTGAATTGTTTTATTTACAGGGAATTAAAAAATTCATCTCGGCCAAAAAATGGAATTAACTCGTAAGCATTTTCGTGCGATCATTTTTCACAACTTTCGACGTGGGTTATCACGACAAGAGTGCAACGATGAATTAAAATCTTTGTATGGCTATGAAGCACCATCCTATAGCACTGTGAAAAACTGGTACAACGAATTCAATCGTGGCCGACGCTCGCTCAAAGACGAATTCCGTGAAGGACGTCCAAAAACAGCCGTTGTGCCAGAAAACATCGATGCCGTACGTGAACTGATAATGCAAGACCGTCATGTAACATACCTTCAGATAGAGACATGCCTATGCATTTCTCCCACCAGCATACATTCGATATTGCATGAACACCTGGCCGTAAAAAAGGTTTGTTCTCCTTGGACCCCGCACAATTTGACAATCGCTCAAAAAAAGGCTCGTGTGGATTGGTGTAAAGAAATGCTGAAAAAATACGATCGCGGTGCTTCAAAAGACGTTTATAAGATCGTCACAGGTGACGAATCATGGATCTATGCGTATGAGCCCGAAACAAAACAGCAATCGACCGTGTGGGTCTTCCAAGACGAGCCAAATCCATTATTAGGTCAGGAATATATGTAGCAGCCCTCGTAGAAGACCTCGTTTTTACTAAAATATTGAAATTATCTTTTCTGAAAGTGAATCAAGCAGAAAACGTTTTATGCAAAAGAAAAAATAAAACAGCGCAAAGAAATCTCGTTTCTTTTTTCTATTGCTTCGACTTCAAAAACATTAAATCGAGCTCGGAGAGCCTTTATATGACGAATATATTAAATTCTTCTTTAATAAAGCCTATATTAAAGTGCTCAAATTAAATAAATTGCTACAAAAATCCGAGGAGAAAAAATTTCGGTGCGATTCGTTTGAACCGTTATGTCAATAAAGTTATTATAGACGCAGCGCACAGCAACTAGGGCGCTCGGGCATGAAAACAAATTACACTACACTTGCCGTTATTGTTATTGTTGTTGTTGCCAACAAGTGAAGTGCAGCAAACGGTAAGCATTTCACCTGCGAGCGCGGCGCGCTCTGCGCAATAAATTGCCGAGCGGAGATTTATGTAACGCAAAAATAAATACCTGTATGCCGGTCCGTGTCTGCCATTGTTAGGTAGTTGGAGCGCACAGCACTCTACTTTATTGTTACTGTTGTTGTTATTTAAATTTTTTGTCGGCATTTTCGCTATTGCAACATAACTTGGTGCGGGGCGCATGCAACAAGGCTATAAATTATATTTATTTGGAAGTGAAAATATTGCAGACAAAATCACGTGCACTTTTTATTGAATTTCTTGCTTGATTTTTGTGTTTTGTTTTTGTTTTTTTTTTTTTTGGGTTTTGTCGAGAGATCGCTGATGTCTGGCAAAAAGCGTGGAGCTAGACGCAGGCGAAATTGAATATTGCAAAAACAGTACTTTTTTGCGATTGAACTTGTGAAATGATTGCTTGTGAATTTATGCGAAAACTTTGATGTTAAATATTTCGAAGTTTTTTTTTCCGAATTCGAAACATGCACAAAGCAAGAATTTAAGCGAGCTTTAAAAGCTGAAAACTTGCTGACGAGTGCTGAGTACTGAGCGAGTTGAAACAAAGACAAGTGAAGGCGTGAAGGCTGGGAACAATTGAGAAGCGATGTCAGCACAAGCAGTGAGAAAATAAAGCCGCGTAAATATCAAATTACCTGTTAGTGAGACAAATTCACACAATTCTCACACTGGCACCCACACGCAGCCGTCCATTCGTGCCACGTTCAAGCAAACTCACCAAGGTCGCACATTTTGTATAATGTTGCATATCCATTACACTCACGCTTAATCCACGCGGTCTATAGTAATATTATGCCAACAACAGTAAAGTACAATGAAAACAGTTTAAACGCACTCACTTGGCCACAAGCAAAAGCCATTGCCGCGTCCAGGCGGGTTAGCGTGCGGCACGCGCCAAGCACACAAATATCAAAATATTATGAGAAAATAGATTTCAGCTGCCAGATAGCTGGAAAGGCATGAAAGGATTTCGCTTTCGCCAGCTGCAGGCATAAACAGCGGAATTTCTGATTTTATGAAAATCGCGTGACCGCTTTGGTGGCGCTGGTGCGTCGCAATTTATTGAAGGCATTGCTGTGGTGGGTCGATTGAAAATATTTGCGATTGAAGTTGGAAGAATGCAGATAACTTTATTGTTGCGTTTTAGATAATTTTGGGTAAATTGCTGGGTGCTTTATGGGCTTATGATAATTGGGAAGGAGCAAAAAGGTGCCAAAGTGACACAATTTAAAATTTGTGAGAAATCGTCGTTACTGGTTTAAGTTTCAGGAAGACTCAAAGTAAAAGTTGAAAGTGAAAATTTTGGTGACGTCATTTTAGCGCAGATTACATATTGACCTTACATAGAATCTTCAGCTGTTCACCTTAATATGGTACAAGCTGAGAAAGAAATAAGAAGGAAGTTTACTCGCTGCTGTTTGGAAACACTTAGAGTAAAAGAGCTTACTTGGCCTTCACTGGTTTTATGAAAGAAGCACCAATCATCGTTGTATACAACCATAAAGACAACATTCTTAATACCAAATATCTTCTCTCTTTACTAGTTCTTCAAACTTCGAAAACAGTAAATCGCAAGAGCAGAGGCAATTGTTTTATAGCTGGTTACTAGAAATGGAGGATTTGGTATTGTCAATGGATGAGACAACACATTGCAGCCTTAAAATAAATATCGATTTAATATTTATAATTTGATAACACTTTAGTTTGATTTTTTGTGCTCGAAGGAGGAATCTTCACAGATACTGTCATTTTACCCCACAATATGTACGATTCGTATTAGCCTCTAAAGATACACCTCCTTTTGGGATCACGCTCAACAGAACTTGTGGCATAGTAAGTCTACCTACTACCCCTGAACTCCGTTGTCATTGCTTGTATTCATCCTACAGGACAGCTGTTGGACATTACATCGTGAGGTCAAGCTTAGCCTATCGTCTCTTCAGTCACAGATTTCACATCGACACCACGTCGGCTTGGATTGCCATGATATTCTCCGCCGTCACTCGATCGTTTATCAAGTTATCTACTTCAAATCTCTCTTTTGCATACTTTGGGCAGGCAAAGAAGATATGCAAAGAGTTTTGTGCGATTTGTTACATCATCGTGTCCATATTTGTAGATATATTCTCTATAACAACAATGTTCTGTTAAAAGCTGCGTCAGACATATATCACTTTCCACATGTGTCCGGTCTAACCATGCTTATATGCTTCTAATAAGTCTGTGCGTTCAACGCCCCGTCGTTGCTTCGTCTGATCGTTTCTGTCATTCGTTTAGGCTTCTTTGCGTTTCCTGCTTCCTCTCTTCTTTTACTCGTATTAAGGAAGTGCCTTTTTCTTTTATCGAATACCCGCTTAATTTCCATGGTCATTATGTCTGGTGATATGAGACCTGCTATGACTCCAGCTATCTGCTGTGATACAGCTCGGTATTCAAATGCAACCCTGATTGCTCTTAGTCGAATTATTGAATTCGCGTTTTCTAAGTAGGGTTTCTGCTCTAGCACTGTCCTCTATATAGGAACGGCGTACATAAGAATGGACTCACATACTTTGGTCAAAAGGGTTCGTCTACTCTGGCTTGGTCCACCAATGTTAGCCATTAGCCTATTTAGCGCCGCCCTCAATCTTGACGGTTTTTTGGCGTCTTTGTCTAGATGCGTTCTATCGCGTATCCCATTATTTCTACCTTTATGGATAATATGAGGCGCATCTCTCCATCATTTAAGATGTTCCACAAAAATAGCTTTATAGTCCATCGTCTGAGTCATGTAGAAGTATCCTGTCAGATAGGTAGTTGAAAATGATCTTCAGCACATAGAGCGATGTTTTCTTTAGTTGAAGAGCTGTTAATATATCGGGTCAACAGGTCGAGTTCCACGGATTCTTAACATCGAATGAGACTACCGCGCAGTACTCTTTGGAGCCATATATCCATATAGTTCCTTTTACTTTTCTTGCGACATCAGGTAGTTTCTATTTCTTAATTGCTTAAATTTTTGAACTGTGTGTGCGGAATCCATGTTGGTTGTCGGGTCCCGGTAGCTCTTTTTTGAGATTTTGTTCCAGGTGTACACTTATTATGCGCTCCAGTATTCTTTCCACCGTATCTAGGATCACAGTGGTCGATACGAGTTTGGTTTTCCAGTTGGTTTGTTTGGTTTTTATATTAGAACCCAACGTTGCCTCATCCAGACTTTGTGAGAAATTTTGTGAATGGGTCGGACTTGTATATAATCGCGATCTTTAGGGCCTTAATAAGAATACTGTCCAGGGCTGAAGCCCTGTTATTGGCAAATCGTTCTGCTGCTTCTACAACCTCTTTGTCGGTGACTGGTGATGTCATTGTTCCAGTTTCTTCTAAACAATATACTTGAAATGGTTGCTTGGGAAAGAGGGTTTCTACTATAGATTTTAGTGCTATTTACTTGGAAAAATAACATCTAACTTTAATTCATGAATTTTCATCATCGGGACACCATTTGTCTTTATTTGAATTGAAACGAGCTGCTTGTTCGACTGACCATACATAAAATTTTCTCGAGTCGAAGGAAATGATGTTGCTTGCCTTCTCTTCTCTCAATGTTAACTTTATTTATTTAAATTTTCTCACGAAGTAGCATTAATTGCTTAGGCGAATATCAGCTCATCATTGAAAATACATTAATAATAGTTAAAATATTCGATCTAAATTTCATTTGCATTTGAAGTGGAAAGCTTAAAATTTATATACATACTTATGCTATAGAGACAACTGTCCACCTAATAAATATATACATATACGAGTATATACGCATATGGGTATATGTGTGCTTGAGATGACGTCTGTCATTTGAATTTTTGTATAAACATAAATTCTCTTAGCATCATTGCCAGCGCACAGACCAATGCTGCTTGACCTAATTTAAATGCCAGAGTGTGTCTGAAAATAGACGAGGCAACACGGAAATAGATTTTAGCGCGCTATAAACATAATTCTTAAGCATTGAAGCTATTTAGGAATATTATTTTTATAAACATATATGCGTGCATTAAGTAATTGGAAATGCAGAAAATTAAGATGAGAGAACCTTTGGAGAGTGTGATGTGGGGATAAAAAAAATTTACTAATGCAATGAACATATTTATATATATAAATTTATATATATATCATATTTGGTTTTTGGTACAAATTATGGATATTTTTTGACAGAAAATTATGAATTTTATTAAATTTGTTGTACGTTATGACATCACATGAACAACACACAAAGTCATAGTACGTTAAATTATATATCAGAATACCGCAAAGGACATTGTGATATAGTGTATTTCAGCATTACACTTGACTTATAAAATCATATCGTCCTATATTATTAACACATCATATTATATGGAATCGTTTTATCTTTTCATATCACATCGTATCATATCTTAGCATCGTTTCTTATCATATCTACGACACATTAATTCACGCCACTTTATATTACCTCATAACCCATTGGATGATATCAAAATCATATTATCATATATCATTATATCATTAAAAATCGTGTCATATACAATTACAGCACAACCATATCACATCACTATGATCAATTTATTGAATATCATATCAATTATTATTACATCACAAATCATCTCTCATCAAATCACTATAATCACCCCCCTCAATATTTTATCAAATATCATCACATAACAATATATCATATTAACTCATATCATACAATATCACAAAACTTCACGACACAATATTTCATGTCACTTCATATTACATTATAATAAATATTATAACATCACAATATATCAAATCAACTCATATCATATAAGGCTGAGCTCTGGCTACTACCTGGGTCACAGGTGGCGGATAGTGGAGGCCCTACGCTAAGTAGGTTAGCTGCGAATAGTAATACGCAGCCCTGACTAAGAGCTGCAGGAGAGGAGGGCTTGGCTCAAAACGCCTCGCGCGCCCAATGAACCTCCCGCGAAGAGGCGAGAAGATGCCGCCTTTAAATAAGCGTCCACAACCCACATCGGGGCTACACGTGGGAGAACCTACCCACGAGAGGGAGACAACAAAGCGACGAGGGATACAGCGACCAGCAACAAATGTGCACAGGAAACGACGAAAAACCCTGGGCGAGAGCCCATCAGAATTGAGGCCAGTAAGATTCTGATTATGGCGTACTGGAAAACCGAAACGGATCAGATCGACAAAGGGCTGGGGAGGACAGTATTCTGTCACCTCAGTAGATAAGAGTGACATCTTACCGAAATGGCTGGCCGGCTAATACTGCTCTCACCTTCGTCTCGTTAAAACCATGGCAGGTCTTCAAGTACGTTCAATGCACGTCGCCATAATTCCTTTGGCCGTACAGGTTCAGTTGAGACGAACTCCTGATTCGTGCCCGAACCTGGCTCTGAACATAAGCTCCCATTAGGACTCACCAGAAAAAATGAATACACCACAACAACTACAACAACAACAACATAAAATCAGCAGAAGGAACAACAAAACAAAGACGGACAAGACGAGGAATACGGAACGGTCTTCCGCAGGAGCAGCGGGATACTCAGATCCCCCATACTCACCGCCACCCCAAAGCAGACAGACAAGACTGGTGAAAAGACAGACTCAAGAGAGACTCCGGCCACACAAGCAGCACCGGCAAACCAAGGAGAAGGGAAGAGCACCTCAGCTGCCACAAAAGACGGAATTCAGAGCTCGCCGAAACAGGAATACATCACCCAAATGAGACGAGCAAAAGAAGAATCCCTTGAAAACTGCAAAGGGATAGTGCGAAAAATGAAATTGGCGATGGCGAAGCAAAAGAACGTTAGCAGGGACGTAAAGAACGGAGCGGCACAACTAGACGAACTCTTCGACGTCATCAAGACCTATCGCAGAAATTGGCTCACTGCAGAATCCGAGACGCATCACGACCCCCGAGTCAGCAACATCGAAGCGGCGTGCGACAAGCCCTGTGGAGACGCGAGAAACAGTGCGACCACGACACGAAAACGACAGCCAGTTGCAAAAAGTTTTGCCTAAAAAAGCAAGGAAAACCCACGTAAACGAAGGAACGAGTGAAGAAGCGCCTAAAAAGAGGCAACTAGTCAACAGCATGGCCGCAAGCCAGAAAGGAAATAATAGGCCAAAACGACAAACAGAGGCCGTTATAACAAAACCAGCAGAAGTAAATAGTTACGCCGAAGTCCTAAAGAACATTTGTAGCAAAGTAGATCTTAAAGAAGCAGAAGTCAAAATCAAAGGGATCCGCAAAACAAGAGCCGGGGCCCTATTACTAGAGCTAGAAAAGGGACAGTCCACAAAGGCCAGCTTCTGTGAGGCACTTAAGTCCACTCTGAAAGAGACTGCAACGGTAGCCGACCTTATCCAATCGACTCATGTCTTTTTTTATTACAACATATCATATTATTTTACGTCACTTCATCAAATCATATGACAACATATAATTTAGCCTCATTCACATGTCCCATGTCTCTCTAATAATATCACATCTCCAGATCACATCATCGTAACATTACATCACAACACTTCAAGTAATATAACGTTCAAAATTTCATCATAAAAAAAATTCCAAGTTACATCATAACAAGACATCACATCGAAAAATTCCAAGTCACATCATAATAAGACATCGCATCATAATAAGATAACAAAAAAAATGCCAAGTCACATCATAATAAGACATCACATCATAATAAGATCACAAAAAAAAAAAATGCCAAGTCACATCACAATTCCAAGTCACATCATAATAAGACATCAAAAAATTCCAAGTACTTCATGAGGCATCACATCAAAACATTTCAAGTCACATCATAATAAGACATCACATGACATCATGTCACATTTTATTTAGTTTTAACAATTGCATAATACAACCATCATGTTGAGTGGTAAAATAAACTAAAGACAGCACAATTTTTTCGACCTTAACGTAGTACATTTAGCTCAAAATATACCATATCCATCTGCATTTTATTATAATAAAATTAATTTGTCACGGGAAAAAGCTTATATTAACACCAAGAAGCACATATCTCCACATATACTATATACCATAAATACATATGTTAAAGCATAAAACATAGCAACAACAACAACAAACAAGATTGTAACACATGCGTATTTGTGTGACATTGAAGGTTTGAGTGAATGCCACGACGGCGGCTTAGCTGTCGAGACGCTCAAAAGCTCACACACTCCTATGCACATAATCCTTAAACAACGCGGCCGTTCTTGACAGTCTGGCGAATCTGAACGTTTATAAATTTGATGCACATACTTCGCTGCACAGCTTGCGAGCAGCCATGGCGGAACTAAATGTCTCGCAATGGCGCAGCTAAGGCTTCCGCGCCTTAAGGTATGCTTTTGTTAGCATACACCTGCTGTTATGTAAGAGATTTTAGATTAAAAATGGTATGACAACACGCGTATAAATTGGAAATAAAAGGTTTTTGTTGTAAATTTGTAGATATGTTATCTATAAACATGTACTTATTAGTATTTATAGCGAATTGCTATAAGAAAAAATGTAAAAAATTGCTTGCTAAATAAATCATAAGCAATTACAGTGCAGAAATTAAAAAAATTATTTCAATAATAATATATCTCTCTCCGGCTTGCGCCCACACAGAGATTGTGTGGGTATTAAAAAAGCTTTAGAGATTTAAAATTAGTTGCTTTGCAACTAAATACTTCAAAACCCCACGAGGGTTTTTCAATTTACTGTCAACAGTTGTTTGGGGTTTACTTTTGCGGTTTCCAGGGCAATAAAAGTAGTCAATAACCACACAAGCCATAAAAATGTGTGTAAAAAATTTTATTGTGTTGAGTTTGCTTTGGTGATGCTTGAGTTTGGATGGCTAAGCACGCACCTATCTTTCAGCTTTTGGTTATATATAGCTTTACGATGTATGTTTTCTGTCTGCAAAATATTTAGTTTTACTTAAAAATAAATGAGAATCACTTCAGCGTAAACGAATATTTTTGTTATGTAATTTTCTCACCTTTTCGGCTGCCATTTGGCACTTGTAATGGCTTCCTTTGCACTTGCGAACTATTCAAGCGTTCACCCCTTCAATCGGTTAATCTATTGCTCTGCCTTTGCTTTTCGCTCAGCTTTATGCCGGATATGCGGCATAAAACAGGATATTAGTCCAGCTGTGTTATCTGCGTATCTACAACAATAACAGTGTGTTTAAATAATAAAGCAGCAATTAAAGTGCTTCCGGCGGCGTTTTAAACACACTGGGAAATCATTGATTAGATTGGAGAGTGAAAGTGGCAAAGTATTTATTTCGTGTACAGCACGTAAGGCTCACATTAGTATATGTAAATGTGTATGACTAAACAAAAATATAGAACAGCGAGCTCGTGGCACTTTTCTGTTATGATATATTGGGTAGTCGAAAAAGTCTTTTCGTATTTTTTCAATAGATATCATTGCAGTTGAAGCTTGATTAGAAATACGAAAAGACTTTTTCGACTACCAATATATATCTGTTAAAATCATCTCTTATTACTTTGTCATCAGCTCAACATACTCCATAACAACATAACAACAGAAAATGTTTTTCAACTCATCTCATCTCACTTTATTTCATCTCAACGGGTAAGGCTAAGCTCAGGCTACCACCTGGATCACATCTGGCGTATAGTTGACTGCCTATGCTTAGAAGTTTTGCTTTGCTTTGAATAGTAATATTCGTGGGGGTTGAAGAGCTGCAGGAGAGTAGGGCTTGGTTCAAAACAAAGAATAAGTTGCCGCCTTTTACTAAGCGTCCACAATCCTCACCGGGGTTGCCCCGAGAGAGAACCTATCCGCAAGAGAGAGGCAAAAAAGCGACGAGGGAATAATACAGCGATCAGCAACACGTGTACCGACGTTGACGAAACTGGGCAAGCGAATATCAGATTCGAATTATGGTGTACTGGAAACCCGGAACGGATTAGTTTGACAAAGGGCTGGTGCGGGTAGTATCTTATCATCTTAGTTGGTAAGAAAGATATCTTTTCGAAATGGTTGACATGCTAATACTATTCTCACATCCGTCTCGTTAAAACTCTCACAGGTCTCACAAGTGGCACATACTGTTGCTGTAAAGGCATTTCCACCCCCTCACCCGTAAAAAAAGTATCATCTCATTTCATTTCATCTCATTTCTTCTCATTTCATTTCACCTCTTATCATCTCATCTTATCTCATCTCATCTCATTTCATTTCATCTTATCTCAACTCATCTCACCTCACTTCATCTCATTTCATCTCATCTCATCTCATCACATCTCATCTCATCTCATCTCATCTCATTTCATCTTATCTCAACTCATCTCACCTCACTTCATCTTATTTCATCTCATTTCATCTCATCTCATCTGATTTCATTTCACCTCTTCTCATCTCATCTCACCTCATCTCATTTCATTTCATCTTATCTCATCTCATCTCATCTCATTTCATCTCATCTCAACTCTACCTACCATATTTCGTTTTTAAATCTTTTTCTCATCTCTCAGCTCTTTAATATTATCCTATTTTTCCTTTCACAACTGCACTCTTCCTTTCACTGTATCCACAGCCTTATAAGTTGCGAAATGTGTGCGCATTTTAAAGATATGCCGCATGTAATTAAAAGCAAAAAAATACTGCTGTCATTTTTCGTTCGTTCAATGAGCAGGCAGAGGCCAAGGACAAGGCTGAGGATATAAAATCAGACGCGAATAATCGACACCTGTGTGGGTTGCTTGTATGTAAGTGTGGAGAAAGTGCTTACCTTGACATAAGTAATTTCATGCTTGCAGAAACACATATAGGCATATATTTGATGACATTTTTTTCAACGGCAGTAAAGGATTTTCTGGCATTCAAAGCATTTTGACAGCAATTAAGTCAGTGCAAAAATTATTCGCATAGCTCGGAGAGGTTGAGAAAGTGAATTGACAGTGAGCATTTTTTGCTGAGGTGGATTTAATGCACTTGCATTTATATGCCTAACGGTAAGTCTTGATACTACGGGGGGCAAATGGAAATTTTCATATGCTTCTCTTGTTTTCTGACTTGCAGGTGGATATAATTTCTTAATGAATACAAATTTTTAAAATTTTTTTTGTATTGAACAGAGCTGATTATCATCTATAATTCTGCTTCTCTTGATGAATTGAAGAATGAAAGCGTATCCCTCAGTCTCTAGGAGAAATTAAGAAGGGAAGCGTATCCTTCTGTTGGGGCAAGAAAAGCGAAATTCAGAGACCGACTACCATCAGCATAATGCTGTTGTTATTCTACAAAGGAGTTTCCAAACAGTTTTGGAATAATCAGGTGAGCTGATTGTCTTTGACCGAATTGAACTTCGTTCCAATGATGTAGACTTGGACGTGTTTAATATGTAGAAGAGTAATTAAAGCAGCTGTGAACTTGTCTTATAGAGAGCCATTGTCTTTACTATAAAATATTGTGGAATCCTTCATGCCTTCTTAAGGAAAAGATGAATTACAACAATCGACATTTAACCGTCAAAATTAAGATCTCCTTTCAACCCATCTCATCTCATCTCATTTCCTCCCTTCTATTCTAATCTGATCTCATCTTATATCATCTCGTCTCATCACAGCTATAGAAATCTAAGGCTTTCCAGAACTTGACTTGGAAAATAAGCTATAACAATAACTCCAAGATTTCCTTCTCTATTGGTTGGTTGTTTGAAAAGGGAGGCCGGACCATAGGCGGTCGCCGATATCATTAGGCCCATTGCGCTCCTGAGTGGTAACCAAATTAGGTTTAATCCAGCAACTCAGGTTTCGTAAAATACATACATAACTTTTCACCTCAGTTGCCTAATATGTCTTTTAAGTTGGGGCATTGAGAGCTGTGGACTATGTCTCGTCTCATTCAGGTGTAGGCTGGGCGTTCGCAAAGATAATGTTCCAGCGTCTCATCATCCGCCGCTGACGTTCTGTATTCCGCCGAAGCCACTCTTCAAATCTTTTTAACTCTAACCCTATAATATTACGTTGTCAAAAAAATCTTGCGGTATTTTCGCTAGTTGGCGCTGTAAGCGGGTAGTTCTAGTTTTGTTTATCGCATCGGGTCATGCTATACCTTTTTGGAAAGCTCACTTCACGCGCTAACACGTGATTGATTGTCGTTTCTTTTAAGTCGTTCGTGAGTTATAGCGTCGCAAACATGGAGCAAAATAAAGAGAAATTACGGCATATTTTACAGTACTACTACGATAAAGACAAAAATGCATCTCAAGCCGCCAATAAAATTTGTGCAGTTTGTGGACCCGATACAGTTTCCATTTCCACCGCACAACGATGGTTTCAACGTTTTCGTTCTGGTGTAGAGGCGGTCGAAGATCCGCCACGAATTGATTCAATAAAAATACCGCAAGACTTTTTTGACAACCTAATATTACTAAGTTCCCTTTTGCTTAGAATTAGAAATATCTGTCTATTCACAATCAATACTACCTCAAAGTTACTGTGTGGTATTCCCTGAGTTCAACGTGCTGAGATGTTCCTCTTTCTTTTTTCTAATTGGTACTAATTTATAAGTACAGACAATACTCTAAAACCAGAGTCGGTGAATAGGTTAAGTATTGCCAATCTTGTGTGCTCGTGAAGACTAACGCTCACTGCGCAGGAACACCGGGAATTATAATCCAAGCAGTATTGTGTAGCACGTTTTCGCCGAATTCGCAGGAGACTTGCTTAAAGTTGAAAAATACCTTAAAGACAACAATAATAGATATTTCGAAATACATTCACGACGTCTTACAACTCAACCAACACATAACGGATGGAATTGTCTTTCTGTGATTGTTTTTTCGAGAATTAAATCACCAAAAATCGTAGCTTCGGCGCTTGAAAGGTTTCAACTGCTGTCTGAGTACTGTTATTTGGTACAAATTTTTCTGTGCAGGTTCTATGCAAGTCGAAACTGTCTTTCTTACCTATCGTTAGACGAAAAGATAATAATCAGTGATCTGCAGATTGAAAGGTTTCATGTACTTTCTGAGTACTTTGACATGCTTTTGCAAAATTATTTAGGTATTTTGACGAAAAACACCAACCAAAACGTACAGTGCGCGAACTTTGGTTAGCCGCACATGCTTTTTGGTGGTTTAACATAAGAGTTATTGTCAAAAGTAACTGAATTTAGAACTTTTCAAAATACTTCTTTATTGGGAAAGAGAAGAGAAAATATTCTTACATTTCAAATGTATTACAGAAACAAAAAAGTTAAAATATTGAAAATACAACGTAACTCTACGCGAACTTTACTTAGCCGCATTACAAAAAAATTTGATAATTAGAGGTTTTCACAAAGGTTTAGCAAATTTTGCGCTCTTAGTACGAAGTTGCACCCCCATTCTTATTAATTACTTGGAAAATTCTGGCTGGGATCGAGTCAATTAACTTTTGCAGTGTACCTCTGTCCAGGTCCAGCCACGCCTGCAAAATTGCTGTTTTTAGCTCCTGCGCGGCTAAGTACTGACGCCCATTCGCATACACAATTCTTGCAATTATGCCCCAAACATTTTCAATAGGGTTTAAATCCGGACTTCGGGCTGGCCATTCTAGCAACGGTATAGAGCGCGAAGCAAAAAATTCTTTTGCCTTCTTGGAAACGTGGATGCTGGCATTGTCCTGCTGAAAGGTAAACGTAACTTCGACGTTATCCTCCAAATACTCAATGAGCACATCATCCAACATCTCAATATATTTTTCCGAATCCATTTTCGTCGTAATAAAACATAGTTTGAGCTTTCCATGGTAGGAGAACCCACCCCATACCATCACAGATCCACCCCCGAAATTTCGGCTCAATCTGGGAGGATTATTTTCGCGCAGATCATGCCAGTAATAACTGAACCCATCAGGTCCGTCTAAATTAAACTTTTTTTCATCAGAAAAAATAACATCGTGCCAGTAATCGGTCCAACTCATATGCTCCTTTGCAAATTTAAGTCTGGCTACTTTATGGACATGCGTAAGTTGTGGTTTTTTTAATTGCTTTTTCCACTTTATGTATCTGTCTGCAGCTAAAATCTTCTGAACTCTTCTTTTTCCAATTGGGAGATTTAATTTTGCTACTATTTTAGAGGCACTCAAGCGATTTTTAGTAGCTTCTTCTTTAATAATATTAACTTGTCGGCGAGTTATCTTGGTATTCCTCCTTGAATTTTTATTGGATATGCTATATTTATCTCCTAATCTCAGAAAATTTCTCACGACTTTCTCTGATCTTTTGATTTGCCGGCTGATTGCTCTGTTAGAAAGACCATTTTCCTTCAAAATTTGAATTTGCCCCTTTTCCACATCATTTAAAAACTTTTGTCTAGCCATTTCAATCACACTGTTGTCAACTGAATATAATCAAATAGAATAAGTGTAAGTGTTAACAAAACTTCACAGAAAAATATTAAAAACACAGAGAACTTGCCGCAAAAACGATAAAAATATGACTGCGGCTAACCAAAGTTCGCACCAATTGTCAGACAATATTCAGATTTTGCTATTTTAGTACCGTTATGCTCTTGTTTTTGTATGCATGCTTACTTTATATGTATATTACCTAGCAACTATTGTTTACAAAAACAAAAATATTAAAACTGTCGCGTGTACAGTTATTTTCTTTATAATTCAAGAGTGCGGCTAACCAAAATTCGCGCACTGTATCAGGCAAGATATATTTTAAGAGATACTGAAAGCTATCAAGTAAATATGGGATAGATTGCTTTCGGAACCAACTTATTCTAAGGCTCCATATTGAATAGTATTCTTTCTCGACTTCCCTAAACTTCTCTCACTTGCCTCACTCTGGCATTCAAAGAGTGTTCTCAAAATAGCCCTTAAACCATAAGCACAACCCTATCATCTCTGTTCATTAACATACATTTTTGGAACATCTATCCGGAATGAAGTCTCCAGATTTTCGGGGTATCATACTATAAATACCTAGGGGCTCAAAAATGTAATAAATTAATTGGGTAGCTGATGGTTATGGTTGTTAATATCGTTTCTGGTAGTCTAGTCATATTTTTACTGCAGGTGCATATATTTTCCTATGCATCCATTCTATCGAATCTGTCTTTCTAGACCTCTCATTAGATGATGTCTAAGATAATACTTAATAGTTTATCATAAATAAGGTTGAGTTACTCGTTGCAACAGACGCAAAATACTTGATTCTAATATTGCAAAAGATCGACCGCGTCAAATAGTTAGTTCGGCGAATCAATATACGGTGTCTAACTAAGCAATCAACGATAGAAGAGTTTGAGATCCTCTAATTACGAAAGTATTCAATGGAGTTCCAATTGGTGATAGAAAAGAAAAGGAGTGGCATCTTAGACTTGAAAAGGCTGAGTGAAGAAAGAATTGGCTTTATTTTTAGTTGACTAATACATATTTACTAATTGAATATTTCTCTGGGTTAGTCACGGTCTAGAGGCCATTTTGAAATATGGTGTCTAAGACAGTTAAGGGTGATCGCAGTTAGATGGTATATAGTCAAAGCCCATAACTGTCTAGTAAACACAAAAACTATGTATCTTAAAGTTACTGATTAATTTGTAAGAGAGGTTCCAGCATGTTTTGTTGGTTGGAGTTTTCCATCAAAAAAATATTGTAACAAAACGATATTGTAAACAAATGAGAGATATCAAACCACGGGTAGCCGTAAGGTAATTATGTGTTAAACCACGCTGTCACAGCTGTCACGAACTATAGCGAATTGCAGCGCTTAAATTGTCAACAAAGCCTTGGCATTAACGCAGTGATGCATTCGGTTTCTGGGTTGTCATGTTTGCACTTAATGAACGCTTTGATTTTTAAATATATTTTCCTATCACATGCTTTAGTCAATTCGCCCACATGATAGTTGTGATGTGCTTCATGCGGCTTAGGTTCATCAATAGTAACCACATAACGGCAAATGCTTTTACTTGCTACACAGGCGAATGGCCTCAACTAAGTGAATTTGCGTGCGCTAACTGCAGACGTTGACAGCCAACAACCGTTAGATACTGTAAAAATAGACAAAGATACTGAAAAAAAATAGGCAGAAATTAGTGAAGGACAAATGACAGCAGGTTGAAATGCTCGCCAAATCACTGTCAGTCGGCGCGCTTCCAATTGCTGTGCGCTTAGCAACCGCTGCTGTCTTCTGCCCTTTCAAGTGCACGGCCATCGCCCAGTGACAGCTTAGGGGATTCATTACGCTTGCTTTAATTACAAGCGAACAACAACATTTTAAAATTTTGTTTTTCCATTTCCATTGCGCTTCGTGGAAGTGCGCTGCTTTGTGTTGTGTTCTCGTGCTTTCCTTTTCGCTGCGATTTAATTTAGTCTGCTGTTCGCTGGTTTTCTAGTCTTTTTCCACTGTCATTGGTAATGGCATTAAATCGTCGTTGCATTTTGTCTGTTAAGCAGCAACTGGAATTACTTAGACAAGTCTTGCACTTTGTATTTGTTTCTCTATTTCTTTCGCTGGCCTACGACAGTTCAAGGTAATTATTCAATTTGCATTAGGTGTGGCAGACGGTCGACCTGAGAGGCCATAATTGGTGTAGATGAGGGGCAAGAGTGCTTTAAATTTGTTCTTCTACTTAACTTTATTTAATTCTTAGCTAACTAATTGCTAGTGAAAAACAAGGAAAAGTTTTTAGTGACTACGCGGACCCGTCATCAAGACAAAAGTTGACACAACACTTCGGTTGGTTGAAGAGGGAGGTGCATAAGCGCCGGACCGCATGCGACCGCCCTTAGGGCAGCGTTAGAGCAGGGGAAGTAACCAATTTAAGCCTTAACCAGCAACCACAGCTGCTCAAATATCTCTTAGGTTAGAGTATTAGGTACAGTGGAATATATCCCTTCTCAATCGGCTGAAGGTTGGGCATTCGCATAGATAATGCTCCAGCGTCTTATCATATTTTGCGCATTATACCGGATCCATTTTTCCAATTTTCTGAAAGTGGAATTTTTAGGGTAGGTGCCCTGTGATGACCCCTACAATGTTGCTAAGCTCCGTTTTGCATAAAAGTAAGAGCTTTTAGCAATGTCCACCCTCAGTACTACCCCAAAGTAACCTTGTGATATGCCCTGTGTTGCTTGTGTTCCAAGACGTTAGGTGTCTCAAACAACCCTTTAAGGAGTTGAATAGGTTGGATTCCTTAAGGGATTGTGTATCCAGCTACACCCGGACCAGCTAGCTCGTCTGCCTTTTTATTTGCTTCTATTCCTATATGACGAGATACCCGATAATATTAACTGCGTTTCCTGTTAAAAGTCTATTGATTGCCGTCTTGCATAATCTAAAGCAATAAGGTTTTGTATTGATACTACCGATGGCCTCAACTGCCGCTTCTCTATCCACCAGAATGTTTATGTCTGCTTAAAGCAGAAGTGCATTTGGCACCCTCGCTCATGTTCCTGTTTCAGTCTTTGATTTGTTAGTAAATATGTAGATGGTCACAGAACCATTGACTCAATCTTCTCTACTGGCAAATGAAAATGATGTATTTAGATCCTCGTAGGTCTCATCTACTCGGTCGCATTGCCAGTTAAGCACAAGTTCATTAACAAGATCGAGTATGATGCCATGCCCATAGCCTAGCTTTGCTCCGGTGGCCTAAAGTCATAAGACGGCTGACCGTAAGTATTGTCTCAAACGTCACTTAAATGTGTATTGGCCGGAAGTTGAGGATAACTTCCAGAGTTTTTGTTGAAGAAAACAAACAAGCCTGTAGTGCCATCCATCACACCGCCGCACCATATGTAACTATGGGGTGGATGACACTTGAGACAATGGCCCTTCTGCAGGAGTTCAGATTCAAAGAGTTTTGGAAGTCCTGCTATCAATGTGTTCTATCCAGCTTAGTTTTTACTTGTATCTGAGATCATACCAAAATATTTGGCCGTGCTCGAGAGGGAAATGATTCCATCACTTTATAAAGGGAGATTTAATTGCAAACTTTTCGTCCTTCTTGTGAAAAGACAAATTTTTGGTTTCTCCAGATTAACAGATCTCAAGGGGGTTTTCACACTTTGTAAACCGACATCCGATAAGGCTTGCACGTGACTTCTATTCTTTCTCGACCTCTTGTCTGCTTTACTCTACGTTCGATGAGTGTTCTTAAAATAAACTCTGAACCTTAAGCACAACCATGTCATCTCTGTTAGTTAACATAACTTTTGCTATGACTAGTCATTGGACGAAAGAAAAATCATTTTTGATACATATTTAAATTTTTTTCAAATTTTTGTTTTTGGAAATCTTGGCTTTTTTTTATACATAAACAGGAATTTATGTCACTTTTTCCTAAATCAGCCTGACTTCTATACTTTATTTTGACTTAAAACCAATCGTTGCTAGTCTTCACGCGTAAACCAGTACAAAGCAAATGAAAGTAAAAGCTGTTGTAAAAAGCTTTTTCTATGAAGCTTTGGAAAAACAAACCGAAGAAAATTGTAAAATATGATTTTAGCAAACAATAATAAGTTAAGTTTTGAATTTTAAGCTTTTGTAGGTACTCTACGTAAACTGTCACTTTTAAACTATTGGGTATCTATCCTAAGTCAAAAAGTGAAAGAAAAAGCTTTCGATGAAAGCTTTTGAAATATCTTTTTGGTAGAAAATTTTGTTCTTGAGGGAAAAAATTGATTTTAACGAGAAATGTGTACTTTTTAAACATTATATACTTACAATACGTAAAAAAGTAAATTTGAAAGCTTTCGCCAAAAGCTTTCAAAATACCAATGGGTAAAATTATGATTCATGGTTGAAAATGTGATTTATTTTAACTTTGTAACTATTGGTTGCCTATTCTAAGTCAAAAAAAAGTGAATGCGAAATATATAAGAAAAAGCTTTTGAAATAGAGCTTTAGAACATGTATTGTTTTTTCAAAAGAAAAACGATTTTAATGAGAATGTGTACTTAGTAACTATTGGGTGCGTATTCTAAGTCAAAAAAGTGAATTTGAAAGCTTTCGACAAAAGCCTTGGAACCACGTATGGGAGAAATTATGGTTCACAGAGAATCTTACAATTTTAATAAGAACTGTAGAATTTATTTTGACTTATCATTTATTGAGCACCTACCACACATAAAAAATAAAAGTGAGAGCTATAGTCCAAAGCTTTTGAAATATTTTTTTGGAAATCCTGGTTTGTGGTACAAACAAAAAGTCACACTTTAACAAGAAATCTGCTAATTTTTTGGAAGTTTAAACAAGTATCCACTCTTAAAAAGGAAAAGTAAAAGCTTAAGTCAAAAGCTTTTGAAGTATTTCTTTAGGTAAATCCTGGTTTGTGGAGGAAAACATGATTTTTATTCAAAAACTCTGTTTTGAATTCTAAAAAATTTTATTTGTCAAATTTCTTTAGAAAAACTCCGAAAAATTATTGCTTAGCAAAAAATATTTAACTATGTGACCTTTATAGGGCTTTATCTGCAGCATCAAAAGTTGAACACTTACCAATTAACCAGTTTTCAAGATGCAAATCTCAAAGCTTCAGACTGAAGGAGCTGTGAACTAAATTTTGTTCAAATAATGAAAGCTTCAAGCTCCGTTTATGAACTTTTAATTAATTTTGCTTAGCTTAAAAATGAAAAATTTGAAATAAAAAAATTTTTTTAAACAACATTTTAAATTTTCGTTAAACTCTACAAAAGCTTTCGTAGCTTATAATTAAGAAAACAAATCACAATGCAATGCAAAACCAACAAAATCCAAGTTTACTTAAGTAAACCTGCGTTTGCTTATTTGATTACACACACCTGCCTTAATTTAAATCCTAACTCACGTTTTCTTAGACGAAAGCTTTTGTTTTGCCAAACTTAATTTCCGTTCGTCTTATTTATTTATGCCGATAAAGTTACGTAAGCATGCGGCTACGAATACAAATGCAAATATGTTAATGCTTCCGAGTCATAAACAAATTAAATTCGAAATTAATGCAAACAAGAAGCGAACAAACAAACCGAAGGCCTGAGCAACTCTGTGCATATTATTGGATTATCGAGATTAAATTTGCACTCGACCACAAGTTTGGTTTGCTTTTGACTCTGGTCAATAATTGGTTGATGCTGTGCATAAAGTATATAATAAATGTACATATGTAAGCTGAAAGTTACACAGTAAATATTTATAATTATATGATAAGATGCTCGGTACCGTTAGTTTGTGAATACAACGGTATATAAGAAGCATAGAGAAAACTCACTAAAGTTCTTAAAGTCCTTTCGTTCTCTCATAACACTACATGATTGGAGATTAATTTTAAAAGCTGCCCGAAGTACATAACACGAAGACCTCGGGGGTACCCACGGGGGGAAGCAGAGGAAGAGGAAGACCTCCCTTCATTGGAAAGACCAGGTGGCGAAGGACCCGGCTTCGCTTGGAATCTCTAATTGGCGCCACGTAGCGAAAGGAAGAAACGACTGGCTCGCTTTTGTTAACTTGGCTATAACAACCTAAACGGTGTATGCGCCATTATTGAAAAAGAAGAAGAGGTTCAGTAACGCCAATAATCAAAATTGTCACTTTCTCCTGCTCTGCTTTTGGTAAACTGAGGTTAAAATATATTGCATGTCATACTTCCGGTGAGTCGGTTAATTTTACTGTAGTCATAAATGTCCAGATAGTTCATGGACTAATCTAAAAGCAACCCGAACCTTGGACTTGTCAACCATATGAAGAAACTTGAGTACACTGAACAATAAACGCTCCCTCTACAGTTGTAGCAGTCATCTGTACTGTTTCGGGGTAAGAACTCCAAATAGAAAAGAATTTAATAGAGGATCCCGTGGGTAACCACCATAAATTTGTGATATACGCTTCAGCGGTATATGAGTGTTTCCTGATCTTCTCCTAGGATTTTTCATATCACACAAACAAGTCTTCACAGTCCAAAAGGGACTCCCGTGATCGCCATTTACGTCGCGAGGGTCATTCCCAAAAACTAAGCTTACCTAACCTAACCTCTCGATAGCACCTACCTAAGAGAAACATTTTCACAAGTTCCAGCTCAATTAGTAATCGCCTTGTGTAGTCAAGAGTTTGTGGGAGGAACAGTGAAACTTTGCAGATTGATTGCCAAGGAAGTTTCTATGGGGTTTTTATTAATTAACTTTCGAAGTTTGCTTGCCAATGATTTTATCCTACTTCAAGGAAATTTCTTTCATATTGGTCGCAAGCTTTCAGAGATGAAATCTTATAATGTAAATACAGGAATATTCTCAGCAAGATTGTTCTAAGGCTCTGGTAGGCTGGGTATATTAAAGGGTTCAACCAGAGACATTCAAAATTCTTTCTTTTTTCGACAGCATCCCTGAAAATTCGGACTATTTTGCAGAGTCTGCAATGTTAACCTCTTCTCAACACACATATAAAGTCCATAATCAACGCAGTGAAGTCGCTGCAGCAGCGGCGCGAGGAGGTGAGATTTATCACAGTTTTTTTTTAAAGGCTGGAGGGAAAGTTAAAGAGCTGCCTTTAAGGGGCCAATAGGTGTTTCAATCCAAATTTCAGCTTCTTTCAAGAAACATTCACTGCGAAAGAAGAGCAACAATACTGGTGCTGAACTTGTTCACCATGCGCTCAAAAGTAATCATTATCGTCTATCAAAAAAGAATCCATGTAAACTGCAAAGTCGATGAGTTGGCAAGTAGTGGCACTTTTGTCCAACTTACATCGAAGTGAGAGCGAGTTGGGCCTCCGTTATCCTCTAGCTAACATTGGACCTATGCACCCTGCGTGAGCTTAGCAAGCTTATTCGATGAACTAAAGCGATCTTCTGAACTACTTCTTCTTAGCAAGGCTTATCTAGCCGCAATAGTTAGAGACTTTACTGAAGATTGTAATAGGAATGTGTGTGAATCTTGTCGAACGAAAGCTGTCAAAGTTATAGGCAGCAAGAACGCTTATCCAGCTTTTGCAAGACTGAAGTTGAAAGAACTCGGCTGTCATGCTTTCGGCTAATAAGGTGAGTTGGCCGAAACTAATAACAGTTGCTTCAACAAAGCTGTCATCCACTCAAGGCGCTTTTTCAAATTGTGAGTGTTCTTAAGATCAATATAATAAGCATATAAGCAGTTCCATTTATCAAAGAGAACCGGCTGCTTAAGGTGCCAAAGTGAGATTTCTTTTAGTGCTTACAACAGGGTCGACCTTTTAAACCAACCTATACCTAGCATATACCAAAATGAAGACCTCAATAAAGCCGTAAAGCCAAGTAGCTCGCGATCCAAAGTCTTTTAAGTACATGCACATTAAGAGCTAGATTTTCTAAATATTTCCGTTATGGCATCATTTACCGCATACTTTGAGTGCAGCACTCCCCTGAGTTCCTGAGTAAGCCGCCGCTCATTGACTCCGTTGGTAATAGTAGCAATAAATCAGTCAACTACCGCAGATGTGCATGCTTCATGTGAGCCACAAGTGCACGTCGGAGCGCTCAGTGTTGCAACAACCAAACAACACATACAGTCAAAGTGTGTGTGTGGTAATATTAAACTTGCCTCTTAACCTCATATTAGCATTGGATTACTTTGTTATGGTTTCTACGACTTTGACTTCACTTCACCGCTGAGCCACTGAGCTCCAGAGCTGGTGAGCCACTCAGTTGCTGGGCTGGTGAGCTGCTGGGCTGCTGAGCTGCCGTGGGTTGCTTAAAAATAACTCCAAACTGTGCTGTGCCTCGGTGGCTTGTGTGCATATGCTTCTTCGCCGCTGTGACTACTGTCGCTATGGTTATAGCATAATGGTTTACTTGGTTGTTGTTGCCGTGGTTCATTCTGCTTTATTGTTATTGCTCTTCTTTATTGTTATGTTTATAAGCTGAAAAGCTGACAGCCAACAGTCAACTACTGTTCTAATGCGTACTTTCTTAGCGTACATTCTTTGGCAGCTCTTTACTTAAGATGTAACCAACCCCACCCTCGCTCTGCCCACAACTATTTTGTGCCGTTAAACTAAGCTTGTTGTTATTGTATTTGTTGTAGCTTACATATTATGTGGATATTTTAAAATAGCTTAAGCTTGTGGCAAGTTTTAGAGGGAACAGTAAGCTGTGCTGCAAGCAAATATGAAATTATTTAATACAGGGTGACTCAAATATGATGTTTATTGAATAAAAATCCACAATTTTTGGTTCTGATTGAAGAAGCCTCTTCGTTTTTGGCGAAAACTGGTCCAATTTTTTATATTTGGAACAAACTGAAGAATCCTCTTCCTTTTTGGCAAAAACTCGGACAGTCGATTTTCAAAAGTTTCTGTTGAGTCAAATATTTAATCAGGAAAATCATTCACTAAAGACAGGAACCTTTTGTATTCACTTGGCGCTGGACCAAACTAAGATGGACACATGAGGACCTTCCAACCCAGTTCCCGGAGCTTCTGGCTAGTCACTATTGCTGTGTGAGTCCTGTCGTTGGAACAAAACTCCTCTCCAATTGGCTGGAGCTCGCCACCTTTGGGTGATTGTTGGTTCCAGACGGTCCAATTGTTTATATTTGGATCAAACTAAATAATCCTCTTTCTTTTTGCTAACAATTGGAACAGTCGTTTTTCGCAAGCTTCTATTGAGCTGAATTTTTATTCAGAAAACTCATTTACTGTAGACAGGAACCAGTTATGTTCACTTGGTGCCTGGTTCGAACCTTAAGGTCGATACATAAAGACCTTCCAACCTAGCTCCCGCAGCTTTTGGCGAGTCGCTATAGTTGGGTGAGGCTAGTCGTTGGAATAAAACTTCTTTTGGGTGATTGCTCTTTTCAGACGGCTCAACTGTCGGCTGTGCATTTCGTAATAAGAGTTCGATTCAAGGGTGTAGCTCGCCAAATAAATAGCAAAACTTTCCTGACCGCCAATCCTGGCTTGGCCTCCATTTCCGTTGGCTCACTGCGTTACGAACACGACCGTTTTCGCCGGACGTTGTCTTAATGGATTTTCATTACCAAGCCCTTATGCATGTCCAAAGTTTCAATCGGTCGCCTATGTGCTTCGTCAACTCTATTCGTATGCTTTGAAGATCTTGCAGAGCATTCCGATCAGATTAGATTTTGCCAACATTTTTCTTAAGAGTCTAGATAGACGAGGAATGCTTTTATCGAAAAGGCAATCCAATGACATCTTACAGGCGCCTTAAGGCATAACCAAACTTTAAACAAGTAATGTGTTTTAGCAGTCATCATTGAACGTAAAGTTGTTTCAATATCTCAACAAAATTATGGCCCAATTTTTGCCTCCGATGTGAACGTTTTCCTTGATCGATATGATAAAGGCTCGGTGTTGATTGCTACATGCATTCGAATCTTCGATCCTCGAGAATGAAGAGCGAATTCGAGATCTTTGTAAACATCTTCTATTTCGGTTAAAACCTGAAGTGTTGGGCTTCTGAGCTGGAAGGTTGATCTATACGCTGGAACAAGAGCCAGATATTAATCAAAACCCAAGGAAAATCGACAGGGACCTTGAGCTCTGAAACATTTTGCATAAGCTTATGTACAATATAAACTCTCGAGAAATTATACCACATTCCTTTTGCCAGGCGATTCATTTCATTCGGTCCAAATTCCAGCTGGTATTCCTAGCTGCTTTAGTAAGCGACTAAACGCAGCACCCTTTAAACACACATATGTAAGTTATGAGTTCTTTATATGGCTGCATCGCTGCTTCTCATAACTCGGAGAGCGTATTTACGGTTCCACAGTAATTTAATGCACTTTATTTCATCACAGCTGCACACAGTGATTTTTCATGGTTGCTGCTTTCCGGCTGCCGCGTTTTAGTGCTGCATGTTGCACGCGCATACTGTCATCCACAAAATTCACTATTATATGTATACATGGAAGCATATCTTGTGCGTGCAACATTTTACTCAGCCATAAGAAAAATATTGTAGATTTATTAGCGGGATAAAGAAACTATATATGAAAATATCTTAAAAGGCTTCAATAGAAAAGTAAATAAATTTATTTATGACTGTAGAGCACTTTGGATGCAATCGAAAGAGCTGCTTGATGAAATGTAATAGATTTGCGTTTGCAAGCATTATGATGTGTTCAGACTGCGTGCAAGGCTGTCAAGTTTTGGATAAAAATGTTTAAAAGTTTGATTGTAACGGTTAACGTATCAAAGGAGATTGTCTAGTCTAAAAGATCCTGGATCAATTTTTTTTGTAGAAAGAATATTTTTTTTTGCTACTCTCGGCCTCAGAGCGCGAAGTATTATCCTTATATTTTGAAGGTTAGTAGCTTTGTTTTGAGAATTTGGGCTTCTTGAAGCATTTACTCAAAAAAAGTATGCCTGTTCGATACCCCCGTAAACTATTTTTGCTTGCGAAAGGTGCAAACTCAGCATTATGTTCACAATTCTGCATTGGATAAGTAACTTTTGTATTGATTGATTTTTCTTTTTTGCCAAAACATAAAGAATATGTGCTCCACTCAGAATCGCACTTATGTTAAGTTATGATCAAAGCTTATATAAATAAGGCCGCAATTTAATAGAATAATAAATGGCTATGGCAAAAGATAAAGTTTGCATGCAAATAACATCTTCAGAATTGGTTCGATTTGGTAGAAATAATAGCGAATTGCCAAACGTTTGATGGTGTATGAGGTCCCAGTTCATCCTCGAAACGCTGAAAATAGTCCCTGGCAAGCTCAAAGCCAACAAATCGCCCACAAAATCCTCAAAAAAATCAACCGACAGTACCATTGATAACCTACAACGCCTGCTCGAAGCCGTAATATTCCCTGAACGGTGGAAAAAACAACGGCTTGTTCTAATCAGTAAGAGGAAAGAAGATCCCAACTCGCCATCAGCTTACTATTCGCTATGTTTGTTTGATATAGCGGAAAATATCTATGAAAGGCTACTTAAACCCAGACTCGAAGCGGCGATCACCCGTTCCTAGACAAAACAGCTTTATAACCGGCAGATGAACTCCAAGAGCTATTAAATGTTTAAAATGCGTCATTGGAAGTGTAGAAGCCGCACAGCATAGATGGCATTAGATACAAAAAAGTAGTGTGCCTAGCGACTTGATATTTCCGAAACGTCTTTAACTACGCAAGATGAATATGATCGATGCTGTCGAAAAGAGCTCTAGAATCTCAAATACCCCAGAAAGCTGCTGTACTAAACTAGAAAGGGATCACCATAGGAGCGGCACAAGGATCCATTCTAGGCTCAGAATTTGCCAGATAAATCGTATTTAATTGGATACGCGGACGACATTGCAGTAGTGATCATAGTCTAAGAAACAGGAGAAACACGAATTCAGGCATGATACGGACGCAAGCATCACACGACTCACACAACCTCCAGCTCGCTACAGAAAAACAGAGCTATTACTGCTTACAAATAAGAATATATATTATTCCTCGAAATATGTATGCAAACGACTAGGAACATTCTTAGATCACAAAAAGCAGTAATCTACTTAGGCATAAGACTGGACCGCAGACTAACCTTCTGGGTACAAATCCAGCACGCCGCAGGAAAGGCAGCAAAAATCACCTCCCAACTTAGCAGACTAGTGGCCAACATAGGGGGCCACAGCCAAGGAAGCTTCTAATGTCGACGACAATCAGCGTTCTTTTATACGGAGCTGAGATCTGGCGAGATGTGCTTAAAAAGAAAAGCCGGCGTAAGGTAGCGTTCGGAGTGTACCACATCACAGCCTGCATTGTCGCATCAGCCTACCGAACAGTGTCAGGTGATGCAATATTAGTTATCAGCGAAAATGTCCCAACTGACCTTCTGGCATCCGAAAGAAAAAGCTGTGCGAGCTAAAGAAAATATCCGAAAAGAACAAGAGTGCATTTGACCGAATAAAGAAAGACATGATATTCGAATGGCAACGAAAATTGGAAAATTAAAGTCGTGCCAGTTGTAAAGCCGGACTAACATGAGATCGAAACAATGAATAAGTTTTAAAAGAACCTCCACAGAATGGTCGAAAAAGTCGAAGAGCCGTCCTGTCTATATATGTTCAATAAAGAAATTCATTATTTTTGCATTAAAGTGAAGGTTTTATTAAGCATAGTCTGAATGTGCATCGCTTTGTTCGATACCGTGCTGCTATTTTGAAGGTAGTTTCAAAATACCACTCTCATAGAGACCTTTGTTCTTACTGGTAAAAAACTGGGACAGTCGATGATTACTGACTTCGCTTTCGCTATAGACATGGACGGTTAGTAATCACTTGGAGTTAGGTCCAGACAACATGTAAGGTGATTGCATAAGAGTTGCATAGGAATATCCCAACCAAGCTTCCGCAGCTTCTAGCTAGTCATTATTGATATGTATGGCATTAACCTGCTGAAACACAATTAATCGTCAATTGGACAAAGCTGACCGATTCTGAGCGATTAATTCTTTCAAATAGTTCATATTAAAGATCCGAATTAAGAGTTCGTCTGAACGTGGGCAGTTCATCGTAGATGATTTTCTGCCCATCATTTGGACTATCTACCTTACATAAGTACCTCCCAAACAAGCAGCCGGAGCTTTTGGCGAGTCACTATCGCTATTTATGATTTGATTAGAAGTGGAAATTGACTTATTAAAGCAGAATTCCTTCTTTATTAGCCAAAGCTGGCGTTTCTTCTTTAAGACGGTCTAATTGTTAGTCTGAAAAATCCGAATTGGGAGTTTGGTCAAAGAGGAGCTGTTTATGGTGGGTATTTCCTTCGAAGCTCAAGACCTGAACTTAGCAAAACTATCCTGCCAGACTCAGTTCGTTTTGTTGCAATTCAGCAGCAATTCGCTGACAGTAATTCAGTCTATGAGTTTTCTGTTTGTATAAGACTTTATCCAAATGATTCCAAACGGTTTTTTGTACAATTTTAGCTCCCGGACAATCGAAACATTGCTTACTTAATTGATGATTTCCAATATTATAACGATATTTTTTGATGGTCAGTTTGGCTTCCAAAGCGTGGTGCATTTTTGACGTCCAAATTTTCGGAACGCAATCTAAGAAACCAAACTGCTATCGTTTCGCGTTTTCTTCTTTGTCGTAGAAAAACTATTTAATAAGGTAATTACTCTCTTTGCTCGTGACCTTCTTTGACTGAAGCTCAGTCCACACTGAGTTGAACAATCACAAAGCTCCCTGGGGAATTTTTTCAGTACGAAGTTTTGTAGATTCTATTTTTACTGATTCAATGACAAGCAAACCATTAAATTTTCTTCCTAAATTCTTATAACACACCCTACAACAGAGTCTTGGAAGCCGAAAAATACTAAATTGCCTACATTTCAAAAATATCTGCTTGCGTATGCTTCACGAAAGGTATAGGAGAAACACTTGTTGATAGCATGAGACACTTAAGTACTTATAAAGCGCTCGGCGCCTAAAACGCGACTACATGAAATATAGCATAACGCAGCGTGGGGTGGAGTGGCGCGAGAGGGCACTACGTGCTGTGTTCCAATGGCAGACAAATTCACTGTCGAGGTCTAGGTAATGCCAAACGCCCGACAAGGAAACACACACATATATATAAGTGTGTGTGTGTCTTTGTGCCAACACAAGTACATTTGTTGTGCAATTCTACACTCATACACCCTCAAACACACGCATGGCCGCGCTAAACTCAGTTCTAGTTGTTGACATTTGAACGCTGCGCCATCGATATCCATCAAAACTGTTATTTCATAGGAAATGCATATGTAAGTCTGCATGTGTAATACAGTAAGTATTTTTCGTTCGGCCACACACCACATAACCAACAAGCTTTGCAACAAATATTTAACGTTTTAGCCTAATTAAATTAGGCTCATTTGTCTGTCATCATATTGCTATTGTTATTGCCACGATGTTGGTGCTATATAAATTTCAGCGCCCCATGGCGAGCGTACTCAAAACGCAACGGTATTTTCGCGCAAGTGGCAACGGGCGCCCGTCAAGTGCTGGGAATACAAACAAAACACTATCAAACAAGGAATTCTATTCTTTTTGTCGAGCGAATAAAATTGCGTGAACGAATTTGTGAATATTAAAGTAGTGGGCGCGAGTCGCGCAACACTTCAGCCGTGCACGCGAAAACCGGATAACTGTAAAGCGCTGTCAAAACGGCCGGAGCTCTTCACGCGGAAGTGTCACGCTGTTGTTGGTAGTTTTGCGGTGTTGTTGTAGCTGTCAAGCGCTCGCCGAAGTGTTGCGGAAAGTTTTGTGTACCTAAATAACCATAGATCGTGTTTCTAAAGTGTTTGTCTTGGAGGATATTCTGAAAACTTGAAAAGTAAATAAATTAAAGAAAAAAATCCGAAGTTAAAAATTAAAGTGAAATTAAATTGAAAAGCAGAAAAGTGTTGAATACTTATAGAATTGAGTGTAAATGGTGCTTTAAGTGCGAAAGAAAAACTTTGAGCAGGTAATGAGTCAAAAAAAAAAAATTATAAAAAAAAATATATATAAGAAATATTAGAGAAGTTAAACAAATATTAAAAAAAAAAACAAAAAAAAAGCAATTAATGAAAAATTAATTCGTATTCTAACTATGTGATAACAAGTTTTCGAAAGTTTTCTTGAAGTGTATTTCAAAATTTTATTATGTATAGTTCGAATAGAAATAGAGAAATATATATAAGTACTTGCTAACTTTAAATAATATATTAAAATTAAAATTGATTAAAAAATTTAAAAATAAGTGCATTTAACAAAAAAAAAAAAAAAAATTAATATGTATATAAAATTAATTCGGAAAAAGACATTAAAAAATATAAAAAGAAATTTAAATAAAATTACATTAATTAAAAATAAATAAAAAATATAAAGAAATAAATTAATATAATAATAAATAAATTATTAATATAATAATTAAAATGGGAAAAATCGCTCAAATAAAATAAAAAAAAAAACAATATTAAAAAATTGAAAATTTAAGTAAATACATATTTATAAAAAATTTAAAATAAAAAATGAAAGAAAAACATAAAATTAAAAAAAACTAAAATAAATTATATTAATGTAAAATATAATTTACTTAAAAACGAAAAACATTAGTTAAAATGCATAAATAAAAGAATTTATAAATAAAGTTAAATAATATAAATAAAAAAACACATAACAACACAAAATATATTGAAATTAATTAAAAAAAATAAAAAAAATGAAAAAAGGATTAATAAAATAATAATAATAAATTATTAAAAACAAACAACTTTAAATGAAATATATTTATGTAAAATTAATATAAAATAAAATTAATTAAAACAGTTAAAATTCAGTTAAAATACAATCAAAGAACTTGAAAAATAAATTAAGAAATTCAATAAACAAAATAAAATAAAACAAATAAAATTAAAAAATATAAAGTAGGATAATATAAATGAAATAAAATAATAAAAAATAAAATTTAATTAAATCAAGTAAAATAAAATAAAATAATGTAAGTGAATTAAAAAAAAACTAAGTGAAACAAAAAATTAAAATTAATAAAATAAATTGATGGAAATGAAATGAAAAAACAATAAATTAAAAATTAAAAAAAAATAAATTAAATTAGTTAAATTAAATTTAAATTAATAAAATAAAATATATTTAGATAAAATATAATTAATGAAATTAAATTATTTTTCATAAAAAAATATAATAATTAAATAAAAAAACACATAATAACACAAAATATATTGAAATTAAATAAAAATAAATAAAAATATTGATAATTCGGGTGGTGGAGCACGGTGCTCGTTCGTTCCAAAATGTGGTTGGCCGTGGGAAAACGGTCGGCGCAAAATTATTCCACAAGTATTAAATAAAAAAACAAAAGTTTCATATAATAAATATATTTAATTATAAACCAATTGGAAACACACTTACCACGTCCGTATCGCAGCGTTGTCGCAAAAGGAGAGAGCGCGCAACTTTTTAGTTAGAGTTTAGTTGCGCGCGAATTAAACTTCGAAAAAACTTCGAAGAAGAGAATAGCTCTGGCGAAACAGACGTGGCAAAAGAAATTGGGCGGGGGCGGCGTCAACAAATATAATTAAAAAAAAACGAATTAACAAAATAATAATAATAAATTATTAAAAAAATATAACTTTGAATAAAATATATTTATGTAAAATTAATATAAAAAAAAAAATTAATTAAAACAGTGAAAATTCAGTTAAAATACAATCAAAGAACTTGAAAAATAAATTACAAAATTCAATAAACAAAATAAAATAACAAATAAAATTAAAAAATATAAAGTAGGATTATATAAATAATATAAAATAAAATGAAATTAAACAAAATAAAATAAAATAATATAGTGAATTAAGAAAACATGAAGTGAAACAAAAAATTAAAATTAATAAAATAAATTGATTGAAATCAAATGAAAAAACAAATAAAAATTAAATTAAATTAGTTAAATTAAATTAAAATTAATAAAATAAAATATATATAGATAAAATATAATTATTGAAATTAAAATTATTTATCACAAAAAATATAATAATGTATTAAAAAATTAAAATAAATAATTTAAATAAAATAGATTGAAAATAAAAAAAAAGAAAAATATAATAATAAAGTGAAGCTAAATAAAACAAAACATTAAAATTGATAAGATAAATTTAAAAAATAAGTTAATTCAAATAAAAATTAAAATAAATAAATAAATAAAAAAAATATATATTAAATATTCGAAAAAGTCATTTCGTATTTCTAACCATACTTCAATTTATTAATTTTTTTTTTTATTTATAATGAACTTTATTGATATTGAACCAAATATATACCATTTTGGTCGACCACTTCTGCCATTTTTGCACTAAAGACATTATTCCGTCAGTGTAAATCGAAATTTTGAAATATTCAGAACGAAAGCGAGCTAACCATTGCTGTGCTACACGAACTGATACAACATCGTCTCCGTAAACTTCGCAAATTTCATTGGTGGCTTGCGTGGCATTCTTACCTTTTTTATACAAAAAATTCAAAGTGTAGCGAATTTTTTCATTCACTCTTTTTTTGAACAGCTGTCACTTTTTTTCAATTTGACCGAGTTTAATTTCTTTTGGTAATATCAAGCTTAAAATCTCACCTTTTCAGCACTATATGTAGTGGCACAATATGATTGGTAGCACTGGCGATATACGACTGTGACGACATCTATTGACAAAATAACAAAATACGAACATACTTTTTAGACTACCCATATAATAGACTGATATTAAATTAAAAAAAAAAAAATAAGAATCAAACTTAATTCAATGAAATAAAAAAAAAATAAAAATAAAGTAAAATAATATAAGTACATTGAAACTATATCAAGAACAAAATAAAATAAAAAAAATATGGCAAATAAAATATCTTAAGATTCAATACAAAAACAGAATATTAGAAATATAATAATAATAAGATATAAAAAACAAATAATGGTCAAAAATATTAAATAAAATTCACAGGCAAAATATTAAATCAAATTAAATTAGGTAAAATAATTAATGATAAAAAATGTGTACCACTAAAATAAGTTCACGAGAAAATTAGTATCAAACAAAAGTATTTTAGGAATGATTTGTCTTAGAAAAGTCTATGATTACTATATAAAAGTTGTTTTTAATAACATCAGCACCAGGTTTTTTTAATTTTATGAATTATGAATTCTTTCATTTTTAGACCAAAAAATTTTAAAAATTAAAAAAAGGGAATTTTAAAATTTTTTGAAATTTGAAAGGAACATTTATTAAAGGTATATTTCTAGCATTTTTTATAGAGTATTTCTAAAATACAAAAATTCTTTGTGCAGAACACAATATGTTAAAGAAAATTTAGCCATTGATAACATACTATTTTTCAATTTTTATATGATAGTCATATAAGTATGTTCGCATATCTAATAAATATGTAGTTAATTTAAAAACTTAGAAAAAAACAGATACTTTTTAATTTCAAGTAATAATATAACCTACTACCTATTAAGGCATCTATTACATAAAATATACGGCCGGAAGTAGTCTACAGAACTAAGTTCTTAAAAAACTAAAATTTTTCGATAATAAAACGTCTAGAAAAATAAAGATTAAAATATCAAAAAAAAAAAAAAAAAAAAAAAATTAGAAAACTCTATCTCATAAATACAACAATAACACGGGTCAACACAAAATTTGACTATAACTTTAAAGTAGTAAATTTCCATGTTTTAGGTCGTAATTAGACGAAAAAAATACATGCCATAAAAAATTAGTTTTTTTATTTAGGAAACCGCTTTAGCGATATTATTATTATTTGTAATTATTATATAGTGTTTTTACTATAACTTTTACATAAGCAAACTTTATACGAAAAAAAGGTATTTTATTATCATTTTCGTTCATAATTAATCAGAAAATCATGAAATAAACTTTAGGACAAAGAACGAAAATTTTTTTGTAGAGACGTGTAATCGATTGAAAAGAAATATTTTTCTTCCAAAAATTTTCTTTTTTTCCTCCATTAATTGTCTTCTCAAATATTTCCAGCTCTTTTGTTGATTTCTAGTTTTCTCTTAATTTTTATTTTAATAAAAGCAACGCATGCATAAGAAAATTAAAGATGAAGATCGTGCCGGAGCGTTTAGAGAAACTGCAAGCATTTGTTTGCTCCAGAATGCAGCAGGTGAGCTGTTCAAACGTAGCGCCTCAGGCATGTAAAAAGCTTTAAATGGATGCAATAGGATACGAGTATGTACAGCTCTTGTTTTATGTGTCTCATTTGTTAGTAGATGGTTACACTTGTAAATATATACACAAAAACCATGTATATATACGAAAAAAAGTGACGAATATGCAAATTTTTTTTACTATTTTTTTTATTTTTTTGTCTTCTACAATAAAATATATATACAAAAAAAAAGTAAAAAATAACCAATTTTTTTTCTACTATTTTTCCTATTTTTTGTCTTCTACAATAAAATATGGTATTGAGTCAAAATTTAAATATTTTGTGAATGCTTTCATACTTACTCTTTTATTTACCTAGTAAGTCCATTTCGTGAAGGAAGTGAACGAAGGGATTCATATAGCTACATTTACTTATGTATATTATATATTTCTCCCCCAAGCCTAGTTGGTTCCAATTCTTAGTTTTTTGAATTCAATGGATGTATACCACTTCAGAAGAAAATTCTCATTGCATTGAACATATATTTTCCATATATTCGTTAGCTACATATATTTGGTTCTGGATTTGAGGTGCTATCAAATTAGCTCATGCTGTTATAAGCATTTAAGTGGTTAGGGGTAGTCTGAATTTTCCAAAAATTTTTTTTTTTTGCATTTTCGTTAAGTGTAATATCTTAAAAATATTCTATGAAAATTTCACGAAGGATCCGATTATTAGTTTTTGAGTTTTGAGTCGACAAATAACAAAGAGAACTCGGGCACTTCAAAGCGTTAGTGTGAAACTTTAAACGCGTTTTTCTCAAAATTATGTTTTATGAACTGGTGACAACTGTAACTCGAAATCCGCTCAGTAGATTTTAATGAAATTTATACAGATTTATAATACATAATAAACTCGGGCTGGATCGAAGGATTTTTTTTTCAAAAATCTCGATTTTTTAATACCAATTAACTGTTGATTTTTTCCTAAAAATTTAGAAAAAAATTTCCTGAAGCCGCCATTTTGTTAATTTTTGAAAATAAATAAAATAATATTTGTAAAACTAATATTTTTTGCCCGATTGATTTTAGATTAATCTCCAAGGACTTATGGTTGTCACCACAAGTATCTTTGTTTGAAACTACGTCAACACAAACAACTATAATATTGGAAATAAATTTTTTTTTTGCAATTTTCGTGACTTCAAGTCATCACATTTTATAATAATGCCATATTACTACTTTTGTAAAATAACACGATTTAATAGCAAAAAAAAAAAAAAAATACTGAAAATTCTAATTTTTTTGTGCCTCTGACTACTCCTAACCCCTTAAGGAACATTACAAAGCCCACACAAAAAAATTTTGAGCCATAAAAAGTTTCCATAATTAAAACTCATTGAAAAATATTTGATTAAATCAGTTTAAAACCGACTTTATATACAAATATTTGTGCTGTGTTCATGATATAAAAATTGCGCTGGCTTAAAGTTTAAAAGCAGCGCAAAAAATGTGGCCAACGGGTCACAAAAACTGCCAAGTATAAATATATTTAAATGTCTATAATACATATAAGCTGCACCCTGCAAATATACAGTATCACAGAACTTTTTATGAAACGACACCAAACCAATTTTTTGCGCATAACTTTCCAACTTTATGATTTTTTCAGTTTTTAAACAGGATTTGCATTTAAAGAATTATTTTTTACAAAGCTGAGAAATAAAAAAAAAAAACAAAACAAAACAAAAAGTGTTGAGAGGGCGCAATAACATTGCATACATCTAGGCGCTTAAGCTGTTAAATGAGATATAAAGTGTTGAATAGTAGCGTAAATGCGAGAGGAAAACAAAACACATATTTTTGGCAGTGTATAAAAATTAAGCAGTTAACTAAAGTGACGCTTAAGCCCTGCACGGCTTCGCTGTAGCACATTGCGAGACTTTTTTGGTAGTTCATAAAGTGGCTTAACTTTTACGCTGTTACCAAATGAAATTATTGCATTACTGTTAAAAGTGTGAAATAAAAGGAGTTTTGAGTTTCTAGTTGACAGTGTGCTTTTTGGTGGATTATAATAACTATAAAAATAAATATAACAAGCACATTTAGAACGCAGAAAGCACTAATATTATCTACTAATATTTACTTTTATACATTATGGAATGATTTTCATAAAAAATATTTTTTGGTATAAATTGTTGTCGTAATGGGGTGGCATATCTTTAAAGGCCAAATTGAAGTCTGATTATAATAGAATAACTTGAATTATACAGTGAGAAAACAGTTTCACGTATAGACAAGACTTTACTATATGTGTCTGTTAAATATCTAAGTTTTACTTTTTTATATTCCATGTTTCGTAACTCAGATAATATGCGATCAAGTTGAAAGGTGAATTGCGTGTTTTTCGGACATTTTTTTCTGTAAGTTGTTTATTGGGTAGTCGAAAATTTTTTTTCGTAATTCTAATGAAACTTCAACTTATTTTTTTTATATTTATAAAGAACTTTATTGAACCAAATATGTACCATTTTGGTCGACCACTTTTTGTAATTTTTCTGCTAAAGTTATTACTCCATCACTGTAAAATTGTTTTCGATTTCTCGGCGAAAAACTGCGACAAGTAATTTTCGCAGGCAGCTCTTGAAACCAACTTTACCCCATTAAAGGAGTTCTGCATTGACCTAAACAAGTGGTAGTCCGATGGTGCAAGGTTAGGGTTTATATGGTGGATGCAACGAAACTTCCCAGCCAAGCTCTCACCACAGTTTTTGCCGAGTCAACAAAGATACCACATACGTCTTTGTTGTCCTGATAGAAGATGAAGTCATTTCTGTTGATCACAGCCGGCGGTTTTTTTTTTATTGTTTGCTCTAACCTCATCAGTTGTTGACAGTAAAATGTAGAATCAATACTTCGACCAGGTTGGAACAACTTATAGTGGATGATGCCTTTCCAATCCCACCAAACACTTAGCATAACCTTTCGAGGCGTCAATTCGGGCTTGCTTTGCTTCATTATGCTTGCACTTTTTCGTACATTATTGTCGTATTTCTTCCACTTTTCGTCTTTTGTTACCATTCGTTGCAGAAATGGTTAGATTTCATTTCGTTTCAGACAATAATACCAGATGTTAATTCGATCCATTTTATTTTTTTCACACAATTCATCTGGTACCCAAACATCGAGATTCTTTTTGTAGCTAGTCTTTTTTAAATGGTTAAAAACCCTTTGATGATGAATGTTAAATTCCTTAGCAAGGTTATGGCCGCTTATGTGATGATCCTGGTCAATCTTTTCCACAATTTTATCGACTTTTTCAACGACAGGTCGACCGGAGCGAGGTTCATCTTTCATACCGAAATTTCCAGAACGGAAACGAACGAACCATTGCTGTGCTACACGAACTGATTAAGCATCGTCTTCGTAAATTTCACAAATTTCATTGGTGATTTGTGTGGCATTCTTCCCTTTTTTGTACAAAAATTTCAAAATATACCGAATTTCTTCGTTAATTTGACTCATTTTTGAACAGCTGTAACTTTTTTTCAAATTCCCCGATTGTTTTTTTTTTTTTTTTTTGGTTAAATGAAGCTAAAATCTCATTTTTCTAACACTATATGGCACGGCACAGTGTGATTGGTAACACTGGAGATATACGACACCTATTGACAAAATACGAAAATACTTTTTCGACTACCTCTAAATCTATGTAATTCTGGACTTGATGAAAATTGATTGTTTCGAATGGCATTGAGTTGCTTTTCTTTCTTCAAACTGACCGTATGGAGAATATTCTGCAGAGCTTTATTGTCATCCTCACATATTTAGGATCAGTGACGCCGTCATCACTACTTTGTTTTATTAAAAAAAAATTTTTAATTCGATCATTAGAGGCAGTTGGCTTCATATTGCAATCATATTGTTGCTCAATGTAACCTGTCCAAAAATTTCATACTAAAAAATAGTTTTGATGAATTTTGTGGAGAGTTATAACCTAAATTATCTGAAAAATGTTAAGTTTCTGATCTTCATAAAAAAATAAAATATTTTTCTGTAATTACTGTTCACTTAAAGCGTGCCACTCTCTTCGAAATACCATTCAATTACTACTCAAAACTCCAGCACAGCGCACCCTACCAACGCAATATTTATGTGTTTGCAGTTTGTTCGTAACAACGCATATCAACGCGCTATCATCGTCGGCTTTGTGGAGGACATTCATTTTTTATGCGCTCAACTTTTGTTTTCCGAATTCCCGCCGGTGCAATTTCACTCAGTTAGCCGAAAGTTTGGCGCTCGAGAAGTAGGGTGAGCCAACACAATGAGGATGAGGATGAGACACAAAGCGACACGGGGCACTCAGTTTCGGCTGTGTAGTGGCTTGGTGTTGTAGCTTCCGTATACAAGCGGGTATTTACCAGCTTTGAGCGCGTGAAATCCTTTTTTGCCTTTGCGCTGACATATTTTATTTATGCTCCGTGTGGTATTTAAGGTGTGACAACTTTGCTTGTTTTGCGAAACACAAACACATCTACCTATAACTACTGCGTTGAACATGGCAGTGTAGGAGCTATAGCCAAACTCGGGTTGCTGTACCGTTATGCGAGTAGCATAAACATGTTGAATGCGCCAGAAATGGTTTAACAGCTGCCAACGGTTAAGCGCGTTTTGTCGGATTTGATTAAGTGAAAATAGTTTTGCATATGAACAAAGCATGAGATTTACAGTTATTTTGCTATTTTGTTATGTGCCGTGAGTGCATAAAGTTGCGCGGCATAATTTTTGGGGAATGCGAAAAATTTACGTGAAGTTTTAAAAACTTTTAATTTAAAAGGTTAGTCACGAATAATAAAATGTTGGCGGTTAGTTATTGTAAACAGCCAGGTTTGGTTAGGTTAGATTACAACTAGTCCTTTGGAAAGTCATCGAAAGGAATAACACCTGTGTTAGAACTTATAGAACTCTTCATATCATTTTCTTCCATATAGCTTCTTCAGACGCCGTGTGGTAAGATTCCCAACCTTACACCATGACGTCAACAGGGCAATGACCTTTTAAAAGTCTTTCAACTAGGGAGAGGCTATCCTTACTGAGGGCAAAGAGATTACTAGATCTCTTGCGACCGATCTTGGGCCAAAAGGCTTTATCGAGGCTCTGCCATCTGAGTGGATACTCATTTCTCTGAAGGAAGCTGCACTCCGGAGCAGTAAATCTACTGCTACCTTAATGGTAACAACCTCGTGCTGGAAGACACTGCAATAGTCAGGACCGTCAGTGTTCGTTTTGGTGACTGCCAGACTCTCTGAGTCTGATAGCAACTTTCGCAGCCATACACCTTCCGACGATGCCTACGCGTAATATATGCAAGATGGTGTTAAGTGACAAGGTTGGAGTGGGCCTTGGTGCACCATACACGCTGATGAGCACCGCCCGTTTAATGCTCTCGAGTTTCTTTGCAAGTGTGGTTTTTTCTAGAGCACATAAAGACTCCATAGAATATAATGGGCTTGACTATGGTGTTTTATTTAGGTTACACTCAATGTTATTCGAAAGTTGAAAAGGAATTCTACCTCTTCTCTCTAGGTAGTTTTATTCTAGATCATCTTGAAACTAATTTGCTGCTTTAAAAGACCACTTGAAAATCGTTTCAGTTTCACTTAGGCCTCACTCAGTGCAACTGGTTGTAATTATTGGACAAAAATATCTGCATAAGTTGGAACAGATTACTAGGTCGATAAGCATCAACGCCTGCTACCAGACACAATCTCATTTTCTAACAGTACTGTGTTTAAAATATCCACCTAATAAAATTCCTCACCGAAATAAATTCCTGTTCGGAGAGGCTCTCACGTTGCTACTGCCGTTCAATCACTATAATTCTTACATTATTTTAAACCACAGTTTAAAATAGTTCTTAAGTTTTCTTGGAATTGTGGATATGTTAGATCTTGGACGATGCAGTCAGAAGTGATGTGAAATTTAGCAGAGTTGTCACTGGCAATCATACCAACCACGAAAGAAAATCTTGCGACGAATGCGTTTTCACGTGAAATTCAAATTAAAAAGTCTTACTATTTTTTGCCCACAGTAGTATACGATATATTTAAGGGGCTATACCAGTGTGAAACTTTCAAAAAAAAAAAAAAAAAAAAAATTTATTTGCTTTTTCGATAGTTTATATTTTCATAAATATTCTGTGAAATCGAGAAGGTCATATCTTGAGTAGTATTTGGAAAGCAGCTTTCATTGTATAGAAAATATATTTAAGTTTAATGAACATTTTGAATTTTTTTGTTTCAGCTACTCATTCGACCGGAATCATGCTAGCAGTTGAGGCACTTTTTTGTTTGACCCCTCCGAAGACAGCCCATAACTTCATTATTTTTCAACATTTTTGTAAAAAAAAAAATCCTTAAATATAGCTGAAAATATACTTTATTACCTTCAAAAAAGTTCGAAGTGTTCAGTTGCGTCCTTTCTCTTAAAACAAATCACGAAAATCTCCTAATTTTTCATGCGTCACACTGGGCGTGGCCCCGCCCCCTAAAAAGTTTTTTGTACATATCTCGGAAACTACTATAGCTATGTCAACCAAACTCTACAGAAACGTTTCCTTCAGGCATTTACATATACAGTTCAAAAATGGAAGAAATCGGATAATAACCACACCCACCTCCCATACAAAGGTTATGTTGAAAATCACTAAAAGTGTGTCAACCGACTAACAAAAAACGTCAGAAACACAAAATTTTACGGAAGAAATGGCAGAAGGAAGCTGCATCCAGGCTTTTTTTAAAAATTGAAAATGGGCGTGGCGTCGCCCACTTATGGACTAAAAACCATATCTCAGGAACTACTGCACCGATTTCAATGAAATTCGGTGTATAATATTTTCTTAACACCCTGATGACATGTACGAAATATGGGTGAAATCGGTTCACAAGCACGCCTTCTTCCAATATAACGCTATTTTGAATTCCATCTGATGCCTTCTCTGTATAATACATACATATAAATGAAAATACAATTCAATACTCAAAGTACACAAATTGATTTTACAGCAAAATAAAAAAATATGTAAATGAAGGATAATGAAATCTCGATTATCACTTTATCATGCGAGAGTATAAAATGTTCGGTGACACCCGAACTTAGCCCTTCCTTACTTGTTTTTTCATAAAAACATTATTTTAAAAAATAGACGCAGATAAAGTGATACATCAAATGTATTGATCTATTCATTCAAGTGATTTATACATATTGCGTTGCTTATACGACATGGCGTACCATATAAATGCAGTACAGCTGGCGAAAAAAATTTAACTGTATCTAACTTTTTAAGCAAAAATGAATTTGTTTGTATGAAAAAATTATTAATTTTGTAGACAAGAGAATTTTGTAGACGAATGTCGATTTTTTAACTTACAGATTTATTTGATTTTTTAAAGTGGGTGATTTATTTGTAGTGGAGTTAAAAAATTTGCAGAGTTAAAAAATTGATTGCAAGGCAACAAAAGATTTCACATAAAATTAATTGCAGAAGAAAAGCGATTTAGGCACGGTTTAAACAGATGAAAAAAATAGCTTGTGTATATTGTTACCATTTTTTTAGGACAAAACTGAAGCTAAAAAGGAAAAAATATTAATTTACACTTTAATATTGCTTACACCTTTATTCTACTAGCAACCAATTAATAAGTAATTTTGAATTTGGTAAATTTCTCCCATTGTTTGCTTTAAGTGTCCTTGAGTACTCAGTTGCCAGCGCAAACCTTGCCAACTGTTAGTAAATACAAAATAAGTAAATAAATAAAAGAAAGAAAAGAAGGTGATATATATTAACTACAAAATTTTCATATGTGTTGCAATTGCAGCTTCAGCGTGTCCTTGTGGATGTTTTGGCCTGTTAAAAGTTATTGACTCATTTGCCAACTAAATAAACAAGTTTCTGGCTAACTTTTTATTACAAGGACAAGTAAAAGTTGAGAAAAATAAATAAATAAATTTGTTACTATTGAGATACAAATATTATATATAGAATTTAATTTTTAGATACGAAATAGAAAAAGTTTAATTTGTTTCGTACGTAAAAAATTCTATAAATTTGAATTTATTTTCTTACAGCTTTTTACAGTATTACTGAAATCGATATATTTTTTCGAAGCTTACAAAAATTTGTTGCCGATTTGAGTTGTTAAAAGAGATTTACTACTTCTACTATTTGCAATAACTTAATTAAAAAAAAATATTTTTTAAGCGAATATTTCTTATGTCTGAAGCGCTTAGCTATATTATTTTTATCCAGAGAAGTTGGCATTCTTTTTTTGAATCCCACTTATACTTATAAACTTTTATAAACTTTGAGGATATCTAAACTGAATTTTTCTTCAACTCTCAGCTGCATATACGACAATGAGCAAAAAATAGTAAGACTTTGTTCATAATAAAAAAATCAAGGTAATCTCCCTTGGCCCCAAATCACTTTTGCCAATGTTTTTTCCAATCCTAGAAACAGTTGCTAAAGTCAATTTCCGAAATAGCCTTCGATGCGCGTATCGATTCACGTTGAATGTCTTCAATATACTCAAACCGGCTCCCCCGCAGGGATTGTTTGAGTTTTCTAAATAGCCAGAAGTCATCTCGGAGCTAATTCAGGCGCATACGGTAGTTGTGGCACGATATTGGTTGAAAATTTGGCGAAAATTCATGAAGACTTAATTAGATGGTTTGTTATCGTGGTGCAAAGCGTGCTGTTTCCTACCACTTTTTACGAATAGCTTCGCGCAAATGACGCATAACACTCAAATAAATACCTTATTGGCAGCTTGGCCGATCGGAAGAAATTCAAAGTGCACCAAATCAAAGAACACTATCAGTACAACCTTGATTTTTAAGCTGCTTTGACGTTTTTTTTAGATCACGGCGAAGGTCCACGATATCCGGTCGATTGATCTTCAGTTTCCGGATTGTAAGCATTGATCCAAGGCTCATCGCTAGTAAAAATATGACATCCTGGTGGTCAGAAGGCATTGTTTCACAGACGATATCGTGACGCTATTTTTCGAAAAAATTTAGTACTTTTGGAACCAATCATGCTTTCACTTTTCAAAATGGCTTTCATTGATTCTTCCGAAATTTCAAACGATGTCAGTAAAATATCTGATTGTTAATCGTTCCTTTATTTTATTTATGTGTTGATAATCAGTTGATGTCGATGGCCACTCTGGACGTGATTCATCGTCAACGCGTTCCCGACGCTTTTTGCATTATTTCTATCAATCAAACACTTGTCCTCTACTCTGTCATGAGACTGATGTTAGTTGTTTTGAGATTATTAAGCAAACAAAACTGGTTTTGGCTATTTTGAGGCACTTCCGAGGAAACAGTAATGATATTTGAAAAAAATATCGTTAATCATTTGCTTTCAGGATTTCACTGCAATTAGGAAACTACTGAAGATGGGAAGCTAGAAAATGCAGCAACAGCTTTAGATAAAATCGTTAAATATTTCCTCTGAATGCGTTTGAGATTTTAGAAGTTGAGTGTACTAGATTTGTTACTTTCGGCTTCTCGCCACCGTAAAGTTACCAACGCATGGTAACCTTTTTTAAATCTAAAAAGAAAATAGATGTTTCGGAGAACTTTATTATGGCTTCTTAATTTTCCACAGCTTAACTAAAATTTTTAGTAGATAAATAATGAAGGATGCTCATTACACATCCATAAGTGCTAAAAAAGTAAACGGGTAATTAGCACAAAGCTCAAAAACTCGTTGCGGAAATTATATTCGGTTAAAGCTATGAGCCAGGATTTGAATGTGGAAAACTTTTCAGTAATATAGAAATTTTAGAATACTTTAGGAATTTAGTATATATTTCTAGTATAATTATTTTAATATATGTATGTATTAATCCTCGAAATACTCGCAAGACTCTCTAGAAAATAAGAATTTACTTCGTAAAAGTATTTTAAAATTATTTTAAATTGAAATAAAAATTAAAAAAAAAATATTTTTATTGTAACAAATGTATATAAAAAAACCACAAATTTAGATTAGAAAATATTCAAATTAATTTGAAATATATCTTAGCAAGCAATTAAAAACAACAATTAAACCACACCAGTGTTTTATATCTCAATGTGTAGACTACAATTCTAAAGAACTTCTTATCTATGAAATAAATAAAATTGTGCATAAAAATGAGTCAAAATACAAGTATGGGTGTACAGAAGAAGCTGCCAGTGGGTGTAAGTGTTATACTTAAAATACTGGAATTAACTTAATATATTAGTTTTTATGAAATCCTTAATGTTTACGATATTTCTAGAACCCCTTTAGAAACCAGTAAAGTTATATAAGGCGAATTTTTTGCTAATTTTAATTAGTTAATTAGAAATTCCAAACACATCCAATTATATGTAGAAATAGAAAAATGAAAGACTTTTTATTTATTTTTTTTTTATTATTAATTTTATTATTACAAATAACTTTAATGCTAAATTTGAATCTTAGATACAGTAATTTTTTTTTCATTTATTTACAAAAAATTTTCTCAATCAGCAACTAAGTACCAGACTCTTAACGTGCCTTAGCATTCAGCTAAACTAGTATTTTTTCACAGTGAATAACTGCTGAAAGTTAAAAAGCCTTAAAAGCTTGGTTCAGTGTTTCAAAATCATTTTTCCTCATCACTTGTCAGAAATAAAACATCATAATATAAAAAATAAATAATATTGCAAAGTGATTTTCGTTAAAAGTAAAGTTTTATCTGTTTGTAATACAGGGTCCGGCACTCAAAGTGTAACCAATTAAAAAGCCATAAATTCCGTTTGGAAAATTATTTTTATTTACTTTAAAGTACAAAATATGGGAAAATGATTATAAATTCCGGAACAATTCACTTTTGCTCGATATGACTACCTTTGGCCTTAACTATGGCCTTGAGACGGCAAAAAACGAATCGCAAGCTACCCGAATGTGACTTGCCGGTATTTTGGCACACTCACGAACAATGGCCTTCTTCGGCATCTCGAGACTGGTATATTTTTTACTTCGGACCTTGCTCTCCAAAATGGCCCAAAGAGAATAATCCATTGGATTCGCGTCTGGTGAATTCGAGAGCCATTGTGTGGTCGTAATGAAGTTCGGAACGTTGTTTTCCAGTCATTCTTGGTTCACTCGCGCTTTGTGAGACGGTGCTGAGTCTTGTTGAAATGTCCATGGTTTGCGAGCGAAATGTTTGTTTGCCCACGGCTTCAATACAGGCTCCAGATCACCTTCCCAATAATATGTTGCATTCACTTTGACGCCAGGCTCGATGAAATCAATTGGAGAGTGCCCATCTGCGGTGACAGCGACCCAAACCATTATTTGTGGCGGGTGGCCAACCGAAGACTCAGATTCGCGTATGAACGGTCGGTCAAGTAAACCCTATCGTTTTGGGAGTTTACGAATTGCTCAATTGGAAAAATTTTTTTGTCAGAAAACACAATGTTCGGAATTTAACCGCTTTCGAAAAAGCGAAGCAACTGCTTCGCTCTCTCAAGTCTTACTTGTTGCTGCTTCGGTGTGAAATCATGGGCCTTTTGGAACTTGTAAGACTTCACCTTGAGCTCATTTTTCAATATTTTCAGTTCTTTAGCCATTTGAGTGGCACTTCGTCGTGGATTCCGCTCAAGTCGCTTCTTCACTTTCCGAACCATCTCACGTGACGTTGCAGTCTTTTGATGACCACCTCCATGGCGTTTTGCGATGCTACTAGTATCATTGTAACGAGTGATGGTGCGGTAAACAAAACCTTTATTCACATTAAGGTGTTTGAGCTCACGAACTATGATTTTCCAGCTTAATATAAAGCAATCACACTATTACGTTTGAATTCCATTGCTGATCACTTTTTCTGCGTTGACTTTTGGCAAAACGCTTTTGTACACTTGTGAACAATACTCCGAACTGTCATTCAGCAAATTGATAAACAGCTGATTACAGCGCGACAGCTGCGCGAACGGAGTGAAGTTGGTTACACTTCGAGCGCCGGATCCTGTAAAGAACATTTTGTGATTTTTTGATTGTGTTTTAGTGATTACAATTTATACATGAAACACTGAAGATTATGTATGCCCCATATGAGATATATAGTACGTACATATACTGAAGCTCAGTAGATAAATAACCTTCGATATAGTTAAAAAAAAAATTGCCTACCAAAAGCTACGTACTCTAAGTCACACCAAAGGCGTCTGCAATTTAGAACTTTAAGTATTGAATAAAAAATGTTGCCTACCTTTAAGCTGTCTTGTAGTGTGGTTACAAAGTCACATACACAATCTTGGTGTGGTTAAAAAGGTGTAAAAGATACAAGAAACTCTTTTTAAATTAGAAGTTATTCTCCATACATTGAACATTGATATTCTCCATACATTGAATCTAAATTGTTGTTTTATGCAAGTTAACAGAGTCGTTCCTCCTGTCACGTATGCTGGGTTAAGTCACCGACATTGGCGTACATTCATACATACATCATCATCCGCATTATGGTCATGATTACCAGCGTAATCAAATGGGCTTGACAACAGCGTACCAACGCTCTCGATCTTTTCATGTTTTCGACGCGCTTAAATATCGGTACTACATATCATAAAAAATGCACTCACGCTTACGGTAGCCAACCCATGCTCTTTCACTGCAACAACACTGAGATAATGCAGGCCATTTTTTTACCGACAGCTGCGCACCAGCACACATACATTATTCATCAGCGTAAGCAATTGCACTTGACAACAGCGTACCAACGCTATCAACATTTTCTTGTTGCTGATGCGCCAAAATATCAGGACTATGATAAAAATACACCCACGCTTACGGCAGTTAAGCCGAGCCCTTTTATGCACCTCGTTCGTGACAACAACACTGACACCTAAAGCAGACTAGTTTTGTAAGTTTAGAGTTAGAAACCAGCAGTTTAAGAAATCAATTGTAAAGTTGAGTTGAAAGAGGCGAGTTGTATCGCCATCAATAAATCACCACAAAAAGGCAATTATTAACTTGCACAAGCGCAGGCATCCTAAAGGATGACTACTCCTCATGAGCCCACTAACTGAACTCCATCAACAGCAGATCTTCCAACAGCTAATAATGTACTAACTTCAACTTTTGCGGACGACACAGCTATAGTGAGCTGTAACAAATGCTACATTTTAGCATCAAGAATATTAACGGAGCATTTAAGTTCTGTCGAAGAATGGCTAGCGAACTGGCGTATAAATGTGAAAGAACAGAAATGTAAGCATATTACATTTTCGCTAAGACCAAAAATGTGCCCTGCAGTAAAAATAAACAATATTTTAGTATCCCAAGCGAACGAAGTAACATATCTTGGTATTCACCTAGATAGAAGGCTCACGTGGAGAAAACACATCTCTAGTAAAATAATATGTATGAAGATTAGAGCTGCAAATTTAAATTGGCTTTTAAATAAAAACTTCAAACTTAGCCTAGACAACAAAGTGTTTTTATATAATGCGGTCATAAAGCCGATTTGGATGTATGACATTCAACTGTGGGGTACGACCTGTGCAACTACTATTAATCTAATACAAAGGTTCCAATCCAAAATGCTTAGAACAATTACGTGTTCACCATGGTACATGCGTAACGAAAGTATCCATAAATACCTTGGTATTCCTATGGTAAAAAAAGAAGTAGAATACAGCAGAATTAAATATGTATCTAAACTCCGAGATCACCCAATTCCTTTGGCTAATGCTTTGGTACATTCCTGCGATCAAACACGAATTAAAAAAAGAGACATGCCTGCGTATTAAAGAGCGACTTATCATCAAAACAGCTCAATCACTTGCTTGAGTCTGTATAGTTTTTAAATAGATTTAAGATTTTTTAACTTATTGTTAGGCTTTAAGAAAAAGCAGATACAATAAATAAAATATTAAAGAAAAGAATAATAATCTGGTCTATGCGTGGCTCATTGGCCAACCAAACTAGCTGTGAGCCTTTCAAAGATTTTCTTACGTATGCACCAACAAAAACCGGTAATTTCTAATTTCTAATATTTTTAAAAATTTGATATTTAAAAAAATTCGTCCGTATTTTCGACCAGCGGTCATTTTATGAAAAAGAAAAATATTTTTCTAAGCTCTCTTGGTTCAGACGATAATGACTGTTATACGTATACTAATTAGAAATCCCTCATTGTTTTCTTTTTAATCACTAGCGTAGAACTCGTACTGAAGAAAGCGCGGCATTTTTCCCACCTTTTCACAGACTTCTAACTTTATGACATTTATTTATACCCTTAATAGGGTATACTAAGTTTGACACTAAGTTTGTAAAAGAAGAAAAAATCGAAAAAGACTTGTATGATGTGCTGAGTCGATTTGGTTATGCACGTCTGTCAATACCCGATATTGAGCTGAAATTGTACTAACATACTCTTCTCTCCAAAGAGCTGTTCATTTGTCGCAATTGCAATCGTAGATATCGGATGACTATAGCATGCAGCGGCATACAACTTGAGTTATCGAAATCGAGTCCTGTGAGTTAAAAACTTTTTTAGAGGAGTTATAATCAGCAAATTTGGCAAAGACTATTTCCTAAGCCAATAGTGCAATATCTGAAAAAAATTGTTCATATTGAGCTATAGCTGCCATACAAACTGACCGATAAAATTTAAGTTCTTGTAATTAATGTTTGAATTTGTGAAGTTTTCGATTTTCTGGTTTACCTTCTTCCTAATACCTTGCAATTTGCAAATTAAGAGGTGTTTTTTAATTATTCGTCTATTTGTGTATATGATTTGGTCTCTGAAGACAGCATTTTTTATTTATTTACAACTTTTATAGTTATTTTACCCTAAAATATATTAAAATATCCAAGAAATTGTATATGCTTTCGTAAGAATAAATAAGTATTTTTCTTTAAGTTTTTATTTTGATTTGTTTTGTATATATAAATATGATTTACACATCTGAACACAACACAACTGCAAACATATTAATAACATAAAAGTTAGTTGATAAAAATCCCCTCCAACACCGAACACGCATCTTCAAATCGTTTATTTCGCTTGTTGGCTTGCTGTCATGAAATATGAACGCTGGCGGAAACGCTTAGCACAACAAAATTCGCACTTAAAAATCACAAACTCATACAAAATACGCCAACTTCATCCGCAGCTTTTTCGGTTAGCAGCCTGCGATTCGCTTTCTAGCAAATATTAAAGTAACGCTCATACACACACACATATGAATGTGCTTTTACTGTATTGTAAGCTTGTGTACATTAATAATATATTTAAATAAGCTTTAAACTTATTACACAACCACTTCGACACTTGACTTACTCTCTTCTCACCTTTCTACGCATATTCGCCGCCACGAAAATCGGCACTCACTCACTACAACTTGAACTGGAATTATGAAAACACCACTTACACACATGAAATTTGCTTGCTTGCATGTATATGTATGCGTGCTTATTCGTGGGTATGTTGGGCGCAGGTGCCAGCTCATGCCTTACCGGCTGGCGTGCGTAAGGGCTGCTTACCCTTGGGATTACCGCAGCCGTTGCTGTTGGAGGAGAAGAAATTCCTGTTGGCTGTGGAGCGCGGTGATATCGGCAATGTACGCAGGTGAGTGAAATCAGCACATATAGCATATATATATCACATATATACATATATATATTCAATTACATTTGAAAATTAAAGCGGTGCTATAAATAAATACATGCTTATTTTAAATAGTATATATATATACTATATATACCATTTTATATAATTCACATGAGGAAATATGTTGTTATTGTTATTGCTTATTTTAATAGGCATCGTCCTTTCGAAAAGCCATTTACAACTCTGCAGCTGTTTATTTCGCGTTTGTCGCAAACCAACTTTAAACCAAAGTGGCCATGGCGTATGAGCAACTTTTGACTTGTTTTAATTTCTAAAAAAAATGTATGCAATAAAGCAAATATTATAACTGTCTTTCGAGTTTATTTCTTTGCAAAAATGTTGATTTGAGTATTACAGGAAATTTGTTGTTGTTGTTGTTTGTTTAAAGCTTGCTTTTGGCATTGACTTGCTTTTTTATTTCGCATAAGATAGCGGTTCTTTGTGTGATTATGACTCCTACTATTAAGCGAAAACTCCCAGTTGAAGAAGAACAACAACAACGAAACTTATACGAAAATAAATCAGTCATTGAATGAAAATGTGTTTTTCGTGCAGATAATGTCAAGTAAATTGCTAAGCTTCGGAGAAACACATCTGCTGCTACCCTGTAGGCTGCCACTTCAGTTTGAAGGACACTGCAGTGGATTGGCAGTCTGAAACAAGAGCTGATTGAGAGTTCTAAAAGGAAGACATAACCCTAAACGTTCCCCTTTAGATTCCTTGTGTCCTTGAAAAATCTGTCTACACCCTTTCCCCACAGAATTCGCTCCAGCCATATATCATTCGGTAGTACATGTGCGGAGGTGTTGCCGCTGGGAGTAAGTTCCACCACACAATTGTCCAAGTTATCAAGGATGTAGTCATCTTTGATAGAAACCTGTTACAGTCGGTATCTGTAACACGTTTCTATCAAATATGAGTCTCAAATACTTCACTTTTTCATCTATGTGAAATCGAGAGCTCCGCACTGAAGAAAGAGGTGCATCCTCGATTTTATACCTCCTGGTAAATAAAATCCGACAGCTAAGCCGCTTCATTCCTTCCAACTAGCTACCACATTGAGATACTCTTGTGTTAACTCATAAATGGTAGAGAAGAATTTTTCTTTAGACATGTGAGCAACAGAATTTTTTGCCAATAAGATTCGGAGTAAAAGAGACAGAACCGTAAATTTCGGGACACCTCTATTGACCTTTCGCAGTGCACGCATACTGCCCTACCCCGTCACAACAGTTCTGTTCTTGAGAAGACAATATATGAAATGTTTTAGATTCGTCTCGACCTCAAACCTATCCAAAGCACTAATGACCGTTTCCGACCGTCTGCGTGAAGGAAGGCCAAAAACATTAGATGACACTGAATTGGAAATTTTTCTTGAGGAGGTTTCAGGTCAATCGCAGGAAGAACTTGCGTCAGCATTGGGAGTCAACCTGCGCTGGGAACGATTCAGAGACGAGGAACTTGGGTTCAAGCCTGAGTTTAAGTAGTTTTTCATAGTTTTCTGCTCTGTCGAATATTCATAGTAGACGGTATGCTGATGGCAAATTGGGATATTCTTTTACCCTTGCTGAGCTCGCTAAATATTTCTCCATAAGACAAAATAATTCAACTGAACGTAACGTAAAGGAGAGGAAAAAGAGTACCCAAATGTGGCAGCAGCGGTGGCAATTCTCATCTAAAGCTGCTGAACATACTTGTACCAGACATCGACGCGTGGATAGACAAACCACATTGGAACCTGGATTTCCGTCTGACCCTAACACTTACTGGACATTGATGCTTTAGAAGCTACCTTCACAGGTGCCACAATGGTATTAGTCCGAATTGTCTAACATGTATATAGAAGACTATGAACAAGTATTATTTTATTACCCTTGATTTTCAAATACAAGGGAAAAACTAAAACCTACCCTTGGAGGTAGTTTAATGGTCGATAATCTAACGACTTTTTCAACAGATTAGGCGTCCGTCAGTCCGCAGGAGACTTAAATTTTCTGTCTCTCCCACGAAGTAATATTTAACCCGTAGTTCCGTGGGAGACTCTTGAGTTATCAGTACTTTGGGTTTAGCGGATTAAAGTTCCAAACTTCGGCCTTCGATGCTTACCTGTTACTATAAAAAAGGAAAAAGAATATCATTAGTTATTCATGAATAACTACTTTCATGCTCAAATGCTTTTCATAATACTCGATTCACACACAAAAATGAGTAAAAATGAGTGTGATAGCACAGCCGAGCGGTGACTGGCCGGAAAGCATGCCGGAAGCCGCTCATTGACAAATGCACCAACGTGAATGCGAAAACAATAAAACGAACGTGTGTGTGTGTTGAGTATAAGAGCTAGTGCCAACTGCTGTGTGTGACAACACAAAACGCTCGGTTAGGTGCTGCTGAAGCTGGAAGCAAAACGGAAAATATTTCCTTTCACAACACACAAACACAAACACAGCGGGCATTCACTGTGCGCAACAAATGAACGCCTGAAAGTATGCCTTAGAATTTTGAGCGTTCCATTTGCTTACGTGTGTTGTTTGTTGTTACGCAAAAATGTTCTTTGCCATTGCGTGTGTGTGTGTGTGTGTGTGTGTGTGCGTTGCTTGCCAAATGAAGCTGATATGTCGGCTTCCGCACACACTTGCTGTTATCACATCGCTCCGCAGTTTGCTGGCTGCTTACTTCCTGGCTTGTACGGCCAACAAACTCAGCAGGCTTGCGTGTGCGTGTGCTCGAGACATTTTTATTGTCTGCTCTTACTCTTTCGAGGCACACATTGTTTGGCAGCTCCAGCCACGAAACTTACTCAACTTCCTGTTATTCCTACACTCTCTTCTCTTCGCTTTCTGCTTTTTACTTTTTTTTTTTACTTTTCCTAAAGCTTTATTGTCCTGCTTTTCCTTCCTAAGTCGTCTTTCCGTGCCTGCTTGCCGCTTTCCTTGTACTGTGCTTCTATCACATGTGTGAACATTGTACCGGTGCTTGTTTATTATTATGCGGTACTTCCCTAAGGTGTCGGCACTGCCTTCCCTTTCCGACATATTCATTTGCGTGTTAAATTACTAACTCCAGCTGTGTGCTCCGGCGAGCTCTGCCTTGCAAATGCTTGTCATCTTATACGTAATTGTTTGACTCCAGGCTGTGGTCAACTCAAATGTGCCGTTGGCTCCATCAAACTGGAAGTGAGTGCAAATAGTTTGTGACAATATTTGGGTCGAAGGTCAGTTGGCTAACAAAAGTTAAGTGTGCAATGTGGTAACAACTAACTGGTATTTTTAGAACTGACAAGTAGGGAGCTCGTATACTGGAGTATGTATGCTTCCAGGAAATTATTTTGAAAGTAGAGAGTTTGTGGAATATGGTGTTTAGGAATCCGCGGTTCAATTTAACTTTCGAGTATACTGAATTTGTTTATTGTATTGTCTTCCTTTTTACGTAACTTAAGAGCAGGAAACCCTGAAACTTTGCCCTCCTTTCGGCCTAGTATCGTATGTGCCGTTACTTAGGTTTGGTGAGATGCCTGATCTCTGAGGATGGCCGGAGATCACACTTTGATATTTAAGTGCACTTCTTTGTAAAGCTAGACGAAAAAAATTTCGGTAGTTGGATCTTAGGTAACGCCAAAAAAGCTCTAAACCTATCACAAATCGGCTGAGTGTCTTAGTTCGAGTTCCGCTATTTCACCTAGATACCAAAAAGTATGAGATCCGATGGGTTTTTACCTTGATCTGACAAAACCGTGACAATTGAAGAGGAAGTGTTGTCACTTACTGAAAGTGGAGAGTTCCATAGACCGCTTACCTTTGGACTGCACAGCTGCTGGTAGTTGCCCAACGTTTGCTGATTTGGTCTGAGACCCAACACTCCAGTAGTGAATCTTACAAACTAATAGAGCTTCTAACCGTTTCCTTTCCGAAATTATGGAGATTGATATACTAGTACGGGAACAAGCTCATCAGCCATTCTGTTCAATGCAATACCGCTGTTGTTAGGCACCCAAACCAGTTTGACCCTAAAATAACTCAATATTGGAGATATGGAGGCTAGTACTAATCCTGAGCGCTCAGTCAGCGAAATCAGGAGAAATAGTGCTGCCCTACTATCGGTGAGAACAGTAACCACTCTGAAGGAGACTACACTACGGAGCAGAGTCATATGACTTCACTACTTTTTATGCCTAAAGCTGAAGCTGATTGAAAGTTGTCGCCAGTATACTCCTCCACCAACCCTCCATGCAATGGAGGGCTTTGATCCATCCGTGATATGCTTCACTCGAAAGCATCTGAGCAGAAAGCGACAGTTAAAACTAGGCTCAGCGACCTAGTAGGCGAAGTATTTTGGAAGAAAAAAACAAGTGTGCTAAGATTCCGGTGTACTCAGGCTCGCAGTCATCTTAATATCTATAATCTCTGAGTTTGAAGGCAGCATTCCTGGTTATATACCTTGCGGCTAGATCTGCCTTTTGTTTTCATCAAAATAAAATTGCTCTAAGAAAGTTTAAGGCCTCAGAATTTAGCTTTTTATAATCGTTAAATTCTATTTTAGCGAGAGTTCCCTTCAGGTCTGAGAACCAGAAAAGGTCGCTGGGACCAGTTCTGGACAATCCAATGACTGCGGTGGTGTTATAGAGCGTCTTTTTCAGGGCTGTTTTCCACGATTTTATCCTTCACATGTTCCAATAACACCAAATTGTATTCTCTATTGATGAATTTTCTTTTTGGAATATACTAAATTAGGCTTTTGCATGCACTTCCCAAAATATAGACTTGAAAACTTTGCCAACTGATATTTGCGTCTTTCTAGACTTGAGACGCAGTTCAACGCATGCAACCCACTCGGATGTCTATCGATTGAAATCCAGAGTGACATTCTTGTTTGGAAATATTTAACATGTTTCATCCATCTTCACATACATATGCGAAAATTCGATATTCGGATGGTGATTTCTCGATTCCTCATTGTTCTTATTAGGTTGGAGCTCGCTCGATATCCATTGTCCTAATATTTCATTTTGCGGTCAGCTTTGAAAATAGTTTCTGCTCATCTTTTGCGGCTTTCAAGACATTTACGGAACCAAAGTTACACCAAAAAGGTTACAAAATAAAAAACCAGGTCGAGTTCGTTGACTCAATTACCACTGTCAAGAAAACGGAGACTTAATTCTGGTACCACGATGAGCAGGAGCCCTTGGAACTCCAACCTGCTCATGCGGACTGGCCCCTCGGGAAGTAGAATTGACTTTTTGTCAGTTCGATGTTGAGTTGAATTGCAACCGGATGCCGGACACAAAGCACGGCAGAGGTTTTAGATGGGCCTCAAACCCGACCGAGGTGGTTAGTGTGTCCACACTGCCAATTGGTACTGAAAATGCCAGGCATTTTAGTTCTTGATTTGATCCATTGTTCTTTTGAGTACCGTGGGGTAAGGCTGTCGACAGCAGGTACTTACGTTAAGCAATCCGGATGTTCTCAAGGAAACCGATATTCGCTGGTTCAAGATTTATGATGCCACTGTCTTCTGATATTACTAGATCGCCAACTATCTTAAGGGTTCTAAAGATACTTTCGGAACCAAAGTTACACCAAGAAGGTTGGAAAATCATCTGTTAAGACCGTTAGTTAAAAGAATATTAGTGTCTCTATTTTGGTAGTCAACAAAGGTTATTTTTAAGGTAGAGTAGAGTATTTGTATGTTCTAAGTTGCATAAGGTTTTGTTAAAATATCGGTTTGAGGAGATATATATATTTTCAGCCACCTTATGGATGACATACTGATTTCGAACACTTAACTGTTCCAGAGCTCTGAAGCTTCACCCTCCATAGCTCATTTAGGGCGAATATTACTATTAATATAGCTTCTCATTTAATTTTGCTGATAATGTTCTAGGCTTTACTATAAACTACGCTCAACTACTGTTAGTAAAACGATCACTTCGTTAAAAATCAAAACTCCAACTCAAAGTTTCAATGAAGCACACCTCTAGGTCTTAGCTTGAGTCTAGTAACAACCCATAACCTCCACATCGATTTCCTGCTGGCCAGCTTTAAATGAACTTTGTGTTCACTCATTGTTAAATGTTTTGACAAGAATTTTCCGTTATTCAATTCTGCACTCAACATGTATTTTGCTAGTTTACAAGCGGTCATATGTATGGTATACTTGTATACCTAGGTATAAAATATATGTACATATGTATATTGTATAAAGGCAGGTTTCAGTGCCATTGTTAATTGCTTGCTGGTCGGCAAAGCGTTGGTTTTGACAGCTTGAACTTTTGTCGTTCACGTGTCAAAAGTTGTCGCTCACACATACTCGAATGCCGGTTGGTCAGTTCGCCGCAACAATTTGTTGTAATTATTATTGTACCGTTTGTTTGTGATGGCTTTGAATGCATCACTGCACTTATAAACTTAATTATTTCGTTGAAAGAATGTTCTTTGTTCGATTTAATATTGGAGCTACAGCGAGTTTTTCGCGAGCTTTTAATGGATGGTGGAATTTTTCAATGATAGCAGGAATGTTTTGGCGGGTTAATTCATATATATTTCATATATAATGTCTAGAGTGAAGATTGGTTACTATATCTTGTTAATTTTTTGAGGCCTCTGGTCCAATCAAGGAAATGAATCAATAATTCTAGTTGTAAATAACCAAAACCGTGGATTGCTCATCTCCAAAGACCAATAACAGAATGCTGCTCTCCAAAAGAAGGCATAAGGTCAACGAATAACATGATTTTAAAGGTCTTCTTCGTCCGTTCTTCCTCCGTTGATAAAAATCGGGTTTTGTTTGAAATTATATACTGTGATATTTTTCTTGGAATAAAAGAGCCCGGCGTTGCTTTTCTCACTCCTGTTAATGGGTTTGTTATTCTGTTATTATTAAACTACATCGTTTTTAGACATTTCCAAGGGTTTGTTGCTTTTTTAGTTAACTCTCTTCTTTCTTCTAGTTCTTTCCTCTCCGTTGTTACTTTTCATATAAAATTTTTCTCTTACCAGCATCCCTTACAATTTATAAATTTCCTCCACTCAAATCCCAACTCCATTCTTCCTGCTCTTTAACTACCACACTTTTTTCCACTCACTTTTCCATTTCTCTTCAATCGCATTCCGCCACCCTCCATTTGCTTAAAGCTTCAATTTGAAATTGTGATTTTTTATTTTGATTTTTTTTTGCCATTTAACTTTTATAATTGTTATTGACTTGGCACTTTCACGGTCTACTCGGCTGGGGCGCGCTCCCACCAGCGTCTAATGGTGAAATTGTAATTTCAATAAAATGTGAATGCTGCGGAAGCGTGTGGTCCGCAGCAAACAATGTGCTAATGCAAAGTTCGACGAGTTAATTGATATTTTTATGCGCTCATTGATTGCCGAAGTTTGACTATTTGCCGCATTGAATTGCTTTTCCTTCCGGGTTTTCCACTAGAGAAATTTCAAAATTACAATGTTCTCATTTAATATTGGTGTTTTTGTTTTCATTTGATTTTATTTGATTTCACTTGCTTTGAGCACAGCTTAACTAATGGGAGTGTGGGTGAGTGGCATCGCATTACAGTTATAATAAATGAGAGGAAATTAAGTAGTTTGGTAAAAATGCTTTACATATTCTGGGAGTTGTTTGTACGAGTTCGCCTGCCAGTTTAGTTATGAGTGCTGATTTTGTCTTAAAAACGTTATAGGCTTTTTACTTGCTGAATGCCTTCAAGAGTGTAAGAAACTTCGTCCATACTTAATATATTGGTGCTCCTATCGTATTTCTCCGTTTCGTTAGTAGGTGACATGTCACGTTCTCAAGTGAAACCAAGTCCTCTTCTTGGTTATTGAAGAGACTTAAACCTGTACAACGCCTGTCTCAAAGCTGGAAGATACTCTGAAATTTTGAGAAAAGAACGATATGTCTTATCAGCAATGGAAAATGGGATCTCAGTTTGCATCAGCATACCGCTCACTATGCTTGCTCGATACAGTGGGACAGCTCTATGAAACCTAGATTACTTAAACTTAGACTGGAAGTGGCTTCCATTGAAGCTGGCAAGCTAACCCACATTGATTACGGTTTTAGACGCTTAAGGTTAACGCTATGAGCTATCCGAAGCGTATTATTGAAAAGTGTAGTATTGAAAGTGTAGAAGTTGCACATCGTAGATGTCCCAAATACAAGCGAATTCTTCTGTTGGCGACCTCAGACGTTCGAAACGCTTTTAATAGCCCGAGATAGGCGGACATGATCGTTGCTTTAGAAAAAACTAAATGCCGTGGTATGAAGCTATTTTAGTAACAGAGAATTGCTGTACCAGACTAGAGAGGAACAGCGACAAATATAAGTTACGTTAGAAGCAGCGCAAGGTTCTATTTACACCCAGACCTGTGGAACATTAGATATGGCGGAATACTGAAACTTGATGTACCAGACGAATCATATTTACTCGGCTACGGGGACGACAAAGCAACAGTAATCACAGCCCGAGACACAGAGGAAGCCCGAAGAAAGCTAAATTAAGTGGAAATTTGAACGCAAACATGGCTTGACCCTTAATGCCAACAACCAACAGCTTCTTACTATACGGAGCAGATTTTTGGGCAGTTTGATAAAAAAGCTAAGCCGGCGTATGCTATTGGTCAGAGTGCAGCGCATTGAAGCCTTCAGAGTTGCAGCAGCTTACCGAACTCCCATTGACCTTCCAGCGCACGAAAGAAAAAAACTGAAATGAAAATAACAAGTCCGCAATGCACCGAATAAAGAAAGATACGATACTAGCATGGTAGCGAAGGAGGAAGCATGAAATTCACGTCTGATGGACGGCCAGACTTATAAGAGATTTAAACTTATGGACAAGTTTGGAGAAGTCAACTTCTACACAACATAGCTGCTATTCGGATACGGATATTTCTTAAAGTAGCTTCAGAAGTACTTTCAGAGTGTGGATAAAGTCGAAGAGCTGTCATAACTATGTAACGAGGCGACAGAAAACGGCTGCATAACACACATTCTTTTAATGTGTGTGATGGCAACGGAAACGCACAGTCGTGGAGGGCCTGGTTGGCCCAATAAACGCGAAAGCTTAGTGACCTGCAAGTGGCACATACCATTGGTGTAACGACAGCTCTGATGATGTGGAAGAAATTTTCCGTCTCCTCACCCGCAAAAAAATGAGAGTAAAATACTCTTCTTTCTGGTTTCATCGGTTGCTACCTCATTTAATGATTTAAAATTAGTTGGACCATCATAAGAGTTTACACTTTTTTCGTTAAATTGGATTGACATTACACACGTCCAACCTTCCGAACAGCCGACTATGTCGGAAGTCATTATACGCTGGAGATTTGAAATTCAGTCAGCTTCTTAGAGGCCGCTTGTTATGTAAAAGCGCTATGAAGTCCATAAATTAATTTTTTCCTTTTTAAGGTTCCTCCTGCTCAAGTTCAATCAGTTCGAAAACTGATTTTGCCTTAGTTTGCGTGAATTGTGGAAATACATATCTTTGAGTTGGTTTGACTCACATTGAAGCCAACCGACAGCCATGCTACAAACGCATTCTGTTTATTAATTATATTTTTATAAAAGTTAGCCCGATTCATTAATAAATTCTCAACTTGGTTCTGGAGACAGTCGTATCCCTTTATCAAAGCTCTAATGTTGGATTGGACAGATCAAATATATTGGTTGACAGAAAAGAAACCGGTGATTTTTTCAAAAAAAGTAAAAACATTTTTTTGAGTTTTACAATGAACTTTAATCAATTATATATTTTCCATTTTGTTGGATGACCTTTCGCCACCTTTCCTTTAAATTCATTATTCCACACTCATAGAAATTCTGACCTTTAACTGCAAAAAACTGATGCAAGTGGGATTTTATGTCCTCGTCCTTATCAAAAGTTTCACCATTCAAAGAGTTTCGCAAAGACCGAAACAAAAGGTAGTGTGAGGGTGCAAGGTCAGGGCTATATGGTGGATGTATCAAAAGTTCCCAGCCAAGTTCACTCAGTTTTTGCCGACTGACTAAAGATGTGTGCGGTCTAGTGTTGTCCTGGTGGTATGACACCTTTACGATTGACCAATTCTGGTCGCTTCTCCTTGATAGCTGTATTCAATTTGTCCAGTTGCTTACAGTAGACATCCGAATTAATCGTTTGGTTCCTTTTAAGCAGCTCAAAATATACCACACCCTTCCAATCCCACCAAACTGACAGCATAATCTTCTTTTGGTGAATTTCAGCCTTTGGAGTGGTCATGCTTGCATTATGATCGTTTCCGATTGACGTTATTGTAAAGAATCCATTTTTCTTCTCCAGTTATGATTTGCTTTAAAAATGCATAATTTTCATTGCGTTTAAGATGCATATCACAAACGTTTAAGCGATTTGTTAAATGAATTTCTGTAAATTCATATGGTACCCAAATATCAAGTTTTTTTTACCATCCCAAGACGTCGTATATGATCATGTATGGTTGATTGTGGTATATTTAACTTCTCTGCAATCTCACGCTCAGTTACATGACGATCCGATTCGATTAAAGCCTTGATGATGTCATCATCAACTGCACTTGGCCGACCTGAACGTGGCTTGTCTTTGAGTGAAAAATCTCCCAAACGGAATCTGAAAAACCAACTTTGACACTGTGTTTCTCTTAAGGCTTTGTCACCATACACATCACGTAACTTTTTAACAACCTGAGCTGCATTTTTTCCTTTACGGAAATAATAAAGTAAAATATGACAAAAATGCTCCTTTGTGGGCTCTATACTAAAATTGCCGCCAAACAAACAAATATAAATAAAATTACGCGCGCTTTTTTTCTAAGGCAAGGTAAAAGTGCCAGCTGATATTTGACAAAAGCAAAAATGCAATAACAGAGTCATAAGCCGTTAAAAAAATTGTCAACGCCGTTTGTATGCAAAATCAACGGTTTCTTTTCGGTCAACCCAATAAATAAATTTCTTGGAAATTCAGATCTTTTACTCCATCTAACGGGAATACGATCTTTAAATTGAAATTCCGGAAAAGAATGAATGACGCCCCAAGGTCTTCAGGAGTCCCATTTTGAAACCACCCCCACCAAAATTCCCTTACTCTATACCATCACGTGTTTCTGATAAAGTTCGTCAATTGAAAAAAAATTGAGTTTTGGTTATAAAATGGTTATATATTGGTTATATGTTGGTTACCTATTATTTTTTGCTACATATAGTAATATGATGATGAGGCGCAGGCAACACGACATAATAGAAACCACTCCTATTGAAAAAATATTTTAGTATTGGTTATAAAATGGTTATATATTGGTTATTTCTCAGAGTGAAAGCTGATAATTTTATGTTACTTGTATGCAAAATGATGTAGTGAAGCACAATCATATTAAAACAAAATTTGAGTTTGGTTATAAAATGGTTACATATTGGTTATATGTTGGTTATATCTGGCGGTGGAAGCTGAAAATTGTATGCTACTTTGATGTAGTGCATCGTAACCAACAAAAACCTGTCTTTGATTTTTTGGTGATGCATTGTTTTGGATTTTAGGCGACGATATGTATGCTTGCCGATTAAATTTCTACAAGTAGCTAGAGGCATATAAATGCCCTCCTTTCCTTTAATTGTAGGGTGGCGCCCGCACTGGCTAGTTTATCCGCTTCAGTGTCGCCAGGAATATCATTGTGGCTTAGAATCTATTGCAGATTTATCGTGAGGAGGGATTCTAAATCCACTAATAGATCATGGCATTCCTTCATTATCTATGATCAAACCCTAAGGTACTTTATTGATTTCAAAGACAGTCAGTATACATAAAAATATTCCTCGTTGTGGGCATATTTTTTGTTGGAACAAAAAGACTTATATTTTGAACAATTTTCTATATTACCTTTAACCATTTTCGAATTCTTTCATATATGTATATTGAAGCACTACTGACCATTTTAAAAGTGTGAATGCCATGTAGGAAGGCAACGAAGGCTGTTGAAGCCCCATATATACTATACATTGGTAATGAAAGCAGCCTTATCGGCTGAAAGTTGACCGCAAAGTTTGCCTACTCTACTCAACGGGGCAAGAAAGAGTCATGCCAATTCTAAAGCGCTCATAATGGCCTGTCAACCTCCATTGGCCGTGCTCATTTGGTAATGGCTTTGACGTCGCCATAGATTAGCTTGTTTGCTTAAATTCAGCACTCAGCCTCAGACTAGTAATTAAAAGTTTCTTAAAGTACTTTTTTCCACACTGCAATGTTTTTCAATTTTCCAATATTGGCATTGATTGCAAGGAGAACAAGGAAATAGAGGAAAGGAAGAGAAACAGAGGCAAGGAAAGAAAAGAAAAAAAAAAGAAAGAATGAAGGGCAGTGAGCAAGTGGGGAAAGATACAGCATAAAAGAGTTGAAAACCCAAAAAATAAAATGGTATTGAAAAATATTTTGCAGTCGCTCATTGTTGGAATTATTAGAATGCGGCCAAGGCTTTTCATTGTTGTGCGACGAGTGTGTGAAGTTGTCATAGCCGTTTGGGTATAAGCTGTGCAGCACAAGCCTACATACTCTTGTGCCCTGTCATGGTTTACATTTACCTTTCGTGCCGCCTTCAGTGTTTTCTCTTTATGAACATTTTTTGATATTGCTTTCATTGGTAATCAGACAATCAGCGCTGGCTTTACGAAAACTTCACCCTAACTTGTTCACTGATTTTTCATTATTCCTAAATATTCTTCGTTTGCAGCTTTTACAGTATGCTTTGTGCTTTTTAATTTCATATTTTCATAATTTGCTGTTTCTTGACGATTCTTACTGCTAATAATCGCTTTATTTATTCTCCCTTAGAATTCTGCAGAAGGCTCATCGCAAGCGCCACATCAATATCAATTGCATGGATCCGTTGGGCCGGCGCGCGCTCACGCTGGCCATTGACAATGAGAACCTCGAAATGGTTGAATTGTTAGTGATTATGGGCGTAGAGACGAAGGATGCCCTGCTGCATGCCATTAATGCGGAATTCGTTGAGGCTGTCGAGCTGCTGTTGGAGCATGAGGAACTCATCTACAAGGAGGGCGAACCCTATGTGAGTAGAGAGCAAAATATATTTTTATATGTATGGGTATACAGTTGACCTCTTCTAACTCTAGTCACCATAATTCATAATAAAACTTAGAGTTAGAGAGACTTCGAGTTATGAAGGGATATTTGTATGACATTTGACTTCCATTGCCAATTCAAGAGTTCGAGTTATGGAGAACTTCGAGTTATATAAGTTCGAGTTATGAATGTTCCACTGTATATTTTTATGTATTATTCACAAAAAGTATATTCTTTGATGGTGCATAAATATAAATTAGTCGTAACTCGAGAGGAACATTATGAGGGACCAAAAGTCTTTAGTTGCGATGAAAATTATGACTGATTATAGACTAGATTGACACAAAAAATTTCTGCAATACAGGGTTTTTCAATAAGAGTGATATGATTTCTACAATTAAGTAATTTTGAATATAACATCTTTAAAATGTCCTCCACCGCTTCTTCTGCAGTAGCGAATTCGATTAATCCAATTTTGTAGTACTTTTTCCACTAAATCAAGTCGTATGTAAAAATCAATATATCGATAGCACATTCAATATTGACTTCTTAAGCTTAAAGAACGTATGGTGTATGACTTCAAATAACCCCACGCGAAGTAGTCTAATGATTTCAAATCACAACTTCTTGGAGGCCATTCAATGTCATAATTTCTCAAAATAATCGATTCTCCAAACTTTTCGTGCTGTAATGCAGTTGTTCAACATGTTGTGTGGCAAGTAGCTCCATCTTGTTAGAACCAGATGTTGGCAGTACCAACTTTTTCCAATTGCGAACGCAAAAAGTTGGCAATCATCGATTTGTACAGCTCTCCATTAACAGTAACGTTGTCATCAGCTTCATTTCGAAAGAAGTACGGACTGATGATACCACCAGACCCAAACCCAACTGACTGTCAATTTAGGAGAATGTTATGGTTTCTCATGCATAATTTGTGTTCTTTTGCGCACTAGAATCGACAGTTTTGTTTATTTGCCGCACCACTGAAATAAAAGTGAGCCTCATCGGAGAAACCGATTTTCTTAAAAAAACCTTCATCGTTTTCAAGTTATTCCAAGGTAAAATTAGCAAATTCACGACAGCTACGGTATGCCAATGGTCAGTTCTCGAGTAAGAACAATGTTATGCGGATGCAAGCCCAAAGTCTTACTCAAAATCCGTCAGGTTGTGATTTGAGACAGTTAAAATTATTGAGAACGTCTTGGAATCGACAAATTGCGCTCTTCAGCTATACTTATCAGAATGGGCAGCAATATTTTTACAACTTCGAGCAGTTCTTTGTCATATTGGCACTAGAACATTATGTAAAGGAAAATGTACCCTCGAAATTTTCAACAATTCGACGTATAGCGAGCATAGGTGGACGCTTAATATGAACATAAAAAGGAAGAAGCTCACGAAAAGTTGCAATTGAAGAACGTTCATTTTGATAATAGAATTAAATAATGTGTTAACGCTGTTCTTGCGTATATCTTTCCATAATTGTAAACATTAATGAACAGAATGAAAGAAAAGTACAGATCACGACATATTAAAAATATGCAAAACGACACAGAACCTTTTCATGTCTCGAATTATTAGTCCGCTAAGCACTTTGAATATATATTAATACGAGGTAGACAATTAAGTAATGAGATTGATGCCATAAAAACAACTACAACTCTGCCATCCCCTTCAAAGTAGTTCCCTTGGGCAGCTATGCAGCGATTCCAGCGCGTTTTCCATGCTTCGTAACATTTCTGGAACGTTTCGACTGGGATGTCAGCGAGTACCCTCGTCACGGCCGCCTGGATGTCTGTACTCGACTTAAAATGGGTTCCTTTGACCACCGTTTTTATTTTAGGAAACAAAAAAAGTCACAGGGTGACATGACGGGCGAATAAGGCGGCTGTTGCAACATGGCGATCCCTTCAGAGGCCAAATACTGGGACACGCTGAGGGCGGTGTGGCACGGCGCGTTGTCGTGATGTCCAGTTACGAGCGATGTCTGGGCGCACCCTGTTGACTCATTTTCGCAATCTTTCGAGTACTTGGCAATAGTAGACTTGATTCACAGAAACGAATTCTTTGTGGACGATTCCACGGCTATCAAAAAAGGCAATAATCATCGTTTTCACCTTCGACTTGCTCATGCGACCTTTTTTCGGGCGGGGGGCGCGCGGAGACAACCATTGAGAGTCTGGGCACGACTAAAAGCACTATCACCATACACTCTTACAATTTTAGCGTACGTTTCCGAAGCTGTTTCGCCCAATCTGGCGCAAAATTTTATCGCGACGCGTCGCTCTTGATTTCGTTTTTCCATTTTCGTGACGAGCATTACAAACACACGTTTACTCAACTTGACGCAGCAGGCGAACTGAACAAGCTAGAGCGATGGTACATATATCAATGGAGAGGGGAGAGATGCTGAAAAAAGAGAAAGGAAATTTTAAGGTCACAGGTTTACCACAAGCGCGGCAATAAAATCAGTTTCATTACTTAATTGTCAAACCTCGTAGTATCCTTAACATTTTTAATACTAATGAACTGTAATCTGTTGGAATAAAGACTGACAAGTCTTTGATACACAACGATCTGGTAAGTATATTGAACACTGGACATGGCCACACCCACTTTTAGCGGATATCGCATATGCAGCAAATATATAGTATAAGATTGTTTTCATATGCTTAAGTATATTCCAGTTGGAAATGCTCGAATGCGGTCTGTGACCATGCCTATTTTCTTTTACTTATCATAGAAGACCCTGTTAAGGTCTGTCAGCTTCTTTAACTGGACAATGGATAATTCAAACACCAACGAATATATCAAAAAAACTGTGCTGATGTGGCAACTCATAATTTAGAAAGGTTGAGAGACAATACATTTTAAAGAAGCCCATAGTCGAGGTTTTGGCGAAAAGATCAGAAAATAATGAAATCAGAGCGCGTTTTTATACCTTGAACAGGGTGTATTAGTTTTTCAAGAAGTCTGTAACATCAAGAAAGGAGTGTCGAAGACCTTATAAAATATGTATGTACGTATAAACTACTGTGCCCAAAAAAAAGGTGACATTTGAATTTAAATTGCGCGCATCGAAGGGTTTGGAAAATTATTTTTTTTTTAGATTGGTAGTACTGTCAGTCACATTTATGTCAAATTTCATGTCAAAATATTTATTAGTGTTTGAGATATGTGTCGTTTTGTGAGCTGCTAAAAGTGAGTTTTTCGTTTTTTGCGATGTCGAAATTTGTTGAGCAAAGAATTTGCATTAAATTTCGCTTACGGAATCAATTTTCTGCTGCGGATACGTTGAGGATGGTGCAGAAAGCCTTTGGTGATGAGGTTATGTCTAAAAAAAATGTCTACAACTGGTATAGTGAGTTCCAAGCCGGCCGTGAACGTGTCGAAGACGTAGAGCGTCCAGGACGACCATCAATCTCAACCGACAAAGCTCACGTTCAACAAATCAAAGATTTGGTGTTGAAAAACCAAACCATCGATTAACAAATAGAGACCTTGCTGATGAAGTTGGCATATCGAAAGGCTCCATTATAACTGGCGATGAGACTTGGATCTATGCTTACGATTCCGAAACAACCGATCAATGGAGCGAATGTCGTGCCAAAAGAGAGCCGAGACCAAAAAAATCGGGCCAAAGTCGCTCAAAAATCAAGGTCATGTTGACTGTTTTCTTCGATTATCGTGGTGTTGTGCATTGTGAATTCCTTCCAACTGGTCAAACAGTCAACAAGGAATATTATTTGAACGTCATGCGTCGTTTGCGTAACGCTATCTGCTTAAAAAGGCCGGAATTGTGGAAAGACAATTTTTGGTTTTTACACCACGATAATGCACAATCCCATACTGCTCTCGTCATTGGTGATCATTTCGCCAAAAACTCAACCCATATCGCTCCACAACCACCGTATTCACCTGATCTAGCGCCGTGCGACTTCTGGCTGTTCACCAAGCTCAAAAGACCGCTCCGGAGACACCGTTTTTATACGATAGAGGAGATTCAAGCCGCAGCGAAGTCGGAACTGAAGGCCATCCCGGAAAGTGCTACAACCAGTGCTTCGAAGATTGGAAAATCCGTTGGCATAAGTGTATTGCATCAGGAGGGGATTACTTAGAAGGGGATTAAATTGATTTGGAAGAATAAATATAGAATTTTCAAAATAAATACAATGTCCAACTTTATTTATTGGGCACAGTAGTATATATATATATATATACATATATAAATAATTATGACGACCTGAGTCGATTAAGCCATGTTCATATAAGCGAACTAATCTCAGAGTTTTAGAGATATTGTTCTGAACTTTTGCTCATCGGTATATAATATTACTGCCATACAAACTGAATGATCGGAAACAAGTGCTTGTATGGAAGACTCTTTTTATTTGTCGAGATACTCGTATCTTTGCGCAATTTCAAGATTTTGTTCAAGACAACGCTGCAATCTCCGCAGTAATTGTTTAGATCGGATTATTCTTGTAAGCAAACTTGTGTCTTTCTCTTTATTTACTCATATCGAGACGAACGTATAAAGTTCACTTCCTGCAATTCTTTTCAACTAATTCAACTGCGTTTAAGCTGAAACTATATAACTGTATTTAAAAATCGATTAACAATATTGACGCATCATTATTGAGTGGCCACAACAACTAAAACATACACGCAATATTAGCGTAGGACACTCTTAAAGCTTGCTGGAACCCAAGATACATGCTTGGATGTGGGAAAATGTATGTGTGGAAACTAGCAGGCGTCAATTCTTGTGCGCGCTTTTCGCAACGTCGACAAAAATGTCAGCGCCTAATGAGTTGACAACTGCCATGCGGGCGCTGTCGGTTGGTGTCTGCTGCTGCCAGCGCTAGAGCCGACGATACTTTAAAGGCATTGGTAGTGAGCTGCTGAAATTGATGGATCTTATGTGTCATACTACTTAAACATACATATGTATACAACAAACATATGTGTGCGTGAGGTTTCGGCACTACAGTGTGTTACACATTTGGCACATATAGCTGGATACAAGCATATATGTACCTATATATTCATATATATACAAGTATATGTATTCATATGTGCCCATCAATACTTGCTAATGTGTGTCTGTGTGTGTATTTCAATAATCTGTCTGTCAATAAACTTTATTAATACAACACTTGACACTTGTGCTGACACAGGCATAATTGAAGGCGATTAAACGGAAGCTTGTACGCAAGCCAGTACCAATACAAACACACGCACGTACACACATGTGCATGTGAAAAACTTAAAAGTATCAGCCTTCCTTTAACATTTTTCACACAAACTATTGCCAACAGTCGAAGACACACATACCTACGCTTAATCGATATGCACTTGTGTGTCGCCTAGATCTATTTGTTTGTGTGTGTAGTTTTGTATTTTTGTGCCAGGAAGCATTACCTTAACACCCCGCCCTGTGCTCGTTAAGACAGTTGCCTCGTTAGTCACGTACTTATCACAGATTTTCAAACAGACGACAAGTGTTTGCCAGTAACATTCTTTCTCTCTCAAGCAGGCAAGGCTCAGTTTATAATATGCTATTACTGCTGGCAACAGAAATTAAATCTAAATCAATTTTTCTTTTTAGGTAAAGAAAATGTTGATGAATTGAAATTCTTGAAAATTTAATTCATTGTTTGCTTTTGTTATTAAAAAAAAAAAAGACTTAAATTCATACCTAATTTTTTACTCATTTGATACTGTTTTTTGCACTTACATTACTTGTTTGAGCATCAATATACAATATGTACTTTACTATATAATATTTTGTATCCATGAGCATACAAGTATAAGAAAGTCTTCAACTGTGTCCCTCAAACCTATTTGTCTCAAAAAGAGCCTGAATCTTTGAAATAAGCCATGTTTTGTCATTAAATCTTTTGCCAGAAAATCAACTTTGCTAGCTAAGCAGAGGTAACAGTCGCTGTGGGCCAGTGAAACTTTTGCTAGATTCATCACTTTGTTGTTGTTTAGTCTCCAAATATACCAAATACTAAACAAATTTTCCATACACTTATAAGCCATGGCTGGAACGCCTCCATAGTAGAATATACCATAATATTTAGGTTTTTCCAGCCGAAAGCCTCCGATGCTAACGCTGCGTTATCTTTAGTTAAAAAAAAAATTTAGGTTAGTTTGAAAGTTTTTCAGCTTCTGCACATTTCTTGAGCGCCTTTGGCTAGATTCTTGAAAAGTTCTCATCTCCATTGTAAAGCAACTATTTTGCCACTTTTACGCCCTTTTGAAAAAAATACATACTTTTTGGTACGAGTGAAATATTGATAAGCTTCACACCCAAAACATTAACCAAAATGAGTTGAATTAATCCAACAGATATTATTACGGATTTCATAAATTACGGCGATTCTTGTTATTCTTGAAGAGGTAGAAAATACTCCTGAAGTTATTTTCAGGCATGGTACGGAGTTGAAAATTCTTGGCTGAATAAAAATTCGGGTCCGCTCCGGTTACCGGTTTCCACACATAGACAAATAGTTTTTATATTATTGCTTTTAATGGTTTTGGTATTAAGCATATACGAGTATATGAGTGTTGGCATCAGTGAGTTATTATCCTCTGCATTCATACTAAATTATATAATAATTCAGGTTTGTTTTCAAACGGACGAGAACCGCCACAATAACATTAAATTAGTTTCCTCAGAATAATGTGTTTTAATTTTATTAAATTCTGGTTTGAATAAATAGTGTCGACACTCAAATTGGAAAAGCGGGAGTCTGCTAGCTAACTGTACTAAAAAAAATCTTGGCTGAGAACTATATTAAATAACAAGAAATATAACGGTCCATACGAGATTTGACAATTAAGTAATGAGACTGATTATATTGCCGCGCTTCTGGTAAACCTGTGACCTTGAAATTCTCTTTTTCTTTTTCCGGCATCTCTCCGCTCTCCATTGATATATGTACCATTGCTCTAGCTTGTTTAGTTCGCCTGCTGCGTCAAGTTGAGTAGACATGTGTTTGTAGTGCTCGTCACGAAAATGGAAAAACGAAATCAAGAGCAACGCGTCGCGATAAAATTTTGCGCCAGATTGGGAGAAACAGCTTCGGAAACGTACGCTAAAATTGTAAGAGTGTATGGTGATAGTGCTCTTAGTCGTGTCCAGGTGCTCAAAAAGCTCGCAATGGTTGACTCTGCGCGCCTTCCGCCCGAAAAAAAGGTCACGTGAGCAAGTCGAAGGTGAAAACGATGATTATTGCCTTTTTTTGATAGCCGTGGAATCGTCCACAAAGAATTCGTTCCACCGAAGAAAACTGTGAATCAAGTCTACTATTGCCAAGTACTCGAAAGATTGCGAAAAACGAGTCAAAACGAGTCAACAGGGTGCGCCCAGACATCGCTCGTAACTGGATCCTTCATCACGATAACACGCCGTGCCACACCGCGCTCAGCGTGTCCCAGTATTAGGCCTCTAAAGGGATCGCCGTGTTGCAACAGCCGCCTTATTCGCCCGACATGTCACCCTGTGATTTTTTTTGTTTCCTAAAACAAAATCGCTGGTCAAAGGGACCCATTTTGAGTCGATTACGGATATCCAGGCGGCCGTGACGAGGGTACTCGCGAACATCCCAGTCGAAGTGTTCCAGAAATGTTACGAAGCATGAAAAACGCGCTGGAATCGCTGTATAGCTGCCCAAGGGGACTACTTTGAAGGGGATGGCAGAGTTGTAGAATAATTTTCAAATATACGGTTTTTATGGAATTAGTCTCATTACTTAATTGTCATACCTTGTATATACAAATTTGGCTCTTAAACTGTTTTCTTCTATTGCCTGTCCACTTCTGATGGAATGCTTTAGATCGTATTATGTACTGCGTTCTTCATTATCTAACCGCTCATCTCTAACAATTAACTAACGTGAAGCTTAATTTCGTTCTTCAAGTAGGCGGTTCCCTACTTTCAATATTTTCAGGACCAAATAATATAGGATATTTGAATCATTATATCAGTAGTTAGTCGTTGATCTAAATCATTGACCGACATAGTAGGTATACACAAGGGGCCTTCTAAAGTAAACAGGACTAAAAAAACAGAAAAAATGTTTTTTCGGCAAAATGAATTTATTTTATTCAAACTAGTCTCCCTCTGCCTCAATACAGCTTCTTGCACGACTCAAAAGCATGTTGAACGAGTGTTTTAGCTCGTTGGCCGGTATGGCCGCCAGTATGCCGGTGCAAGCCTTTTGAATGGCCTCTATGTCTGCATAACGCTTTCCTTTCATGGGAAAATGCATTTTTCTGAAAAGGAAAGTCATTGCCATAAACTTGTTTCATCATCTGAAACGTTTTGGCAAAAGTTTAACCAATTTTAAAACAAAATTTAATGTTGGCTCTTTGTTCGAAGCTCATTTTCGGACCGATAACACTGACATATTGACACTTAAAACGCAATAACTTCACTTCCAAGCAATGAAATGTCATGAAATTCTCACGGGGTAATTGATAAAAATAGCAGATTCTAACGCATCAGTCGACATATAGATGGCGCCGCCAGGGAGCGCTAAATTCAAAAAGTCCCGTTTACTTTGGAACGCACCTTGTAGATAGTGAAAAACCAACGAGAAAACAGAAATAGTTTTACTTCGATATATGGAAACGAGAAGATGTAAATCATAAAAACAATCGAATGCAGTTTTTGGTGGAGAGTAAATTGTATAAATTTTGTCTGTTTAAATTATCGATATCATATTTGTTGTTGTATCAGTTAGCGATATTTTTAATCGATTTATTTATTGGTATTTTATTTCTAAATATTTGTTTTCGATATCTTTCTTGGTTATCGAGAGTTAGTTTCGTATAAGATTTATCGATATAGTGTTTCGATTTTTCAATTTCAAATATTTTGTTAATATTGTATATTTTAAATATCTTATTTCGATACCTTAATCAATATGCGACTAATCGATATTTTAATTCGATATATTTCTTGGAATTTGAGCTCTCAATATTTGTTTTTGATAACTTTCTTTGTTAGATACATTGTATTTTTATATTTAGTTTGGATTTTGATTTATCGATACGTTTTTTTTCCAATTTTTTTATCGATGTGATTTTCGATATGATTTGAATATTATAATTAACGATTTTTCATGAGCATAACTCATGGAACACATATTTCGTCAACTTTTTCGATATTTTGATATCGATAAATAGTTTGGTATAAAATTTATCGATATAGTGTTATTTCGCAACTTTTTTATATTTAAAATAAAAAAAATAAATATCGATATAATTTGATTTTGTATAAAAGTTATCTATAAAATGTTTAGACTTTCCAATTTGTAAATATTTAACTAATTTGGTGTGTTTGAACTATCGATAACGTATTTGAATATCTTCATCAATACGCGAGTTATCGATCTTTCAATTCGCTATATTTATTGATTTTTGAGTACTCAATATTTGTTTTCAATAACTTTTTTTGTTTATAGATATTTAGGTTGGATTTTGAGTTATCGATATGTTTTTTTGCCATCCTATATATCGATGTAACGTTTCGATATGTTTTGGGATATAATAATTATCGATAATTTTGTTGACATTATTTATGGATCTCATATTTCCTCAATTTTTTTAATATTTTGGTATCGATAGTTGGCTTGGTATAACCAGCAGATCTCTGAGACGAACGCCGAAAAGGTGAACCGTGAGTTACATTCTGAAAAAGATTTAATTATATTGAAGTTTGAAGCAGATGTCCTATGTGGGATATTGTCGAAAAGGCTAAGGAATATTTTAGAGCGATTCCGTGGAATTCTGAAAATCTATGACTGGAAAAAATATGATCAGGGTATACTTAATGTGTCGCATAATTTGAAACGCAAAGAAGGGAATATGGGAGACCTTATAAAGCATATATGCTACTCTCATTTAACCATGTCCGTCTGTCTGTCTGTCTGTATACACGCGAACTAGTTTCTCAGTTTTTGAGATATCTGATATGAAGTTTTGCACAGGTCCTTCTCTACCCAAGACTCTACTCATTTGTAGGAGTCGCGTATAGCGATCTACCGTAGCATAAAGCTGCCGTACAAATTAAACTATTCAAATGAAGTCCTTGTATGTGAAACTTTTTTATATGACAATATATGTACAGAAAATTTGGCGCGGATTATTCTCAAAGACAGCGCTATAATATCAGAACAAATTGCTCAGATAGGGTCGATGAGCAATCGAAATCAAGTTTTTGTATGGAAAAATTTTTCATTTGTGAGGATATTTTCGCAATATTTGGCATATACCATTACAAAAGGCAAAAGTTACCATTTTCGTTAATATTGTTTGTCTGATCCGAATACTAATACATATACCTGTGTATAGCATATACCTGTCATATAAACCATGCCATCAAAATCACAATAAATATCTTTTAAGACCATTTTATGCTTAGGAAATCGCTCAAAATTTTTTTATGATTATGATTATAAACAAGAAAATAACTGTAAGTTAGAAAAAGTGTGTGCAGAACAAAATTTCCAGCTTATTGTTCATAGGTTTATGTAGCTATTTGGCGCCAAACTGGCAACCCTTTAATAACATTTGAATAAAAACATTGCAAATGCAAAGCAATTACTTTCATTTTCAAATAAATTTACATGCGAGTTACATGTGAGTAGTCACACACTTACACATGTGTACTATATGCAATAATTTATTCATACACATAAAAGTTGCGTATACGTCTAGGTGTCGCTGCTTAGCGAAGGCGTCGGGGCCCAATCAATGGTGCAGGAAAACATATGAATGAATGTATAATAATAATGGGAAAATGGAAGGAAAAAGTTTGCAAAATTAGCTGCGTATATGTATGTGTATGCACATATGTATATGTGTTTATGGCAAATGTGTGTGTGTAACAGCCATTGCGCACTTGACTGCCTCATCAAGCAATCATTTATGCATTCATTCACGCAAATAGCTATTCATCCTGCTATTTTTATGCTTTTGAATATATTCATAAGCGTTTTTGCCCCAGTCACATGCTACTGTTATGCTTACATAGCCGTGCGCACACATACATATTTGTTTACACAAAAAATAACGCCAATAGGAGGGCGTATGTGTGTTTGTAGCCGTATTCATATGCAAAAATGTTGCCGTTGCCTTTCACCTTTACAGTTTGTTGTCGCAAATGTTATGCCACGCTTGATTAGGCACTTAATGTGCCAAAGGGGAGGGAGGAAATCAACGCATGCCGGTGTGTGTGGTGGAAAGTGTGGAGTGATGCGTGAAAGCAGCTGAGCCGGTGAGCTGCTGGAAGTATCACCGTGTCGTGTCCTTGACTTTGTTGCAAATACATATATATGTTTATATGTAATTGTATATGTGTTTTTGCTTGCCTGCTGCCACAATTCGGTTGAACGCGCGCTCGTACTGCCTTTCTTTGTCTTCGCACCGACCTTTATATACAAACCGATGACTGAGTGAGGCATTCAGGTGTGGCTAATAGGCAGCCATTTAACATTCAATCACGTTGATAATAGTAGGCATGCATCACTCTGTTGTTTTTGTTTGGCTTGTGCGTATTTAATATGAGATCAATTTTTGAGAATATTTTATTTTTTGAAAAATCGCTGCTATGTGAGCGGTTTTTGGAAATTTCTTTGTAGTTGATCTAAAAATTTATTATTATTTTTTAATTTAATTATATTTTTTAATATATTTTACTATTTATTTCAAGTACTGCACCTTTTTATGTTAACTCTTACATATGTTATAAGAGATTTGTTCAATTTTGTATTTTATTGTTCGAAGAATGTGTCGAATTTTCAATAGAATAATCGGTATTCGTCATATGAGCTAAAGGGGAAGAAAAGGGACAAACAGTAAATGCAACATAATTAGTAGAAAACCATTCAGAGGGACGAAATAATTTTTTTTCGCTTTATGAATACAAAACTAAGAAGTTCAAAAAAAAAAAAAAAAAAAAAAAAAAAAAAAATAGCATTGGACGTGGTATATTCAGAAAATAATGGGAATTTTAAAAATTTGGGAGACCCCTATTGCCAAATTTTTTGTACAACTGACTATAATAGCAAATACTGCTCCTATTGATAATACGTAGTGAATATGAGCTACAACATAATATGTGTCATGAATAATAATATCTACAGATGAATTGGCTAGGACAGCTCCTGTTAATCCCCCTACCGTAAATAAGAATACAAACCCTAGGGCCCATAATATGGGTTATCGACATATGATTCGATATATTATTTGATATGTGCCTTATCGTTGTCATAATTCGATGCCTTTAATGCTATGTGAGTTGTCTATATTTCAGTTCGATATATTCGTTGGTATTTGAGTTATCGATAATATGTATCGATATCCTTCTTAGAATTTGAATTATCGATATTGTATTTTCAAATATTTTTCAGAAAATATTTTATCGATTTCATGTTCCGATATTTCGGCTGGCACTCGATGTCAATTAATATTCATATTTCGATATTTCTGATGAAATTCGTTGCCAAAGGATCATGATTCAAACATTCTGTTAGCATTTGAGCTACCGATAAGCGTTTTGTTTTTGGTATTTGTTTATTTGATATCTTGTTTCAGTGTATTTGTTTTTAGCTGAGTTATCGATTTATGGTTTGGATGCAGCGTTATTATATTTCGATGTTTTTGATGGTATATGAGTTGTCGATTTGTTAGTTAGTAGTGGTCTTAATTTTAGTTCAATACCTTTGCTGGTTTTCGAGAGATCGAATTTGTTTCGATTTCTTTGTTGTTATTTGAGTTATCGATATTAGTGTTATAATTGATACAACTAAAAATTGATATTCATGCTTGGGTTATAAAAGCTATCGATATTATGTTGCTGTACTCGTGTTGAAATTTTAATTATCGATATTATATTTCGACATAATTTTTGGTAGTAAATATGTCGCCTTCATATCTTTGTTCATATTTAAGTTCTCGACCCATTCATCGATATTTTTGGTGTCATTGGAGTTATTGACATTCGTTTTGACATAAGAGCTTTCGTGGCCTATTTAAATTTTTTATTAGCATGTGAGTTATCGATATTATATACCGTTATTGGCACATAAATAATTGATTTTTGATTTAAATATGCCTATTATTATTCAAGTTTTTGATATCTTGATTCTTGTTGGCATACCGATATTTTTCTTGGTATACGAGGTGTGTTCAAAAAGTATCGCGAATCGTAACTGACAGTTTCCTTCGATTGCAGGGGAGTGGTGCATCATGAGTTCTTGCCACAGGGAAGAACGGTCAATAAGGAATATTACCTGCAAGTTATGCGCAATTTGCGCGAAGCAATCCGCCAGAAACGCCCGGATTTGTGGAAGAACAAAAATTGGCCTTTGCACCACGATAACGCCCCTGCTCACACACATCGTTGCTTGTGCGCGACTTTTTGGCCAAAACCAACGCACTAATGATGCCGCAGCCACCGTATTCCCCAGATCTGGCCCCCTGTGACTTTTTCTTGTTCCCTAAACTGAAGAGGCCCATGAAAGGACGACGTTACGCTTCTCTTGACGAGATAAAGAGGGCATCGAAGGAGGAGCTGAAGACGTTAAAAAAAAAAATTATTTTTTGAAGTGCTTCGAAGATTGGAAAAACCGTTGGCACAAGTGTATAATATCTCATGGGGATTACTTTGAAGGGGACAAAATATATATTCATGAATAAATAAATAATTTTTGATAAAACACAAGATTCGCGATACTTTTTGAACACACTTCGTATTGCTATGGATATTCTTTTTCTATGTCTATGAATCTTTGTTGGTATTGGGCTATCGATTTTTCAATTTTTTAAGTTTATTGATAAATATTTTATCCGTATCATATTTCGATAAAGTTGCTGGTATATGAGTTGTCGATGTTAATAAAGTTATCGATATACTTTTTAGACATTATTGAAAGATTTTGGAATTTGAATTTTTGATAAATCGATTCGATATACATAATTTTTTGGAATATAGTTATCGATATTTCTTTTGATATATTTGATTGAATTGAGTTATCGATGCTTTAATATGTTAAGTTTAAGGGTATATGATTTGTCGATATCATATCATCGACAAAGTTATGATCTTACTGAAGTTAATAACTTTTCGACATCTTTGAAATATTTTGGTATTTGAATTTTTGATAACTCCGTTCGGTATATACTGGTATACATTCATGTATATCGTGATTTGAGCATATATTTAAATGAATGACATCCAGAACTTCGTTTCACAAACCCAACTTCGTGCTTATATGAGTTATTTCAAGTGGCTTATGAGACATATATATATTGTCAAAAAAGTCTTGCGGTATTTTTATTGAATGATTTATTGAATTTATTGAAATGGTTTGCAATAGTTTGATGACTCATGCCCAGCTCTTGACCGATGCTACGGCTGCTACTATGCCGGTCTCTCTCGACCAATTCGGCGATTTCATCGCAATTTTCGACGACAGGCCTTCCGGAGCGTGGCGCATCTTCGACCACCTCTGCACCAGAACGAAAACGTTGAAACCATCGTTGTGCGGTGGAAATGGAAACTGTATCGGGTCCATAAACTGCACAAATTTTATTGGCGGCTTGAGATGCATTTGTGCCTTTATCTCCATGTTTGCGATGCTATAACTCACGAACGACTGAAAAGAAACGACAATCAATCAAACAAGTGTTATTGAAATGAGCTTTCCAAAAAGGTATAGCATGACCCGATGCGATGAATAAAACTGGAACTACGAAAACAACTAGCGAAAATAAAAAATACCGCAAGACTTTTTTGACAACCTAATATTATATAGAATGATATATGATTACTGTGCTGAATATGTGGGTGACCATTTCGGTTAATGAAAAAGTCTTTGAGACTGATGAGGATCATTTTGATAACAATCTAGAATAGCTGTTCTTCTTTGCGATATCCTGAACTTTTGTTTTCGTACTCATTGAACTAACATGTATCACCTTCTTGGTCTAAATAGCAACTTCATAGAGTTAATGCTGGTTTCTGGTGTGAATATAAGCATAAATTACTCTTCAGAATCATGTTCTCTCAGTTGTTTTTATATATATTCCTATTTTTTTTTTTTAAAGTCACATATACTCCATTAAACTACACTTCAATAACGTTGTCTTATTATTAAATATTATATTATATATACATTTAAATATATTTTTTTATTTAATTATCTCCAATTTCTTTTGCTTCTTCTTTCTTCAGAGTTGGCAAAAAGTCGATATAAATACAGCTGTGTTTCCACCCGACATCACACCGCTGATACTGGCTGCTCATAAGAACAATTTTGAGATCTTAAAAATTTTACTGGATCGTGGGGCTGCCGTGCCAGTGCCACATGATATACGGTGCGTATGAGTAACCTCGTAATAAAATACACAATGCTGCAGTTTATAACAATAAATTATAGAAATAACTGTTTTTCGTATTAATTCTACTTTGTTATAATTTCATTTCAGCTGCGGTTGTGATGAGTGCGTACGTTTGTCTAACGAGGACTCGCTGCGTCATTCTTTGTCACGTGTTAATATTTATAAGGCCTTGGCAAGTCCCTCGCTCATTTGTCTCACCTCCAGTGATCCACTACTCACGGCATTCCAACTTTCATGGGAGTTGCGAAATTTGGCTTTTACGGAGCAGGTTAGTTAATAATAACGAGGAAATAGCTTTTTTCCGAAATTTGAAGCAGATAAATTGAAACTTAAAGGACAAAATGTATTAGAAATATATTATTTTTTAAAATTTGTTATTATTAATGTTATTGTTTTTTTGATAATTTTTGCAAATTGCTTTGTTTTTATATTTATGTATATTAAAGTTCGTTATTCAGTTAGTAAATATTCGAAAATCTTTATATTCTTGTTGTTTTAGGAATGCAAAGCCGAGTACATGGAATTGCGTCGTCAGTGCCAAAAATTCGCTGTTGATCTGCTGGATCAAACACGTACCTCGAATGAGCTGGCTATTATACTCAACTATGATCCGGAGATATCTACATATGAGCCTGGTGATCGCATGAGCTTGAATCGTCTTGAGCAAGCGATTATGTATAAGCAAAAAAAGGTGAGTGAGAGAGGAAACAATGTGTTTGAAACCAATTTTTTTTTTGATATTTTTAACTGAGTTAAAGTTTAGGCAATAAGCAGTTTTATAGTTTTATTATTGGTTAGTGCTACTGCATCTTAGTATGGGCAACAAAATTTCCATTCCTAAAACTTTTCAGAAACTCTTGCTGTCTTTTGTCAACTTAAGTTTCCTAACCTTTATTAAGTCTTGCAAGTAGTGGTCATAGAATTAATTCCCTGATAGCCTAACTCCTTCTTCGTGCGCTTGCGGAAATCCAGTAGTATGTGCGCTAGTGCCTCTACTCTGTGGTCACAGTAGCGACACAGATCCGTGGAGAGTACCCTTAACTGTGTCGATGTCACTGCAGTCCGCAGTGACGGCTAAATATGCCACAAGCTGACTTAAGTTTGTTTTTGGGAAGAGCGATTGGTGTCTTCAACCATATTGTATCGAACTCTACCAGAAACAAACTTACCTGTCGAACTAAGCACTGATTCTTTCCTCTTTCTGTTTCCATACTCTCTGACTGTTTATCGCAGCTTCTTTCTTTGGATAGCTCATTTCCATTGATGGCACTATGCCCTGAGCTTCATGCTAGTAGAATATTGTTATCAGTGGCAAGTCCGTTAAGCCTTTTTATGCACTCCATAGCCATTTTTGACTTGACTCCAATAGATGAAACGGTCTGAAGTGTCGCCTAATTATCACTTAGCAATGCAAATCGTTCATCGTTTCGTTTTTCTCTAGAATAATCTCTGCACATCTGCTAATGATATAGATCTTAGCTAAAAAAATTTAAGTTTTGGTTATAAAATGGTTATATTTTGGGTATTTTGCACTTTAAGTGACGATTCGATTCGATTCAGTATTTCGAGCGCTCTTAGTTTACTCTCCTTTCTAAACATTTTTATATAAGTTCTCATTTAAAAAAAAATTTAGAATTAATGCCAATTTATTCTACTCCACTTTCAGTTTGTTGCCCACTCGAACATCCAGCAACTACTCTCCGCCATTTGGTATGATGGCTTGCCCGGTTTTAGGCGTAAAACGGTGCTCGAAAAGTTCTGGTGCATCGTACAAGTGGCTGTGCTCTTTCCCGTCTATTGTATGGTCTACATGTTTGCGCCCAACTGTCGCACCGGTATTTTGATGCGTAAACCGTTCATGAAGTTTCTCATACACGCCTCGTCCTATCTGTTCTTCCTGTGTAAGTATGCAGAGTTCAAGGCATGATGAGCAAGAAATTCGTAAGTGTGTGGGTGTGAAGATATGTTTGGGAGAAAATGCAGATTGCATAGGTGTGTGTATGTAACTACTCGAAAGCTCAAGAATGCTACTGTCTACACACATATCTAACTACTGACTCTCATGTGCCGTTATGCACATACCGTTATTAGAGTTTCTGCCCAAGCAAAGGAGCTGTTAATTTGTACCGCGGCAGGCATACCTCTAAGTGAGTCCTTTGTGAGTTCTAAGCGCTTTAGGCTGTAGCTACAGTTTCAGCTGCACTGCTACTGAATCAACTCCAATCAGTCCAACAACAATTTTTGTTTAATAAGCGGCAACATAGTGTAATCTTGCTGATCTAAGCGGCTTGTCTATGTGGAATAAAGACCCAGTACTTGAGAGTTGTGTAAAAGCATTGTAGTCAGTGACTTCTTACATCTAGAATAAGATTAGAAATAGGGTTAGAGTTTTAAGCTTGTATTAGCGTGAAAAAATAAGACTCCACTAACAACAATTTTTAACTATCGCCTTTCGTATGCGTCTCTACAAGAGTATGTCTGACCAAAACAATCCGCTGGAATATCAGTCCGGAGTTCATCTCCAAAATACTCGTATCAACACAGTAAGCGCCACAATCTGCTGTCATTTTATTTCATGCATTAGCAAGACATTTACTCTCAAATCTTCAACGCCCACGTTTTCTTCTGTACTCTTCCTTTCTTACTCTATTCCTTCCTTTCCTTCTCCTTCTCTTCATTTACACCCAAATCTTAAACGCTCACGCTCTCTTTTTCTCACTTCTTTCCTCACTCTTTTCTTGACTCATCTTTCATCACTTTCTTTCCCTCTCTTTCTATCTCTCTTCTCTTTTTCTGACAGCTGTCATCATTTTTGGTGCGCCTCAAGCGCAATGCGTGCAAATCACTAATCTTTCCAGTCCATTAAGTCTGCTGTTGATGGCATATTTGCTGCTTGTCATTTTTGTTAATAGTTTGAGCCGCTTATGAGTGGGTGAAATGGACATTTCACCTAACGGTTATTAGCACTTGTCTGGTCAAAAGTAATTTGCTGTTGTCACGTCAAATCGCTATCGTGATTTCTCAGCATGCTTTTCTCTTAAAGACTTTTTATGGTTATATAATAATATTCAAAGTGCAAATATGCTTTTGGGCATTATGAGTTCTAAGAAGAAAAGATTTCGTAAGCTTTATAGCAAACAAAAAAATTTAGAAATCATTAATGCAGAAATTTGTAAAAGAGGCTGTAAGATTTAATGCGCTTAGTGCTTATAGTGTTTTAGTATATTTCCAGTATTCTTTTAGCTAATCTTTTAAAGAAGTTAATGGTTAGCTAATGGTAAAGAGTGATTCACAGTTAATTTCTTCAAAAATATTTTTTATGAGTAATAAAAAATTCGCTCGTGGAGCTAATGGCGATTGAAGTGCATATATCTTAAGAACTTTCAAATATCTTTCATTAGATATCCATATTGCAAAATCACATTTACATTACTTTTTTGTGCTGGCAACCCAATGATATATTTTTTCAACAGCTATTATATGGTATGATAGGTATATTGAAATAATTCGTTTATATTATAAATTTCATGAATTCATTTTATTTTTTATATATTTTTTGACCAAATATTAATCATTTGGCAACCCTGCAGCAAATAATTTTGAAAGTAGAGCACTTTTAAACCTTTATAGCTCTTCATCTATTTTGTAGCACTCCATTTATTTTATTAATTAATTTTATAAAAAGTGTGTACAAATTTGAGGCAGGTGGCAACCCTTGTAAAATACATTTTACAATGTTAACTTTTGAAAATCATTAATATTGTCATAATTAATAAGTACAATAAATTAAAAAAATAATTTCATATTATTAAATTAAAAGCATACAAAATTTCAGAAATTTGGCAACCCTGCCGAAAATAATTTTGAATATTTAGCATTTTTAAAACTTTATAGCCTTATAATTATTTTGTAGCAATCCACTTGTTTTATTAACTTAATGGATCAAAAATTCGAGCAGGTGGCAATCTTTGTAAAATAAATTCTGCACTGTAAACCTCTAAAAATCATAAATACAATATATGTCATTATTAGTAAGTACAATTTATTGAAATAATAGCTTTTTATTGTGAACTTAAAAGCATAACAAATTTTTAGCATGTGGCAACCCTTCAGATTTTTTTTTTTTGAATTTTGAAAATTTTTAAAGTTTTATAATTTGATAATAATTTTTTAATAATACATTTATTTTATTAATTTAATAAAAATATTGTCATATAAGCATACCAAATTTTCAACATTTGGCAACCCAGAATTTTTTTTGTAATTTTGTACATTTTTAAAGCTTTCTATTTTTTTCCCATTTTGTAAAAATTCGTAATAATTTATTTATTTTATTAACTTAACAGAACCAAATTTTAAACAGATGGCAACATCTACGTAAATAAACAAATATATGCAATCAAAGGCGCAACCTCTTTTGTCAAACCTTTAATTTAGTGGTTAGATTATCTTTGTACTTATTTTATTTTTTAATTTTAGTAGATTGTAAATTTTATTAAGGTGGCAGCCCCACCGAAAAAAATTTTAACGTAATATTTCAAAATCTGCTTGGTTCGGTACCTATGTATATTATGGTGTTTTTGTCTTATAAATTTGTTTGTCTCTTATTGAAGTTTTGTAATAGGTGGCAACCTTCCAAATTAGTATAGGTTTGAATTTGATATTAGTGTTTAGGAGAAGTAAGCTATATCTCTACTATGACAAAAATAGTGTTTAGTATTGGCAGCGGCTGCTTTCTTTAGAATAAGGGACCCTAAAGCGAAAAATGTTTCGGAAAACCACTTTGCGGTAACTCTCAAGGACTGAGAACTTTTCGATAGAATACTTACATACCCGTTGAATTATTTTAGTTAGGTAAGTGCCTTCTGACAGTTGATTGTGGTACAAGCTTTAGAAATAAATTTCGAAAATTTATGCATGGACAGAGTTGCCATATGTAAAAGATTAAAATACATTAAATAAAAACACGGTTACCATACAAGTAATGGTTGCAATGTTTGATGAAATTATAAGATAATGCTCAATTCAAAGTTTATATACAGAGTTGCCATATGTATAAAATTAAAATCCATGAAAAGAAGGATTGCCATACAAGTAATAGAGTAATGTTTCATGAAATTATAAAATAATGCTCAAACATTTCAAAATGTATATATAGAGTTACCATATGTGAATAATTAAAATACATGTGGCAACTCTGCACATGAAAACAGTTTTTAAACGTCTAAAGGTTACCATACAAGCTATGGACAGAAAGCTCAGATAAATTAGAAATGAACACTTAAGCGTGTATACATGGGCAGAGTTGCCATATGTATAAAATTATTATATGTGAAAAAAGAGGGCTGCCTTACAAGTTTAGGTATAAAATTCGACAAACTTATAAGAGGACACTCAAAAATTGCCAAAATTTGTTTTGGTTAGAGTTGCCATATGTATCAGATTAAATATGCCATATGTATCAGAGAAAAACACAGTTGCCATACAAGTAATGGTTATAATGTTCGATGAGTTTATAAAATAATGCTCAAGTGATCAAAAAATGTATATATAGAGTTGCCATATGAAAAAAATTAAATACATGAAACAAAAGAGGTCATAAGAGAAGAGAGAGGTAAGAGAAATCAAAGTATTCAAATATATAAAATATTAAAATACTTGAAAATAGTTTTGCCACTTGTACTTAAAGCTTAAATAAACAAATATAAATAGAATTAAATGGTAATTTAGCATAATGAAGGATTATATATGAACAGAGTTGCCATATATTTAAAATTTAAGTGAAAAAATTGTAAGAGCCCAGGTTCTCGGTGGATCTTCTACAAAAATGGTTTAGACAAAAATTTTACTAAGTAGAGTTGCCACATTTTCCACGTTAAAAGTGAATTACAAAAAAAGTTGATTGAAAGAGTTTTGGGAATTAGGCCATTTTAATATTTTAAACCCGAGACTCGTTTGAAGGCACGAACACTTATTATTTATTGCTTAATTCAAGTTAACTTTTCACATTTCGAGCAAAATATGTCATTTCGTGGCACACACCCTCCCCAGTAATGACAGCTGAGTCAAATAGTATTTGCCAAACATTTAGAAACCCATTTATGAACATTATCTAATCGAGTCAAACAGACAGCGGCAATAATAAATACTTCAGTGGCTGAAGTAAATACCCACGGGATTGTGGCTGCGAGCTACAACACCAACAATGAAATAGTAGAAAAATAAGAATTGAAAGAAAGCAACAAACAATAAAGAGTTTGTTGTAGATAAAAGTGCCAGGAAGCGGAAGCCAGTGGTCACTGTGCCAGGAGTGGAGTAAAATCGAATTATATTTATAGACTTATGTGCCGTTACTCGTGCGCATTACAGCGTGTCTGTGGTGGTGTGTGTGTGCGTGTATGAGATTGTAACGGAGTGCTTTTAGTGTGACGACTACAAGCGCTTGACAGCCGCAACAAATAAGCAGTTATCAAAGCCATACAATGCTCAGACATGTTGGCAGCTTGAAAAGATTCCCGGCAATATTTTTCAATTTCTCAATTTATCTTCCCACTGCCTTTCAGCCATTTCGGTTGCACTTTTTCAAACAAATGATTTTTTCTTTCTCTACTTTTTGCTATAATTTTCTGCTTTCAACATTCTGCTGACTGCCGCACTTGGTTCGCACGTCCAACACTGTTCACTGTCCTTGAATGCAACGCTGTGCCGGCGCGCCGTTGCCCCCTTGCGCTTGTCAACCACACACATACACTTTGACTCACACTTAAACACACGTCCTTTGGCAAACAGTCATACTAATCCTGGTGTCGCAACGTGCCGACGACGATGTCATCCGTCTTTTCGGCACAGAACGCATGCGGCAAACGCTGGCCGAAGAACAGCTGCGTCAGCGTGGCAAAGCACCGACTAAGCTGGAGCTGTTGGTCGTCTTCTATGTGTTCGGCTTCATGTGGGAGGAGGTGCAGGAGATATTTACGCTGGGCATGAAGAGCTACTTGCGGAATATGTGGAACTTCATTGATTTTCTGCGCAACAGTTTGTACGTGAGCGTCATGTGTTTGAGGTAAGCGTGAGCGGTGGATCTAAAGTTGACTAAAACTGATTGAAACTAAAAATAGTTTAAATAAAAAAATTCCCCAATGAATAGCATAGTGAATATAAAATAAAGACCAAAGCGTAGATAATATAAATTTGATAATAACAAAAAAATATTTCATATTTCATGTTCCATCCGAGTGATTCCAAAAATATTCTTGCAAATCCGGAGTTCCATCCGAGTGATTCCAAAAATATTCCTTGAGTCTTGGAGTTCCATCCGAGTGATTCCAGAAATATTCCTGGAAATCTCGGAGTTCCATTTGAGGTATTCCAAAAACATTGGATTGCAAGTCCGGAGTTTCATCCGAGTGATTCCAAAAATATTCCTGGAAGTTTTGGAGTTCCATCTGAGAAATCCCAAAAACATTCCTGCAATTCCGGAGTTCCATTCGAGTGATTCCAATAATATTCCTGAAGTCCGGAGTTCCATCCGAGGGATTCCAGTAATATTCCTATAAGTCCGGAACTCCATTCGAGTGATTCAAAAAACAGCCATGCAAATCCGGAGTTCCATCCGAGTGATCCCAAAAATATGCCTGGAAGTCTGGAGTTCTTTCTGAGTGGTTACAGTGTTTTCCATGTTGAATGAAACATAAATCTAAATTTATAGACTAGAATAAAAATATTTCAACTGGTTCATTTTCTAAAAGATGGAATATCTTCCAAAAAAAACCCAATATATGCATTTAACTAAATGTTTAGATCTTCCGAGCCATAAATGAAGAAGTCCGTCTACTATCCCAGGTAACTTATATGGTTATGGAAGGATATATGGTCGGAATGGCAAATATGCCGACTTCCATTCATTCGGTCAACTTTTGTATGGAAGACTCGCATAGTTAGTGCAGTAAAAGGAATCAATCTTGATATGTTCAACAAAGTTATAAAGACCACCGAATGATACTGGCTGGATTTGAGTGGTGAAAGCCTAATTTCTATCATTTTCGAAAGAAAAGAAGGTCCAATTGAGCTTCCCTTACATTGAAAAATCTCGAGATCTGTTTCAGCCATTAGAAGAACTCTTGTATGATCCAACATATTTCTGGAGTCGATTTCAATTTTTTTTCCTTCCCAAATTACATCTCCGCGCAATTTCAAAAAGAAGAAGCTCCGATCGACCTTCCATAGCAAGGAAACATTTCCAGATGTGTTTCTGCAATTAAGAGACTTCTTAAAAGATCCAACAGAGTCATCTTCAAATATTTTTTTTTCCTTCCTTAAACATATTTCTGTTTAGTATTAAGTCAAACAAAGTATTTAATCTCTTCTTACCTACAGAATCCTCGCCTACATACAGCAAACCAGCGAAATCCGCCACGATCCGAAAATGGCTTACGTGCCACGCGAGAAATGGGACGACTACGATCCACAGCTGATTGCTGAGGGTCTACTAGCCGCCGCTAATGTATTCTCAGCACTTAAACTGGTACATCTATTCTCGATCAATCCGCACTTGGGTCCGCTACAGATCTCACTCGGACGCATGGTTATTGATATTGTGAAATTCTTCTTCATCTACTCTTTGGTGTTGTTCGCCTTCGCTTGTGGCCTCAATCAATTGTTGTGGTATTTCGCCGATTTAGAGAAGAGTAAATGTTATAGCATGCCAGATGGTTCAGCTGATTGGGGTGGTAATGGTGATTCGTGCATGAAGTGGCGACGCTTCGGAAAGTAAGTGAAATAGGGAATGTGAAGTGATTATTTAATACAACTCTTTAGCGCTGTAAGCTTCGTTTGACCAACATCAGCATTGAACTATCCGAATTCGATTTCCATACAATATTATTTGCTTTTTTCCTTCACTATTCTTCTTCCTTCGTCAATCTTCAGCTTGTTGTAGTATAATAATTTAATCAAAAAATTTCACTCATCTTGAGCTTTTCAGTTCTGTGGAATCCTTCATTTGCTCATCATCCCAGCCGCCATAGATTATTTCCAATTATTCATTACTTAGTCATCACTCACACACAGTTTCTTTCAATATATCTCACATTTGAACTTCATTTTGCAGCCTCTTCGAGTCATCGCAATCACTCTTCTGGGCCAGTTTCGGCATGGTTGGCCTGTCCGATTTCGAGCTGACCGGCATTAAATCATACACACGCTTCTGGGGTTTGCTGATGTTCGGCTCGTACAGTGTCATCAATGTGATTGTATTGTTGAATCTACTCATCGCGATGATGTCCAATTCATATGCCATGATTGATGTAAGTTGAAATTGCTTAAGCGAATGAATGAAATGAACTCGACGCTTGTAGCAGGCTTGCAGTAGACCGGAGGGACCACTGACAAACAACAAGACAGAGCGACAACCGACAACGGACAACAGACTTTTCACAGAGAAAAATATGTGCAAATGAATAATTTGTAGTTGGAAGAGTCGGCCAGCAAGTGGGTGGGAATAATGGCCGTTTGCTGAATGACCAAGTTGTTGAATTGATATGTCAGTAAGCTGGTAAGTTAACGTTTTGTCTGCGCTGAACGGACGACGAACAAAGGACGACTGATAAAGGCGTCGTAGTGTCGGTGAAGATGCACGTAAAGATTGAACTGATTACCGCGCCAAACTCCCTTACAATCCCTCAAAAGCGAAGACGTGATTGTGTGACAAAAAGTTTTCGCTTCCCACGCAGGCATAGACCAAACAATTGTCACAGACCGTCTGGTCGGCCGGTCACGTACGCGCAATGAAAATGCCCACGGAAGTATGCGTCTGCCTGTGACCAAAAAATAGATTTATTTGTTGGCACCGCAATGCAACTGTTACCATTCAATGCTTGATTTATGCGTGCACTGTTTGTAGGCACAAAAGCTGTAGTTTAAGATTTTTTGTCACCTACTTACGTGCTCTGCCAAGGCTCAAGCTTTGTCTTCTTACAGGAACACTCGGACACTGAGTGGAAGTTCGCACGCACCAAATTGTGGATGAGCTACTTTGAGGACAGCGCCACTTTGCCGCCACCATTCAATATAATGCCTTCGGCTAAGTGGCTAATCAGAGTGTTTCGCAAATCGAGCAAGGATATCGATAAGAAGCGTTCAAAGGTACAGCTAATTAGGCACTAAATGGCCGCATTTGTAATATGTGATACTTATGGGTAATTGTTTATTGCCATTTCGCAGAAGCGTCAACTTAAGGATCAAGAAAATGCCTATGACAATATAATGCGCTCATTGGTTTGGCGTTTTATTTCGGCGGAGCATCGCAAGTTCGAAGAGAATCCTGTCACCGAGGATGACATTAATGAGCTAAAATGTGAGATCTCTACAATGCGCTATGAGATATTGGATGTGTTCGAAAATAGCGGCTTGGATTGCTCGAGCGCGAGCAAACGTGAGAAACGTAAGTGTGACTGAGAGTTGTAAGTTGTCCGTCTAGAATTCGGAGTGTTTTGCTCTCTTCAAACTCGATGAAATCTGAAACTTATGTAACTTGGAACTATTTTGGGTGATTTAAATATAGAAAACATGATTACATACAATTCGGAGTGTTTTGGAGTTATTCCGAATTTTTCGGAGTAGTGAAATTTTGTGAAAAATATATTTTTAAATCAAAATAAACAACTTTTTATCAACGTGAATAATTCTGTATCTAGCTTTCGGTATGTTTGCTTCTTTCTAAAATCTATGAACACTAAAATTTCTGTTATTTGAAAAGACCATGGGGTGTAAAATTTAATAAATAAGCATACAAATTTTGGAATGTTTCGGAGTTATTCGGAATTTTCGGAGTAGCGAGATATTATGTAAAATGTCTTTATAAATCAAAACAAATCACTTTTGGTTAACGTGAACCATTTTGTATTTAGCATTCGGAGTGTTTTGCTCACTTCAAAATCGCTGGAAATTGAAAAAGAAATTGAAAGACTACAAAAAATTCGGAAGGTTTCAAAGTTTTCCGAATTTTTCGGAGTAGCGAAATTTTCTATAAAATCTGTTCATAAATCAGAACAATTAATTTACGCAAACAATTTTTTATCAATATTTTTAATGTACACTACTTGCAGCGTCACGTGCCAAGCGCAACAAAGTGTGGGAGCGCCGGCTAATGAAGGGCTTCCAGGTGGCGCCAGTGCAAGTTGTTTACGCCGAAGATGCGAACTTCAATGTGAATGGCGAAGGCGAAATCAACGAAGTCAAAATCGAGAAAGAGCCCTCGCGAGATCCCAATGAAACACCACTCGAACGTTTCCGACGTGTGGCACGCACGGTTGCCGCGCAATCGGCAACACACAAATGGACCGTTGTGCTGCGTGGTGTAACCAAGAATTCGCAGATTGGACGCTGCAGCAACTATCACGATGCGGACAATTTGCAACATCTCGGAAAGGCGATTGAAGAGGCGAAGCGGTGAGTAAATTGATTGAACGAATCTCACACGAACTGAAACTAAAATTCTCTATACTTACTGCACAGTCTCATCATGCTCAGTCCCACCTTTTCACGTTCAGGCATTGAGTCGCCCATACCGATCGAGTTCGAGGATGAGAAGACCTCAACACTACTAGATTTGCTCAATAAGATAAGTGAAGAGATCGATGATCACTATGATACACCACACGGCCGAACGGCTGAGATGAAAAAGCGCGAATTACTACGTGCCTTCCACCAACAACAAGCCCCCACCTATAAAGAGCAAACATTTCTGAAGCAAAACAAGCCGTCGAAATTGCAACTAGCGGAGCAACCACCGCTGACACGTGCCAAGACCGCACCGGAAATAGAGCTCAATAAGGCCGGCAAACCACCGGCTTATAGTAACAACAAAGTGAACAGCAATAGCGGCAAGCAACCTAGCAAGCCCAACAACGAATTGTCACTCTCCGCCTCATCTTTAGCCAAGCAACAACAGTCCACGAAAGCGGCTGCACCAAAGGCGCAAGCACCTGGCAAAGCAGTGAGCGCGTCTACTAGTGGACCCAGCGGTTCTGTGAAGAAAGCAACTGCACCACAAGCGCCGCCCAGCTATGTACACAGCAACGTTAGCAAAGGCAGCGGCGCAATTGAAAGAACCGGCAGTCGTCACACGCCATTTTCTGTAGAGTTCGGTTACAGTGGACGTCGTCCAGGCTACACTGGACCTACCGGTAATACCAACTCCTTCGACATCGATGTGGTCGATTTGGATGATATGGATACGGATGGTGAACAGTACTTCCACACCAACGAGGACAATGTCTCCGACGTCAGTTCGGTTGTCAATATTAGTCCCATGCAGTCAGCCGGTGGCGCAAGGCCAAAAGAACAGCGTGCCGAGTTAACGCGCGGCTTTAGCATCGAAAATGAGAAGCAGCCGAAGGCCACAAGACAGCAGTCGTCGGGTGGTAATAATAATAGTGGTAGCGGTAATCGTGCGCCACCACCGCCGGTGAATCGTAATGGCAAGCAGTGAATGTAAGCGTTAGCGTATTTCGATTCAAATAGCTGCAATATTTGGCTGAGGCAGCTTTAAGAAATTTGTGCGAAATCTTTAAATCTTTAAATAAATATATAAAGGAAATAAATAACCGAAAACAACTCAATTTAACACTTAAAATACAACACCACCGCTACAGCGTTGTCAACACTGAACATTGTGTGCCTTCCTCTGTATTAGAGAGCAACGAACGATGATACTCTCAGCCGTGCAGTTGAATTTTATGAAGTGAAACTTGCTGTTGCAATTAAAAGCAAATGTTTGTTAACAAAATGCAATAATAAATTGTTATTTAAATATCAACAAAATAATGAATATCGCCTTTTATTTCAACATACATTTCCAATTAATATTATTTACATGACAAAGTTGCGTATACGCACTGCTGCCTTCTGATTGCAGTCCAAACCAAAATATAACGAGAATTAATTTTAATTTTTTATTGTCAACTATACTAAGCAAACACAAGCTACTTTTATACAGCAAATATTTGAGGAATTAATTTAGAAGTAACACCAGTGAAATTATTATCTAGCTGAAGAATTATATATCTGAACATACATAGCAATTTCAATTCTATTTTATGTATAAACATAAAATTTTGATAATTAAATTATTCGGAGTCGTTCGGAAAGTTTCGGTGTAGTATCAAAATGTATGCCAATTTGCCCCATACTTCTTTTTTGAATGTGCAAACATAACAAGTGTGACAGATAAATTGTTCAGCGTCTTTCGGACTTTTTCGGAGTAGCAAAAATATCAAAAGTTTACTGATATGATTACAGTTTTGAAGTTAAGTAAATGGAATTAAGTTGTTGAGTTATTCGGAGTTTTTGAACTTTTTCGGAGTACACCAGTTTTTTGAGTAAAGAAATATTTGTTAATGCCTGTGATGCAGTTGTGAGTTTTGCGAGCCATTTGAAGTTATCGGAGTGTACAAAGACATTAAATTTGCATTCTTAGTGCACCAATTTTCAAAATGAACGAACAGTAATTATTGTTTGCGATAAATTCGTGAGTTTTGTGAGCGATTAGTGGTTTTCTGACTTTTTCGGAGTTACAAAAAACCAATTTTCAGAGTGAGCAAATACTGATTAAAGCCTATGACGTATTCGTGAATTTTGAGGGCGATTCGGAGTTTTCGGACTTTTTCGGAGTTACTAATTAAATTAAAATATTACTAAATGTAAAATAATATAAATTGGCAGTTTTCGGAGTTCCTCAAATCGAAATATTTATGTAAATGTATGGCATGGTTTTAACATTAAACAAGGTAGATCAAACTTTAATGAGGGCATGGGAAATTGTAGCAGAGATAGCACTTACTTACGACAAGAGTTGCCACTCATGGAGTCAAACCTGGTGAATACGGTTGTTGATCAATGGCATTCATTACGTTTTTATCTTTAAATTCAGTCACAATCATGGCTCGATGCGAGGGTGCATTACCATCGTGTAAATCCATGAATTGTTCTTCAAAAAATCCGACCCTTTTCGACGGATGTTCTCATGCAAACGCCTTAATACGGTCAAGTAGAACTCCCTATTGACCGTGAACAAATGCACCAGTAATATCGAAAAAAATGTTACCTTGATTTTGAAGCGGTTTTGGTGCTCTTTCTGTAAAAGCTTTATCGGAACGAGTCGAGCGAGAACACGTTTCATACCCACAATATTCAAAAAAATCATTCGAACGGACTCAGGAGAGATTTCAAATCTCTTACCATAGAATTAGAGAGACACTTATCTGACGATTTTCAACCGCCATATTCTTCACTTTTTTAAGATTTTATGCAGTTGAAGAGGTCGCAGGTCGTCCATGTATTCAACTATCTCTCAACCGTTTTTGATGCTTTGTACCATTCATAAGCTTGTGATTTCGATGAAACTGAATCACCGTAAGCCTTTTGCAATATTCATAACGATGGCGGAAACATGTTTTTAACCATAATTTAGTTTAATATCAAATGCAAGCAGTTCATACCTTCCTTACCCCCAATATACAAGTATGTTTTCATATGTTATGCTTTTTATACAAAACCCTATTGTGCTTTTGCTGACATGGCGTTCAATTGTAGTTGCCAGTGGTTTGCAGAAAAAATTGCCTGCCCAACAACGTATTTCCAAAATTTTTCTTTACATTGCACATCGGTACATACACATTCCTAAGAAGTAAGTAGACTTACTTATAAAAATATATTTGTGTATTAAAAAATATATATATTTATATAGTATATACATAAAGGGTGATTTTTTTGAGGTTAGGATTTTCATGCAGTAGTATTTGACAGATCACGTGGGATGTCAGACATGGTGTCAAAGAGAAAGATGCTCAGTATGCTTTGACATTTCATCATGAATAGACTTACTAACGAGCAACGCTTGCAAATCATTGAATTTTATTACCAAAATCAGTGTTCGGTTCGAAATGTGTTTCGCGTCCGTGTCCGATGAGCGATGAGGCTCATTTCTGGTTGAATGGCTACGTAAATAAGCAAAATTGCCGCATTTGGGGTGAAGAGCAACCAGAAGCCGTTCAAGAACTGCCCATGCATCCCGAAAAATGCACTGTTTGGTGTGGTTTGTACGCTGGTGGAATCATTGGACCGTATTTTTTCAAAGATGCTGTTGGACGCAACGTTACGGTGAATGGCGATCGCTATCGTTCGATGCTAACAAACTTTTTGTTGCCAAAAATGGAAGAACTGAACTTGGTTGACATGTGGTTTCAACAAGATGGCGCTACATGCCACACAGCTCGCGATTCTATGGCCATTTTGAGGGAAAACTTCGGACAACAATTCATCTCAAGAAATGGACCCGTAAGTTGGCCACCAAGATCATGCGATTTAACGCCTTTAGACTATTTTTTGTGGGGCTACGTCAAGTCTAAAGTCTACAGAAATAAGCCAGCAACTATTCCAGCTTTGGAAGACAACATTTCCGAAGAAATTCGGGCTATTCCGGCCGAAATGCTCGAAAAAGTTGCCCAAAATTGGACTTTCCGAATGGACCACCTAAGACGCAGCCGCGGTCAACATTTAAATGAAATTATCTTCAAAAAGTAAATGTCATGAACCAATCTAACGTTTCAAATAAAGAACCGATGAGATTTTGCAAATTTTATGCGTTTTTTTTTTTTAAAAAGTTATCAAGCTCTTAAAAAATCACCCTTTATATCGACTAATACGTATTTTATAGCAAAAACGAAAGCCGATCTAAATACAATATATAATGAAATTTATTTCCGGAGAAAATTCTCTATATTAGTCAAATTGCAAATTTGTAAGGATTAACTCTAATCCTGGCTTAAACTGCGACTGCAACGAATCAAACGCTGCGAGAGTTGGCATATGAGTTCCATATATATCTAGTTTGTATATGTAAATATGTATGCTAAAATACTACTTGTTGGCCTTTCTTGCTGCCTAAATTCGGGCGACGAAATAAAATCCCTTAAACTGAGTAATTCAACATTCACAGTTGTAATAGTGTTAAAAAGAGATTTTAGTTGCAAAAGGGCTAAGATTTGTTAGTGAAATTGCAAATGGATTTAAAATAGAAGCCAAAGTTATGGCGTTTACTTAATAAAACTCGAAGATTTGTTTGCGACCAAATAAGTTAGCTAGCAAGGGATAAGAGAATTTTAAGGGATACAATGTTTTTCTATTTCTCATTTGTATAGTCCATCTGCCAAAAATTCCCATACTAAAATTTTAAATAGAAATTTTACAACTGTTTTCAGTTATAGTATTTTAAAATGTATTTAATCGGCTGAAGCAGCTTTATCAGTTTATCTTTACACCCGTTTTTCTCGAAACATAATTGTTCGTATTTTAAACTGTTTAATCTTTAATTTTTCTGCATAGCTACAGTTCTCTGCCTGTCTTTCCATCTGTCGGTATGTACGCAAATTAGTCTCTCAGCTGTAGTTTCTCTTAAGGCTGCCTTTTCTCTAGTTTGGTACTGTTTTAGAGTAGTAGTTAGTAGAGGTGATCTAAATATCCTACTACTTCTACGAAAGACGGTTCCGTATTCCTCATCTTGACCATTATTGTTTTGTTGTGTTTTCTCTCATTTTTGTTTTTTCGTTGTTTTTGTGTTGTTGTGGTGTGTTAATTTTATTCTAAAGGGCAAGCCACTATCTCCGCGCATTGTAACAGATGTGCCATATGAATCTCATATGAGACCACACGAGGGTTTACAAAAGTCCTTATGGGAGCTTAGGTTCAAAGCCAGTTTCGGACTTTAAACAAGAGTTCGTCTCAACTGAACCTGTGTGGCCAAAAATATAGCGATGTGTCTTAACGTACTTGAAGACTTGCCAGGTTTTGAATGAGATGAAGGTGAGAACAATATTTGCCTGCCAGCCATTTCGGTGAGTGACATCTCTCTTAGATGACTCAATACGTTTCTTTCTGGGCTCGATTCTGTACCGGTCGCTGTGTGATCCAACGTCGCTTTGTTGCCTTCCTCTCATAATTAGGTTTTCTCTCGGTGCAGCCCCGGTTGGTGTTGTGGACGCTTCTTTGAAGCCGAAATCTATGCGTCTGGCCATGGGTCCATCTTGGAAATCTTAGTGCGTACATAAATCACTTAGAATGTCGATCCTCATAGTTGAAAGAAAGTAATATAACGATATATTTCTTCCGATTTTTTTTTTGCCAAACTTTAAAAGCACATAAAAAGTGCTAAAAACAGGATCAAAGCACTCAAATAAGAAATCATCATCTTCTAGAACCACAGCTTCAATGTGAATGACCTTTGAAATTTTATCTGCACTGGCACAATATTCTATTTGCATTTCACGTAAGAAGAAAAATTGATGAATTATATATGTAGATGAATAGTTGAATGCACACATACACACACATACACACATACATACAAAGCGCCTTTAAAATTGATTTGTCCGTTATGCCACTGAAATATTTGGTTTTCTAAGCCAAAGGACAAAGCAATTGATAAAACTTATTTTATTTTTGCTGATCAGAAGTCACTCAGTTGATTTAGCAGCCAAAATATTGTTGCTACACACACATACACGCACACAGTCAAGCACAAACATAAATGCATATATAAAATATTGGGCTATCACAGTCTCCACTTTGTTTGCTGAGTGCTTGTCATCGTTGAAATTTCTTTTTATTATTATTTTCTTTTCAAGATTTTACATTCATCATTTTCAATTTCAATAATTCTCATGATGAATTCTCAGCTCATGCCTTGCATATAAAATGAACAGGATTCGAGGAAAGGCGGTTGAACTGCAAGAAATGCGACACCAGACACACGTAAGTGAAGAAGCGCACGGCGGGAAATGGAGATAAGGCGAGATGTACTTATATATATGTATATGTGTGAGTTTGTTTTTATGTATATATGTATGTTATTATGCTGATATGTTTATATGCGTATATATGTACCATACATATACATATGTGCAAGAGCAGACGTTGTCATAAGGAGATATTTCACTCAACTGCTTTTTCTTCGCATGAATAATGCTTGTATTTGTTGATTTTACTGCTGTGTGCGCGTGTGTGTATGTAAATTATTGTCCCGAAAATGCCGTAATAAAAGCTTTAACTGTTGGTATAAGTAATATTTATGCCCTTGACAGCCGACACGTTCCGAGTGATATTTACTTATACAAACACAACTTAATAGTTTATGATATTTAGGTGCAGCATATTTTCGGGCGCTTTGCTTTGGCTACGTATGCTTTCATAGTTATAAAGATTAAATTGATGGATCTTTACAAACATTTAGGCAATAGTGATAAATTTTTGGCATGCAGTAAACCTATATTAGGGAAGACCAAAAATATACCTTTCATATTTATGGTCAAAATTTAAACTAGGTGTGTACACAGAGAGAAAAGGCTATATACAGGACCGTATCTTCAGTTTCATTTCAAAAGGTGTCGGTGGTTACTCATATAAAAAATTTTAAAAGACCTCCACTCCGTTGGAAGGACCAAGTGGAGAAGGACCTGGCTTCGCTTGGGGCATCCAATTGGCGCCACGCAGCGAAGAGAAGAAACGACTGGCGCGCTGTTGTTGACTCGGCTATAATCGCATAAGCGGTGCCAACACCAATTAAGAAGAAGAAGAATGTGCTTACCCTAATATATACGAAAGTATATACTATATAAAGCTTATTTATTAAATTTATAACTCTATAGTGGATATATGTGTATGTATATTTAAATATAATTAATATATTCCTCAGAGCTACCTGTTTCAGATTTTTTTAATTGATTTGGCAGTTGGGCATAAAAGTTTACTGTTGTGAGGGTGGTTAGAAATGATTGAGTACCTTTAACCAATTATCAATAAGCAACTGAAGAAAAAAATAAATTTTATATTTATAATTGCTAAAGAATACAGTGTTTGTATTGCATCGAATCCAAAACGAAGCGCCTAAACACTATATGAGCACGTTGGAAAGTTGCTCCCTTGAATACGATATAGGAAGAGCGTCATTAACTTTGGTTCTCTCTCACGTCACGAAATAAACTTATTGAAACACTTTTGACCAATATATTATACTTATATAAGCTTTTCAGTAGAGAGCTACAAAAGTAGATCGATTGGGACAACAAACAACGTCATATCTTTCCTCGCTCTTTTGAAATTTCTCTTCAGTAAGGTTTGCCATTTCAGCATGGAGAGATATACGATTCAACAACGAGTCGAAATTATTAAAATTTACTGCTGAATTTCCGAAGCCTCAACTGTAAGAGCGCTACAATTATGGTCGGTCATAATCGACCAGTCAGATACGTCTGTCAAGTAAGAGCGTGGTCGACTTTACTGACAGTTAATGAGAGATATCGCTCTAATTCCTTCGCGAGCCGATAGAGGGATGCTTTGTTCTTGATGCATTGTCAACAAAGGTTCAGTTATCGTTGATCTTTTGAAAGAGAATCACATTAAACGCCATGCGTGCTAAGTACGCGTTGCGCTACAAAGCTGTGTTACTTTGCATCTACCCGAAAGGTCCCAAAATGTCGCAATCAGCCGGTGCAAAATATATTAGAAAGTCGAAGGCATTTGTACAGAAGTGGATACAGCGATATATAGTGGCTAAAAATGTCGATGATTTACCAGAACGTGGTTCGATAGGAAAAGTGAACAAAAAAGATGAAAAAAGAATAGAGAATCTGTTTTCGCGGAATCCTGCTTTAACACTGCGGCAAGGACAAGCAAAATTATAGGCAAAAGGTTTAGATATATCCTACGAGACTGCGAACCCTTCTTCATACTCATGATTTGAAATGGCGCAACACAATGAAGAAACCTCCGTTGGCTGAAAAACTTGTGACAAAGCGACTCGCTTGGGCGGATGAGAACATTGATAGAGATTTTGAAAATGTCACTTTTACTGATGAATGTTCTATATGGGCACGTTCTGTCCTCCGGCGAGCCTGGTCAACTTCCACCAATAGGCTTGTTCAGCGGACCGTGAAACATGGAATAAAGGTGCATCTTTGGGGCTGCTTCTCAAAGCAGGGATTCGGCACTTTGTACTGACAACCTAAGTGTCGAGAAAATGATAAAAATCTACAAAAGGCTTTGCTGCCATCTGTCAAACGATGGTTCTTCACAAAAAATGAAGATTGGATTCTGCAGGAGAACAACGATCCTAAGCACCGCAGCAAGCTCTGTACTCAGTGGAAAACTCAATCTGGCATCGTTACATTGGATTGGCCGTCGCAGTCGCCCGATGCAAACCTTATTGAAAATGTGTGGGCATATATTAAACAGAAGCTTCGTGGAAGACGCACATACACTTTGAAGCAGTTGTCTTACGAAATTTGTCGGATCTGGAGATCCTTGCCACTATAATATGCCGTCAAATTAGTAGAAATTATGCCTCGGAATTGCCAGGCAATTATTGACGCCGGTGGTGACTGGACATATTATTGACCAATTGCATCATTGTTTGTAATGTGTACAATGTATGTACAAATATGAAAGTTTCATAAAATATTTGTTTTTTATAAATTAACACGACTACCCTCTTACTTGACAGACTGTAAATAATTGAGCTTCTAGTGGGAAAATTTAATTCCACAGACACAGTACAAAAATTTCCTGTACCACTAAGACAAAGAAATGCCCGTAGTGTCGAAAAAAACGCTGCCGCTGGCACATCAATTGAGAAACACCCAAAACAGTCTCTCACCCATCGTTCTCAAACGTTGTTCATCTCTGTGATGTTGTTGAGGCGAGAATTGCGTGTTGACGTAAGAACTAAAGCCGCTTGACCATCAGAGTCGTCGTATATTCGTGAATTGGGCTGAGCAACAACTTGAAAATGATCGGGATTTTCGAAAAATCATGTTCAGGGATGAGACTAATTTCTGGCTGAATGGCTTCGTCAATAAGAAAAATATGTGTTATTGGTCAGGCGGCAATACACACGTACTCCATTGCAAAAAAATTACGGTTTGCTGCGGCTTATGGGTCGGCGGCGTCGTTGGGCCGTACTTCTTCCGTGATGGTCAAGATCGACACGTTGCTGTGAGTAATAAACGCCACTATCACAATCGATTTATTGAAAACTAAATTTATTTAAAAATAAAACTTTTGTTGCTCTCTTATTGAAAACCCGTTATTTGCTGTATAGCTAGCTGTTAAGATTGAGTTCTTCGTATTCAGCCTAGAGCCGGAAGTCAAATTTATTAACCGATTTTCGCAATTCTCTATAAGATTTGACAGCAGTTCTGCACTATTCTACTCTATATATATTGAGAAATGCCTATCTAATGATATTCTGGAAATGTAAGCAACCAAGCCCATGAGACCATATTAACGAACTTCCTAAAAATTTTGCAATTTCTTCCCTTGCACTTACAAGAAACTTACTATGGTTTCATTGTGAGGTTATAGCCAGAGTAAAGGGAGTATAAAAGTTGTGCTCAGTAAACCTTAGGTTAACTTTAGTCCAGTTTTATGGCTGATTCAAAGGTCGCACTGGTGCTAGTATATACAGTCCTTTTTGAAGCCAAACTCCAATGTTTTCCGATCATAAATATAAGTCAGCAAAGCGCTTTGTGTTCAATACAAATTGGCTTATGCGTTACATTTCTATTCCCACCAGTTCCCAGTTCTTTTGTAGCTGGCGTCTGGTAAATTAGGAAATGACCTGTTAGCACCTTGCCAACTAAGGAGATGCTAGTCTTCCTGAGTAAAAAAAGTTCATTGAGTCTCTCATGAGTCTTTTACGATCGACATTTGGGTCTGCGTAATCTGAACGGATCCGAATTTTTATCCGGCCAAGGACTGTTAAAAAAGCAGCATTCCTCCAAATTATTTCAGGAATATTTTCTGTCACTACAAGAACAACACGAAGAGGCTAGACTTCTTGTGGGCAAAGAGCTCTCTTGTTTTCTCAAGATCGATCTGAAGCGAAAAGGTTCTGGAGAGGGCGCCAAAGGTAGCTCAGCGCTGGCCAATGTGCTTCGAAGTCCAGCTATTCAGTAACAGAAAATGCGAGGATTGGGAAACACCGACCCGTTCCCATTTTACTAATATCGGGGCTAGAGTACCTTTCCGTTCCAGCCAATCAGCTTTACAGTTGACTGCGATTCGCTGTGGGCTGATACCCTAGCTAGTCTTATCACAAAATGGTTTTATGTCACTATAAGTCAAGTAATCTATTAGCCTTTGGTCTTATCTCCAACGTCCTTGCTGCTCTTTAGCCCTTAAAAAAGTTATAATACCAAGTATTCCCATATCAACTTTATATTAATTTAAATAACACTTAATTATTGAACTTTGCCTTTATCGCTGCTCCACCAACATTTCTGCAAATTATTTATTCTACAAAAACTCTGCTTTAATTATTCGTTCAAATTACGGCTATCACCAAATCGCTTAGTAAATGAAACCAACAATCTGTAATATATGAATATGTTTCAAATACAGCCGCATAAACCGTCACCGACGCAAATCAGCAAGTGAACCTGCGAGCGCGAATTGCTCTGGAAGCTCATACCCCGAAAGCCTTAAAGCAATGTGTTGGGCATTAAAGCATTTACAGTCAATCAAATATTTTCAGAGTGGCGGATGTTTATATGTTAATATAATTCATAGCCGACGGCGACTGTAATCAAATGAAAATAAAATAATTTTGAGCAAAAAAACGGACCAATTTACCCAGTAGGAAAGTTTGAGAGCTTTCAATATGATGCATAGAGCAGTTGAATCTATTACATCTAGTCAGAGGATAACTTTAGCTTTATGCTGTTTTTGAAGTATTTCAAAGTTTAATTCTTTTTGTACAGATAGGGGATTAAATTACTAAAATTTAGTCTATAAAGATTCTATTGAGTTCAGATATACGATTCTACGAAAAAGCGCTTATTCAACAAAGATAATTTAGCCACTTTCGTTTCCCGTTCGGAGATTTGACCAAATTTGATTATGATTTCCTCACTTAACTTCTTTTCAAAAATAATAATTAGAGCTAAGGGAATTGTAGCTATAAGTTTGAGCCTGCCGCCTTAGAGCCAAATCTGATTTGTCTAACAAATTTGTATAATAAGACGGGATGCCATTATGCCGAAGATGACCAAGAGACTTCAGTCAATGAAACTAAAACTAAGAAACAATATTAAATCTTGTCTGAATTTGTAGTGCAGAGTAGAGCTCCCATGATGTGCTGTATCCGATTTTGTCAAATTAGCATGGCCAGAAACGATTCCTTAACATAGAACTCAATAAGCTCACGACTTCTGGTTTTAGACCACGTATCCTCTGTTTGGCTAAAAAAATACATCCGTTTGAAGGCGGATTACACCTCCTCACGGTTTCACTTTACGTTTAGAAAAAACCTCCCAGTGAAATCGACACAACAGCGCCGGTTTAAAGCTCCCATTTTTGATGAAGACTACTGCAAACTCTCGTCAACAGTTGCTACTTCGAACTGAGTAGGCGATTGAGAAGAAAAGAGACGCAAACAAGGACCGAATTTTATAATCACTCATCATTTATATAGTTCAGCGAACTACGAGACAGTGGCTATGCTGGTTAAGGCATGTCGACCGTATAGATGAAAACACTTCAGGTCAGAGGGTATTCGACGTAATATCCCCCGAGGGAAGCAAAGGCAGTGGAATACCTCCACTCCGTTGGAAAGACCAAGTGGAGAAGGACCTGGCTGCACAGAGAAAGGAAAGAACGATGTCCAAAAAATACTCTTTATTTTTACATGTTCAAGTTTTCCATTTGGGTTACTTGATTGGCGCTGATCCATTTTGTCCCTTGCCATTTCAAAGCAAAAAAAAAAAAAAAAAACTCTCTCTCTCTCTCGGGAGCCTATTAGCTCACTTAGTGTGTTATGTTGCTGTGTTTTTTACTAATTCCCCGTTATGCATATAAATTTAAATGCTCGCATTCCCATATTATATATTTATTTTGTATATGAAAAGCGGCAGAGTAAATATTTGTTGTTTAGCTTTCACTGCTTCCGGCTGAATTTTTTGTTCTACCGTGTACGGCATATTTAAATTGATATTTATTTTTGACCAGCCGCTCGCTTCGCCCTCCCGCATGTCAGCTGTGACTTTCAGTCTCATTGCCATATGTGCTTATTCGTAGCACTGTTTATGCGCTCGTTTTTTGTGTTTGATAATTTTTTTATGTTGCTCGTAAATTCCCGTTATGCCGTCAAAATAAAATAACATTAGGCTGGTCGGCACGTCGGCAAATCTATTAAAAAATTCAAATATTTATTTATGCGCGTCCATTACCGTTTATTTACTCAATCCAGTCCGCATTTGGGGGCGAGTACCATTGTTTCTATTGCTGATTGCCTGCTTTCACTTTCCATTTGCCTACAGACATGCTCGTATAAAAAGTTCGGCCGTTGGGGACAGTTAAGTATGTATGCAAGGACAGACAGTAATGAGGTCCATGTACTTACTTATTGTTGTATTTTTCGCTCTGAGGACTGGATGTTAATGTGCAAAGTGAGGTTTTTATAGTCAGCAATACCAATTAGGTGGCTGTCACTGTGAGTTTAATGTCTAATTTAGATTATGAGGTAGAATTTACATATTTAATTGCTGGTTTTTGTTTTTTTTTTTTGAGAACTTGTGATTCCTATAGTACGATGTATATTCATGAAATTTCTTTAGTTTATTCTTATATTTCATTACTACTAAACTTTTGAGAACTTTTGGTAGAAACTGGTAGTTTTTAGATTAAGCTGTGGGTGCTAAGACGGACAGTTCAGAGCGGTAGAAGAATAAGTAGCCTCATATCCTCCTATTGCCTTTCAATTTGTATGTAGGAGTTGTAGCCTCAGATATTCCTTATTAAAATGCATTATCTCAATCTTAACCACTTCGATAGATTCTCCAAAGATATTTCATTTTCAGACAGGCATTAGGAGAAAAAGTGGTAAGCTTTAGGAGAGAGAGAGTGATGCCACCCTCCATTCAGCATCCGTCAGCATATTTAGTCGCACCGCGTGTATATCGATTGAACAATATCCCATCAGAATACTTACAATTGCGGCGAGATTGACTTGACTAAGTGCAAGTGGTTCAGAGCACCTCTTAGTTTGCATTTATTTTATTGCCTATGGGCTAGCAGGCTGAGCTTACTGGAGGTCCAAAGGTTCAACGCCTGAACAAGAATACATCAGACAACCGACTCGCTTATAGTCGTATGAAATTGGAGAAAAGTTGAAGTGCTATCAAACTCATCGGCTTTGCTGTTTCCGGCGATTCCGCTGTGACCGGGCACCAATAAAGGTCTGACATAGAAAAAGCTTGAAGCTATTGGTAATGAGTTCAAGAATTCTTTGACTACTTTTGAGTACGCAGTGAGCGATTCACCAACCACTCATCCTCTTAACTTCAAACCATCCATTGTCACTGCTGCTCTTCTCCAACAACTCGCGGTTCTGACAGATAGACTTTTATAAGGATTCAAGCAATTTTTTGATTTCCTAAAAAATTATGGGCCATAGTGTCTATGATTAATTGCTTGACAGCATCTCAGCAGAGTTTATCAAAGTGCTTTGACCAAACAATGAAGATGCGATATATGGAGATCAGGTTACACCTGTAAGATAAATCCTTTACCAGACAGATATTTACGAGAAGTTCACTTTTAAAGCACGCAAACCTCATCATATGCAGGGAGCTGAAATATTTATTTTCTTGAGAGCAGCTGGTTCTTTGTAAGGGACCGTGGTTGGCCAGTGCTTAGGTGACTCTCGCGCCTCAATGTGACGTAAATTGGAAGTCATAAAGTGACATCAAGGGATGGCTGGCTGTCAGCTGGCTCTATATAAGAAACGCAGACACCGTGCCTGGCCAGTTCTTAGGTGATTCTCGCGTTGCGATGTGATGTGATTTAAGAGTTATGCGGTGACTTCAGAGGAATCTGGCTTCTTAGGTAACTCTAGCGTCGCGTTGAATTGGAAGTCACAAGGTGACTTTAGGCGATGTTGACAGTCAGCTGAATCTATATAAGAAATGCATGCCCCACGCCTGGCCAAGTGACTTTCGCAGTGTATTGTGATATGATTTAAGAGTCATGCGGTGACCTCTGGGGAAGCTGGCTGTCAGCTGGCTCTATATACGAAACGCAGGCAGCGTAAACCCCTAAATTTGAAATATTTCTGTTTTCAAAGTGTCGATTTACAACTAAAAGGTGTTCTTATAAAGACGCAAGTTTAAAGGATAGTCATTCTAAGGCATTTTACAGATATGTGGCGCGTAAATTTTTCAAGCTCGTTTAGAAGACGATACTCGGTGTAGAGAGATTAGTGTTGACTTCTGCGTCTGCACATCAGCTTTTCCCATTTTTCATCTTTACCATCCCTCTTTCTACGATGGTCTGCTTTGAAGGCATCGTCCCTTAGGGGCGTGCATCAATCTTCTTTTTGACCGCGTGACAGACAACCAATAAAGGCGACTAATAATTTTCGGGAACTGTTAGCGAATATGAGTGGGGGCCCATTTAACACACCCATATCTGTCTCTAGGTGCGTAGGTATATATAGGTTAGTCCGACTAAGGAAGAAAAAAACGGGGAAAGTTCGTAGAAATCAAATGACAATGCCAGGAAAAATGTATGCTACGGAATCGCCAATACCAGCAAAGGAACATTTGCTCGAGCTATGAGCAACACTGTGAAAACCAAGGCAATAAACGCGAAATGGGCACACTGGGAGAACTGGTGGAAGAGAATAACCTCAAAGGTTGCAGCTGATCCAAGTCAGCTATGACTTGTCGCCTGAGATACTTTATCTGATTATTCCTTCCCATTTTTGTCACATATAGTGTTAAGTTAGCATGTTTGATGTTTGTAACTCACAAGAGGAAACGTCGGATACTCTATAAAATATATATATGGGAACTACTTGGTCCTTGCGGTTTTGAGGTTTCGATCTGAAATTTTCTACACTTTTTTTCTTACCTAAAAACTGCTTATTTGTGGATATCGGTCCATCGGTCCTCTATATCACATAGCTACCATACAAACTAATCGATATGATCAAGTTAAACTTGAGCCTGTGAATAAAATAAAATACAATTTTCTCTTTTAAAAATTAATAATTTTATTCTATTATCTTTTACTCTTCGTATTTATTGGTTGTTTTTGCTTTACATCGATTTTTTTTTTGTTTTTATTATGAATATTATTATTACTTTTTTTTTCTGATCCATTTAATATGCTCTTTCACTTTCTTCTTTTCTAACCATTATTGTATTACAGCTTAACTGTTTTGCTCTTCAGCTTACTAATAGACAATTGCTTCGTATTTTCTCTACAATTCATTTATTTTTTATATTCATATTTCGTAAGAATACCATAATTTACTTAATTATAAATCTATGTATCTACATATATTCGTTTATTTCTCTATATATATTTCATATTTGAACTTTTTTATTTAGTTCAAAGTTTTCGAAATAGTTATTCGAGCTCAAATACTAACAAACACACAAATTAGAATATTCGGAGACTTTTCTGCAATAGAAAACTAATTTATACTATAAATGAGAAAACAACTGTCTTTATTGTTGGCCAGCGTGTTTTAAATGAAACTCTATAAGAACAACAAAGCGGCGGAAGCCAATGGATTTCCGGCCGAGCTATTCAAACACGGTGGCGTAGAACTTATAAGGAGCATGCATCAGCTTCTTTGTAGAATATTGTCGGACGAAAGCTTGCCCAACGTTTGGAATTTAAGTGTGTTCTGCCCAATCCACAAACAGGAAGACCCCACAATCTCCTAGCATATAAGGTTCGATCGAGCGTATTGTGGGAAAGATTAGAGGCGACCGTCAACAAACTGATTGGACCTTATCCGTGTGGCTTTAGATCTGGCAACTCAACAACTGACCAGATATTCGCCATGCGCCAAATTTTGCAAAAGACCCGTGAAAGGAGAATCGACACACACAACTTTTTTCTCGTGTGCTGCTAAAGAAATCGGAGCTATATAATAAATCCATGAAGGGCAAAGTCAGTTTAAAATTGCCTATGGAGGTCCTTTGTCCACCTCGGAAGTTGGGGAAAAATATATTTGTGTTATTGAGCTTTAGGGTATGTCTGACCAAGGTTTAAAATAAGATGGATGAGATATGTTTTCTTAACGAAGCTTTTGTAACGAAATAAAGCAACTGAAGCAAACTACTTCCAAGAATTCAAATGCCAAAACAGGTACGCTAAAGTGTGCCTATCATAGCCTTGGTCCACCATCATTGTGAGAGACACACTTTTCTGTTTTCATCCACAGTATGCTGTAAGCTTCCATTGACCATTAAGCTGTACCTACAAGCCTTACTCTAAGGACCAAACGTCTTATGTCATCTCTAACTTAATGGCTATGCTAACGGTAAACCAATAAAGGTAAGTAAAACGCTTAACTCAAACTTTTAACGCTCGTACGCACTTTTACAGCAAAACTATTTACAGCGCTCAACTAACCACTAATTAACCGCTACTTAGCTTAGATCTTTGTATGTATGACTAGATTATTACTTAACGCTTTCCCTGCTCATTTACTTTCTACTGCTAACACTTCAACTTACTAACTAACTTTTCTGCTATTTCCGCTGTCTCCTCTGCCGCTTACATACTACAAAAACTGCGCCACCGCACCAGCGCTGCTGCGACGCGCCAACAAGCGTCGCCACTATCAATCATTGGCCAACTTCAGTCGCACCGCAATCCGTTTGCACTTCCACATTAGCTGTGTCTCCAGTATGCTGAAAGACATTGCGACCAAGACCAGACCCAGCAAGAGATAGGCGCAACAAGCGAAGAGCTGCACATGCGGTCCGTGGAAGGTGCGTTCGGGCATGAAGTCGCCGTAGCCGATGGTGGTCAAGGTGACAAAGCAAAAGTAGGCGCCATCCACAATGGACCAATTCTCCCAGAAGGCGAAAATCACAGTGCCCAAGCATATGTAGCAGATGAGTATGAGCAGCACTATGCTGATGGGCACCTGTGCGCCGGTCTCCTCCGTCTCGGCGTCGGGATTTGAGGCGGTTTCGTCGTCCTCAGCCTCGTCGGCAGTCGCATCGGTATCACAGTAGGCAGTCTGTTCATCTGGCTTCGTGTGTTTGTTGCCTTTGTTGAGTTTTGTTAAGCGGAACTGTTCGCCAGCTGTGGCGTCACGTTGCATGTACGCCGCTTCCGCGTCCGCCTCCTCATCGTCGGAGGTCTCGGTGGCTGTGTCGCCATAACAGCTGCTCGATTTCCCACTTCGGTGGCTTGTTGCGTGCATGTTGCAGCCGGCGCGTCGTGTTGCGGCATATGTGGTTGATTTACGTGCTGCCGCATTCCGTTGGAAGGTGTTTAGTGTGTGGCGATGAAAGGAGGCTGCCGTGGCATTGAAGAGACTGCGCGCGCCCCGTTGCTCTTCGTCTGTGCAGCCGGCGGTGCTGTGTGCGTTGATGGCGCCGCTGCTGCCAGAGATGAGTGGTACGCGTGATGGTGTGCCATGTGGACAGTTGCTGGAAGAGAGTAAAAGTAGGAGAAATGTTTAGATTTTAGTTTTTACAGTTAGAATTTTTTGAAATAGTTTTTGAGTTAATGTTTGCTTTTAAAAGTATCCTTAAGCTCATAACAGTTTGCAGTAGCTTTCAATCCACTCTCTCTCATTTGGTTCTCTCCATTCATAATACATTAATTTGCAAAAGCTTTTCATGAACTAAATGCATTAGACGCAGCTTGGCATAATTTTGCTGAGTATAAGACAAAGTTGTAAGCCTCTTATGCTAACCCTCTACTGTTACAAGCTACACATTTTTCTAATCAAGCTAATATTTAGACAGAATTTTCGGGGTGTACATCCCGTTACGGCCACTATACTTGTATTCGTATACTTTCTCATAACGGTTGGAATATTCGGGAATTTTATTACACAAATATGTATGAGAACTGATAAGTAACTTTTTTTAAAGCTACAAATTGGAAATATAAAAGTTAAACAGAGTTGCCACCAGTTTTGAAAATTTTTATCCAACGTAAAATAAACTCATTAATACTAAATAATCCGCAACACAAAGTAATTCAGGAAAATTAGACTTAAAATAAAACTAGGGTTGCCACCTGTTTTAAAATAATTTTTATTATAAGTACTTTTCAAGTATGATAATTTTTATGATAATTCAATATTTTTGAAATAAACCGGATTTTTAACAGATAAAAAGTTATTGTGGAGGTTGCCACTTAATTGTAAACAATGTGTTCATTCTATTAAGAGCTCTTGTTATTTACTACTATAGAATAAACTAATTACTACTAAATAAGCATCAACCAGGAGTTCAAGATTGCATTTAAGAATAAAATAGGATTGCCACCTGGTTCAAAATTATTTGTTTTATAACAACTTTGTTAGCAAAGACTTTAAAGAAAATTAAACTAGCAGTTCAAGAAAATTGTACTTAAAAATAAACTAGGGTTGCCACCTGTTTCAAAATTATTTGTTTTATAACAACTTTGTTAGCAAAGACTTTAAAGAAAATGAGACTGGAAAATATTTTCTGTCTGTAAAATTAAACAGTACTAATAAAAAAAATTGTTGTGTAGGGTTGCCACTTATTTGAAGAACTGTACTAATATATAACGAATTACTAATTACATACTACTAAACAAGTCTCAACGAAAATGCGTTCAAAGAAGTTATACTTGAAATTAATTTTCGGAAGGTGGCCACCTTTTTTAACTTATTATACAGGATAATATAAGAAGATGTAATTGTTAATTTGAAAGTGAAAAGTTTTAAAAAGAAACTCCACTTAAAAAAAGTTTAGAATTGAAAAATTAACCAGCGCTTATAAAAGCTGACAAAATTAGCGAAATAAATTAACTAAACAGCGTTTTTAAAAGCTTAACATACATATTACGGTGGAGAGTTGCCACTTGCTGTAAAAAGTTTATTTTATACATAACGAGCGCCTAAGCGCTTACGCCAAATAAGCATCAAAAAAATGAAAATCAAGAAAATTAGACTAAAATATATATTTACGGAGAGTTGCCAATTGTTTTAAATTAATTTATGCATTTTATTGTCAGTTAATGACTATGTAATAAGTCGTAACCAAGAGTTGTTCGGAAAAAAATTTCATAAAAATAATTTTTCGAAAGTTGCCACCTGTTTCAAATTATTTTAGACGAATGGCTTTACTGGGTATAAGTATTTTGACAAAGTTGTTGCTTTTTAGAAATACTACATTAAATTTAAGAAACAAACCAATTATTAAAAATTTAAAATTTAAGTTGACCGACATAATATTTTTGAAGTGTTACCACCTAATTGATTTAAATTTGATTAAAGAATTATCAGGTTACAAAATTAACATTGAATTTATGGAACTGAAAAAATATTTGTATTGGATCAATTTATGAGAGAGGTGTTGTCACATGTTTGAAAGATATTAGATTAAAAACATTGAGTTAATTGAATCGAATCGGTTATAAAAACATACATACATGGACATACTATTTTTGAAGAGCTGCCACCTCTTGAAATTTTTGGCTGAAATGAATTTGCGGAAACAAATTAAATATTACAAAATGAACATTCAAACTAAAGAGTTTGAAGAAATATATTTTTTAGTTCAATTTTGAGAAAAGTGTTGCCATATGTTTGAAAAATATAATGTTAAAATCATTAAGTTAATTGAAACGAATCGGAATACAAAACTTAATAAGTTTAAAAAAAAACACCTAAATAATATTTTTGAGGAGCTGCCACCTGTTTAAATTTTTTTACTCCAATAAATTAAATTTTTTTTTTTTTACAAGTAAATTAAATATGAAAAACGGGTTAGAAATTAGAACTAAATGGCTAAAAAAGCACGATATATGTATGTACATATTATTTTTGAAATGCTGCCACTTTTTCGCATATTTCGACTAGAAAGAACTTGGAAAAATGAATCAAATATTACAAATTAATATTGAAACTAAAAAAGATTAAGAAATATTTCTGTGTTTAAAATTTTTGAAAAAAGTGTTGCCACATTATTAAAAAATATATGATTAAATTTGCAAAGAAAATCGAATTGTTGGTGCCACAAATTAAAAATTAAGAAATTTAAGCAAACACACAGTAGATATATTATGGGTTGCCAGCTGGTAAAAATAAATAAAAAAAAAAAATATAAAATAAACTCAATTAAATGTGTTTGAAAAACATAAGATGTAGTATAATATAAGTAATACAGAACATGAAGAAATATTTCTGTAAAATTTGAAAAAAGTGTTGCCACAAATTTAAAAAAATATTACATTACATTAACAAAGAAAATTTAACACTGCGAGTCAGAAATGAAAAATTAAAAAATTTAAGCAAGCACGCAGTAGTAATATTACATAAGGGTTGCCACCTGTTAAAAGAAAATGTTTAAACAATTATTTTAAAAACTCAATTTAATGTGTGAAATATCGGATGAATAATATAATATTACTTTTTTTCAAATTCCATTGCAATGATTATTTGAGGGAAGTGCTGCCACATCATAAAAAAATAAATTAAATTTTCAATGAAAATGGAATATTTAGTGGTTCAATTAAGTTTCGCAAAAAAAAATGTAAATTGGGAAGGGTGTTGCCACATATTAAAACAAGTTAATTCAATTTTTAAAGTAAGTGAACTATTGCAAAACGAGATTAACATTTTTGAGCAAGAACACAGTAGTAATATTTTTAAGGGTTGCCATCTGTTAAAAAAAAATATTTAAAAATTTTTAAATTTGAAAAATATTTGATGTGGTGTAGTATGTCTATTCTAATACAGATTTTTAACGTCTGAAAGTCAAATTGAATTTCTAATTTGTGCACAATCTTCAGCGTATCATTTCCTCTTTGAATTGCCACACAATTGCAACGATTTATTTTCGTTATCTCTCTAACTATCATTTCCACACTGTTTTTACCCACCGAAAACTAAACCCTTTCAGCTCGTAATCATCCCTTCCTTAGTACGTTTTTTAAAACTTGCTCCCACTACTGTCCGTTGCTTAAGCAACCCTTTACCATTTGGTACATTTGCATGCCTTTTGAACCCCTTTTTCTTTAAGCTGCCTACACTAATCACTTCATCCGTTTTTACATATGTATACCCAATTGCTTTTTCATTTGTTTTATTGAGCATTCAATTTATCTTGTTTTTCATTTGCCTGCCAAGCCCTATGATCGCATCGTTGTGCTCAATTTAATATCTAAACAATCACAAAACGAAATAGTCATTTACAGTCCGTCCCTAACCCTTGCGACGGTCGCAATTCCACCATGGCCACCGACCGCACATGGCGTATACGTGACATTTTGCTAAACCGCACATATGCTTTCTTTACACTGCCACACACACCTACACATGCGCATACATGACAAAATGTGCCTTTGCCTTTACTACTTTTGTTTGGTCTCAGCTTTTGCTTAGCACAGCAATTTGCATAGTTTTCGGCTTTTGAGCTTGGCATGCGCACAAACACACAGACTCAATCTAATACTGCTATGTGTGTTTGTTGGTGTGTTGTGCGCTGTATTGACTTTTGAAATTGCTGCTTGTCATCGTCGCAGTTCTCGCTTATTTTCGGCATGATTTATGATGTTGAAAATCAAAATGTTATTATGCTTGTTGTGACTGGCGTTTGCGGTTGATAGCTTTATTTTCAAATAAATTATAACTACAATACAGCGCGGAAGAGTTTGGCAGGATATTAAGGATTTATTTAATAATAAAAGACTATATTTATATACGTAGTTATAAGGAAATACATTTTATGATTATGAATAAAATAAAACTGCTGATAGATTCTGAAGTGCAAACTGCTCTAAGCAAGGGAAATATTACATTCTTCAGCTTTTTTGAGATTTTGATTGGTCAGTTTGTATGGCGACGGTTCCTTAGAGGGGGGGTTTTTAGTGACCTGCAAGTGGCACATACCGCTGCTGTGACGATAGCACCGATGATGCGGAAGGCATTTTCCACCCCCTCACCCGCAAAAAAAAAAAAAAAAAAAAAAAAAAAAAATATGTTAAAGATGACCGATCTCAACCATTTCTTTGGATATACTACTGTTGTCTGAAGTATTAATCTGTGCCAAATTTTGCGATTATATATCGTCAAATAAAAAAGTTTTTTTTTACAAGACCGTGATTTTGTTCGGTCGCTTTGTATGGCAGCTATATGTTATAGTAAACCGATCTCAATAATTTCTTTAGAGATTATTTATATGATCTATATAATAATCTATTTCAAATGTCGTTAAGATTGCTTATCAAATAAAAAAGTTTTTCATATAAGAACTTGATTTTTATTGTTCAGTTCGTGGAACAGCTATATGTTATAGTATACCAATCTAATCATAATATTGGGAGATTAAAGCTTTGCCTTAAATAATAAGCTATGCCAAATTTTGTGAAGATATCTTTTGAAATGAAAAAGTTTTCCATACACAGACATGACTTTCATCGTTCGGTTTGTATGGGAGCTATATGCTTTACTTGACCAATTTGACCAATATCTCTGGAGATTACAGCGTTGCTTTTGAAAATGGGCTATACTAAGTTTTGTAAAGATATCTCGTCAAATAAAAAAGTTTTCCATATAAGAACTTAATTTTCATCGTTGAGTTTGTATGATAGCTATATGCTTTAGTGGTCCAATAACGGCGATTCCGATAAATGTGCAGCTACTTAATGATAAAACAACGTGTGCGAAATTTCAGTATGAGATTTCAAAAACTGAGGCACTAGTTCGCATCAGACAGATGCTAATAGAGGAAGGTTGGACCTACGAAATCAACGTTTCAGTCCAATGAATCACTCTAGAGTTTGGCGAGAATAAATGGTTGCGGCGATTATGGTAGCAGAAGATATATGTATTACTTCAAAATCCTGCTTCTATCAGGAAGATAGACAGCCACTTCAACAGCAGCGTGAGAATACCTACGCTGAGCTCGCTTTCTGTACGTTTAATAGTAGACAAGTAGGACCGGTCCTTACCATAAATACCATTAAGTCGTTGTAGTCGTTAGCAGACTCATTTGGCTGGCTGGTCTGCTCGCTGGAAACTGTAAAGCCGATAAGCTTACATGAGATGGCACTCTTGTCCCAATTACATTGGATAATTATGAGCTGGATCTCCGTTGTCGTCTTGCGTTCCAGCGCTTCAACTATGGATATCGTGTCAGCTTAAAAGTATTGGTCAATAATAAACTGGATCTCTATTGTCGTCTTACGTTCCTGCACTCTATCTATGGATCCGCGTGAGCTTAGCAAGCTTTAGTCAATAATAAGCTCTTGTGCGACTGCAAAAACCTTCTGATCTAGTGTAGAACACAAGGGACTCATTACACTACTTGCTCTACGAAATATTCATATTACCTCAAGCATGGGAGTTCTTACTGGATATTGTCCAATAGGCATGCGATAAAGCAGTTAATAATGACGGAAAATTTTTAAGATTATGAAGATAAAGGTGAGGTGATCCTTGCTCTGCTAAACTGAGTTTGAAACAACTTCGCCGTCATTTGATTGGAGAGGCAGATAAAATGGATGAAAAAGTTATTGATCGCCCCAATAAATTTATGACACGCTCAAATGTCTTTTTTCGATTTATCAGGGTCATTTTGAACAGTACTTGGGAGTTTTATGTATCACCAAAGATCGAAATTCACATTTTTCCTAGTAATATCCTCATTGGCTTTTGGCACAGGAACTTATTCGTAACCCTATCTAATATAACCAAGTTATTTATTGCTTAACACATTTCGATGTGGCACTGAGTCATATCAAAACAAGGCCACATATCTTTCACTGTTGTGTAAGTAGGGAAGGAACCGCCAAAAACAGATGATCTATATTATCGGGAAGACAATGCTAACCTTAAAAGGCCCGAATAGTCAATGCAAAGCAACTTTTATCATAGCAGTTCCTTCAGTCTTTTATCTAAGACTTATTATGCAAAAAAACCTCAAATCGATATCAAATTAATACAAACAGCAGCCATGAAGCCTGCACTCATCAATACCCAATTCCAACCCAATTATTTGGTGAAATGTGCTTTAAAAATAACATTAATATATATAACCATGCTAGATCTGAACTAACAGCTGCAAGTTGTTTACGTAATAAATGAAAGAGCAAAGCAATTTTGTACTCGAATTGCATTGCAAACTAATTCCATGAATAAAATCACTTTCCAAAGGGCAAGCGTTGATGCAAACAGCTGCCAAGAAAATAACTTACATATAAGAGCTGAATAAAACAAGCAAAAACACACACACATATACACGTATAAGACTCACATATACACATATAAGACTCAGTCTGCAGACAAATCACGCGCAACCAGACATACCAGTGCTTGTATATTTATGAGTGCGCTGCCTGACGAGCAAATAAAGCAAGAATATGCAAGGCAAGAAAACATCGATAAATAAATCTTGTAAATTCTTATATTTATTAAATTTCATTTATATGCCAGCAGACAGAGCGAAAAACTTTTCATTTCAAATTTTTTTGTATGTGTAGTGCATGGCTCCAAAGCGCAGCAGGCATGTTACGTATACGCCACATACTCACGGAGTAGTGCTGTCTAGCATATATGAAAGAAACGCTTATATAAAACAGGCGCATGAAGACTGCTTGACCTTACAGCAGCTGAAGGCTGACGTTGATTTGGCATGAAGTTGCTGGCCAGGCGCGTTTGAAGCATAAATATCGAAGAGGATAGAGCAAATTGTGATTGCGAAGGAATGTTGGTTGTAGTTGTATGAAGTGTTTTGTGAGGAAGGTGTAGCTATAGGATACATAATGTACTATATGTTATAAACCACAAATGTTGACACATAAGTATGATTTACTACATAAACAAAAGATCTGTCAATCTACTGGGAATAGGTCGGAAATAACATATTTGTGTCTCACAGTCGCTTCAAATGAGTAAGTACTAGCTGATGCCATGGTAAAAAAATTCTTAAATAATAACTTTTTTTGGTTAAAGTAAGCTTAAAATGTCGTCTTTTTAACACTCTATGGTGTGGCAGAACGTGATTGGCAGCACTGGAGATATACGACTGCAACGACATCTATTGACAAAATACGAAAAGACTTTTTCGACAACCCTTTATATTTAAAATTATAAAGTACTATTGAACTTTAGCTATTTTGATACATATTATACAAAGTTGAATAAGAACTATAAGCTTTTCTCAGTATTTTTCATTGTTACAGTCTATGAAATGTTTGAGAAAAATAAAACTCTTTGCATATTTAGACTCCGTTATCACTTTAATGTAGTAAAAAGCCACAGCTGCTTTCTAATATGTCACAATAGCATCTGAGAAGTAACTCGAAGCTGACAAAACACACAAAAGTAATATGGTTGCACAAATGTGTATTCCACCATGTGACATATGAACTATTCACCAGAAATGTGACAAGAAAACCGCAGACGTGTCGTTTTATGTAAGTCACGAAATGTATATATATCTAACATTTCAGATACTGTGAGCGGCATCAATACAGGAAAATAAAAATCTCAAAAACATGACAACCGCTGAGCAAATGAAATATTTACGTGACAACAATAACTTGAGAAGAAAACAAGAAAAAGTGCATCCCTCGCAAATAAAAAGGTAAAAAACTTGAGGTTGATGGAAACGTTTGTATGGCAGCTATATATTATAGTGGACCGATCTGCAAAATTTATGCGGATATTGTGGCACTGCATGAAATTATTATTTATGCCATTTTTCATGAAAATACGTTGACAAGTAAAAGATGTTTTCATATAAGGATTTTATGTTGATCGTTCAATTTGTATGGCAGCTATATGTTTTAGTGACCCGATCTGAACAATTCCTTCGGAGATTTAAGGCTTGCCTAGGAAACTAATCTTTCCGAAATTTGGTGAAGATACCTTGCCAAGTAAAAAAGTTTTCTATATAAGAACTTTATTTGTAGGACCAGTTTGTTTGGCAGCTATGAGATATAGTGGGCCGATCTCAACTGTTTACTCGCATAAAATGGCGTTGCCAAGGATAATAATTTATACCGCTTAACATGAAGATACGTTGTTAAATAAAGGTGGTTTTCATATAAGGACTTCAGTATGATCTATAAGTTCGTATGGCAGCTTTATGATATAGTGCATCGATCTGTGTAATTTTTTCGGATATTATGGCGTTACCTAAGATAATAATTTATGCCAATTTTCATGAATATACATTGTCAAATAAAAGAGGTTTTCATATAAGGAAGTTAAATTGATCGATCAATTCGTATGGGAGCTATATGTTATAGCAGCCCGATCTTAAAAAATTTGCTTGAAGATTTAAGCTTTTTATCGGAAACTAATCCGTGCGAAATTTCGTGAAGGTGCCTTGTCAAATAAAAAAGTTGTCCATACAAAGACTTGATTCTGTACGAGCAGTTTGTATGGCAGCTATATGCAATAATGCTTCCAAATCGACGGTTCTGATAAATATAAAGCTTCTTAATGAAAAAAGAATATGCGAAAAATTTCAGGACGATATGTGATAATATTAATACTTTAAAAGCACATCTGAACTGAACTGCTCTTTCAGTAGTTTTATATGAAGTTGCGATATTTTTAATAACTTTATGTATGATATATAGTTGCATGATATACAAATATATAGATATGTAGGTGTATGCCATACGAATTTGTACGTATGTACATAAATATTACACATGTTGCTATATTTATTCCAACGCAAGCTGAGAACCACTAAAAGTTACGCATCCGCCATGGTGGCGAAGGCGAATAGATGATTTAAGTGGCATTAATCGAGAAATGCTGGAAGTTTGAGCTAATTAAAGCAAAAATATATAATATAAATACACAACAGTAACTACAAATAATTAATATATACTCGTATACATATATATAATAAGCATAAAAGTAGCTAGCATATGAAGTTGTTATTCGAACACGAGTGAATGTTGCTCTCCTTTATTTGCGCAAAAAGAACCCACTTTATTTGTCACTACACATATGCTACATATGTCTATATATGTTAGCAATGAAGTATTTAACATATCAGTAATATAGTGTGTAAGTTGCGCTACCCATGACGCTTGTGTGGCAGCGACAATTCAGCCGTACATGAGACAACATGCCACCACCGCGCCGTCATCAATTATATTGTATTTTTGTTGTACTTGGCATGAAACAATGGCAATTATACATGTGTATGCACGTCAAATTGCCTTCATTGATTCATGCTGTCTTTCGTTTTTGGGCTGTTGCTTTTTCAATTATTTATAGGTTGCTTTTGCCATTCGTAAGCGTTCGTTTCATTCACTTAGTCTTGCTTCGTTGGGCAATGTAAGTAATTAGTTGTAGCTTAACTTGAAAGCAGGTCTATTAATTGTAGCTTATTTTGTTGCTGTAATTTTTTTGTTACTATTTGGTGGGAAATGTTGATGCGCGTAGGTAGTGGTGGTGTAACAATGAAATAGTGGGTATTGATATATGTATATGAAAATTGGGTTGAGCAATTGAGATTAAAGTTGTAGGTATTAGTTGGTAGAAAAACAAGTTAACTTCGGTTAAGCTGAAATTATCCTTCACAATTAAAAAGGTTTCCGTACAAGAAATTGATTTTGATCGTTCAGGTAATATGGTAGCTATATGATATATAGATCCGATCTGAAAAATTTCTTTGGAGATTTTAATGTTGACTTGTGCCACAATCCGTGCCAAATTTCATGGAGATAACTCTTCAAACAAAGAAGTTTTCCATACAAAAATTTTATTTTGATCGTTCAATTTATATGGCAGCTATATGATATAATATTCCGATCTGAGAAATTTCCTCAAACTTTGTAACATTTATTTAGATAATAACTTATGCCAAATTTTGTGACGATATCTCTTCAAACAAAGAAGTTTTCCTTACAAGAATTTAATTTTCATCGTTCAGTTGGTATGGCAGCTATACTCTATAGTGATCCGATAAGATCAATTTCTGCATATATTATGCCATTACTTTTGGCAATAATCCATAGCAGCTTTTGAGAAGATACATCCTCAAACAAAGAAGTTTTCCATACAAGAGTTCGATTTTAATCGTTCATTCTATATGACAGCTATATGAGATATTGATCCGATCTTCAAAATTTCTTACAATATTATAGTGCTATCTTCTACAATAAACCGTACCAAATTTCGTGAGGATATCTTGCCAAATAAAAAAGTTTTCCTTATAACTACCTCATACCGATCGCTCAGTTTGTATGGCAGCTATGTGATATAGTGAAGCGATATTGACCTTTGCCACAAATGAACAGCTTCTTGAGGAGAAAATGATGTGTGCGAAATTTCAGAACAATATCTAAACAAATTTAGTCATTAATAGGCGTATATACAGACAGAGAGCAAGATCTTTTGTCTTCATTTGCGTCTCATAGTTTGACTAAAAACTTAGTATATAAAAACACTGAAATTCTCAGTATCAACTGGCAGGTTCTAGCTCCTCAAAATAACTTTATAATTGTTGCTTTTATTTACCTTTCTTTTAACTTCATTACCCTCTTTATTTATCTTCCTTGTTAACCTTTTTATCAAAACCTAAATTCCACATTAATTCCATTCACACTAATTACTCAATGTCCTTGCATTTCTCACACCTTACCTCACGCCACACAAGCAACAAGAGTTTTCATTTTATTGCCTTTCAATTAACTTCAACGCTTCGTCAGTTGTCACTTGTTAAGGAAAAACAGTGAAACCCATTTGATGTATTTGTTAATAAATATTGTCGTGACTTCCCTTTCGTCTACACGCCAACGGAACGTAATTAAGGTCAACGCCATTAGAGGCGAGTGCACAGTGATGTCTAACGGTTAATCACTTAATTTTACATTGTCTGTGCTCTGCTCTGCACACCTGCTATCGCTCTTTAATAGAGTTCGTGCTTATTTCGTGTTAGCACGAAGGGTTCAATAGTCTACGAAAATAGTCATTTACTAGAATGCTACTCCTTCAGCGCAATATACATATGTTGTACACTACCCAAAGGAGTAGGGTTGCTCATCGTGCACCTGTTTCGTTTCTTATTTCGTTTTCATTTCCAATGCCAAATCCATTTCCAAATGTCGCGTCTGCCAGCAATCAGCAATTTGTACCAATCATGTCGAACATTAATCGACTAGACGGTTAGATATTTCTACGATTTTTTTGTGTGTCTCACATTAAATTCGTTATATTGAATTACTTTACTTCGTGAAAGCGCCGTTGTACATTGACAAATTGCTGGCAAGGATTGAGTGGCAGTGAGTGAGTGAGTACGAGTCTGAGTGAAAAGATTTATAGAGTGAGCTTTTGTTATTCAATAAGCCTGAGTGCAAGCACAAACATATCAGTTACAAGTTATTACCATACTTGTAAATTGGTCTTTGCATTGATTTTGGTTTTTCGTTAATGGTTAATTTAATTTGCAAAAGAAAAAAAAAATAATACTTGAGTCATATGTCCTTTCTAAAAATGTACTTTTAATGACATATTGCCGAAATTTGTAAAAATTTTAACACATTCAGCGCAATTCAGCTACATATGCATCAATTCAGCGCAACATTTGTACTTGCCATATGTATATTATCAATTTTTATGTGCAAATAGTGTAATATAATAACATATTGTCGTAACTTGTTAATATTCCCATTCCCATTCAGTGCAATTCAGCAACATATGAATTAACTCAGCGCATAGTTAGTACAACACATATACTTCTCAGATGGATACAATCAACATTTTTGTGCAAAAATTTTAATATAATGACATATTGCCGAAATTTTTTGAATCTTTATCGTATTCAGCGTAATTTAGGGCAACATGTCTACTTCGGAAATGGATATAATCTAGATTTTTGTGCAAATATTGTAACACAATGACATATTATCCGATTTTTTTGAAATTTTGACGCACTGAGCGCAATTCAGCTACATATGATTAAATTCAGCACATCATTTAAACTACTCGTATAGATAAGCTCACGATTTACTTGCAAGTATTGTACTATAATGACATATTACCGAAATTTTTTGTACTTTTAACGTATTCAGCATTGTTACGCTGCAAGTGAATTTATTCAGCGCAATTTTAGCGCATCGTTTATATTTCCAATGTACTTATAGTCCAAATTTACTTGAAAGTAGTGCACTATTATACCAAATACGTGATATGTCACTGAAATTTGTTAAAATTCAGGGCTACTCAGCTACAATTCAGCCACATTAGAACTAATGCAGAGCATATTTTTCACATCATTTATGCTTCTCATGAACATATACTTAAGATTGTTAGAATCTTAACGTGCACAGCATTATTCAGCTAAAATTGAATTAATTCAGCGCATAGTTTATAATTCTTATATACATATACTTAAGATTTACATGAAAATATGCTACTGTCAATAAAAAAAGGTCTAATTCTAATTGTAAATTTGCATAAAAGCACGAAGTTTTGAAGGCTACGATACATATACTCTCGACATTGTAAAGACTCGCATAATTCTACATATTAATTAAGCCTAAATTGCTTAATTCTTTTTAATAGACGCGTCACTCAGCGCTATTTAGCGTAATTCAGCGCTTTCAAAAAACAACACTCGAGCTTTAAACTTACACTATTTCCAAGAATTTAAACAAATTACTTATATAAAGAAGAACAAATAATATTCCAGGAATAAAAAGTTCTTATAATTAAAAATCTCCATTTATCGACGATTCTTGAGAACCCAAAATCATTTCAAATTCATCTTGTTTGCCACAAAAATGTTTAAGCAGGCTTTCAATGTTCTGCAAAATAAAAAAACTTATTGCTGAATACGTAAAACTATATTCAGCACCAGTAATATGCTTAATGCAACTCATATTCGAAATAAATTTTTAATGAAATTTTTTTGAGTGCTTACAGCACTTTTTAGCAATTTTAAATTTGTTACGTTTGTTAACAAATATTTGTCTTTAATTCAGCAAATTTAGCTGAATTTAAATTGTTGGTGTTTGACAAATTTTATTTGCTTATAAACACATACTAAGCGTAGCAAATACTACTATGACCCGATAGCTGTTTACTAAGTGTTGGATGATGGAATTCAGCGCATATTTGTCTTATTCAACACTCTTAAATTTATAGAATTAACATTAGTAATTTAGTTTGCGGGAAGCATTATGTAATTTAGGTCTATTTTGTCATTATAATTTTCTATTCAGCTATTCAGCACTTTTTCATATGCATAATTTTTTAATAATATCTTTATGTACAGTGTATTTCTTATATTTTATAAGCTTTCCTTTATAAAATTCATATATGAAGTTGAAGCGGTATTGCTGCTCACATAAAGCTTTTTTATTCAGCGCAAATTTCATTAATTTAGCTGCTGAATAATAGTCTTTGGTATGCAGTATAATTTCTTGCAAAAACGTAGGAAGGAGGCATTAAGCAACCCACAGTTGGTATGCCACTTTATAAATCAAGTTGTCTGCTGAACAAGGAAGAGTTCGTGTCGTGGTACCGGAAGAGATTGTAAAAGCAAAGGAAAATTCCGAAAATACCAAGCAAAAAACGCTGAATAACAACGACCAGAAAAAAAAACCAAACAGTGAGATGTCGTAACGGCAGCGAAAAGTGCAAAAAACTGCCGGAAAAAGGAACGCCGTTGACAAACACTACTCGGCCGGGTAAACATGCCGCCACTGTCATTTAGACAAGTAGGAAGAGCGCAGAGCTTACCAAACGGCATATCGAAGAAATATTTGCTTACATTCACACTTATGTATATATATAATATATATGTATTTGTATACTTTATATCATTGTATATACATATGTAAGGATATATTACAAGGGATTGAACTTTACTTTGTTGCCGCTTCCACCGCTTTCGTTGCCACACCAGCTGGAAAAAGGACAACCATTCCAATTTGTATGGGTATGGGACTACATGTACAAATATCTGGGTGTGAGTATATTCATTTGTAAATATGTATATGTTGTATTCGTGTTTGATTATTGATGTGTGGTCATTTACTTGAAGGACTGTTGTGCTGTCTTGACTTTGCTGGAGGATTTACTCTTTCTTTTTGGTGGTTAAAGGGAAGGAAAATTTGCCAAAACAATTTGTCCGCTTATTTTGTAGTTTTGTAAACCCTTTTTTTATGTTTTCAAGGTTCCTTTTACTCTGGCAGCATATTTTGGCGTTGTGTATTTTTTATATTCCCCGCTATTTGTGGGCGTTACGCCACGTTAGTGGCTCCATTAAGAGTCATTGGCTTTGCGAAGGGTTCAATTAAATAAATGTATAGGAAAGTCAAAAGAAATGTATCGATAACCAGCGCAAAAAGGGAGAAGAGGAATCTAAAAAAATGATCTAAAAAATGACTTTCATTATAAAAAGATGCCATAAAATAAATAAAACCAGTAGTTTGATGCCTTAAAACAACATGTTGCCTATTTTTCTCGCATTTCAACGCAATTCAGCGCACTTAAGCGGTAAAAAAATACAATAAAAGTTATTAAATTAAGACCTTGTGAGTTTCTTGATACTTTCTCTCCTATCTTTGCAATTCAGCGCTTTTCAACGTCATACCGTACCCTTCAAAACTTTAAAAAATATTTCATACACATTTAAGCGTAACTAAATGTAATTCGGCTAAGCTCAGAGATTTTTTTTTTTTCAAAATACAAGTCCAAATAATTAATAATTTCAGTAAAAAATATAACCAACATTTTTTCACGACGTCGAAACTATATTTTCTCTCCATTCTCATTATTTCAGCACGTTTCAATGTCATTCAGCTCACCTTAATGCTTTGAAAAATATTTTATTTACATTTCGGCGCAATTCAGCGATTTTGATGCCATTCAGCTTAATTCAGCGGGTTGTATTTTTTAAAAAGCAAAAAAATAATAATAATTTCAAAAAGAAACGTAACTTGAAATAAAGAGAGGAATTTTTCTACGACTTTAAAACAATATTTTGCCTTCATTCCTTTATTTCAGCGCGTTTCGGTGCAATTCAGCGCCTTCAATTTCATTCAGCTCACTTTAAAACTTTAAAAATATTTGATAAACATTTCAGCACAATTCGGCGCATTTCAATGTTATTCAGCATAATTCAGCGGATTGTGTTTTGCAAAATACAAAATAAACGAAATAATTTTTCACAACTTCAAAGCAATACTTTGTTGACTATCCTTTTATTTGAGCGCTTTTCAGTGAAATTCAGCGCTTTTCAATGTCATTCAGCTCAACTCAGCGAATTGTATTTTTCCAAATACAAAAAAGATACCAAAAACTACCCAATCAAATAGGACGTACGCATTTAAAAATACATAACATCCCACAGAAAACAAAAAAGAGAAAAATAACAACAACAATAACAACGCAATCAGATTTACAGCTTACCCCAATCGTTGCTGTTCGTGCTCCTCTTCATCCTCCATTATGTCGACTGTGGCATTCGAGCCAACCATGGACGATGTGCCGGACATTAATGTGCCCATTTGTGTGTTGTTGGCTGTTGCTGCAGCAGCAGTAGTTGTTGTTGGTGCATTACCACTACATGCCGCCGCTGTTGCTGTCAATCCGGCTGTCAACATTGCAATCGTTGTTGCGTTTGATGCACTCGATGTTGCTGTTGTTGTTGTGCCGGCATATATTGTCGTTTGTGTTGGTGTTGTAGTTGCATTGTTTACATTGCTGCTGGCACTACTGCCACCGCTTTGTTGTAATAATAAATCATGTCGGCAGGTTAAATCGCGCTCGCCGGCTACTAATGTGCTGATCTCCGGTGGCAGCGGTTTAGTCAGGAATTTCGCTCGACGTATACCTGGAATGAAGCGAATCAAAATGGGAAATTGAAAGGTTTAGTGAAAAGGCTATTGTTTAAATTAATTTCAAGCAAAAAAAATAATAATATTAGAAAAAAATTAAATTTAGAAGCAGTTTTTGGTTTAAGGCTTTTTCTACCCTAAATATTTACTGAAATAAATTTTAAAACAGCGGTTTTCTCATTTAGCACCATTCAGCAGAATTCAGCACTATTCAGCTATCCCATATTAAGTGTTTTCATAGATTTTAAACCTTATTCAGCGCTACTTTTTTAGTGTCAGCCAAATAAAATGTTATTCAGCACTATTCAGCTACCCCATATTCAGTGTTTCCTTAGATTTTAAACGTCATTCAGCGTTATTATGCAAAATTCAGCACTATTCAGCTCTTTAATGTAAGTCCAATGGAAAGGAGAAATTTTTTCAGATACCGCTTAGCACAAAAATAATTTTTTCTGATGAAAGATGAATGCATATCCAATAATCTTTAACTTGTTTTACATAAAAAGTCCCAATTTTACACCAAAGAAAGCCTTTGACTCTTATTGGAGGAAAATGTCTGTAGACATTTTATGATTTTCTTCTTTTACTTTAAAAGTACTTTTGACCACTCCTTAGCTATCTGTTTTGAATATTTTGAAAAATATTCGTTGCTCTTCTGAGTCATTCAGTTATATTCAGCGCGATTCAGCACTAAATTTTTAAGTGTACGGTTACCCAAAGACATCTATGATCGTAATACTCCTATTTTTTGATGATTCAGCGCATTTCTGAGCAATTCAGCGCTACATTTATGCTTGATATAATCTTCTGTTGGATCATAAACTCAACTAAAACTAATTTACAACATATTTAAAAAGATTTTATTTCATTTACTTCAAAACTTTGAAAACATACCATGAAATTAAAAAAAAAAAAAAAAAAAATAGATGCGCAGTGATTCAGCACAATTCAGCACCCACTTTTATGCAATATTTTGGCGGCTTTCTCACTTGATGATTATCTATGCGATTTTTTATTCAATACTTTATTCAAAACACGGCCTTAATTGAAATAAATTCAATGCTTAAGTAGTAACATGAGCCTAAACTCTCTCTACACAGCACATACGCCCTTGAAATTCAATAGTGTTGACACAAATTAAGGAGCAAATCAATAAAGCATAGCGCCACGCGGCTCATTCGTCTCTTACACGTACGTGCCACAACGCGTCATTGTCATCATCAATAAACAAAATGTGGCACACGTCTGGCGGGCTCATAATATCCAAGACACATGTGATATCCTAGAGAAGGCAGAGTGAGAAAAGGCAACGTGTGAGAGTACTTAACTTTTATTGAATGTCAGCATTGTGTATTATTGCTTTAGCTGTTGTTTTTTTCGTCAGCCAAAGCCAAAGTGTTTATCACTCTATCCATCTCACTCTTGCAACTTTGCAGCTCTGCTCCGTTACTAAGTGCTGAGGAAGTGCTGCAAATCCTTAACTCAATGCCAATAGGCCTACATACAGAATACGCGGAAATATAGGCCCTGACAAAAGACCAGGCACTTATTTTAGTTAATCAGCTGCTCTCCTTTCATTCGCTGGGCTCAGCTGTCACAATTTAAGCCCTAAATTAAATGAAGTGATTGATTACCGTATTTTAACGGTAATGCTTGTTGTAAAGCGCTTTACACGAGGCTAAAGGTTTTGTACACTTATGTGTGTTTGTTTACAGCTTGTTCCTTACAGTGTCGCATTACACCTGCCTGTGTTGGTTGTTGGTCTTTGCCTGCCTCTTTTGAGTTGTGTTTGAGTTTAGCAATTTACTCAAGTTGTGTGTTAAAGGGCAGCAAATTTACGCTGTCACAACGACGTAGATTGTTAATTAAATCGATAGAGTGCATTTGAGGTGATCGTACGTTGTAAATGTCTCAAACTGTCAGTTTTAAGCGTTGAACGTGCTGAATTTGGTTGAAAGTGCCTGAATTTCAATTTCAGCTAAATTGAGCGCGCTTTAGATATATTCAGCTGCTTATAAAATAAGCAGTTCTTTACATTTCATTTCCTAAAATGTCAAAATTATATGTTCAAAGTGCTGAAAGAGCCTGAAGTAGTACTTTCTGGTACAAATACGCAAAAGTTGTCAATTAAAGCTTCATTCAGCGCGCTTTAAATAAATTCAGCTGCGTTTGAAATGAGCATTCCATTATATTTAATTTATGAAGAAATACAAGATTATATCAAAAGTACCTTAAGTGTCGCTGAATTACTCATAAATGAGCTGAATCATTATAAAACACGAATACTATTATTATTGTAGCTTTTGAGTAAATGTTAACTTAACAACTTAGTATAAAAGGCGCTGAATCATGCTTACATGCAAATATTGACATTATAGTCGCTTTTCAGTAAGCAATAACGTAATAATGTAGCGCTTAAGTGCGCTGAATAGAGCTGAATAACAAGAAAATAAAAATAAATTTTTTTTACAGCTTTGAAAAGTATGCTGAAGAAAAGTAGTTTTTATTAGTGTTTGCCACATGAAAGATAAGCCTTTAATATTTACCAAACACTTACGAAAATATTGTCTTTGTTATTAATTTATTTTTAGACTTATGTATATTACATGAGCGCTATTTAGCTGAATTTTATTTGCCATAAATTGTCTAATATTTTATTCCTTAGCAAAAAATAAATATATTCAGCTCACTTCAGCACATGCCGGCTAGACAATAATATTCATCTATACGTTTTATTTTAAATACTATTTCTTTTTAGTTATCAAAACGTATTCAGCGCAAATTTTAAATTTATGAAATTAAAATATGCTTGATTTTAAGTAAGTTACTGTTAAAACTAGCGCTATTTAGAGTTAGTTGTTTAATTCAGCACATTTAGTTTCAAAAACTAATTAATAAGAATTGCATATAAACAAACCGCAATCCCTTTATTGCAATTTGGGTTTATTCAGCACAATTCAGCTGACATAATTGCGTTGTAAAGCACACTGATACTTATGTTTAGGTAACCTTATCTTAATAAACAACTGCGCTGAATATATTTTAATACTATTACATAAAAAAATAATAATAAAATTAGATATGTCACGCTTTGCTTACTATTCAGCACATTCAGCGCTTTAGTCATAATTTTCATAAAGACTTTTTAGACTAAAGTATACTCTGCTAAATAAGTTAACATTATTATAAATACAAGTTATTTATAATCGGAGTAGTATTTCTTAGGTTAGCTTAGTTGCGCATATTCACATTAAAAAAATTCCTCACAAATCAATCGCTTAACATTTTAAACCAAGCAAACGTTGTGAAATCACAACCAACTGACAGCGTGACAAACGAATGACAGCCGAGGCGTACAACCAAAAGGAGACAGCAAAAGCACAGTACAGGCTCTAGGCAGCTAAGTCAGCAACAGCTGGAAATAATGCTGTGAATTATGTCGCTTGGCTGAGCCTATCGCACAACATTTGCTACGCTGTCAACGCCTCGCAAATGTCTACTACAGGCATCTAAAGGCCCAGCAATGCACCGCAAAGAGCGGTTGCCATATTGCAAGCTCGATAACGGTGTAAGTTAAATGCAATTAAAACGTTGCAGAGTACGTAAGTGAGGCGGGCACAAATAGCTGAATTGATACTGAATTGATGCGTACATAAGTAACGGCTGTTATTCATTTGATGTGCTGACAAGCTGAATATCGGTTGATAAGCGTGTTCCAAAACAACTAAAGTAGTAACGTATGTCTTTACTGGTTCACAAGTATTCTGAACTTAGGTTTTATGTAGATCAACTGCTGATCTGCAATGCTTTGTTCTTGCTCGGTATTATGCAATTTTTTCGAAATACAACACTGGTCTTCAAGACAAACGAGATTGTCAACTACTTCGCGATCTACTCCACTTTAAACGCTTTCTCACCGCTTTGCAAATAAATTAACTAATCGAAGTCAACTCTTATAGAAATTATATCCCCAGTCCCAGCAGAGGAAAGAGTTAAGTGGTGTAATTCTATTAGTCCTTCCCCCAAAGAACGGCATTATCAAAAGGATAAACTTCATAAAAAAGTTCAAGGTTATCCTTAGCAGCAAGGCTGAAAGGAATGATTCCACTCTCGAGCTACTGCTTAGGGATGGCAAAATCAAGTGGTATACTGACTGCTCAAACACGTCGGAGGGGATTGTTGCAAGAGTCGCCGGACCACGCACCAAACTTTCCATTCTTATGATTTTCGAGCATTTTTCAGACAGAAGTCTTTGCCATGAGCTATTGCCTAGAGCTAAACCTCCATCGACACTATTGCAAAGAACGTAAAACTACATATACCTAGCCATAGTCAAAGGGGACTACTGCCTATCTCTGATAAGATTAAATCCCTAAATAACCTGTCGGAACGTAACCAAGTAACCTTATCTGCATGTCAAGTCACAGAGGGAATAAACTGGCTGATGGCTCGCCCGCTTTGCGACATCCACTAACATGGTAGGACCTGAACCGAAGAAGATTTAAATCATGCAAGCTTGCGTAAATTGTCAGTTCTGCGATAGGGAACCTGAAACAGCAGAACATCTGCAAATTGACTGTATAGGGATCACATCGTGAAAGTCTTTGTGATTTAGGAGAAGGTACATTAGACCTAAGTTCGCGTGCATTTCTCGTCTATCAATCAATCAAACGAAACGGAAGCCGGACAGTTTTTGATAGATCCACCAGATTACTTTTTGTATGCGGTTCGAATTTCAAGCCCAGCGTTTAATAATTTTATCAATACAGCAAAAAGTACCTCAAAAATTTCACATTTTCTACTTCCAGAAATCAAAAGCATAAATTCAAAATGGATAATGGTCAATTTTAAAATATACAGGCATCGAAAAATCAACCTTGCTGAGTAGTTCAAATGACTTTTTGCGATAGAACGGAATAATTTTGCAACCACGCAAATGCTAGTTTCTGTCCAAACCTCACTGAGTTCGTGTGATGCTCGATAGGCCAGTTCATATTGAATTCGTGCGATTCTCCGTTGTTCTGTAATAAATCGCATCAAGACGCTGTCTTCTTCTGCCCGTGTCCATCCGCTATTATTGAGACGTAATTATTTACCCTTTCAAGCCGATCACCCTTGCAGTTTTCTCCGGTTTCGCTAATTTCTTACAAAATTACTGGAAGTATGTATCTAATACTGAGACTTTGTATCTTTTGATCATGCTTGAGTACAGTCAGCAAACCTGAGACCAAAACTGCTGTGCTATCGGTGTGTGTTCGCTACTTTCGGAATACAGCTCTGCTTGAAGGAAGTTGTAGTAGCTTAAAAATCTGAAACTAGCCCTTAAGGAGAGCTCCATGTGAACTACTCTTCCTCCATCTTCGTACTGGGATTCGACCTAAACTTCGATTTGCTTTGGATGTAACTTGAAATTGTAGCTTCTGAAAGTTACTGTATGCAGTCCTTTAAGAAGCTCCCAGATGAGCTTTTTATTACTATTTTTATACCCTAAACTATATACAGTGCATGTCCTCATTTATCTGTCTATATATACGCGAACTAGCCATAATGACGATGGAGTCTTGTGTAGAAGTTCACGCAAGTGAGGAAAGTTCTCTGAAGACCATTCGCTTGAGAGTATCCAGAAACGATTATTTTACAAACATTCGGCTCAAGCAGCTCACGACTTTCGGTCGTAGACTAGGTATCCTCTGGGTAACCAAAGTACATCCCTTTGAAGGCGAGCTAAAGTGAGAAGGTGAACCATCCTTCCCCAGGGTTGTGCGTTAGGTTTGGGACCCGCCACGTCAAAAACGCTCCCCAAGAAAATGAAACAAGACCCTCCGAAGAGAAATCCTCCTTTTGATGAGTTTTGACTTTTGACTTTTGAGGACTGGGCTTCGTAAGCGGTGTCTACGCCAGTAAAGAAGAAGAAGTCATTTAGCTTTGAATGATCAAATCAAATTCTATTTTATATTTGTGAAGGGTATTATAGCATCGGTGTAACGAAGTTAACATTGTTTCTGTTCTTATTTTAGATTCACACACGCCGCCACCGCTTGCTGCCACCGAAACCGGCGAGTACGAATATTTGGTTGCACGCTGACAACTCGGTAAATAGCTGCATCAGTGTTGTGGTCCAACTTTCATACAGGCATTGGCCGTCAGATTTCAAACAAACACATAACAACAACACCAATGTTTTTTCTGCAGTTTGCATAGCTGTCACCAAAGGAAGGCTGAGCTTAAATTTCAATTGCCACACAAGTGTGGCATGCAAAGTTTTTCTCACCATGCAGGAGAGCGAAGTGTCAAAATGCAGTGTTGCATTGACGCTGCAGTGACACACGCACACACATGGAGTTGAGGTGTGTGTGTGTTTGAGACGCCTGCCTGTCTGGCCGCCTCCCAATGGCCCGCTTTTGCACTCACTGCCACAAACCACTAATGAAAGTCAACTTGGAAAAGTTTTGCTGCTCGCCACACCACCAAGACCACCAGCCAATGGTGAGATGATGCTGCAGCAATGCATAAACTTTGCTTTGTTTTTGTTGTTGTGGGTGTTTTGGTTGTTGTTGTCATAGCAGTGTCTACGGTTTTAGGTAGTGCAACTTTAAGTTGAAAGCAAAATGCAATTAAAGTGCAGCAATGTGGTAGCCAAGCGCCAGTGCCACTCACAAACACACACAAACATATACAAACGCATAAGTAAATGTGAAAGTAAATGAGTTATTCAAGTGAAAGATTTAACTTTATGAGGCCGAGCGAGTGTTTGCAGTTCGGGAGCAAACTAATTGCATCATTTGCTTGTTGCTCTTGCCTAGTTACCGTTAGCATACGAAATATCTTAGCATACTTTTTTATATTGTTATTGCTCTCTTGTGTATTGTTGTTTTATTTGCTTGTTCTGTTAGTTAGGTTGGCGTGGTTGGCTGCCTCTGGCACGTCAAAGTTTGTAGTTGATTTAAAATGAGTGAAAGTTTCCGTCAGCAACGAAAGTGGATTTCCAGATTTAATGGTTGCGTCAAGTGGTGAAGATAGTAGCTGCTTCGAATTTGTTGGGAAATTTAAGAAACTTTATCAAACACTTTGGGCGAAAGCTGAGTAGAATAGTAAATAGTTCGGCTGCAGAAAGCCTGTATGTAGAGGGTAAAACCAATATGGAAATAATTTTCTAAGTATTTGTTTGGGTGAGAGAAGAAGCGCTTTGGTGTGAGAGAGGAAATGGTGTTCTAACGGAGGTGGTTGATCGAGCAAATCGAACAGTAATATTGGAGGAGAGAGTTTCATTCGAATACTACGGTGTACGACTTAGTGGATCGTAAGCGACCTTGGACCTTGTATTGTTTCTCAGTGGCTCTCTTTCGTTAAAGTAAAAGTATTCTTAATTTTACTCAAATAACAACTAGCATGGACGGACGGAAGAACAGACACACAGTCAACCGGATTTCAACTTTTCTCGTCATCCTGATCATTTTTGTATATACAACTATATATCCAACTCGATTAGTAATAGATCATACAAACAACCGTTATATGAGTAAAACTCTTATATTCTGTAGCAACAGCTTGCAAGCGTATAAAATAATAAAAAAATTATTATAACCCGGGTATCGTACTAAATATAACTAAATGCTGAAAATATTAGAAAAGGGTTGCCACCTTTATAGAAATGAAGAAATTAACTTAAATTAAATGATAATTTTATTAAGAAAATATTTTAAAGACAATCTTATTATTAAACACATAATTAAAAAAAAAATGTTTTTGAAAGTGTTGCCATCTTTGTACAAATTTAAAAAATTAAAGTAATAATATAAGTAGAGTATTATAATATGGGTATCGAATTAAATACAGTTAAGAAGACATTTATTTGTGAAGGGGGTTGCCATATGTTAACTAAATTTAATTTAAAAAATATTTAGAAGATAACTTTATTTTAAAAAACTGATTGAAAATTTTTATTCATACGTTTGCATTTACTTAATTAAAAAATCATATTTTTTAAAAGTGTTGCTACATTTGCAAAAATTTTAACGAATTGAAACGATAAAAATATTTGAAAGATAACCTTATTTAAAAAAAAAAAACTTTAATAATTATATATGTATGTATGTTTTCAATTACTTGATTAAAAAAAAGAGATAATAAGAGGTTGCCATATGTTTACTAATTTAATTAAAAAAATAATCTTATTTTATAAAACTGATTGAAAAAGTATGTATGTTTACAATATCTAACTCAAAAACAAATTTTAAAGGTGTTGCCACATTTGCAAAATTTTTAACAAATTGAAAGGATAACAGTTATAAGTAGAGTATTCGATATTCGTATCAAATGAAGCAGGATTAACGAAGCATTTCACTACAATTATTTTTGAAAGTGGTTGCCATATGTTTGCTAATTTAATTTTAAAAACATTTTAAAGATAAGGTTATTTATAAAAAGCGATGCAAAATTATATACTAAACGAAATGACTCAATTACAAAAAACAAAAAAAAAAAAAAATAAAAAATTTAAGATGCTGCCATATTTGTAAAATTTTAACGAACTAAAATGATAATATAAGTCGAATATTCGATATGGGTATCAAATTAAAAAAGTTTAGGGAAGCATTTTATTGCAAATATTATTGTAAGAGGTTGCTATATGTTCATTAAATTTAATTTAAAAAATATTTAGAAAATAACTTTATTTTAAAAAACTGATTGAAAATTTATATTCATACGTTTACAATTACTTAATGAAAAAAAAAAAAAATATTTTTAACGATGTTGCCACATTTGTAAAAATTTTACCGAATTGAAATGATATCAGAAGTGGAATATGCGATATGGGTATCAAATTAAGCAGGATTAAGTAAGCATTTCATTGCAATTATTTTTGAAAGTGGTTGCCATATGCTTGTTAATTTATTTTTAAAAACATTTAAAAGATAAGGTTATTTGTAAAACGCGATGCAGAATTATATACTGAACGAAATGACTAAATTACAAAAAAAAAAAAAAAATAATTTGAAGTGTTGCCATATTTGTAAAATTTTAACGAACAAAAATGATAATATACATAAGTCGAATATTCGGTATCAAATTAAAAAAGTTAAGGGAAGCATTTTATGGCAAATAATAGTGTAAGGCGTTGCCATATCTTTATTAATTTTGTTTTAAAAACACTTAAAAGATAACCTTATATTTAAAAATTTATTGCAAAATTATATACATACGTTTAAAATGACTTAATTAAAAAAAATGTTTTTTAAAAGTGTTGCCATATTTGACAAAAATTTTAACGATTTGAAAAAGTAATATATAAGTATAAAAAAGGATAATATAAGTAGAGTATTCGATATGGGCATCAAATAAAGCAGGCTTAAGTCAGCATTTCATTTCATTATTGGAAGGGGTTGCCATATGTTACTAGATTAAATTTTAAAGATATTTGAAAAATAGCCTTATTTTCAATAATTGATTGCAAGGATATTTGAAAAATAGCCTTATTTTCAATAATTGATAGGAGGATGGAGTCATGTGTAGAAGTTCACGCAAGTGAGGAAAGTTCTCTGATCGCCATTCACTTGGGAGTGGCCAGAAACGATTCTTTTACATATGACTCAAGCAGCTCACGACTTCCGGTCTTTGACCAAGTATCCTCTGGGTAGCCTAAGAACATCCGTTTGAAGGCGAGCTAAAGTGAGAAGGCGAAATATTCCCCTACTTAGGGTTGTGCGCTGGGTTTGGGACCCGCCACGTAAAAAACCATCCCCAATGAAAAATCGCAAACAGCCTCGGATGAGAGACCCCCTTTTGATGACGACCACGGCAAACGAAATAAGGACTATGATTTGAGGGCATGCACCTGGAATGTCCGGTCCCTTAATTGGGAAGGTGCCGCTGCCCAGCTGGTAGATGTCCTCGTAAAGGTAAAGGCTGACATCACCGCCGTCCAAGAAATGCGATGGACGGGACAAGGACAGAGACGAGTAGGTCCTTGTGACATTTACTACAGTGGCCATATAAAGGAGCGCAAGTTTGGGGTTGGATTCGTGGTGGGAGAGAGACTCCGTCGCCGAGTACTATCATTCACTCCGGAGAATGAACGTCTAGCCACAATCCGCATCAAAGCGAGGTTCTTCAACATATCGCTGATTTGCGCCCACGCCCCGACGGAAGAGAAGGACGATGTGACCAAAGATGCCTTTTATGAGTGCTTGGAGCGCACTTATGAGAGATGCCCCCGCCACGACGTCAAAATCGTGCTTGGCGACTTCAACGCCAGGGTGGGCAAAGAAGGTATCTTTGGAACTACGGTCGGTAAATTCAGCCTCCACGAGGAAACATCCCCCGACTTCGCCGGGGCCCGAAATATGGTTATCTGTAGTACTAGATTCCAGCATAAGAAGATACATCAAGCTACCTGGCTGTCTCCGGATCGAAAAACCACCAACCAGATCGATCATGTTGTGATAGACGGAAGACACGTCTCCAGTGTTTTAGATGTGCGTGCGCTCCGAGGTCCTAACATCGACTCGGATCACTATATTGTTGCAGCCAAAATTCGCACCCGCCTCTGTGCAGCAAAAAACGCACGCCAACAAACACAAGGAAGGTTCGACGTCGAGAAGCTGCAATCACAACAGACAGCCGAACGATTTTCTACTCGGCTTGCACTCCTGCTCTCTGAGAGCACTCGTCAACAACTCGGTATAAGGGAACTGTGTGTCAAAAAAAATAACCCTCGTTGGTCCAACACCAGGGTGTATCAGAATTTTTTTGCGTTGAACTCCTTTTTGCGTGGGCGGCCTTCGGCCGCGCTTCAAAAAAATAACCCTGGTCGGTCCAACACCGGGGTGTACCACATTTTTTTCGCGTAGAACTCCTTTTTGGTTCAACACCACGGAGTATCAGAATTTTTTCGCGTTGAACTCCTTTTTGCGTGGGCGGCCTTCGGCCGCGCTTCAAAAAAATAACCCTGGTCGGTCCAACACCGGGGTGTACCAAATTTTTTTCGCGTAGAACTCCTTTTTTACGGCATTTCAAACTCCTTACGTACAGCTGCAACCGAAACCATTGGTTTTCGGAAAGTGCAAAGGAACAGCTGGTACGACGAGGAGTGCCGTGTCGCAGCGGAGAGAAAACAGGCTGCCTACCTCGCAACGTTACGATCGACCACAACACGTGCGGGATGGGATAGATACCGAGAGTTGAAGAGGGAAGCGAGACGCATTTGTAGATAGAAAAAGAAAGAGGCCGAAATGCGTGAGTACGAAGAGCTTGATAAGCTGGCCGACAGGGGTAATGCTCGAAAATTCTACGAAAAGATGCGGCGGCTTACAGAAGGTTTCAAGACCGGAGCATACTCCTGTAGAACCCCCCAAGGTGATCTAACAACCGATGCCCAGAGCATACTTAAATTATGGAGGGAACACTTCTCCAGCCTGCTGAATGGCAGTGAACACACAACACTAGGATACCCCAATCGATGACGATGGAGCAGATGTTCCATTGCCCGACCATGACGAAGTTCGAATAGCAATTGCCCGTCTGAAAAACAACAAAGCGGCAGGGGCCGACGGATTGCCGGCCGAGCTATTCAAACACGGCGGCGAAGAGCTGATAAGGTGCATGCATCAGCTTCTTTGTAAAATATGGTCGGACGAAAGTATGCCCAACGATTGGAATTTAAGTGTGCTATGCCCAATCCATAAAAAAGGAGACCCGACAATCTGCGCCAACTACCGTGGGATTAGCCTCCTCAACATCGCACATAAGGTTCTGTCGAGCGTATTGTGTGAAAGATTAAAGCCCACCGTCAACAAACTGATTGGACCTTATCAGTGTGGCTTCAGACCTGGTAAATCAACAACCGACCAGATATTCACCATGCGCCAAATCTTGGAAAAGACCCGTGAAAAGAGAATCGACACTCACCACCTATTCGTCGATTTCAAAGCTGCTTTCGACAGCACGAAAAGGAGCTGCCTCTATGCCGCGATGTCTGAATTTGGTATCCCCGCAAAACTAATACGGCTGTGTAAACTGACGCTGAGCAACACTCAAAGCTCCATCAGGATCGGGAAGGACCTCTCCGAGCCGTTCGATACCAAACGAGGTTTCAGACAAGGCGACTCCCTATCGTGTGACTTTTTCAATCTGCTGCTGGAGAAAATTATTCGAGCTGCAGAACTTAATAGAGCAGGTACAATCTTTTACAAGAGTGTACAGCTGCTGGCGTATGCCGATGATATTGATATCATCGGCCTCAACACCCGCGCCGTTAGTTCTGCTTTCTCCAGACTGAACAAGGAAGCAACTCAAATGGGTCTGGCAGTGAACGAGGGCAAGACGAAATATCTCCTGTCATCAAACAAACAGTCGTCGCACTCGCGACTTGGCTCCCACGTCACTGTTGACAGTCATAACTTTGAAGTTGTAGATAATTTCGTCTATCTTGGAACCAGCATTAACACCACCAACAATGTCAGCCTGGAAATCCAACGCAGGATTACTCTTGCCAACAGGTGCTACTTCGGACTGAGTAGGCAATTGAAAAGTAAAGTCCTCTCTCGACGAACAAAAACCAAACTCTATAAGTCGCTCATTATACCCGTCCTGCTATATGGTGCAGAGGCTTGGACGATGACAACAACCGATGAGTCGACGTTGCGAGTTTTCGAGAGAAAAGTTCTGCGAAAGATTTATGGTCCTTTGCGCGTTGGCCACGGCGAATATCGCATTCGATGGAACGATGAGCTGTACGAGATATACGACGACATTGACATAGTTCAGCGAATTAAAAGACAGCGGCTACGCTGGCTAGGTCATGTTGTCCGGATGGATGAAAACGCTCCAGCTCTGAAAGTATTCGACGCAGTACCCGCCGCGGGAAGCAGAGGAAGAGGAAGACCTCCACATGTCATACATCTACAATGACTTAATTACAAAAATGTGTTTTAGAAGTGTTACCACATTTAGAGTATTAAGCAGGATTAAGTCAGTATGTCACATCAAGATTTTTAGAATGTGGCATGTTCACTGAATTGAATTTTAAATATATTTGAAAAATAGCCTTGTAGCCTTGTTTTTGAAAAATTGCAAACATATACATATATTGCAATGACTAAATTAAAAAAAAAAATATGTTTAAAAGTGTAGCCCCACTTGTAAAAATTTTAACGAACTGAAAAAATATAAGTAAAGTATTCGATATGGGCATTATATTAAACCAGATAAAGGAAGCATTTCATTGCAAATATTATTGTAAGAGGTTGCCATATGTTCACTAAATTTAATTTAAGGATTATTTAAAAAATCTGCTTATAAATAAAAGCAAATTGCAAAATTATATACGTTAAAAATGATTTGTTAAAAATAAAGTGTTCTTAAAAGTGTTGCCACATTAAAAAAAAAAATTAATAAAATAATAATATGAATAGAGTATTCGATATGAACATCAAATTAAGCTAAATTAAGTCAGTAATTCATATTAAATGTTATTGTAAAAGGTTGCCATATGTTTACTAATATTTATAAATAAAAAACTAAATATAAAACTATTATCAAAACTGATTGCCAAATACATTAGTTTTATAATTGCTAATTTTGAAATTATTTTAAAAAGCGTTGCCACGTATTTATTTTTATTTTAAACATTTTTGTTTTACTTTGCATTGATAATAAAATTAATTAGGTGTAACTAAGTTTTATATTAGATTGCCTTGATTTTCATTTAAACTGAAAGCCCTTTTTAAATTCATCAAAGAGAAATGAAAATTTTCAATTTAAGTTTCAAGCCGATCGCTTTTAATGCCTTGCATGCGCTTACTCACCGTGCACAGTTGCCGTTTGGTATGCCGGCGGTGGCGGCAGTGGCAACACATCAGCCGCGCTGCCCATCAAAGCCGGTTGCAGTTGCGTTTGCTGTTGTTGTTGTTGTGGTTTTCGCGTAGCATGCGTTAGTTGTATGGTATGATATTTCACAATCGGCTGATTGCAAAGCAATTGCGTTGTGGCTGCGGTGCTGCTGCCCGATCCCAAGCTGGTGCCACTCATTGTTGTTGCTATTGTAGCGTCATTGTTTGCTGTAGTTGCAGCCGCAGAGGCAACGGACGTAAAGCTCGAAGGCTGTTGTTGTTGCTGTGTATGCGCTGCCGTGGCAATTGGAAAGTAAATTGTGGCCGTCGCTGTGCCCCCGCCGGGCACTGACACATTCGCCGATTGATAACAATTACCCGACATGCCGGTGGCGATGAGTGTGGCGCCCACACCGATGCCGACGTTGCCATTGCCGTCGGTTGTGCAATTGTTGCCACTGCCACTCAGCGCTGAGGCGATGCCTGTTGCGGCCGGTGTTGTTGTTGTTGTTTGAAAACGCACCAGCGCACCGCTGGGCACAGCGACATACTGTTGTGGTTGTTGTTGTTGTTGTTGCGGTTTATGCTGATGCGTTTGCAGTGTCGCGTACTGACGCATTGTTGGCAGTGCTTGTAGTTGTTGTTGCTGTTGTTGACCTTGTTGTGTGGGCGATGAACCGGCCGATACGATGTGGAATGTTTGCATGGCATGTTGTTGTTGTTGCGGCTGCTGTTGCAAATGTTGCGGTGATGGTGTGGCCGAGCGGCTATAAAGTTGCTGATATTGTTGTTGCATTGATTTCGGTGCTGCCGTGGCTGCCGTTGCCATTAGCATAACATCGGGACGTTGTTGTTGTTGTTGCTGATGCTGTTGTTGATAGTAGTGCGCATTGATTTTCGCTCCCGCCAACATTTGATTTTGATTCAATTTCGCCGGTGAATTGTGCAGCAGCCGACAGGAGTCTAAAAGGATAATGCGAAGAGGCAAATGCAAGTCACTAATGAAGTCGTTTTAAAATTGAGGATATACTTAATATTTATGTGAGTGAAAATGTCCAATCAAAATGCAGAAAAAATTGATTTTCAAACAGTTCAAAGTCACAGTGGAGTTCGGGGGCTTGAAAGTATATGTTGGGAACAAATTAGACCACATACACATGAGAACCACATGAGAATTGCTGGTGCAGGTACATTCGAACCCAGAACATATACATATACAGACCGATCAGAAATGGTTAGTGAAGTGAGAGCCGGATTTGTTGCTCGGAGCTGGAACTAGGACCACCCTGCAAGCTTCCAGCAAAATGTTTATTTTCCAGTCGGAAGTATTTTCAGTGAAGAAAGCGCCATAGTTTTTACTCTCACGGGCTGAAAAGGACTGCCGTAAGGTGGTTGGCATTTTGACAGGTCACAACCTACTGCCATTACAGTCGAGCCGGATAGGCTTAAGTGCCCACGACACATGCAAAAAATGCTGATAAATAGCCAAGAGAGAGAGAGATGGAATACCGTTCATGCCTCTGCCCAGCATTATCTAAAACTTACATTAAATATCTAGAGTCTTCGCAGTTCAAAGGACCAGACGAAGTATCAAACTTAGATATATAGTCGCTTTTAAAGTTTGCAAAAAATATTTATGCCTTGTGTCACGAATACTTTACCTGAAGTTAAACAGAAGCTCCATCTGACATTACTAAGAACCTTTAAATCTAGCCTAACCTATTATTACAGATGGGGCTCAAAAGCACATACATACATATATCAAATCAATACGTTGACCAACACCAAAAATAATACAAACTTTTTACAAGTCTTATTTGATACCAGTGAGTCAGGTGGAAGGGACACCTTGGTCGAGTTCGAGGTCGACCTAAAACCTCTGCGGTGCTGTGAGTCTGGTACCCGGCCGCAGTGCGACTCTCATTGAAAGTTTATAATATCAGTTCAAGCTGAGTATTATAGGACTAATTTTGACATAGACTATGCCAAAATTTTAATACAATCCCAAACAGACACAGATCATATAGATTTTAGTCGCTTCTTACGACAGGCATATATTACCACCCCCTGTCCGCTGGGGGGGTCTTTATTAACAGATTGGTTTCACTAATTTCCTACCTAGAAACGACATTAGCGAGGTTAAGACAACTACACTGCAAAATTATTCTGCAAAGTGGCGACTGAGTGGAATAATAACTAAATATATATATTCATGGTACGGCTTGTTTTAAAACTTCAAAGGATAATTGTGTAGGTGTTGGAAATTGTTAAATACCTAGATTTATACATATACTCACCATCTCCTGAATCACCCATATTTCCGCTATTGCTGTAGTCATAACCACCACTCAGATTTGTTTCCGAAATTAAAGCGTCGTATTTACAGTTTTTGCAGTCCAGCTAAAATGAATTAGGAATTTTATAGAAATATTATTTAGTGGAATATAAAATCTATTAAAAATTCACATATAGATTGTTTCAATATACAGTGGGGAGCAAAACCGTCAACATGTTTACTGAGTGCGACTATAGGTCCTTATAACTTTTTTGTTGAACAGAGTTACGTACACGCAGTTTCAATGTAAGATGACGACTGACTTTATTGAATGTATTATATGTACATAAGAACAGTACACAAGGAATAAGAAGTATAGTGATGCCAGATTTACAATATTTCATAACATTTTTTTCTAGTAGCAGTATCGGCAACATTCATATATCAAAATAAAGATAATAATTCAGTTTATTGAAAATAGAAAAAAGAACAGCTTTTATTTATTCTTGAACGAAAATGTACGATAAATTCCATTTACAAGTCATTTTGACAGTTTTGCACCACTGCATAAGTATGCCATGAAAGTCCCGCTATGTTTACCGGAATGGCTGGGTTAGGTAATTCAATCGAAGTTCTGAGCGGAGACGGAATTAACAATTTATATTAGTAACGTTTTGTCTGTCGTGGCGATTACTAAACATTTTTCCAGGGATTTTTTGTTAACCAAAAAAAAAAATGCGAAAGTTACTGCGAGACGTCGAAGACAAAGTTATTGTTTTAATTAAAAACGGCTATTCAGCTAGGAAAATTACGGGAAGTTAAATATAAGTCGACAAACGGTAATAAATGTGAAGAAAAGACAAAATATTGTCCAAGTTGTAAACGAGGCCGCCCGCGGAAGCTTACCGTTGGTGATGCCCGTGCTGTTGAGCGATTATTGCGCAAAAATGTATGTAGGACTCCTCGAGAAGCTGCTGCTAAGTTTGAACTTCAAGCGAGTACATGGACAGTTCGACGCTCCTTAAATAAAATTGGTATGGTTGCTGCGGTTAAACAAAAAAAAACCTTGCTTTATCTGAGCGAGAACGGAAAGATTGGACAATTCAGGACTGGAAAGGGTTATATAGTCAGATGAGACGAAAATTAACAGGTATCAATCTGATGGTAAGGCATATTCTTGGTATCGTCCGCAAGAAAATCTTCAGCATGGACAGGTAAAGCAAACTGTCAAATTCGGTGGCGGAAGTTTGATGATTTGGGGTTGTTTCACATGGTGGCATATTGGTCCTTTGTTTGGAAAAGGAGGAATAATGAATAAGTAGATATATCTGCATATTCTAAATTCATAGTTGCCTGACTTCGTGGACGAATGTGCCTATCCAGTGGAGGAAATAGTTTTCCAACAAGATGGCGACCCGAAACATACGGTGAAAATTGTCTAAGAATGGCTCCAAAACCAAAGTTTTAAAACCTTCAAATGGCCAGCACAAAGTCCCGACCTTAACCCGATAGAAAATCTGTGGGCATACGTTAAGCAGCAGCTGGTTAAGTATCGAAGTCCGCCTTCCAATATGGACGAACTGTGGAGTCGGGTAAAGACGGAGTGGAGAAATATACCCCAGTCAATTATTAAAAACTTGGTTGAAAGTATGCCCAGACGAATAAAAAAAAACGCAAATAAAATAAAAAAAAATTTCGTTCAATAATAAATAAGAGCTGTTCTGTTTTTTATTTTTAATAAAAAATGAATTATTATCTTTATTTTGGTGTATGAATGTTGCTGCTATTTGAAAAAAAGTTATAAGGTCCTTTAGTCGCCTTCAGTAAACATGTTGACGGTTTTGCTCCCTACTGTATGTCAATGTCGTATTTTTTTCGAGAGCTTTTCTACTTTCAGCGTTCCTTAAGCTCTCAATATACAATATTATATTATTGATAGAATTCGTTGGCACTGTGGCAAGACTCATGTTTTAATTAAAAAACTTACAATAGCCAGTTTATGGTCTACAGAATGTTAATAAACTTTTATATTTACAGCAGAAACTATTTATATAGAACAGAAAATTAAAAAAACTATATATACTAGCATATCACAAAATAGCAAAAAACTGAAGATTTTAGAGATATTTCGATGAATACTTAAAACTTGTACAAATAATTAATTTTACTGATCTGAATCTACAAATATAATCATATTTCTTAAGAATTAAAAACAACAACTACATTTACTTTGCAGAACTTTTCATAACAAAGGCTTATCTAAGTTAAGTCCGCTCAAAATATTTCGAAGAAATATATACACTAACTCATTCAAGTTCAAGAAAATGTTTTGTTAAATTTGTTGAGACATAAATATAGTGAACAAAGCTTATACCCCCCTCGCAGAAACCCCCTTCCTTATTTGCGAAGAACTCGAACAGCCACTTTTGAGTTCAACTTTACACCAACTAGGGCGTTCGCCATGGACAGGAAGAGGTGATAATCACTTGGCGCTATGTCCGAGCTATAAGGTGGACGATAAAACTTCCCATCCGAGCTCCTGTAGTTTCTAACGAATCATCAACGTAATGTGTGGTCTGGCGTTGTCTTGATGGAACACTACAGCCTTCCTGTTGGCCAATTCTGGACGTTTCTGGTCTATCGCCAGCTTTAAGCGATCCAGTTGTTCGCAGTAGATGGTGGAATTAAGCGTCTGGCCATATGGGAGAAGCTCATAGTGCATGATTCCTTTCCAATCCCACTAAACACACAGCAAAACCTTCCTGGCTGTCAATCCCGGCTTGGCCACTGTTTGGGACGATTCACCGGTCTTCGACCACGACCGTTTTCGCTTTATAGTGTCGTATGTGATCCGTTTTTCGTCGCCAGTCACCATATGCTTCAAAGGTGGGTCGAATTCGTTCCGTTTCAGCAGCATATCGCAGGCGCTGATTTGGTCCAGAAGTTTTTTTTTCGTCAAATCATGCGGCACCCAAACATCAAGCTTCTTTGTGTATCCAGCATTCTGCAGATGGTTTAAAATGGTTTATTTGACAACCTAATATGTGGCTGTATAATGTTATAAAAATTAAACGGCCAGCATTTCCTCTAGTTTGACTTCCTCTTTATTGGTGTAGACAACTCTTACGTGGTTATAGCCGAAACAGTCTAGTTTGACAGCAACTGTCATTAATTTTGACAAAGTGAAAACTGTCATTATAAGAAATCTGCTGCAGTACTGAAAATCTTCGTTCAGTGTTTCTCTTTTCAGTTCAAAGACGACGTTTAGTCATATTGTCACTAAAGGTATGTACGAGTATCGGTAAACCTATAACGCCGATTTTAAAATTATGTCAAAGTTAAACGCAATAATGACAAAATTTTGACACGACTGTAAAATATGTTCAGATGTTGCAAAAGACTGCTTGCCGAATTTTTTTATACACGGAGATTAATTAATATATAAAAACTGAATAACTGAAATACTTCTGCATTATAATTTTCACTTATTTCTTTCTTAGTTGGATTAAAGTCAACTATTTCTATGCCCTGAATGGCGTATATTAGATTCCAACATTTCAGTAAAAGTTAACAATTCTTCCATTAAAAACGCTATTATACCCCTATATTGGTTCCATTTCATATAACTAAATATCTAAATTTTAAATAATATTATGCCTTAAATTCAAAGCATTTTCCGGAGTTGAAATGAATTCAATATTTCATTTAATTAAAACAAATTGCATTGCATCCTTGCTGTTTCCCGAAAAATTCCTTGCAACCATATGGAGTATACACTTACTAAATGGTTGTATACATACGTATTAGGGTGATTCAAAAAAAAATTTTTTTTCATTTGGTACGCGGAAAAATAGGTTCCTAGTCACCTCTAACAAAGCCTCTCCAAGCATGAGTTCTTAATTATAACGGGAAAGTCCTCCTACATACAGTTTTTCTATTTTTTCTTTTTATCGGATAGAAAAATTTATATCTCGCTTCCAACTACTTGAAAAAATATCTTGTTCCTTAGATTTTGTAGGAAATTGAATGCTCTACAAAGAAGGTGTCCGAAGATTTTTTCGTAAACCTAACGTTTAAAAGATATTAACGGTTGAAGTTTGATTATTTGTGGGAAAATTTTTTATTTCTTATGAATTTTATAACTCAATGAAATAAATCATTATGAATGATGAAACTCATAGGTTTTTGGAAAGGCTTTCTTGGAGGTGCCTAGGAACCTATTTTTCAGAGTACCAAAGGAAAAAAAAATTTTTTTTGAATCACCCTAATACATATGTACTCTTTCATTTAGCTTTCACACATTTTCTGCGCTGCTCCATGCTGTGCTACGCGTTTGTGCTGCGCCAACTAATCTCATTCACCAAATCCTACACTAAATTTACTATCAAAGCATATTAAACGAGCGGAAGAGCAGCGCGTGATAAAGTCGCTTTAATCCTTCGAACAAAACCTCAGTGGCCACATGCAACACCGCACACACACATACAAGCACATATGCAGCACAAGCTGACAACTCGACGGCAACAAATTTATATACAAATGGACTTTTACAGTTGTCAGTTAACCAATCAGTTTGCTTTTGCATTGAAAGGACGCTGGGGATTTTATTGGTGGCATTTGCTTGCTGTTGAGCTCGTAAGTGTGTGTGTTTGGAAATTGCTATCTAAATGACTTGGTTTAGCTGTTGTGTGCTGCAAGGTGCGCTGGTGTGAGCAAATCCAAGCATTTGTATATATTCGGAATAAATATCGGGCTATTTATATCTTCAACTGCTGAGTGTGGTGGCTAAAATCCTTTTCAACATTCGACCACACATACACACCACAAGCAACCATTTCTATGCATATCCTTTTTCGTATTTTTTCATCCACATTGCCACACTGAAAATTGCTCTTCTTTATTTTCAACGATTTGCGACTTTATTTTAACAGTCAATTAGTTCACTTGCAGCTTTTTGTGGCACAACACCCTTGCTTGCTGCAGTGTCTATGTAGCGTGTTGAAATTCGATTGGCTGACATTTGAGCTTAAAATTACACTGTGGCGAGCAAAGCGGGGCGTCAATGAAATTGGTCTTGCCGCGAGAATTGAACTGTGCACCATATGTGTGGCATAAAAAGTTGAAAATTGGATTCCGTAATGGAGAGCAAATGGGATTTGGGTATGAAACTAATTACCCAAAAGATTAAAAGAAAACACAAAGAAAGCAAGAAATAAGAAAAAACCTTCATTTCAAAGCAACCGATATGTTTCTTTTTCTTCCTTTTTATTGTTCTATATTACAACAGCGCAACAGTCGTTTTTTCTTTTCTCAAGGTGATGCCAATTGGAGATTCCAAGCGAACCCACGTCCTTCTCCACTTGGTCCTTCCAACGGAGTGAAGGTCTTCCTCTTCCTCTGCTTCCCCCGGTATTGCGTTGAAATTCTCGGAGCTGGAGTGTTTTCATCCATTCGGTCGACATGACCGTGGAGCCGCTGTTTCTTAATGCGCTGAACTATGTCAATGTCGTCAGACATAGTTCCATCGACTGCGGTTCTTGCCGTTGCTAACGTGCAAAGGACCACAAATCTTTCGCAGAACTTTCTCTCGAAAATTCTATCTCTACCGTCGCTAAAGGCGTTTCTAGCGGTTATATGAATGTCAGCCATGTCTCGTCTTAATGCAGAGGATAGAGTAGTTTTCTTAACGAAGTCACGTAGAAACAACCCAACCTACTCGCGAGGTTTTGGCTTAACGTCTTTCTTGCTGAAAGCATTAGAAAACATCTTGGTTGTGTATATCAGGGCCGCAGAGCCTCCTGCAAGTTTGTCACAAGTGCGCTACACATACACTAAGGACAGATCCATCGAGACTGCATTCCATACAATAGTATTAAACATCGAAAATGCTCTAGAATAAATGAATACGTTTGTTGAGTACTGCTGACCATCTCTGAAGCTTTCAATAACACTTCTATGGAATTCATTCTGAATATTGACGAGTCAATAGGTGTTGATTCTGCTAGACATCGTCAGAAAACAGGTCTCTTGAACTGCAGAAGAATAACAATTAAAATGACTAAGGAAGTCTGTAGAAGCTCCGCTCCTATGGACATTAATGGTGAATAAAATATTAAAGAACTTAAGCGGCAAAGCCTAACACATGACATTAAAATCTTAATATATTAATAACGGTAAGATTTCAGACACCAGTAGCAGTATTATGTACAACACCATCAATACAATCAAGAATTGGGCTTCACAAGCATGTCTGGGGTGAAATTCTGCAATAACGGATCTGCCTGTTTTCTATAGGAAGTACCAAATGCCATCACGCAGGCTTCCTTCAATAATTTAGCTCTCGAACAAAGACCGCACCATTTACCTCGGGGCAGACTTGGTTGGAATCCTCCTGTGGAAGCACAATGGGGATGAAAAAGTAAAAAGGTCAGCAATACCTTACGATGCGTTTAGAGAGATGTTCGACATAACCTGACGACTTTCTTGCTGCCTCATAGACTTGTGCTACACCGCCTTTGTAAGACTAATTGTGCTTTATTGTGCTCTAATTGTGTTCTATTCTGCAAGACGTAAGGAAATATAGCTACCGGAATCCAATCGAAAGGCTTCAGAGGTTCGCTGCGCTGTGCATATCGGAAGCTCTAAGAAACTTCCGGATCATTGCAGTAAATTTCATGCAAACGCTTTTGATAGTGGTTCTTTCTAGTGCCTCAGCAGTGAGCCCTAGAATCAAAATCTATGTGAAAAGCTAAGCGGACATCAAGGCTTTAACCTTGTGGGGCATATCGGTGAGAAGTGTCTTGGAAACTAGGGCACCAGTAGAAAGTGTCGTCAAAACCGCTAGAGTAGGTATCGCCACTGCTATTGGGTACCAGCTCACAAAGGCATAAAGGGCAATGAGATATTTAGTGGAAAGGATTGTTAAGTGTAGTGCGCGGCTGTAATCAAAACGTGAGCAACCTTGGAAAACTGATGTATTGTCTATGTAACGATCTCGGAGTATACCAAGAGTAATCAAAACGGAATGAAATGATATACTTGGGTTAAAAACAGCAAAAATCACATGTAAAGTGATACATCGGAATTATAGAAAGTTCCCACCGGCACTCTATAGAATGGACTGTAGGAACATGATTGTAATACGCGCTGGTCTGTTGGCGGCACACACTTGCAGAATAGAACTTACGGATGAAAAATTCTGCAGAAAGTGCCAAAAGCAAGGCACGAGGGAAACAATGTAGCATTTTTTAAGCACTAATTTTTGCGATTGGCCAGGCTGCGTTGTAAGCATTTAGGGAATCCGCGGTATGATACACTGGCAGAGGTTTCATTAATGAGGCCACAGAGTATGTTGAAATTCGTGCCAAGCGCAATCATCCTAAAGTAAGACTACTCCCCATGGACTTCTCAATAGAACTCCATATGGTATTGGAAAGGACCAAAATTTATTTACCCTGCCTCTTTAGTCTACCAGACTAAGCTAACCTAAAATGCTATTCTCAATAAAACCCCATGCCACAAGAACATACAATTAACACTAAATGTTAATTAAACTCTGTTATTCCCACAACAAGTAACTCTGCTTACATAACCGCAAGTAAGCTTATTACAAAAATCAAATGAGTTAAATTAACGCAAACGAGCGAAGTGCGTGGCTAACCGCACAAGCTTGTTAGTAATGTGGTTAACACAAGCGCTGACATTACTTAAGCCAAACAAATATGTTACTCAACTATATGTATTTCGGTATTCTAATTTCTTTGGATTAGAAAAATTATTGTAATTTGTTATGTATTTGCTCAGCTTAACTTCTTTCCTTCCTTCACTTCATCCTTTTTTGTTTCTCCTTCCCCCTTACTTGTGCAAAACCATCAAATTCTCTTGTAATCCAAACGGTTTTTCAAAATTATCGCCTCAGTTTGCGTAACAAATTCATTTGCGTGCATAATTTGCCGCTTCGTAGCGCTACAAACCGCAGTGTGACACTTTGTTAACCAACAAAACGCACACAAGTACCACACGCTGCACAGGTGTGTTCGCCACGGCGTATACGCAACCTCACTATACTACTCCGTTGTTGTCTGGAAGTGATTTGTTGTGGTGCTAGCAGCTTGTATACAGTTTACCGGGCTTGCTTAAGCTGCTTACTTCCGGTTATTGCAACGCCTGCTGTCATAGTCATTTAATTACCCCTCTGCCCTACAAACCCCCTACCCGCCGCTGCAAGTTCTTGTCAATTGCTTGTCTTTACTAAAGTCCGTGTCAATTTTAAGCGTTGAATATTTGCACGCATTAAAAGTTTTCACACATTTTACTACAGATTGAAGGTGTTAATTAGTGTGACAAATACCTTTGTGTATGTTGGTGTTGTGAGTTAGTAAGGGTTGCAGTGTGGTTTAGTTGTTGTAAGGTGGTTTAGTTGTTGTGAAGTAATTGAGTTGTTGTAAAAGTGTTTGTCAAGTGGTTAAGCAAATTTTATTACCGTCGTTTGTTTGGATTTGTTCAAATTGTTGCTGCTGTTAGTTAAAATAAAATGCATATGCCTCTTTCGGTGGCGTTGCAGAGAAGAGTGTGGATACAAAGATAATAGTTATTGAGTTCATGTCACATTTTTATACTTGCTCAACATATTGAACATCTTTATGCCATATCATTTTCAACCAACATTTATCTGTGACAGGTTATTGCATTCTTTATGCCGAATATGAAATTCTGTTTGGAGTTATATTCGTCATGAAAACGTGATATATTCTCGAATACACTCGAGTGATCCAAAAAGTTAATGCAATTAGTTCAGACCTTCCCCATTCCTTCCTCTTATACTTTTCCAATAGGTAAATAACCATTAATCTTTCGCAGAACCTTTCTGGTGAAAACTCGTACGGTCGAAAGGTCTCTAAGTATATTGTGGGATTCCCCTTTTTGTGGATTGAACAGAGCATACTTAAATTGCAATCGTCGCGAATGGTTTCATCCGATCATATTCTACAAAAAGCTGATGCGTGCTCCTTATCAATTGAATAGCTCGGATGGCTTTATACTACTGTGCCCAAAAAATAATTGAATTTATTTTGAAAATTCTTTATTCTTCCAAATCAATTTCTTCCCCTTCAAAGTAATCCCCTCCCGATGCAATGCACTAATGCCAACGGATTTTCCAATCTTCGAAACACTGGTTGTAGTCACTTTCCGGGATGGCCTTCAGTTCCGTCTTCGCTGCGGCTTGAATCTCCTCTATCGTATGAAAACGGTGTCCCCGGAACGGTCTTTTGAGCTTGGTGAACAGCCAAAAGTCGCACGGCGCCAGATCAGGTGAATACGGTGGTTGTGAAACGATATGGGTTGAGTTTTTGGCGAAATGATCATGAATTACGAGAGCAGTATGGGATGGTGCATTATCGTGGTGTAAAAACCAAGAATTGTCTTTACACAATTCCGGCCTTTTAAGGCGGATAGTGTTACGCAAACGACGCATAACGTTCAAATAATATTCCTTGTTGATTGTTTGACCGGTTGGAAGGAATTCATAATGCACAACACCACGATAATCGAAGAAAATAGTCAACATGACCTTGATTTTTGAGCGACTTTGACGCGATTTTTTTGGTCTCGGCTCTCTTTTGGCACGATATTCGCTCGATTGATCGGTTGTTTCGGAGTCGTAAGCATAGGTCCAAGTCTCATCGCCAGTTATAATGCATTTCATGACACCCTGGTAGTCGGAAAGCATCGTTTCACACACTTCGACGCGACACCTTTTTTCCAAAAAATTCAATGTTTTCGGTACCAGTCGAGATTTGACGCGCTTGAGGCCCAAAACATTATTCAAAATGGTATTGGCTGAGCCTTTCGATATACCAACTTCATCAGCGAGGTCTCTTATTGTTAATCGACGGTTTTTCAAAACAAAATATTTGATTTGTTGAACGTGAGCTTCGTCGGTTGAGGTTGATGGTCGCCCTGGACGCTCTTCGTCTTCGACACTGTTTAAATGAGTTAAGTATCTGCCCCCTCTACTAGGAAAAACAGGCACACACTAATGCAACACATACTCATACATCAACCAACACATCTCACCACACCTATCCACCAACCTCATGAACAAAAAGGATGGACAGATTTACAGCATATTCATTCGCTTTACGACACCAATCCCGCGCGTCGTAATTTTCGCTCGCAATTCGTCACACACTCCTGCGGATACACTTTCGTTTTATACATACTTTCGATCATACGCGGAGCCACGTAAATCCCTCCTGCGATCCCCCAGCGGCCTGATATGCAACTCACCTGCTCCGTACACCTACCTACATACTTTCGTCGTTCAAATATAATTTATAATTTTTTATAAATTTAAGTATATTAAATATTGTAAACCCATTAAAGTACATTAAATGATTTTACATAGTAAACGACAGCATTTTTAATAAACAAGCGTTAAAGTGGTTACTACTTTTGTGTCCAAATTAAGAGCAACAAATTGTTTAGACACGTTCACGGCCGGCTTGGGACTCACTATACCACATTTTTTTTGACATAGCTTCATCACCAAAGGCTTTCTGCACCATCCTCAACGTATTCGCAGCAGAAAATTGATTCCGTAAACAAAATTTATTATAAATTCTTTGCTCAACAAATTTCGACATCGCAGAAAACGTAAAACTCACCTTTAGCAGCTCACAAACCTACACGTATCTCAAACACTAATGAATATTTTGACATGAAATTTGACATAAATATGACTGACAGTACTGTTAACCTAAAAAAAGAAGTAATTCTCCAAATCCTTCGACGCGCGCAGTTTAAATTCATATGTTTTTATTTTTTGGGCACAATGGTAAATCCTAAATAGTGATTTACGACTTGCGAAATATAAAAAAGGGGATTGTGGGAGGATTCAATATCCCTTACAGGTGACCCCAGACAAGTAGTTTGATTCAACGAAAGTATTACGACGTTGGAATTCCAATCTGCGTCAGAGCAAGGTGCTTTGCATTGTCTCATTAGGGCTTGTGTCAATCCTCGCCTTGGCCTCTTAACAGAGATAACGTCTGGGACTATTAAGAGTAGTTCAATAGTGGCTCTGAATGGGTACCCAATAAACGTGAATCGAAAACAAATGAAAGCGGAACGATTATAGTGGAAGAAGATCGCAACCGACGTTCAATTCGGAACGTAACCCGGTTGGAACACTGGGCGAAAGATCCGAAAAAATCTCCTTTTTGAAAGCAGCTAGCGATGGTGAGCCAGGATAGGGTAACGGCAGCTAGATAATTGATGTCCCACCGCCACATGGTATTTAAGTAGATGGTCCAGGGAGACCCTGTGCCACTTCCAAGGTGCTAAAATACAGATTAACACCACAATCAGGTGTTCCGAGGAATATTCTATGTTCCACTGTAAGGTAGTGCGTGGTTGAGTTGAAGAGGTCTGAAAGAAACCTAAGCTAGAGGCTTAAATGTAGGTGGGTAGGTGGACCTTCCACTGCCGGTCGGTCCTCTTGCCGACGCAAAAGTTATGGTTTTGAGGGTGGTCATTAGGATCCTCTCGACCAATGCCAAGGAATGTGTCCCACAGCCTCCAAGAGTGACTTGGAACCGTCCCTTTAGAACGGAACAAACCAATTGTCAGATATGAGACTGAAGGGTTATTTAATCCTCCTGTCTAGAATCTTGTTAATGCGGAACACACACTTGTAGAGGATAAGGAGAATAATTTCCAGCATGCGAAAGCAACATCTTTGGGACAGAGCCGATGTCGTTCTAGTCTAAGGGACGTGGCTCAGAGGTGGTGACATCGCTGGACTAAAACCGAAAAGCCATAAGCTGCCGGCGGCCAGCAGTACAGATAGAATCAGAGCTTTTTTGCTGGTCCGAAACGAACTAAATACTTCACTTTCATCTATGGCGCGAGGGCGAACACGGAGAACTCTAGCTTATCTTGGTCTATATGCTGCATGAGGACGAAATAGTGCTACCTTCAGTGCTGTTGAAGAATATTCTGCCGTAGGCTCGACAAAATAAAGCCAGCATCATTATTGGTTCTGCGTCCGGTCTGGGGAGCTCTGATATAAACTGTAGTAGAGGTGAGTTCATTTGTAGTGAAGATCGCTATATTAGAAACTCGCGAAACTTGGCCACTTTTGTAACTGCAGGCAAGGAAAACGGCCTTTACTTCATTTTGCTGTCAAGGGAAATAGCTCCCTTAATCTCTGAATGCAGGGTTCTTAAAAATATGAATATAATGATCATAATTATATTAGTTTAAACGTAGACAGAGCAGGTCCAGTAAGAGAACTCTATATAAATCTTACAATCACGGATTGGATAAAAAAGATCGTCAGTTAGGCATATAAGTCTGACCACTTGATGGACACCATAATTATCGCAAATAATGATCTTCAAGCAAAGGAATGCACAATAAGGCTTATAAAGGCGTCCTAATGTAGGTAAGGTATTGTATAAAGCGGAATTTGCTTATGGTTCCAAGTAAGCGCCGATGTCTGTCATGACTCCTTCAGGTTTACTGATATTCTCCCAAAGAATGACTCCGGGAAAGCGTACATAACAGCTATACCTCTTTCAGGTTTACTCTCTCAAAGAATATCAGTACCGTATTGGGTTGTGTGAGAGATGGTATTGGGTACTGGGCTGTACATAAGTAGTGAGAAGTCGCCACGGCTACTTTTAAATGCTAGCGAATCTACGTTAGAACTCTTATCCGTTCGTATTCTGATCTTGGACAAACTCGTCGGCTTTGCAGCCTTGCGCTGTATGGCTGTGGCTTGATATTCAAAATTAAATGCGAAAATGAATTTTTGGTAACTTCAAAAAAAAAACTAAGTCAAAAAGAAATTGGCACAGCTCTGTAAAATGACTCCTTTTCCATTGAGCAATACTGTCCAAACAACTTTAATGAACAGAATTTTTGTACGAATATTTTACTTGTCTTCAAAAAAAAAAAAACTTTTAATTTTGATTTTTTTCAACAAATATTTTGCGTAAGCTCCGACAAAATTTCAACTCACCTTGCTGCTCATAGAATTTTATGATTATTTTGTAATTTAAATTCGTTTCTAGCATGCACTCGTGTAGTCTCGCGCCCGAAAGTATGCTTCGCAGACAACTTGAGTGCTGGAAAAAGTCAAGTAAACATGCGCTAAATTGTTTTTTATTGTTTGCTCTGCAATATACCACTTTTTTACAGCAGTTTGTTGCTGGAATTTTTCAAAATTTTTTGCATATTTCCCACTCCCTCGAAATATTTCATTTTCGGACTGCTCGCTGGCGCCACCACTTTTATAGCCTAAAACGCTCAATATCCCACAAGGGCTGACTACTTTAAACGCTGGCGCACACATCCACACATATCTCCGCAACATAACTACAAGTGCAATATCTGCCATTGCCCGCTGGCGTTGGAAAGTTTTTCACGAGCAAAATCGCAAAAAAAAAAAAAAACAAAAAAAAAAAGTGGAAACAATAAAAGACTGCCGGTGAATTGAAAAAAGCCGGAAAACTTTCGAAATTGCACTAAAATTGTTTAAAAATTGAAAATGAGTTCAAGTGGCGCTTTTAACGAGCTTCTAAGTGGGCGTGTTAGCATATGTTGCTCGCTTCGCACTACATCTCCAAGTGGCGCTGCGGCGTACGAACCGAACGTAGGGCACAGCACATGCATTCAGGCAGCCGGGCGCTCGAGTGCTAATAGTGGTAGGCCACTGCAGTTAAGTGCGACGAGTAGCTGCTGCTACTGTATAATTTATATGCCAACAACGGTGCGCTGCTGCTGCTACTAATACACTCTATGTCTGTGTGTGTGTGTGTGTATGCGTGTGTGTGTGGCTGCGCGTGGGCTCGACGTACATAAGTGCTTAAGTGAGTGAGGTGGCAAATTTTTGTGCGACTATTCTCTTCGACAAAAGCCCTTAGTTAAATTCTTTAAACGCCGCTGTGAAGCTTAAGTTAATTTAGGCGTTTAAAATTGCGAATTTTCGCTTTTGCGCTTAATGGAGAGTGTGTATGTAGTCAGTGCAAGCCTTTTATGCAGTAAATGAGAAAAATATGTTGCATACTTTTAGTTATTGTAAGCGGATTTTTTTTACTAAAAAAGAATAAGTAAGAATAAAACATCTTAAATCCGTCTGCACTGAAGCTTTATATGGTTTTAGAGCTGCATTTCTTGTGGAAAAAAATTGAGCAAATAAAAATTTATCTTGAGTTTGATCAGTCAGTTTGTATGGCAGCTGTATGTTATAGTAGTCCGATTTGGAAAAATTTCTTCAGTAAATATATTTTGTGATCTAGACAATAGTCTGTGCCAAATTTTGTGACGATATCTTGGCAAATAGCAAAGCGTTCCTTAGAAAGACTTAATCTTGATCGGTGAGTTTGTAGGGCAGCTATATGTTATAATGGACCAATATAAACCATTTCTTTGAAGATTAATGTAACGCTTTTGGAAAATATTCTGTGCCAAATTTCGTGAGAATACCTTGTCGAAGTAAAAAGTTTTCCATACAAGGGCTCAAGTTTGATGGGTAAGTTTGTATGGCAGCTATACGCTAGAGTAGTCCGACTTCAGTTTTTTCTATAAATAAGCTGACTCTTGATGAAAAAAGGGCGTTTGCAAAATTTCATGTCGATATCTTAAAATCTGTGGGTAGTCCCTCTGTTCACGTATCTACACGCGGACCATAGGACAATCAGACAGACGAACAGACGAACATGTCGGCTTCTTTATATATGTATAACTTTATAAGGTCACCCACGTTTCTTCTTGGTTGTAAAAAACTTCGTGGACAATTGAGTATACTCTATTCGGGGTATAATTACTGTTGACGGCTTTTAGTAACCAAGATAAGTAAAAATATTGGGTTGTCAAAAAGGTAGGTAGGTAGGTAGGAGTGCAGCCTTATCGGGCTCAATTAGCACTGATGTGCCATTTTGATACACTATTCGTAGAACCTCCTGTATCTGCTGTTACGTTCCACCCTCTCTCTCGAACCATTTTGAGGTTTCGATGAAACTACTTATGTCTGATATGCTTTTGGTGGAAATCCATTCAAGGTTTGGTGCTTGGTGGATTCCGAGTGTTTTGTGTCGTATCTGTGCCAGAGCCGGACATTCGCAGAGAAAGTGGAGGATTGTTTCCTTGTTCCCTGCTACTCCGCAGCTTCGGCAGATGTCGTTGTAGGGCATACCCATTTTGGACGCATGTACCCCAAATGGCCAGTGCCCTGTTGTGGTAGCTGTTATTCTGTAAATACTTTTTCTAGACCTATTTAATAGGTCGTTGGTTCTTTTCCTGTCGTATGTTAGCCATAATTGTTTAGTTATGACGCATTTTGTACTGTTTTTCCACCTGTTGTTTGCAATTTGTTGAAATTGTTTATTGATCTCTCCTTTGATCGATCCTAGCGGGCTCGGTATGAGCTCCGCCTCGGATTCATTGAGGAAAGCTCCTGCCTTTGCCAACTCATCTGCTTTTTCGTTACCGAAAATGTTCCTGTGGCCGGGAACCCAGATCAAGTTTAGCTGGAGCTTGTCTTTTATTGTGCTTAGTGCTCTCTTGCAGGTGTGAACTATACTGGAATTTGTCATGGGTGAAGACAATGCCAGGAGGGCCTCCTGGCTATCCGTAAATATAGTTGCTTTATGTATATTCCCGTGATTTTCTAATAGAACTTCGCAGGCTTTTTCTATGCCTAGTACTTCTGCTTGGAAGATGCTAGCCGAGTTCGGTAGACGTATAGAGAGAGATATGCCCAGATCAGCGGAGAATGCCCCCGTGCCCACTCCGCAGTCCATTTTGGACCCGTCGGTATAGACTGAGGTGGTGAGGTTGTCAAAAAAGTCTTGCGGTATTTTTATTGAATCAATTCGTGTGTCACCCATACATCGAGCTTCTTAGTGACACCAAGCTTCTTCAAATGGTTTATAACGGTTTGATGACTACTATGCCGGCCTCTTTCGACCAATTCAGCGATTTTATTGCAATTTTCGACGACGGGCCTTCCGGAGCGTGGCGCAGCTTCGACCACCTCTACACTAAACCGAAAACGTTGAAACCATCGTTGTGCGGTGGAAAGAAAACTGTATCGGGTCCATAAACTGCATAAATTTTATTGGCGGTTTGAGATGCATTTTTGCCTTTATCGTAGTAGTACTGTAAAATATGCCGTATTTTCTCTTTATTTTTCTCCATGTTTGCGACGCTGTAACTCACGAACGACTAAAAAGAAACGACAATCAATCAAACACGTGTTAGCGCGTGAAATGAGCTTTCCAAAAAGGTATAGCATGACCCGATGCGACGAATAAAACTAGAACTAAGCGCTTTCAGCGCCAACTAGCGAAAATACCGCAATACTTTTTGCCGCAATAATTTTTATTTCTACACTTTAAATTACAAAGAAAGAGACAGGGGAAAAGAGCTTTAATCAAAGATACTCATTCTTAACTTTTTTTTTATCAGATATGCTATAGCTCTCCTTGATTCTCTTGAAATCAAAATACCGCTCTTCGAATACAACCATATAATTCAGCCATAGCATCGACTGTGTTCAAAGCGAGTCGAAAGGATTCATGATTATTTATGAATCATGAAATCATGACCGAGCTGTGCTACTAAATGTTCCAAGCTCAACGTAAAACTCCAAACCCTCCTTAAGCCATAAACTACTATTAATTATGAACAATATTTAGAACCAAACCAAATTGGTCTCACTGGAACTTACGGCCAGTTGATAGCTCAGGAAACATTTTTTTGTATACTGAGGTTGATCTAAATACTTTTTGTTTATGTAACCTTATCTAGAATACGGCTTTTGTGATGATTTACAAGGTAAAGTTAGGTTTAAGTAAGGTAAGGTTAGGTTTTATAGCATATTTGTTTGAAGGCGATAGCACTTGAAATGCTTTATACAGGCATTTGTGAAACCAGAAAAATATATACTGCAACTTAATCTTGCATGTTGACGACCCCAAATTCGTGGTGATGGAAGCCACTGACTCGGCCAAACCCCTTTCCCACTATTCCTGCTTTGCCATTTACCGTGCCGTTAAGCAAATTAGTGATTACGTTCACTCCATATCTACCCTTCGTGATGGTAAACTACTTCTACTTGTCAAGAATAACGATATTGCAAAAAAATTCCTGAAAGTAAAAGAACTACCCAACATTTGTTCAATATCAGCCACTCTACACGAGTCTCTTAACCAAGTAAAAGGAACGATATATCCTCCTTTTCTAAACAACGTTTCAGAGGAGGAGATAGTTAACGAGCTCAGCTCTCAAGGCGTCGTAGCAGTATTTAAATTCAATAAGTTTATTGAAGGAAAACCGCACCCCTCGGGTGTTTTGTTATTAACTTTCTACCTCTACAAGCTACCAAATAAAATTGACGTTGCCTGGTGTAAACTTTTGGTACGTCAATATATCCCTTCGCCAATGCGCTGCAAAAATTGCCAACTTCTCGGTCATACAGCAAAGCGCTGTAATCGTTCCCCTCTTTGTGTTAATTGTTCACTCCCTCCCCATGCCCCATCTGGCTGCGAACGCATTTTTTGCATCAATTGCTACCAACAACACGCATCTTCCTCTAAAGACTGTACCAAATTCTTACAAGCAAAAGAGATAATAAAAATTAAAACAATAAACAAATGTTCTATGCGGGAAGCAATAAAAATGCATAAGGAACAAACAACACCAGCAATTCTATCCAATAACACATATGCTTCAATAGCGTCTAATTCCAACAAACATATCGAAACAACAAACACTAACGTTGACTCTTCCACCACCACAAACAATAACAACATTAGTTCTCCCAGCAACATTCAAAGATCAAATTCATCAAAAATTACCAAAAATAGCACTCAATCTAAAAACATTTCCCCTTTACAGCAAACCAATATTTCCAAATCGCCCATAGTAGAATCCACTCAAGCATTAGAAAAGATCATCTCAACGATTCTCCGGGCCAACGAAGCTAACCTCTCTCGCCGCTCCATAAATTGTGATAGTCCACCAAGACTCTCTGCCTGTAATGATTTCACCTCTAACCTCACCACTAATAATAGCCCACCTCTTTCACTATACAAGCCATCCACTCAAATTACTTCACCATACCAAACAAATCCACCATTCTCTCCGTCTCTTCAATTCCAATCCTTACCTTTCGAACCCCTTCCTTCCCTTTCTCAAGTACTTTCCAACACTCAAGAATTAATTACATCCGAAGATGAAATTTAATACACACGATATTTGAACATACTACATATACAGTTAAACAAAATATATTTTTTTTTTTCTCTCTGTCTTATTAATGACGCTTAAAATCATCCAGTGGAACATGAACGGGTACAACAACAATTACGATGAACTCTTATTACTCATAAAAGAGCAAAACCCAGACGTTATTTGTATTCAAGAAACACATATCCCAATTACTCCTAGTAACAACATGTCCTGTCCTAGGCAATACAGCGGTTATTTTTCGAATTTACATAACATCCAAAGCAATAAGCAAGGCGTTTGCATTTTAATAAAAAAATCATACCACATGAAATTATCGATTTAAATTCCACACTATCAACAATAGTTCTTAAAATCAACTTAAATTTTAGCTTTACTATCATTAATACGTATATACCACCCCAGCAAGTTTTTAACGTAACTGATTTGAAAGATTTACTTTCCCAACTATCCCCTCCGGTTTTGTGGACTGGGGACTTCAACGCGTGGAATACACTTTGGGGTTCCCGAAAATCAAACACAAGGGGTGCAATCATAGAGAATTTTTTATTGGACAGTAACCTTATTCTTCTTAACAATGGTGCCCCCACACATTTTTCTACCCACTCTTCCCTAACGTGCGTCGACCTTTCCCTATCCTCTCCCCAGCTCTCCCCCAGAATCAATTGGGAAGCTTCCTCTATTCTCAGAGGTAGTGACCACTTCCCTATATCGATCTCCCTTCAAACAAACTTCCACTTTGAAAAATATAAGCATCTCCCAAAATTTATTATTTCACGCGCAAACTGGAATATATTTCAAAGTGAAATTTTAAAAAGTTTACCCACCACCCCAATCGACAACATCAACCAAGCCACATCGGCTTTCACAAAACTGATTCGTTTTGTGGCAAATAAGTCGATTCCTCAAACCAAACGCAAGTCTTCAAAAGTTTTTCCGATTTGGTGGAACAAAGATCTTGGCCATATGCGAGACAAAAAAAATGAATACTGGAATACTTTCAAGATATCAATGTCTGATTATAATCTGAACAATTATAAAAAAGCAAACGCTCTCTTTAAAAAAGCTGTAAAGACCGCTAAAAGGAAAAGTTTTGAAGTATTCACTGCCAAAATCTCTCCTGCGTCAACTACCAAAAAGGTATGGCCCGACATTAAACTTTTGACTGGAATCCCTCACAACCGTATTAATTTCATTAAAACAAATCAAAGTATTCTGACGAATTCATCAGATATTGCGGCAACCTTCGCCAACATTTGGTCTACATATTCGCAAGATAGTAATTTTTCTGAAGAATATATCGCAGATAAACAACATTGGATATCTGCCACCTATACAACAACGAATCTCTCTGCATCAGCAAGAAGCCTAGAGTGCGATATTACCTTCCGCGAACTAGAATCTGCTTTACAAAATGCTAAAGGCAAAACACCAGGCATTGATAGGGTATCCTACCCGATGCTTTCAAACTTACCTACAGCAGCCAAAGAAAGACTACTCTGCCTGTACAACACAATTTTCCACAAAGGTTCATACCCACAAAACTGGCGGATAGCCACCATTATACCAATTATTAAACCAAATAAACCATCGAACCTAACTTCTTCTTACAGACCTATTTCCTTGCTATCCTGCTTAAGTAAAATTTTCGAAAAAATTATTGCTAGGCGACTTTCATGGTTTGCTACAAAAAATAATTTTGTAAGTCACAACCAAACGGCCTTCAAACATCAGCACAGCACAATGGATTCACTTATTCAACTCCAACACTATGTATCTGACACTCTCTCCTCCAAAAACCATGCCACTATCCTGGTCACTGATTTCGAGAGAGCTTTTGATCGCATAGGAATTCACGCAGTGCTAAGCCAATTAGCAGCTTGGAAGATAGGTCCAAAAGTTTTTAGTATAGTAAAAGCTTTTATGATCCTAAGGAAACTTCAGGTTCGCATAAACAATGTTCTATCTGGTTTGCATCCTTTCAAAAATGGTATACCGCAAGGCTCGCCTCTATCGGTGATGCTTTTTATTATAGCTTTTGATAAAATAACTGAGATATGCCTTAAAACTAAAGGCATTAATCTCACTATGTACGCGGACGATGCTACTATTTATTGTAATATAAAAGATCCCCAAATTGCTAACAATATTTTTAAGAAAATACTAACAGAGTTTAAGAAATGGGGCATGAAATCTGGTGCAACAATTTCGATTCCAAAATGTAAATTACTACATATTTGTAAAAAGACAAAATGTATATATCCACAGCTAGTTTTTGAAAATATTGTAATAGAATCCGTAAGCAATTTAAATATTTTAGGAGTGTATTTTGATAAAAGATTTAATTTTCGGTATCAATGTCTTAACCTTAGAAATAACCTAACAAAAAGGCTACACATAATTAAATATTTAACTAGTAAACGATCTTTTATTCATCCCAACTCTCTAATAAACGCTACAAGAGCTTTAATACTCGCTAAAATCGACTACGGTATACCTATTTTCGGATGGTGCGCAAACTCTAATTTGAAACTTTTGGAATCTCCCTATCACGCAGCGAGCCGTCGAAGTATAAACGCTTTCCCTACATCACCTATTAAGTGTATCTTGGCAGAATGTGGCCTACCAACAATAAAAGAAAGGGTATACGAACGGACGATGCAACTAATTCCAAAACTGATGTACTCCCCAAATGCCAGCCTACATAAAACCGTAATTTACGCGTCACGACATAAACGGAACTTTAGGCTAAAATCCACTTTACGCCGTTGTATCAAATACGGAAAAGACTTAAACATATATCCGCCCCCAAAGTACAAGAGAATCAACAAACAGCCGGAGTGGTTGTTAAAAAAAGAAACTATTAACACGTTCCTACACTCCTTCAAAAAGAGCAACACCAGTAATTTAGTATTTCAGAAACTCTTCTTAGAGTTAATGAATACCTATGAAGAAAACAATTGGACTGCAATTTACACAGATGGGTCCAAAGCGACAAACACAGCTTTTGCTCTCACCAAACCAAATGGTGAAGTTATTACAGGCGGGATTCTTCCTTGTTACTCGTCGATATTTACAGCCGAGGCTTTTGCTGTTTTCAAAGCTTTAGAATATGCGATACATAGCAAAGACAAATTTTGTTATTTGCTCGGACAGCTTTTCTTGTCTATCTGCTGTTTGTAACATTCGGAATACTGCCTCACTTATCTCGAATATTCGTGACATGTGCGTTAAATACAGTCATAAAGTTGCACTACTCTGGGTACCAGGACATGTTGGTATTATGGGAAATGAACATGCAGACCACGCAGCTCGGTTTTTTGAATCAGCGCCAACCCTACAATATGAGCCACATGACAGAAACGACCTTTGTAATATGCTGGACCGCTACGTTAACGAAATTAAACACACGGAATGGAAACGTTTCGACCATTGGTACTCTACCTTCAATCCCACAAAGACAAAAGTTGTATATCCTAGGAATATATCTCGCCTACAAGCTACCATCTTCACACGTCTAAGGATTGGCCACACACAACTTACACATCAGCACCTCCTTACTGGCAAAGTAAAACCATCTTGCCCTCTCTGCACTAGCACGCTATCACTTCATCACATCTTTAACGAATGTTCGGCTTTAGCGAGTATTAGGCAAAGGCACAATTTTTTTCCAAACTATCAAGAATTGTTAAAACTCCCTTCGTTTGCAAATATTATAAGCATTTATAACTTTATTACTGATTGTTACTTGCAAAATAAAATATAACTTTATATTTAGCTAGTAACCTAAGTTATTTGTTTGTTCAGAGTCGATGGCTTTAATAGCTCGTACTCTTTTATTTTTAATATTAGGTTTAATATTACTTTGTATATTTCTCCTAATAAATAAATAAAAAAAAATAGTTTCATATAGAGTTTTATTTGTTTTATCAAATATTATGGTTTACAATACTTCCAAAAATCATTCTTGGAGTGCTACTAGAGCAAGTCTTTAGTTTCTCTGCAACTTAGCGATTTTTAGACCCGAATCTCGAAGCGAACATAGTTATTCCAAGGCTTATCGCTTTTTTAGACCCAACTCTGGATGAAAAAATAGTTAGTCTGGCACTTATAGGTTTTTTGGACCCGACTCTTGCAGGAAACATAGTTAGTGTGCAACTTATCAATTTTTTAGACCCGACTCTCGAAAGAAACATAGTTACTTTGAGACTTATCGGTTATTTAGATCCGACTATCGAAGGAAACATGGTTAATCTGACATTTATCGGTTATTTAGACCCGACTTTCGAAGCAAGCACAGTTATTCCGGGACTTACCGGCTTTTTAGACCCAACTCTCGATGAAAAAATAGTTAGTCTGGCCCTTATAGGTTTTTTGGACCCGACTCTCGCAGGAAACATAGTTAGTGCACATTTTATCAATTTTTTAGACCCGACTCTAGAAGGAAACATAGTTACTTTGAGACTTATCGGTTATTTAGATCCGACTGTCGAAGGAAACATGGTTAGTCTGACCTTTACCGATTATTTAGACCCGATTATCGAAGCAAACATAGTTATTCCGGGACTTATCGGCTTTTTAGACCCAACTCTCGATGAAAAAATAATTAGTCTGGCCCTTATAGGTTTTTTGGACCCGATTCTCGAAGGAAACATAGTTTGTCCAAGACTTACAGGTTTTTTAGACACGATTTTCAAAGACAACATTCTTTTTCGGCTGGTACCATTCCTACAAAGTATGCAAGGGTTTTTTTAGCGATCCAGTAAAGATATTATTTGTATTATCAAGAAGTAATATTTGACAGTGGCTTAATTTTGAACTCTGCAGGGTTTGAAATTAGCTGTGGTTCAAGTCTAATTAAACATTGATTAAAGATAGTCGCGTTAAAATCCATAAGAGCTTTTAGAATGTCTTCAACTGAGTTTTGAAACACTGTGACCTATTTATAGAGCAGTTTCAAGTAATTTTTTTTCTCGAAAGAGTTCGGATTAGAATTGTTAATATCACGCAAATAAGCCGATCGATAAATAAAAATGTACAAATGTTTCCTTCGCATATTAGTCGATTCTACATAATCGGAATGGATCTGGATTTTTATAACCTAAAATTTAATATTCCAAAAATGATTAATTCGCCGGAATAACAGGCCTTCTTTTTCTCTTTATTGGCGGAGGCAACGCCTACGCAATTATAGCCGAGTTTACAAAAATAACAGGCCTGGCCGTATAAAATCCGGCTCAAGAAACCGGAACTTGCAGCAATTTTCTTTTTATTTTTCAACTCCTAACTTGATATTCACTCTCTCGCCAAACACTTGCTTCCTCACTCTCCCAACAACTTTTCGCACCAAAGTAATTTTCCAACTTTTGACCACTACACATTTTTCTTCATTATTCGATTACTTAAAAGTTGGCTGAGTAGAATTTCTTGCTCACTACTGGAACTTTCCTCCACACTCACTCAAGTATACTATACGCTCACAAATAATTTAAAGTGAAAATGGCCAACCGTTGTATCGACTATAAATTGAAAACTAAAGGGCAGCAGCCGGCAGTGAATCGAATTTGCCATAAAAGCCGGACACAACATTTAACCATAGAAATAATCGAATAGAATTTCTGCTAACTTTTGTGGTGTACATTTCCAAAAGCAGGTCAACATATGTGAGAGCAAGTGTAACGTGTCCTTGCTGACAAGAAAATGTGTTATGAAGAAGTTTTCTGGAGCAAATGCACAAAAACATAGCATGGCATAACATGGCATAGCATGACATCAACAAGAAAATTAACGGAAAACTAATAGCAGAAAACTGTTGCCCGGAGAAAGGCATAAATGAGAGAGAGAGAGAGAGCGTGAGGGAGAAGGAGGGCGAAAGGCGTTGCGAAATTTCTACGGCAGCTGCCAAAAGCAGCCAAGTCAGGCACGAACTTGTTGGGTTATGCTGCCGACTGTTTGTTTTTGTTTGTTGCAAACTTTGTATTTGTAGTTTTTTGCTGTTGCTGTTATAGGTTTTATGTAGCCTTGCTTGTTTTTGTGCAGTTATGGAGAACTTTTCGTCTTACTTTCAACAGTTTCTTAATAAAAATGTATTCGTGCATTTGTTTCGTAGGTGTTGGCTTGGAAAAAACTACCTGGGTGTTTTCGGTCACAACTCTTTGATATATTTCTACAATTATTTTCGCCCAAAATGATTGTTTTCGTTGTCATATTTCAATTCGCTTGGTTTTTAGCTTGGAAATCTGGTTGAAATAAATGTGCGGCTTCTTCAATTCGGTGATATTTTTGGAAGCACGGGGCCATTGGCTGAAAATGTGAATAGAAACATAAATTATAGTCCTGCTACTGCATGAGCAAAACATTAGAGGAAGCTCCGATAATTTTGATATCTAAAATGTACCAAACTCTGGCAGATCAATTGTCGAAAACAACGGAATGGAAATCGTCGAATCATTCGTCCTGTAAGCACTACTCGTTTAGCCAGTAGCTAAAATTCTTCAAAAAATTATTTGGGAACCAAAGGTCGTCAAGATCAACATGCTCTAATTCAGGCACGAAAAAGTCCTGAATCCTGATCATACAACATTCTGCATTACTACACCATTATTACCAAAATATGGACCAATAATTCCCCTATGCCCATTATATGAGATTAAATTAGATAAATAAATGAGGATTGCACCGCGAGCTAAGGTCTTTTAAGCCTTTTTTCTGCGCCTTCAGACTGCTGTGCAGTCAGTTTGCAGTAACTCTGAAGTTTGATGTGGAAGAACTGGTAATTCGCACAAGTAGCCTATGTTGTATAAGTGCTTGTTGAGCTAACAATAGACAGTTTAGAAGGCCAGAAGTAGTCTGAGTTTGACCCTTAGGTAGTTGCTTACATTTAAAGCTTTTATGGTTCTAACCACCCATTAGGAACTTGGCATGGCGCATGCCTTGAAGTTGTTGCCCCTACCTCTCCCTATCCACTCCTTCATCCTTCCGGAGCAGCTTTATTATGGTATGAGGATCCTCCACAATGAAGGGTTCAGTTCTTACGATGTTAGTGGATGCTGAGGGGCGAGCGAACTCATTAGCCAGTTAAATCCCGGCTACACCCAGATAGGGTGCACTTGCGTGCGATCCGATACACTCCTGATCGATTCCATACACTCCTGCACCAATAGCGACTTGATCATGTATGCAGAGATCGTTTTTAGTGCCACCTGACTGCCGCTGCGTATAACTACATGTTCATTACCGACGTATAACGAAGACCTCTGCTTTGAATATGCGCCGAAAACTACCCATACACAGGTATGGATAGTTTGGTGCATGGTCCTGCGACTCCGACGCCAAGTTTCTCTGACGTTTTCGAGCCGTCGGTGTACCAGCTTGAGAACGGACTTATTCCATTCAGCCTTGCGGCTAAAAGTAACCTTGAACTTTTTAGTGAAGTTTTCACTTTTGGTACCACTGACCCTTGCGAGAAGAGCCAGTTCGCCACTTAAGACCTTCATGCGCTGGAAAGAGATGTCAAACCCTTCTGTTGTCATTTGTGCAATGTGTGTCTGGTAATTTGGACGATTTCTAGGAGAAAAGATGTAGATCCAGTATGACTTAAAGTGCCGCCTTCAGACATGTGGGCATGGCGCCGGACACACAGATGCAAGCGAGTCCTTGCAGCTTCGATAGTTGAAGTCCTATCGAAGTCTGTGATGCTTTTCAGGTCCAAGCCACCGCTTTATATGTGATAATCGGGCGCACCATCATGGTGTACAACCATCTGACAATCCTTGGCTTGCAGCCCCAGGATATACTAGCTAGCCGATTGCACACCATAAGTGCTTTAGTAGTTTTGACAATAGTCTGGTCAGCATGCTGATTTCCCCACAGTGTGGAATGCAGTGTGAAACCAAGGCATTTGACCACATTAGTCATGTAAACAATAGAGAGGAACATTGTACCTTCGCTACAACCAAAGTGAAGGCTTTTTCTTCTTATAATATTTAATTTAATTTTACTATATAATCACTGAAGCTGCCTCTTTGGCGGCAATTACGTGCCCAGCAGCCCTAAGCGAGTTAGCAGGGGCTGTCCACAAAACTTTAATTGCTGGACGTGAAGCAACAATTACCTGCCATTAAGCTTTCAACAATTGACTGTAAACAGTTGCAATTATACAGGTATATAATTCAATTAGAGTTAATTATGAGTTGAATAGCGCGTGAAAAGCTGAGTGTGTGAGAGGAAGAGCGCAAGTTGGCAAACAACACGAAGGCGGCGCTGGCAGCAGGAGTTTTGAGTCAAAGTTTTTACGAGTTGCGAAATATTAACACGCCATAAAACGCGAGGAGAGTAAACGATACGGAAGGAACAACGCCAAGCAGGTAAACGTTCGACGCTAGAACAATACGTAAGTGCATATGGGGATTGTGTGTGTGTGTGCGTATGAGGAGGTAGGCGCTTTTGCACGAAAAATCGCTGAAAATAACTCCATCAGCCGGTGCAGGAGCGAGTTATGGCCTTAAGTAGTGGCAGGTAATAATTTGTGGCATGCCACATTTTTGCCGCATGCCAAGCATACACAAAAAGAAACACACACACACGCGCCCACTGGTCGGCTTGTATGCGTATTCTTGCACTTGTTGCGGCCAACTTGCTGCCACAAATTGCAGCGCGCTTTAAGAATGCCAGAAAGCCACGCGGTGCGCGCGCGTCAAGGTAATAAAATTACAATAAGAAATTGCAACTTACCACAAGCCCAAGTTGTTGGCAATAAGCGCATATGTGCGTTTGTGCAGCGCAGCTCAACCGGTTAAGTGAGTGCATGGTTGCAGAAATGAAATATGTTAAGTGGCATAAGCTGCATTATATGCATGGCGAAGCTGTATGTGTGTCTATATAAGCATATGTGTGTCTATACAAGTATATGTTAGATGTGTGTGTGTATTTGTGTGAAGTGCATGTTGAACTTTCGCCTCCCAATCGGAGTTTGAGCTGTTTATACGCAGCCATGCGAAATGCATACACTGTAAGTGTCAAGTTGCAGCATGTGGCATGTGCGTGTATGCGTGTTGCATGCATCGCTTGCACTATGTTTTGTGGCAAATGTAAATAGGCAATTAAAATGGAACATATATTTTAAATTTATACGTTTACGCCCAGTGTAAAAATGTCATAATTTCGCTGTTGCAGTGAAGAGTAGGAATATAGGATGTATATAGTACTTCCTATATATTTAAATTTTGAAAAACTCATTATTTCGAGGATAGCTCACAATACATTCCTTATTACCGAACAAATTTTTCTCATCGGGTGAACAATTTCTAAGGTGATTAGATCTAGATTTTGATCGATCACTTTGTATGGCAGATGTATGAGGGCAGGAGGGTACAAAATCGCAAGATTTAAGGAAATGATCAATCTCCTCCGAGACAAATTCCACCTTTTTCGACTGTATAGAGCACAGGCTACAGCATTCTCAGGAAGCATTGTCCAATATGGGCATAGTCTCTTGCACAAACTACCGGCTCTGCGACTTGGAGCAGAAAACTCCAGAGCACCTGATTTTGAATTGCCTAGCCATTTTCAGGAAGAAGGCTCAAGATCCTAAGTTCCATCTACGTGAACAGGGTTCACATCACCTCGGTCGCGCACAGCAGGTTCCTGGAATTGTTCAGCAAGCTGGATCTTGGTGACCATACGTGATATATGAGAGGATATAATAGACCGTAGGTCGCAGTGCAAAACCTCAATTTTAACTACCTATCTATCTATCTACACAAAAAGTCCTACATCAACTCAAAGATAGACGAAGCTTTTTGAGCTCACTACAGATTTATTAAGACGGTCAATATTAATCGCAGCCCCTTTGCTAGGTTTGCCAAATGTGTATCTTCCGATACATCGCAGCCTTAGTCAGGCAAAAGCCGTCAATAGAGTAGAAAGTAACAAGATGGTTCCACTCTACATCCATCATATAGCTTTCATCAAGAAAGTCCGAACTTATTGATCCAAGTCCAATCAGAACACCTACAGATATGGCGAGATTGACTTTGCTAAGTGCAAAGTGGTGAGTAAGTATGTGTCCTCCCTAAAAAGCTTAAAGCTTGCAGTTACCGGTGATTCCGCTGTATCCGGGCACCAATCTAATGTGGAAAAAGCTTGAAGCTTTTGTTAATGAAGTCATTTACTCTTTGATTAGGTTTAGTGTACAGGCAGCTTGCTCGAAGCCATTATATCCGCTCAGTAAGCGGAGTGATTCCACATCACTCTGCAGGAGGCTGCACTTCGGAGCAGTATATGTATCTAAAACTATCTTGATGGCAGTCACTACCATTTGAAAAACGCTACAGTGGCCTGGAGGCCTGAAACTACAGTTGATTGAGAGCTCCGGACAGAACACCCCACTTCCTACCCGACCTCTTATTTTTCATCCAGACAACCAAAAAGTATTTTAAAGAGGGAAAAACGTACTCATACACTCATTTTTACACATAATTTTTTTCATACGCATATTTTTACTCAGATTTAGATACTTGTGTTCATATAAGGTTGTCAAATACCCCTTCCGCTTTTTTGCTCTTTATTCAATGCTTTATAAAAAATGTTACAGTGATCGGATTTAGTTCAAATATGCGCCGTTTCGTTCGATACTATGTTTTCATCTAGACAGGAGCCCATCGTTGAACCCCCCTATTTATTTGCGAACAACTTGGACAGCCACTTTTCACAAGTCTCTTTTGAGTTCAACTTTACACCAATAAGAGCGTTCGCCATGGGCAGAAGCAGGTGGTAATCAATTGACGCTATGTCTGGGCTATATGTTGAATGCGATAAAACCTCCAATCCGAGCTTCCATAGCTTCTGACGACGCTTTGTCCTAATGGAACACTACACGCTTCCTGTTGGCCAATTCTGGATGCTTCTAGTCGATCACCTGCTTCAAGCGATCCAACTGTTCGCAGTAGATGGTAGAATTAAGCGTCTGACCATATGGGAACAGCTCATAGTGGATGATTTCCTTCCAATCCCACCAAACACGCAGCAAAAATTTTCTGGCCGTCAATCCCGGCTTGACCACTGTTTGGGACGATTCACCGACCTTCGACCACGACCGTTTTCGCTTGATATTGTCGTAAGTGATCCATTTTTCGTCGCCAGTCATCATCCGTTTCAAAAGTGGGTCAAAATCGTTCCATTTCAGCAGAATATCACAGGCGTTGATTCGGTCCAGAAGGTTTTTTTCGTGTTTTTTTTCGTGCGGAACCCAAACATCAAGTCATTTTCACCCGCTCTGAATCGTCGCAACCATTCCTCCTCAGTTCGAGGTGGTAGAGTACCATCACCCAAAACAACATTAATCTCACAAAACGGTTCTCTAGCGAATTTGCCTTTAACGAAGGAAAACTTTAAAATAACGCGAATTTCGGCGTTAGTGAACACGTCTATAGCCGTTGAACGCAATATCCAAACTAATCATGCATATCGTTTTTTAGGTTATGTCAAGACCTTTCAAAGATATATATTATTGCCGGATACGAGCTCTGTAACGCTTTATACATAGCCGCGAAATTCAAAAAGCAAAAAGGCGAAAGGGAGACATTTCAAAACCTAAAAATTATCATATCAATGCACATACACATACACAAAAAAATATACTAAATTGCCGTTTTCTTTAACCGTGATTGATTAGCTACATTCTTCGTACTAATATTTGACTTGTAGACACCGCTTAATTTCCTCATCTCCTTGTTTTCCCAAAGTACCATGATTCCACGTTAATGTACATATGTACATATAAGTATGAAAAAAGTTATTTCATTGCCAAATGGGTGTACGTGTGCAGGACTATTTTTCTTATTTTTATACGCGTCGAAATTCGTTGCCCCTCCTCCCACATCGACATAACGCAAAATTAATAAACTCGTTCGTAAACAAAAGGCGAAAATGGAAAATAATAAGCCAACGGCGGGCCATCTTTATGGCGCGCTATCATTGTGTGTACACTCAAACATACATATATATACATATACTTATATGTTTATATATGGCATAGCTAGCCGACTTCTTGTTTACATGGCGAAAATTAAGTAATTTTGCTCATCATTCTTTTATTAGCTCCCACATTTCGTACCCTCAATTTCATATCATGTTTTTTTACTGAGTTTTCTTTTACTCACTTCGCCAACAAAGCTCTTAATCAATTCCCGCACTTGCCTCCACACTCACAGCAAATGATTCCACTGGGTCTCATTATGGCGATTTAACGAGTTTATGCGAAACACATACAAGCAACACATAATTTTATGCACATGTTCGTGGGTTATAACCTGCTTCTACTTGCCTGCATCTACGCCGCCATCCGCTTATAATATATTTACTCTCCTCCTTCTTACACTTACTCTCCTACTCTTACTTTATCCATCTTTTTTACTCATTTCTATTTCTTGTTTGTATAGCTTATCCACTTGTCTTCTAATTTTCGCATTTTATTAGTATGGCAATATTGCCAGCGGCCTTGAATATATAAATATTTGCCGCCACCCCCAGCTCTACTTGTGCCTTGTTGGTTTCGGCAGTTAATGATTTTTTTTTTTTGCGTTTTCGCTTACAACACCATTATTTATTCATTATCTTTTGCTATTGTTTTCTTTGCGTTTTTGCTCTTGTTTTTGTGTTTTATTAATTTTGCTTATTGATTTGTCGTTAGCGTGAATAAAAGTTCAGTATTTTGTTTTTGTTTCGATTTAGTCTGAAAATAAATTTTTTATGTAGCCAGTCTCGAATAGGGATATAAAGTGTATGTATGTGTGCGAATTTAATAACTCATATTTTATAATGCCGAAATTTTTATTAACCTTTTTTGGAAGTTTATTCAGTCTCTATTGCGTTTAAGGGGATTACACATTTTTTCTTTTTAATTAACAGAAATTTGTAGTTGCAGCTCAGCTACATGAGTTAATAGTCACTTTTCGGAAGGAGACTGCACTCCGGAGCAGAAATCTACTGCTAGCTAAATGGTTGCAAACTCGGCCTGGAAGACCCTGCAATAGTCAGTAGTAGTTCTGAAACTGTAGTTGATAGAGAGCTCCTGACACTAGACCCCTTCACCAACCTTCCTTCCAAGTTATGACCAATCAGTAAGGAATCTTCTTTTCTAGAGCTTCCCATTACATTAAACTCCACATTACATAAAAACTCCATAGAACGTAATAAGCTTGACTATGGTGTCGGAGAGTCAGAGGATCACTTTCGACGAGGACCCCATATTTTGCCAATGTCTCCTATACAGCAGTGTAAGGCAATCGATGACGGCAGCGGTGTCGGCGGAATCTTGTATCTTCTACTTAATAAACCGCTTGTGGGGTTCCCCTAATCACATTTCGTCGAGCACGTTTCCCCAATCCGTTTCAATTACGCTGTCGCACAGAACACTGAAAATTAAATGTTTGAGGTTTGATTCAACACCAAGACCATCCAGAGCAGATACGACTGCTTCCGGGAGGACATTATTCCAAGATCCCTCTACACCAAAGAAAGTCTCAACAGCGAACTCTTTCAATCTCTCCAGAGTTTTTAGTAAGAAAGGGAAGATGCTGATGGTTCAGAAGTGTGGGCCGATATGTTTTCTTGCTTCGAAAAAATCGGCTATCAGAACAATAGTGAAGAGAGTTTTGAAATCAATTTCTATATTTTAAATATATACACCCAAGTCCGTCTGTCTGTCCGTCCGTGCACATACGAAATAGTCAAAATCAGTAATTTTCAACATCACTGCCTCCATCAGCTTCTCAAACAGCAAACTGATGAAAAAAAAAATTCTATAAAGGGAAGACCAGTTAAGGGTACTCTAAGGTCCACCGAACTAAATATGACTACTTGCCAAAGTTTTCAAGAGCTTACAGTTACTTTAATATGGTGGGATTGCCCACAGACTCATTCTTGATCAACTTAGCTACTTCCTCTCAACAAAAACCAAAATCCAAAAAAAATAAACACACATTTTCATCTTTCTCACTTACCTCATGTCCCTTTTCCTGCTGGCAACCCCCCAGTCCACGCTTCAGCAGCACATCATTATCCAAACTGTCCGCACTGCAACGCCTTACATATTTACTGCCGCCACCACCACCACTACTCACGCCCATTGAACCAGCTGACGCCTCGAGCAAATGCCCGCTCTTCTCACCGGTCACCTGCAGGTGATGTGTTTGTTGTTGATAAAGATCATGTGGCGGCGGTTGTTTCTCCTTCTCTCTGTGACCCTTCTCATGTTTATGCTGCTGATGCTGATGGTGTTGATTGTGTGGCTGGCTGTGTTGATGGCTATGGTGATGGTGCTGATGGCGCGTAAGCCGACAACAGATACGCGCATAGGTACATTGTAACGCCTCCGCCAGCAGCGCACCCAAACTGGAGAGGCACATCAACATGAGCGGCACACCGATTAGAGCATACAAAATGGTTGCGATTTTACCAGCGGCAGTGCGGGGCGTCAAGCTGCCATGACCTAGTGAAAACGGGCGAGAGAAAAAAATATGTGTTAAAAGAACAGAAATTGAAAATGATTTAAGTGTTTAAGTTTGTGATATAGAAATGTAAATAGGGGTAATTTTGTTAATTAAAATTGAGATGAGATGAGTGTTGATGTCGAAATTTGCTCTTTCAAATGAAAAATAATTCTGCCTTGCATTCACTAAAAGCTATAGAAGAATTCATCAAGATAATTCTAATTGGAATTGAAATTTGCAGGGGTGCCAAAGTGACTTAGAATATTTCTTTTTCAGTTTGTTTTTTATCTATCCAAAATTAATAAACAATATGGTAGAAATAATGTAGAGAACTGAGAAAAGGTACACAAATCTTCATCGGATCGCCAAAATTAATAAAGCTGGGCAATTAGACATAGCTACTGACTTGTAACGTTCAAATTCAGCGAGAGATTCTCAAGTTCAGTTAGAATTTCCACAAGATCGGCTATTAAATGCAAGACTTTATCGTAACTGCAACAAAAATTGTTTTTGTTTGTAATTCTACTGCTCAAAGTCACTAAAAATGTTACCACCTTGCCACCTTAGTAAATTGAAAAAGGAGCTCCAAATATTCACCGGACCTCTTCTGAGAGGCCTTCGGTAAAAATTACAAAATCTGAATAGTACAGCAAAAATTTCTTGGTAGAATTGAAAAAATTTATCGAGAGGTTCCCAAGTTTGCTTAGAACTTTCACAAGATCTACTATGAAAAGCGAAAAAAAATCGAAATTGGTATATGATTTTTTTCGAGGTCTCTTCTTCCAAAATTTCAAAATCTGAGAAGTATTGCAGAAATTTCTTAGTTGAATCAATAAATTTTGTAGAGGTTCTCAAGTTTGGTTAGAACTTCCCCAAGATCTACTATTAAAAGCGAGAAATTATCGAAATTGTAAGATTAGTTATTTTTTCCTATGTTTTAACCGGTCAAAACCAATATAAAAGATAGTAAGAATAAAATGGGTAGTTGAGAAAAGGTGCTCCAAATCTTCGTCGGACTTCTCCGAGGTCTCTTCGGTCAAAATTGCAAAATCTGAACAGTACAGCAGAAATTCCTTGGTTGAGTCGATAAAGTTTATCGAGAGGATCTCAAGTTCTGTTGGAACTTTCACAAAACCTACGTTTCATAGTAGCGGGATATTGTCGCAACTGTAACTGGAATTATTTGTTCCTCTTTAAAATGCTCAAAATCAATAAAAGTGATACTAAGGATTGGATAATGTGGATAGCAGAGAAAAGGTGTTTCAAATCTTCAGCGTGCTTCTTTCGAGGTCTATACGCTCAAAATTAAAAAGTCCGGTCAGTATAGCAGAGTCGTTGAGTTGAATCAAAAAATTCATCGAGAGTTTCTCAAGTTCAATTAGAATATTAACAAGATCTTTGTCAATCATTTTCTCTGGCCTAACTTTTTAAAAAGCATACAAGCTGTAATGCTTCTCTAGTATTTTCCAGAAAGTTTAGCCTGATTAAGCAAGACTGTGATAAATGATGTCATCTTGTAAGCCCGACTCTCTAAGTTTTCTTCTACTTCCAGCGGAAGGAATGTGGTCTGACCCCTATTTCCTGCTCCCTGAGGCGTAGTGTGGTCAAAATAATATTTTAAAATCGAACCTAAAGTAAATAGTAGCTGAAACTGTTTAAGAATAGTCAATTTCGGCAATAATCGCCCAGCAATGAGCCCCAAAATGATATGATAAATACCAAATAACTGTTAATAATTTATTCCACATTGAAGCGTCTGTTTAGATTTCAAGTTGCTAGCTTACAGATAAAAAATTGAAAGAATATGAATATCTACTTAAATATATTAAATGAAATTTCATTAAATTTTTCCTTCAGTATTATTCCTTCAATAAATTTTAGGAGAATGTGGAAGCATGGGACACTGAAAAGTTTTTTAACCAAAAAATGCTAAATATTTTTAGGTTTTAATAAACTGCTGATTTCACTTGAATTTCAATATTTCCTTTTCTCTTCCCTATTCTTCATATATGTATAGTTTATATATTTATATGAGTGTGTGTACGAAACATTTTTTCCAGTGCATACCGCAATGTTGTCATATTTGGCTAGCCTCCGGCTAGCTCAGCTCAAGCAAACAATAAAATTAAACGCTTCCTTTCACACAGTAACGACAACAACATCAAACAATAACAACACGCACAATATTTGCATTCTTGTAACAGGAATCATATTCGGACCATCAAATAGCAATAAGTAGCCAAGGAGTACCATGCAATTGGAAAGACACCACTGGCTGCTTGCGATGCCAGAGCCAAAGCAAAGCAAAGCACAGCAGAGGCAAGCATTTTCTCGTAACCAGTTGTTGATACAGTAATCAGAAATGTAGTGTGGGCATGCCAGGCAGGCAGGAAGTAGTGGCTTAGCAGCAGCAGGAAGTAAGTAGCCGTATTGGAAGTTGCGGTCGGCCACATTGAAGTCCCTTGTTTGTGCCATCGACAGCAGTTTGTGGCACATTCATATAACCGCAATCTGGCGCACCTTCAAGTGTTTACTTCAATTGAAATACTGTGTAAACAGCAGCCAACAGGCATTACAACCAGTTCGATTTCGAAGCAGAGCCAATGTGGTGGTCACTCCTGTAGCAGAGAGCCTGACTGGGCACTGCGCCCGACTAGGCCATTAGGTGGAGTTGCAGCGCAGTAGGCTTGTTGCTACAATTGTTTGTGGTTTCCATTAGTAATGCTTATGTAGCTGTACTCGTTTGCTGGTTGAACGGCATGGTCTTGCCTAGTATTTCAGCAGCATAAGCCTTAGGTCAGCAAAGGCCACAAAGTCATAGATATTCCTGCGTACAAATGTAGGTTCTTTTTATTTTAATATGTATGACGTAAGCTGCCGGCGATTATTTGTGCTGGTGAATTGCTGATGGGTTGCTCTTTGATTATCTATAAACCGAAATGAAGCTGAGGGTATTACGTAATGACTTACTGTACTAAATTGTTTCGCATTAGTGGCGATAGGGTGTGTGTTGTGAGTATTTTATATACGGAAGGGCTCTACTGGTCTCTGTATATAAAAAATTAAAGGAAATAGCAAACAACATTTCCCCTACCAACAATGTTCCAAGTTGCTTAAACTGTATAAAATCGGTTGAATACTTTACCTCTCCACTATATACTTAATTTAAAGATTCCTATTTTTCCTTTTGGTTTTGGTATATGGTACATCCATAGTCGATTAAAAATTCGTCTAAGTAACTGCCGAAATTTGTTGAAATCGGTGCATAAATTACCTCAGCCTCCTTTTACCTTTTGTTATCATTATTATTATTACAGCGAGTATAATGCCGAATATATCAATAAGTCATCACAGTAAAAGGCCAAAAACCTATTTTTAATAAATTTTCTTTTCAACATCAATAAAATAAGTGATCTAAACTCGAAATACCATATATCGATTCAAAAATATTTCAATATTATGTTAAGAAATTGTTCAAAATATATTTTTAATCTATCGATTAAATATCGATAACTAATTTTGATAAATTAATATCGATATATTACTTATATCGAAAAAAATTCAAACTTTTATAATAATAGATAAATTTTTAATTCACTTATAAAGGTGTGAGATATACCTGTACTCATAGCACGAAGCAATATTAACGAAATGTGGCTTTAGAGTAAGCAGTCTTTTTGGTTGTTATTAAAGTGCAAATGTATCGATATACATACATAAGTATACTTAATAAAATATGTTTCAGAGGTATTTAAAAGAGATCTTGCGTATATATAAATACTTAAATTTATTAATGTAGATATATTATCGATTGTATTGACAAGTATATTATATTATATTTCTAATCCGATAATTATCGATTGTATTTTTCAAATTCATTATAATGCAGATGTAATATTTATATCTATTAATATAAAAAGCAAAAATGCTGCTAAAAAGAGCCGTTTCTAAACTTTATTAAAAAATTTAAAATTTATCGATAACTATATTTTATATATTAGATAAAACATGTTCCGTAATTATTAAAAATAAACATTTCTTATAGATATTGATCTAATATATTTAACAAAGTGAATTAATAACTTTAAATAGCTGAAATCCATAAATATTTGTTTTTGAAATTTATCGATATCAATATAATTTAATACATATGTTCAGCGTTTGTTAAGAATATAGCTCACATGTGAATATTAATCTAGCGCATTTTGTCACATAATGTAATATCGATAAATATGTAGCTGAAAGCTATACCTGTATTTCTTTAATAATATGTTGTTATAACGATAAATAACTGATACCGGTAACAACATTTATAAATATATTAATTTTATTTTCTTATAATTATCGATATTTTAATGATCAAAATTTATCCATATTTGATAACATATGATCGGAAATATTAAAAATAAAGTATTTAAATTTGATAAATGGCTGAAATCGATAACTCAATTTATATAATATTATATTATAATACAGATAAATATCTTATATCGATAACTATATTAACAAATATATTACTTGAATTTTCTAACAATTATCGATACTTCAATGTTCAAAATTTATCGATATTCATGTGTTTGATGATATAGCTCAGTAAGTGACTATTAAAAATATGTATGTATATCCCATATCTGGATATTTATCTAGCAATTTGAAGAAAATAAATACCTTAATAATAATAACGATATATATCTCATATCGATATCTGTCTTTATATAATAAAAAAATTTCGTATCCATAACTATTTGATATCGATACCTATATTTCTAACTATATTATTTTATAGTTAATTACATAATATACCATCTATTAAAAAAATAGATGGATAATTTCAGATTTTTTGTTTATTTTTTTATAAAATTATAGAATTATTAAAAAGCTATCGAACTAATATATTTAAAAGACATGATCGATAAATTGTTATTATCGATAATTATAGATCATATATATATATTATACTTCTAATAAAAAAATCGGTAATATCTGATTTTCTTGTTTGGTATTTGCCTTTTACCGATAAATTGTTAATATCGATAATTATATAAATATTCCTTCTATTTCGAATAAAGATAAATCGATAATTTCAGATTTTCTTGTTTTTTATAATTATCGATTAATTAATTTACGAATTTTATCGATATATAATATACACAATAATTACTAAAAAAATATTGATGTATCACATCTAAAAAAATATATTGATACAGATACTATTGTACGTTTCTATAATATAATAAAATAATATTTTATCGATAAATACCTGATATCGAAACTGTATTTCATTATAATTTTTAATTTTAATTTTTTTTAATAAATATAACATTATGAAAAAGATATTAACATAACGTATCTCAAAAAATTTGTTTTCGATAAATTGCTAATATCGACAAATACATAAATATTCCTTCTATTTCTACTAAAAATCAAGCGTTAGTTACAGATTTTCTCGTTTTATAAGTGCTTAGTTCATATAAATTATATTTTTTAAAGCAAAATTAATAATCGATTATTTAATGTTTGAAACTTATCAATATATAATGTACCCAGTAATTATTGAAAAGTTGTTGATCTAGCATATCTAATTAAATATATTAATACCGATATCTTTGGTACATTTCTATTATTAAATATTTTGGTATCGATAAATACCTGTTATCTAAAACTGTATTTCAATACATTTTTTTGTTTGTTAATTTTTTTATAATTATAGAATTGTTTAAGTTAAATTGATTTAATATATTAAAAAAAATATTATCCATAAATTAGTATTATCGATTATTATCGATCATTAATATTCCTTGTATTTCTAATAAAAAAATCGATAGGTTTAGATTTTCTTGTTTCATGAGTGATTATTATCGATAAATTGTTAAAATCGATAATTATATAAATATTACTTCTATTTCTAAGAAAATAAATCGATAATTTCTACTTTACTCGTTTTATAAGTGCTTAGTTCAGCTAAATAATATTTTTTAAAGCGACAGAATATGCATAGAGTTATGTTTAACCTCGAACCTTGAGTCATTCAGAGTTGCGCTGATTAAAGTTTGCAGTGAACACACCTCTCCACCCAACCACCAACAGCTATATGTCCACAAATATGTATGTAAAGGTGTTTGTGTACACAAACAAACATGAAAACAAACGTGTGTGCATAGGCAACTTGAAGGTTACTGAGATGAATGATGAGGCTGGCATGATGTATTCATATAGTCACTGGAGCTCGCTCGGCTGTCTGCGGTCAAAAGCACATGAATGCAAATAAATGCGTATGCTTTATAACATAAATGAATGCATTCAGCTGCACCTCTATTCGCCTACACATAGTTACAAAAGCAAATTTACATATTTACACCCACAGAAACACTCACACAATGTGCGGCAGCTGCGTGTCTGTGAATGGCAGCGCCTGTCGGCAAACACAACAAAAGACAAATGTTTATCTTCAATTTTACTGCAGCGCTCCAATTGGGTACTGCGGGCTGGGGGCGATCACTGTGTGTGTGTGTGTGCCACTGCCACACAATTCGAAATGTTGGCGGCCATTCGCTGCTGCTGCTGCTGGTGTTCTACATTGCCACTCGGTGTGCAGCTGGCAAATTACTCTTTAACCCTTACTCTACCGTGGTGTATTTGGCATACATTGCATAACCTTGGTGCACTACAGCAAATAAACTAACAACAACAACATGCCACATAGGTATAACATGTGGTAAATATATGATATCCCCGAGTGTTGCAGGAAAAATGCGTTTACGCATAAAATTGCTGCTTGTAGTATGCGGAGGAAATGCCCCCCTGGAGTTGCTGCATACATGCAACAAAATGTAAATATGTGTGTGTTGCGGAATTTCAGTTTTATGTTTGGTTACTATATATTATATGTACGCACACACTACTGACTCTGTTGCGTACCAGTGGCAACTATGCGTTTTTTAGCTGGTCCATAGGCAAATGTGTTGCTTTGTGTATGTGTCCGTTTGTTGTTGTTTTCATTTACTTTGTGGCATGCAGTAATTTAATCTTTGCACTGCAATTTGTAAACGGGTCAATAAATCGGTAAATGGCCCCACAAGCTGACCCTCTCAAGCCAAAATGGCATTACTTATATTATCGGTTGGTGGAAGTGGTCTTGTGAAAATATTTAAAGGCACTCAAACAAAGTATTGTATCACTGGCTCGAATCGCAGCAGAAAATATATTTAATATTGGAAGAAAGGGGCTCTGATGTTCGGACTTGTCAGCATATTCCTCTAGTAATATTATAAACAAACAAATATTAGGATATCTACGTTTCCTGTTAACTCAATAGTGTAACATATCTTTTCGATGAAGCTTAAGAAGGAAACGAGTTAAGAAGAACATTGCAGGTTGAGCTGTTTAACTGCTTCCTTCTTTTCGGCAGAAAATGGAGCAGAGACAGTAGTAGCACCAACAAACATGCTGGGGTTCTTTATGAACTCCTTGATGATAGCGTCTTCTTCTTTACTACGTAAAGACCGCTTACGCGGCTATAGTTTTCTTTTTTTTGCAAGCTGGCGCCAATTGGAGATTTCAAGCTTAGCCAGGTCCTTCTCCGCCTGGTCTTTCCAACGGTGTGGAGGTCTTCCTCTTCCTCTACTTGATGGTAGTAGCTTCCGTGAAATCCTTGGTTGTCCGCTCACAGCGAAGTCACGGGAAACTGCTAAGCCGATTAGCTTCTTATCGAGGGCACCCTTTTCTGAATTTCATTCAACTGGAAGTAAGTTGGTTTCCGATGCCGTCTTGCTTTCTGGCGTTGAATCTTTTGATTACCAGTCAGCTCAGCAAGCGCTGGTTAACAACCCAAATCTGTGGGACTGCGAAACCCTTTCGGCAGGGACTGAAACCAAAGAGGTTCTCCGAACTACAGGCTCTTACCAAATTCAATTTTGTGACAATGGAGAACGGAGAACACTGTTCAATATGTTCACACTCGGTATGACTAAATATTTATTCGGACGGCCTTTACGAAAATGTTAGCAGAAATAATCTAGTACCCGGCTTTTGCAAGATTGTAATTGAAATATTACGGCAGATAGATATACCTTTGGTGAACCTAGCGAAGCTAAGTAAAGTAAATTTGCGGTAAGCTTAAAATGCTTCGTCTATCTCTAAGGATCTGGTGATCCACTTTTAAGAGTATATGGATAACACAAAGAACATGTGTCTAAGTGGAATCCATCGATTTTGGATCAATCAAATGGCTTAACCTGAACTTACGCATGTTGCTATACAGGGTTTATCCGGAAAGTAATCAGACTGATTTTCTTCCGCCGCGACTGTACTTCGGAGTGTGCGCGCACCAACTCGATTCGGTAGAGGTGTTCCTAGCTAACGAACGAGCGGCTGGTTAGTTGTCTCCGAGCACCTGGAGAGTCAGGACAAACATTTTCAAGCGACATGTTTCTGTGAGTGGCCGAAAATGCAGCGTTCGTTAGAGCAGAGGTACGCGAATAAATTCTGTGTGAAACTCGATAAGCTTGAGCAAAAGTGGTGTTTTTTGGTGACACCAGCCCTTTTTGGAGGGCCGGGTAGAGGGCGATGATGAAAACCAGAAGAATAAGCAAATATTTTTTGACTTCAAAGGCATCGTCCATCATGAATTTGTTCGTGGAAGTCACAGACGATTGAAAGTTGCACACCGGCTCACACCATTGAACAGCCACCTAAGCAAGGCCAGCATTCCAAAGCTTCCCTTCTGCTCAGATATGGCCCGCCCGGTCTTTTTTTGTTTCCTTGCCTGAAAAGGCCGATGATCCCCCAGCAGCATTCATCTCGGCTTTCAAGGCTATTCCGGAGAAGCCTTCAGTGACGCCTTCAATTCTAGGAAATAGCGCTGGCAGCGCTGCATCGAAGCAGAAGGACGCTGGTTTGAAAGTTTTTAAAGAATTGTAACAATTGGTTCAATAATTATACCCTGAACAGGGTATATTAAGTTTGTCACGATGTTTGTAACACCCAGAAGGAAGCGTCGGAGACCCTATAAAGTATATATATAAACGATCAGTATGTTGAGCTGAGTCGATTTAGCCATGTCCGTCTGTCTGTCCGTCTGTCCGTCTGTCTGTATATATACGAACTAGTCCCTTAGTTTTTAAGATATCCTTTTGAAATTTTGCAAACGTCATTTTCTCTTCAAGAAGTTGCTCATTTGTCGGAACGGCCGATATCGGACCACTATAGTATATAGCTACCATACAAACTGAGCGATCGGAATCAAGTTCTTGTATGGACAACTTTCACATTTGACAAGATATATTCACGAAATTTGGTATATATTATTTTCTAAGGCAACAACGTAATCTCTAAAAAAACTTGTTCAGAACGGGTTACTATAGCATGTAGCTTCCATACAAACTGTAAACATAGTTACTAACAGAAATGCACCTGTGAAGGGTATTTAGCTTCGGTGCAACCGAAGTTAAAGTTTTTTCTTGTTTTTTTTTTTAAATCGACTTAGTCTTAGTACTTTCCGGACAAACTCTGTAAGTGGTCAATTGATGTTGACATTGATATTGATATTGAATAATCTTCAAAAAATAAAGGAATATTCTTTCGATTGATAGTAAACATTATCCATTAAATTTGAGGTTTCAGTGATTTTTCTTTAAAAATAGTAGGGAATCTTGAAATGGATCACACTTTAGTATAAGCCACTTGTCAGTTATGAATAAAAAAACTGTGTAATATTTTCAAATTTCTTTGATTCCGTATATATAGTATAACTGTTTCTGCTTAGTCTCACTTACCAATTGTCGTTATCACAGTGACGGAGTAGAGTAACGCCTCGCCGAAGGTCCAATGTGTCGGCGCCAACATGGCATCTGTGGACGCATCAAAAGTGCTGCCATAGCGGCGCAACGCCGTTGAACTGCCGCCAAACATGCCAATGCTGTAACTACTGTTATTTGTGTGACGTGTGGCAGCCACAATCGAATCTTCGAAGCGACGCAGCTGTTCGTGCACCAATGTGGACCAGTTGCGCTCGTATAAGACGTTGAGTTTTTCTGGGGATAAGAAAATAGTTTTAGAGGAAAAAGCGATTTTTTTCAAGAAAAAGTATATTTAAAAGAAGAGAATTTATAATTTAGAACATTAAGCTGAGTTTTAAACAAATTTCAAGATTGCTGATGTTGGCTCAACGAAGAGTATAAGTCAGAAGCATATAGAAAGAGATTAAGCTTGAAACTCCTCAGGCCAACAAAAGTATTTTTTAAGAAATTTCTTTTAACTCTAAGCTTTAATTCTTACACTTAAAGCTTAGTACCTTTAACACCCTGTATTTTTGGACACAGGCCTGAATGCATTCCCCATTGCATTAACTAATATCTGCATAAATAGTCGCTTATGTATGGCTGCTTGCCACAAATGGCATAATTGCTTGAGCAGCTAAGTGTCTGCGCGCTGAGTAGTTGCACCTGCTCATAACATACTTGTGTATGTATATTATATAAGAGAACTTAGTGGACCCAACTCGAGCGCGATTTGGTGGCATAGCTCAGTGGCATACCCTTAATAGCAGCGCTGTTTAGAATGGCATAATTTAGTCGTGCATAACAAGCATATTATATGTGTTCAAGTGTTGGTTTGTGTTGGTTTGTGTACTGCATGTCCTTTTGAAGGCCTTGAGCATGGCATTCGCATGTCCTTCTGCGTACTTGCTTGCTCGTTTGCTTGTCTAAACCAGTTGATGGCATCTTAATTTACATATGCCAACAATGCCTTGCAACTTGCTTACAAATGCAGGTTTGCATGCCGATATATATAGGTACATATGGTGAAGGATTTGCACTTAATAGGCGCTTTTGCAGCAAGTAGATATTATGGCGCTCATATAATGCAATATGAACATATTATGCAGCACCTAATTATAAATATGCATATGTCTATTCGGTATGAGAGCTTTTTGTTTGGTGCATAATTTGATGAAGTGAACTCGCAGTGATTGTGCATTTCATTTGTTTATATACATACATATATATATTTCATATATAAATAAATTTCATCAATATATATATATTTTGCCATAAATCCATAAGTATATAGAATATATATATCAGGGTATCTCTTTCTTACCAGTTATGTGTTTTTCTTGCATACTCTCCCCGAAGTTTCAGATTTTGCCCTAAAAACAAGGAGCTAACGTAAGCTCAAGCGCTTTGTTTTCAATTTAAGCCGTGTCTGAATTATATCTCTTTTCCCGTCTATATAACATGAGATTTTCTAATATTTCGCATGAAACAAATAAACCTTAAACTTTGAAAGAGTGATATTGATTACGAAATTGTTTACTCTATAAAAAGACCTTAGTGATTTTTTCCATAAAAAATTGTTTTAATTGTTATACGCAGTTAAAATGATATATCAAATGTACTGAACATTTATACTATGTATATAACGGGTGATTTTTTTGAGGTTAGGATTTTCATGCAGTAGTATTTGACAGATCACGTGGGATGTCAGACATGGTGTCAAAGAGAAAGATGCTCAGTATGCTTTGACATTTCATCATGAATAGACTTACTAACGAGCAACGCTTGCAAATCATTGAATTTTATTACCAAAATCAGTGTTCGGTTCGAAATGTGTTTCGCGTCCGTGTCCGATGAGCGATGAGGCTCATTTCTGGTTGAATGGCTACGTAAATAAGCAAAATTGCCGCATTTGGGGTGAAGAGCAACCAGAAGCCGTTCAAGAACTGCCCATGCATCCCGAAAAATGCACTGTTTGGTGTGGTTTGTACGCTGGTGGAATCATTGGACCGTATTTTTTCAAAGATGCTGTTGGACGCAACGTTACGGTGAATGGCGATCGCTATCGTTCGATGCTAACAAATTTTTTGTTGCCAAAAATGGAAGAACTGAACTTGGTTGACATGTGGTTTCAACAAGATGGCGCTACATGCCACACAGCTCGCGATTCTATGGCCATTTTGAGGGAAAACTTCGGACAACAATTCATCTCAAGAAATGGACCCGTAAGTTGGCCACCAAGATCATGCGATTTAACGCCTTTAGACTATTTTTTGTGGGGCTACGTCAAGTCTAAAGTCTACAGAAATAAGCCAGCAACTATTCCAGCTTTGGAAGACAACATTTCCGAAGAAATTCGGGCTATTCCGGCCGAAATGCTCGAAAAAGTTGCCCAAAATTGGACTTTCCGAATGGACCACCTAAGACGCAGCCGCGGTCAACATTTAAATGAAATTATCTTCAAAAAGTAAATGTCATGAACCAATCTAACGTTTCAAATAAAGAACCGATGAGATTTTGCAAATTTTATGCGTTTTTTTTTTTAAAAAAGTTATCAAGCTCTTAAAAAATCACCCTATAGTAAACGTAAGGCGTTGCTCATACGACATGGTGTACTACATGAATTCAGTACAGTTGATGCATAAATTTAATTAAACTTTTAAAGCAATAGTTTTATGAAAAACATCCTTTGAGCTTTCATATATAACGGGAAATTTTGTATTAGAGTATTGGCTTTACAATGTTTTAGAACCATTCGTTTTAGAGTTGTCAAGCTTCTTTCAGGAGATTAAAAAACCCCATGTAAAATATTATATTCGGGAAAAATAAAATGAGCACAAATTAAAACCTTTGACACCTTCGCATTCCTTTGATGAGTATTGCACTGCGTTGGCACAGCTTTGAGCTGATTGAGATGAAATATCATTTACTTAAGAGCAGTAATTTCAAACCTACTATGCTCGCAGTAAGCCGCACAATAAGTTCGTTCATGTTTAAACGCATACGCTTGCGTTAAAAGCACTTTCCAACCAAATTTCCGAACAACTTTGCCCAACCAGTGAATAAATAACAACTCCTTGTTCTATTCAAATTAATATAAGTCAGCATTTTAAGATCTACTACTAAAGATTAGCCTTCACGAACTTCGACATCTGCTTAATAAAGTGGGATAGAATAATAAAAATCATTATATGGAAGCCGGGATAATTCGCAGGCCGGTTTTATAAACTTTGGGTATTTTTGTATTCTCTTGCTAAAATATTTAACATATTGACTGATATATACGGTATAAACTCATTCGAGAGATTAATATTTTTATATTTGGTATATGGGGACTAGGGAAATATCAGAAAAATATGTATTTGAATATTACTACTGTGCCCAAAAATAAGGTGGCATTTGAATTTAAACTGCGCGCGTCGAAGGATTTGGAAAATTATTTTTTTTTAGATTAGTAGTACTGTCAGTCACATTTATGTCAAATTTCATGTCAAGATATTGATTAGTGTTTGAGATACGTGTCGTTTTGTGAGCTGCTAAAAGTGAGTTTTTCGTTTTTTGCGATGTCGAAATTTGTTGAGCAAAGAATTTGTATTAAATTTTGTTTACGGGATCAATTTTCTCCTGCGGATAGTGCAGAAAGCCTTTGGTGATGAGGCTAAGTCTAAAAAAATGTTTACAAGTGGTATAGTGAGTTCCAAGCCGGCCGTGAACGTGTCGAAGACGAAGAGCGTTTAGGGCGGCCGACGAAGCTCACGTTCAACAAATCAAAGATTTGGTGTTGAAAAGCCGTCGTTTACAATTAGAGACCTTGCTGATGAAGTTGGCATATCGAAAGGCTCAGCTAATACCATTTTGAAGGATGTTTTGGGCCTCAAGCGCGTCAAATCTCGACTGGTACCGAAAACATTGAATTTTTTGGAAAAAAGGCGTCGCGTTGAAGTGTGTGAAACGATAATTTTCCGACTACCAGGGTGTCATTAAATGCATTATATCTGGCGATGAGACTTGGATCTATGCTTACGACCCCGAAACAACCGACCAATCGAGCGAATATGGTGCCAAAAGAGAGCCGAGACCAAAAAAAATCGCGCCAAAGTCGCTCAAAAATCAAGGTCACATTGACTGTTTTCTTCGATTATCGTGAATTCCTTCCAACCGGTCAAACAGTCAACAAGGAATATTATTTGAACGTTATGCGTCGTTTGCGTAACGCTATCCGCCTAAAAAAGCTGGAATTGTGGAAAGACAATTCTTGGTTTTTACACCACGACAATGCACCATCCCATACTGCCCTTGTAATTCGTGATCATTTCGCCAAAAACATAACCCATATCGTTCGCAAACCGTATTCACCTGATCTGGCGCCGTGCGACTTCTGGCTGTTCCAAGCTCAAAAGACCACTCCGGGGACACCGTTTTTATACGACAGAGGAGATTCAAGCCGCAGCGAAGACGGAACTGAAGGCCATCGCGGAAAGTGACTACAACCAGTGTTTCGAAGATTGGAAAATCCGTTGGCATTAGTGCATTGCATCGGGAGGGGATTACTTTGAAGTGGATGAAATTGATTTGGCAGAATAAATAAAGAATTTTCAAAATAAATACAATGTCACCTTATTTTTTGGGCACATTAGTTTATGATATAAAGCCAATCAATGAGATAAAAATTATAACAATGGGTATATGCTTTTGGGATTTAGTTAAAGTTTCAGCAATTTTCAACAAAATTTTAATGCTGCGCTGGCATTTTTATGTTTTAGGCTTCAAACTATGTACTCGTAGGATCACTGAAAGGCTGCTGAAAGCTGAAAAGCTTTATTGGCGTTTTCGGAAAACTAACAACAAAGGAGTCTCATTTTGACAGGTATTTTATTTTTGTAGATCCTAAAGCTTATCTATTTGGATAAAAAATAAGTTACCGCTACAGAGCAACTATGTTTTACGGCTTAATTAAAAAAAATAAATTCTTCTTAACTGATTCCCTGCTGTACTCAAGCCTTTAACTTAACTTTAACAAAGAGCAGAAATGCAAGTTTAGAGAAACAGCTTTCTACTTTTCCAACCATTATGAAAGTGAACAAATATTTCACATCTTTTGCAGTGGTTTTGCATAAATTTCTAAATTATTTGCTAGTAAGCTGCTAAGTCAACTTCAAAACCGCATTAATTTGCATGACTTTAATTTCACAAACAAATGATTCATGCAAATTAAGCGCTAAAAGTTTAAAATAACAGTAATTGGGAATACAGTTAACCGCAACTTGAAATCTCCAAATTGTTTGAAAATTATTTTACACCAATTATAAGAGCTTATTTTATAAAGAACTTTAAATGTTTTGGTAAATACTTGTATATTTAACTGTTTTAGACAATACTAACACTCACAAACACTTAGCAGCTACAATAATATTTATTTTCCGGCAATTTGTTTAATGTAATTTGAATTCATTCACCATTTCACCGCAAAAGTGCGCAGCGGCCTTAGTCAAATATACTCATGTGCGCTGCCTAAGATGCTGTTGTCAGGTTCTAGTTTGTACTCAACGTAAGAGAATGTAGTCTTTCAGGCGAAGTGCTTTTGTGTTTAGGCAAAAAATAAGTCTGATTTAAGCATCATTATGCTGTTGGCTCATTATTTAGTTACAGCAGGAAAAATCAAATATTATTAAAACATTTTGCTAGCAGTTGGGCCAAAGTCCGTTTAGTTTATGTAGTCTCTACAAAAAGTGCACTCATTCAAGTGCACGAAATCACAAAATTTGTGGTGAATGTGGCTACTGCGGTTTCATAGAAACTTTTAATGCCATATATGTATATAACGCATACTGTTAGCATAGCGGTATATAATAGAACGAAGCGTTTCAATTACAAATTAGTTAATTTTATGACATAATGACACTTGGGTAAACCAATATATTTGGCATTTTATTAAGTGCAGTTGGTCGGCTTGATTTAAATTTTAAAAGCTCTAATGTGGTTAAAATACTGTTTATGTGTATATACTATAGATATACATTCTTATACTGCAATATTAGTGGTTTAAAAACAGGTGAATTACACTGGGGAACAATGTGAAACAAAATTTTTGTTGCTTTCGATTTTACAGCTGTTTTAGAGTTATTTATGCATGTTAAATTCAAATCCGAGGTCAGTTTTCTTCTATCACGTCAAGTTCTTTTGCTACAGCTTATAGTAATGAGACCACTTCCTGCAGTGTGCTGCTTAGATCATAAAACGGGGTACGCTCTTCTATAGACGGAAATTTAATTTTTTTTTTTTTATTTGGAATAAGTGAATATCGCTGTAGGAGAATAGCAGTAGGTTCATGCTTGTGACGACAATCGTCTAGACTGTAGTTGGGACATGTATGAACCTGTCGTTAGTGACCTACGGCGTCATTCACTTCTTCCCATACGAGCAAGTTCAGTTTCTCGCGAGATTGTGTGGTGAGACGTTGTTTGTGCTCATACGTTACGTCCGGTTTTTTAAACAAGGATTTTTTTTACATTTATTTCTGAGAACAACTTCTCTTTCCTTTAGATCATGTCTGTCCCTGGCATTTCACGTCGAAGGTGTATAAACAGTGCTGATTCGTTTTGCTATATTTGTGGCAGTTTTACTATTTCAAGTCAAAGAAGAAACCTTAGTCCATTTGTCAGGCAAGCCTATTTAGCGTATTTTAAAATTAAAATCGGTGATCAGGATAAAGCTTGAGCCCCTCACAAGGTGCGCAAGCAGTGTGTCGAGAGCTTACGAATGTGGACTAAGGGAACACGTGATAAAATGCCATTTGGTATACCAATGAGTTGGCGAGAGCCCCGAGAGCTCATTTAAGTCACTGTTATTTCTGTATGGTGAAAATGTCAGGTTATAACAAAAAAATAAATGTAAGATAGAGTATCCTAGTTTACTATCGGCTATACGCCCAGTGCCTCATTCAGCTGAAATCCCAGTGCCAGTTTTCGAAGAACTACACCTATCAGAAATACAAGAAAGCGTGTGTGATAATGATTCAAGTGACTCCAACGATGAAGACTTTGAAATTGAAGACGACTCTGCTCGAAAGGGATTTGATCAGAATGAGTTGAATGATTTGGCACGAGATTTGGGACTATCCAAAAAAGCTTCAGAGCTGAAGGCATCCAGACTGTATGAGAAGAACTTGCTTGAAAAAGGAGCTACGGTATCCTACTTTCGATCCAGAGAAAGTGAATTTCTCCAATACTTTCGAAATGACTCAGGATTTGTGTATTGCTGTAACGTACGAGGTTTAATGAATGTATTAAGAATTCCAACATATAACGCAACTGAATGGAGACTTTTCATAGACAGATCAAAGAGGAGCTTGAAGTGTGTACTATTGCACAATGGAAATGTCTTTGGTGCAGTTCCAATCGACCATTCTGTTCGTTTACAAGAAGCATATGAAGACATAAAGAGAGTAACTGATTTGCGAGAGCAGAGGGAGCAACGCATCCCAGGCAAGCGGCAGAATCGTGCCAGTTCGCGCGCAAGTTGGCAGCGGTAATAGCTACCGTGGCCCGGTCAGCACAACCCTGACCGCCACGCGAGGCGACAGCAGCAGGGCAACGCCCGCAGGCACGAATGCCCAAGCCGAGAAGAGGAAGAGCGGCCAAATCACGCCGCAGGAGCCCCCCCGTTCAAAGAGGGTGCGGGGCACGGACGTAAAGGCAGCCGGAGGCCAACCATCCGGACCGGCTCCTCACCGGGTGGAGGAGGGTCGGCGCGGTTATGCGGATGCTGTCAAAGGCATCCGCATGGCTGTCCTGCCTTCCAAATACCCGGCGGAGTCGCTAAAATCGGAGGAGCTTACCGTGCTGCAGGACCTCCTCATGGACGAGGTGTCTAAAGGAGAGGACTACACGGCATCCTTCCTGGGCATCGACTTCAGAGGAGGCATGATGCAGGTGGACTGCCTGGACGAGTCGTCCGCTGACTGGCTGAGGGAGCATGTTCCAAAGCTGGAAAGCTGGACGGGCCCTGTCCTCTGCGCGAAGAGGGTGGAAGATGTGCCAATCATGCATAGCATGACAATGTTCCTCCCTCGGTGCGGAGACAGGACCTACGAATACGCCTTGGGTCTGGTGAGGAACCAGAACCGAGGACTTAGTATCTCGGCCTGGTGTGTTGCCGGCAGTAAAAAGGAGAAGCTAGGTGACATGGAGGGATGGAGGTTGCACTTGTACATAGACGACGAGTCGTACAAGTATGTCCGGGCTGCGAGCTTCCGCCTGTTTTACAGGTACAGCACGGTCGTCATGCGGCCTTACAAGCCTGCTGACGCTGGGAGCAAGGAGGCCAGCAAGCCTGCGGCACCACGTGATAAGGGCGTCGATATTCTGGCAGTGCCGAAGTCCGCCCCGAGTAATAAAATGGTGAGGATGGAAGTGGACGAGATGGTGGAGCAGCCCTGCGGGAGCGGGTCTGGACAGGCAGTGCCTGTAACGACCACAGGCGTCCCCGGCGATGGCCGAAACGCGGAGCTACCGTCCACACAGGAGCTCTTGGACGGACTTGGAGGCCCAGTGGACAGCAGTGCGGTTGACGGCGGGGAAGAGGATCTCTCCTTCCTCGAACCCACACTATGATGGCCGTCAACATGGAAATTGCCCAAGTGAACCTGCATCACGCGGCGGCAGCTTCAGCTGTCATAGCAAGCAGGTTCACTGTGGAAAAACTGGGCGCACTGCTGATCCAGGAGCCGTGGACCTATAAAGGAGAGGTGAAGGGCCTCAAGACGGAGGCAAACAAGGTAATCTGGGACCTCTCTAGCGAGAGGCCTAGGACGTGTATAGTTGTTAGAAGCAATATTGATTTCTTTTGCATTTCAGAGTTTCTGACGCAGGACTTGGTGGCGGTGCAGGCCAGGGACACTGAGGGCAAAGACTTCGTCCTGGCCTCGGCATACTTTCCGGGAGAGGCAGCAACGGCACCGCCGGCGGAGGTGGAAAGGTTGGTTGAGCACTGCAGGCTGCACAAGCTCCCCCTTATCATCGGCTGCGACGCAAACGCCCACCATTCGGAGTGGGGCAGCACCAACTGCAACGCGAGAGGTGAGTCCCTTTTAGAATATATAGTAGGCAGTAGCTTAGTGATAGAGAATGTAGGGTGTGAACCCACATTCATTACTATAAGCAGGAGGGAAGTGCTGGACATAACCCTAAGCAACGAACCTGCAACCGGAATGGTCTCGCAGTGGAGAGTCTCAACTGAGCCCTCCCTGTCGGACCACAGAATTGTAAGGTTTGCGCTGAGGGCGGAGGTCAAGCTATTCCCTCCAAGACGTAATCCTCGAAGGACCAATTGGAGCACCTTCAGGGAGAGGCTAGAAGAGGGACTGAAGAGGGAGGAGCAGGCTGACAGTAGCGTTACGGGCCCGGGAGTGGAGAGCAGATTGGCCGCGCTCAACGGGTCCATCATCAACGCGTACCATGACAGCTGCCCCTTAGGGGTGCCCACAGACAGGCGCAAATGCTCCTGGTGGACAAAGAAACTCGCAGACCTCAGGAAGAAGGTGCGCAGCCTATTCAACAAGGCTAAGCGTACAGGGGTCTGGGGAGAGTATAGGAGCAACCTGACTCTGTACAACAGAGAGATCAGGTCTGCTAAACAGGCTAGTTTTAGGAGGTTCTGTGAAAACGTCTCCTCCACACCAGAAGCTGCTAGGCTGCACAAGGCTCTGGCCAAAGGGAAGACGGACACAGTGCTAGCCATTAAAAGGAATGACGGGACATTCACGACCAACGCGGAGGACAGAGCCACAGAGCTCTTGCGTGCTCACTTCCCGGAGACAATTCCGGCTTACCGGTGTCTGCCTGCAATCGAACACAGGCCGTCCCGCACTGATTGGGCTATCGCTAAACAGTTGTTTACTGCGGACTCGATCAGGTGGGCAACGGCCTCGTTCGAAAGGTTCAAGTCTCCGGGAGTGGACGGCATCTTCCCGGCGCTTCTACAACAGGGTGAGCAGATCCTGATGCCACACCTGATTAGGCTGCTGCGGGAGAGCCTTGCGTTGGCCTACATCCCTGAACCATGGAGGACAGCGGAGGTAATCTTCATACCGAAAGTGGGAAGGAAGGACTACTCGATGGCTAAATCTTTCAGGCCAATCAGCCTAACCTCCTTCCTACTGAAAACTATGGAGAAGATAATTGATTATCATTTAAGGTCGAAGGCGCTGAAGACTGCACCCCTGCATGCTGCTCAGCATGCATACAGAGCTGGCAGATCAACAAGCACGGCTCTGTACCAGCTGACCTCTGAGATAGAGAGCTCACTGGAGAAAGGGGAGGTCATGCTATGCGCCTTCTTAGATATCGAGGGAGCTTTTGACAACACGTCTCATAGAAGTGTTGCCATGGCACTGGAGGATAGGAATGTGGAAGCACCGGTGCGCAGATGGATAGAGGCGGTTCTGCGCACTAGGGTTGCTGAGACCACAGCAGGGGGCACAAAGATTCGTCTCGGCACAACAAGGGGCTGTCCGCAAGGTGGTGTACTGTCGCCCCTGCTATGGAGCCTTGTTGTGGACGACTTGTTAGCATTGCTAACCGTCAATGGTATCCGATGCCAAGGATACGCGGACGATATCGTGATTATAGCGAGGGGCAAGTTTGTGGACACTCTCTGTGACCTAGTGCAACGAGGTTTAAACCTAGCAATGGAGTGGTGCAGGGGAGTTGGACTAAGTATCAACCCCTCGAAGACGACCATCGTCCCATTTACGAGGCGAAGGTCCCTACCCGGGCTTAGGAACCTCACACTTGGGGGCAGTGAGATCGAGATGACCAACAAGGTAAAGTATCTTGGTCTTACGCTGGATTCCACTTTGCGGTGGAAACAGCACGTGAACCAAACCATGGTCAAGGCGACAAAGGCACTAATGGTGTGTAATCGTCTGGCAGGAAGATCCTGGGGTTGCAAGCCAAGGACTGTCAGGTGGTTGTACACCATGATTGTGCGACCGATAGTCACATATGGAGCGGTGTCCTGGGCCTCCGTGGCGGCACAGGCCTCGGTGGTGTTAAAACTATCGAGGCTTCAGCGGTTAGCATGCGTCTGCATGACGGGCGCTATGCGGACATGCCCAACGGCGGCACTGGAGGTCCTGCTGGAGCTCACACCGCTCCACATAGTGATAGGTCAAGTAGCCAAGCATTCACTCCTGCAAATAACGGCAGATGGATGCGGCAAAGGCAAAGCAATCTCGTCCCAGAGGATGGAGATGATAAGTGGCAACATTCCAATTGCCCTCCTCCCGAAGGACGGGATTACAAAAACATTAAATTTCACGAGGAAGTTCAAGGTTACCCTTGGCAGCAAGAGCGAGTGGAGTGATTCCACTCTTGAGCTTGCGCTGAGGGATAGTACACTAAAGTGGTACACTGACGGCTCCAAGACGTCGGAAGGTATTGGTGCAGGGATCGCAGGTCCACGCACGAGGTTATCCATACCGATGGGCAGATTCCCCAGTATCTTCCAGGCCGAAGTCTTGGCCATAAGTCGGTGCATAGAGATAAATCTCCATCGCAACTATCGTAATGAGCGCATATCCATACTCAGCGATAGCCAAGCGGCACTGAAAGCGATCTCCGCTTACGAGATCAGATCGCTGCTAGTGCAGGAGTGTAGGGAACGGCTAAACAGGTTAGCGGAAGTGAACCGGGTACACCTAATCTGGGTACCAGGTCACAAAGGCATAGCCGGCAATGAACTGGCTGACGAGTTAGCCCGCTCCGCAGCCTCCACAAACATGGTAGGGCCCGAACCGTTCACTGGGGTGGGCCCCCACACTATAAAGGAGCTGCTGCGTAAGGAAGAAAGAGTGGGTAGAGAAGGTCATTGGCAACGGACGCATGGCATGCGGCATGCCAAGTTGCTGATAGGGGGGTACAACCTCAACAGGTTCAAATCAATTATAAACCTCCCAAGGACTAAACTCAGGCTCTTGGTCGCATTCTACACCGGCCACTGCAAGTTGAATAGACACCTACACAACCTAGGACTAGCCTCTTGCGGCAACTGCCGGTTCTGCGACAGGGAGCCTGAAACCCCGGAGCATCTGCTAATCGACTGCATCGCAGTCTGGAGACGCAGGTCTAAGGCCCTTGGAACCATTTTTCCAAATAGGGATCGCATCGACTCACTAGCTCCCAGCAAAATCTTGGAATTCATCGATTTGCTGGGGCTCGGGGAGTCCTTGTGAGCTAGGAGAGGGCACAATAGACCCAAGGTCGCAGTGCATACCTCAAGCTAAATCTAATCTAATCTAATCTAACTGATTTGCTGCAATATGACATGCATAAGTGGGTCATCTGTGTTGACCTTAAAATGGTCTGCTTCCTTCTTGGTCAGCAACGAGGATACACAAAGTATCCCTGTTTTTTGTGTATGTCGGACAGCAGAGCTCATGAGAAGCATTGGGTGCAGTCGAATTGGCCGCCAAGATCTGAGCTAAAACCTGGTGATCCGAACATTCTACATCAACCACTTGTCGACAGGAAGAACATTGTATTCCCACCTCTACATATAAAGATTGGGCTCATGAAAGAGTTTGTTAAAACTTTGTCTTCTGAAGGGTACTGTTTCAAGTATTTAATTTTGGCATTTCCTGGACTGTCTTTTGAAAAGGTAAAGACTGGTGTATTTAATGGTCCACAGATTCGGCAACTCGTTCAAGATGAACATTTCATCGAAACAATGACTGAACTCCAAAAGAACCCTTGGTTGGCATTCAAAACCATTATCAAAGATTTTCTTTGAAATACTAGAGCAGAGAACTACATTGACATCGTCAACAACCTCTTAGAGAGTTTCAAAAGGTTAGGTTGTAATATGAGCATCAAATTGCATTTTCTACATAGTCATCTCGTCAATTTCCCCACAAACCTTGGAGCGTTTCCACCAAGACCTGCAAACCATGGATGCTCGGTATCAGGGAAGATGGGATGAGCACATGATGGCTGACTATTGTTAGAGCATCAAGCGAGATTGTCGACAAACTGAACACTCCAAAAAGAGTTATAAGAGAAAATTTTTACCGTAATATTGATGGCCGGGTTTGAGAAAACCATGTTATCCCTTCTACAATGACAATTTCACTTTACAAAAAATGTGATTTAAGAGCATTTGTTCAAATTAAATTACAATTTGTGAACAGTATATTCAGTATAATTTTTCATCTTTACTTTGTTTCGTAAGGATATTTTATATGACTATTGGGAGAAAGAGGGTATTCTGTAGCTTAAAAAATTGATGTGCTAGACAAAAAACGAGGTTATTTTTGGATTCAGGGGCCAAAAGTTACTCAAAAACATGTATTAAATCAAAGTCAACAAAAATTGTGTTCCCCAGTGTTATAGATTCAACCAATTCCGGCCAAATTTTAAACGATTATTCGCTAGTGTTTCTACGGTAACCTCTTTATAATATGAACAACAGAAGGCTCTGTTAATCCGAACTGTATCATAACCGAAAATCAGATTATACTGCTCTTTAATACTCGCTTAAGACTTCAAGTGCTACTCTTTAAAGAACTTACTGCAATTTCTATAGTTTAAATTAAGTTAATTAAGGTAGATAGTGCTCAAAAATTCGACGAAAAAATGCGGCACCAAATAAAGGTTTCAAGACCGATGCATATTATTATAGAACCCCCAGAGTTTATCTAGCGACTAAATGAAAGCATGCCGCAAAAAGAAGGACCCCAAAACCTGCGCAACTACCGTGGGATAAACTCCTCAACATAAGGTTCTGTCGAGCGTACTGTGTGAAATATTAAAGTTCATTCTCAACAAACTGATTGAACCTTATCGGTGCGGCTTCAGGCCTGGAAAATTAACAACTGACCAGATATTTACCATGCGCCAAATCTCGGAAAAGGACCGACACACACCACCTCTTCATCGGTTTTAAAACTTGCTTTTGACAGTATGAAAAGACGACCTTTATGCCGCGATGTCTGAATTTGTTATCCCCGTCAAACTAATACGACTGTGTAAACTGACGTTGAGCAACATCAAAAGCTCCATCAGGATCGGAAAGACCTTCCCGAGCCGTTTGATAGCAAACAAGGCGACTTCCTATTGTTCGACCTCTTCAATAATTTCCTGGAGTATATAATTCAAACAGCAGATCTGAAAAGCGAAGGTACAATCTTCTACAAGAGTATACAGCTGTTGGCGCACGCAGCTGACATCGATATCATTGGTCTCAATGACCGCACCATTAGAATCTGTTTTCTCCAAGTTGGACGGAGACAAATTCGCGACTTAGTTTCCATGTCACTGTTGACACTTGCCAACAGGGGATATTTCGGTCTGAGGCAATTGAGAAGTAAAGAGTTCGCTCAATGATCAAAGACAAAACTTGAAAGAGATCTATAGTTGGACTGTAAATGAAAATAGTAGGTATAATGAGTGTCTAACGATTCTCCTAGGACTTAAGGAGGGCCAATATGAAAACATCGAGCCTAAAACCTTATCACTGTATTTTATTTTCTCTGAATTCTCCCGTGCTTCTGATGAAGTGCAACAATCCGAAAAGTTTTATTTGTGAAACATCATCAAGAAACCCTTGATCTATAATTCCGCTTTGCACTCGACTAGAAAACATTTTATTAACTACTCTTCTTCTACCCCTTAACGGTTTTTGTAACAGTCAGTGACCTACTGGAACTCCTGCTAGAAGAGTAATTATGTCATACGGTTTCATAATTTGTCTACTTCTTGTGCAAGATAGGGATTGACTCCAACGAAACTTAGCCATATTTAGACATATAAATTCCCTCTTTTCCAGTGTCTAATTGTAGGGTGGAGCCAGTGCTGGCTAGTTCTTCTCCTTCACACTTGCCAGGAATATTACTATGGCTTGAATTCCATCGCAGATTTGTTGTGAAAGAGGATGTCAGATCCATTTAAAGATCATGTCATTCTTACACTAATTGTAATGAAACCCTAAAACGCTTTAGATATTTAAATTAGTTAATTTGTTTCTTGTGTGTATTTCTGCTAATCTTTCCAAAGTTTTCAAGAGGAATGAGCAAATAGGACTTAAATTAAAGCTTTCAGCCGCCTTTTATACATATGTATATTACTTTGACTCTCCTCCATAGCAGAGGAAATTTATTTAGAATGGTTACTAACCAGACTTTAATGTTCTTCTGGGACTATTTCAATTGGGTTAGGAACGAATTGTCAGGTCCCGGCGACATAAAGGGCTTGAAAGAGCTTTCTTATGAAAACTATCTCTATTCTATTGTCTTGAATGCACTCAACCGTATGATTTTCAGACCTTCCTGGAATTGAGAATCCATTAGTGGGCCTAAGGGCTCTTCTTTGAAGACCTTCCAGCTGCGGTCTGACTTCTGAAGGCATACAATATTAATCTATTAACGGGGTCTAGAAAAAAAGTCAACTATTTTTTCTGCTAAATTGATTTAAATTAGGCCACTCTCTTCAGACAATTTTGATGTCAACGACGCAACACACTCTGGAAAACCAATTGTTGAAAATATCAAAAGGAATAATAGAAACTTGTCCATTTGGAACAATTAAAATAAGACTGGATGGGAAAAGAGTTCGACGCTAGACGAATTAACGACAAATGGACCCACAGTAAGTGGAAACAAGTAAGGAAGGGCTAAGTTCGGGTGTCACCGAAAATTTTATACTCTCGCATGATAAAGTGATAATCGAGATTTCATTATCCGTCATTTACAATTTTTTATTTTGCTGTAAAATTAATTAGATTAGATCAATTTGTGTACTTTGAGTATTGAATTGTATTTTCATTTATATGTATGTATTATACAGAGAAGGCATCAGATGGAATTCAAAATAGCGTTATATTGGAAGAAGGCGTGGTTGTGAACCGTTTTCTACCATATTTCGTACATGTCATCAGGGTGTTAAGAAAATATTATATACTGAATTTCATTGAAATCGGTCGAGTAGTTCCTGAGATATGATGTTTGGTCCATAAGTGGGCGATGCCACGCCCATTTTCAAATTTTTGGAAAAAAGCCTGTGTGCAGCTTCCTTCTGCCATTTCTTCCGTAAAATTTAGTGTTTCTGACGTTTTTTGTTAGTCGGTTAACGCACTTTTAGTGATTTTCAACATAACCTTTGTGTGGGAGGTGGGCGTGGTTATTATCCGATTTCTTCCATTTTTGAACTGTATATGGAAATTCCTGAAGGAAATGACTCTATATAGTTTGGTTGACATAGGCATAGTAGTTTCCGAGATATGTACAAAAAATTAGTAGGGGGCGGGGCCACGCCCACTTTTCCAAAAAAATTACGTCCAAATATGCCCCTTTCTAACTTTGTTGCGAGAGTATAAAAAGTAGAAGAGAAACTGTTCTCCGTGAGGTCAACGCTCAGCCACAAAAATCGATAAGGACTCAACAGTAGCTTTGGAACTTGGTTGGAAGATAAGTATGCGTCTAAATTATCGTTCGAACTTGGCGCTAAGTGATTGCTACGAGCGTCTTTGTATGAAAGTGCAAACAAAACGGCTCTACCAAAAAGAAGGAATTTGGAATATTAAAAGATGATCTCGAAAATTATTTCAAAACCTTTCTCTAGCTAGAAATTTCAAGTCCGCATAAAAGCTTTTGCAATATTTCGTAATGCTTGATCCTCAGACAAGTAGTTTGGGTGTCTGCTCTAACTGGGACTGTATTTTCGATAGACAATATGACTGATCTGTAATGGTCTTTCACACAAAGGCCAGACAAGCTCTTACGGTTTCTCTAATTAAAATATTCTAACGCCTACTCACCCGTTATAATCCACAGCTCACGCAGACACTCCTCTCTGCTCTTCGCAATCGCCGCCGACGTATTAATGTCCTGTGGTGCCTCGAGTAATGGAAATATACAAGCACCGAGCATCGAGTAGCCAACCACTAGTGCCACCAGTCCAGGCGGAGAGAAGAGTACCTTCAGCAAGAGACCAAAACAGCTGCCGAAGATGGATGTATCGTCCGCAGCGCCGCCAAACTCCCCACCGGTGCTGGTGATCAATTGATATTGCGGTTGTTGTTGTGCAGCAGTTGTGCTGTTATTGTAATTATAGTGTGTTGTTGGCTTACTATAGCTCTGTTGTTGCTGCTGTTGGTGATAAAGTTGATTGTGATAGAGTTGTTGGTGTTGCAGTTTCACCGCTGCGGCTGCTGCTGCGCCCGGTGTTGCTGTTGTTGTTGAGGAGTGCTTGTATGGCAGTTGCTCACTGTTTGCTGTGTTGCGTTCTACTGTTGTGGTTGTTGCTGCCTTGGCTGTTGCTGTTGTTGACGCTGTGTTGTTTGCTGTTGTTGTCTTCGTTGCGTTGCGCGCTCTTTCAACGTCCGACATTTTAATTGCAATAACAGACGTGTTTGTTGCATTTGTTGTACGCACCGCCGTCGTCGCCGCCACGGGAACATTTATGCTGGTTACGCGGCGTGCGGCGGGCGAACGATGCGTTTTCTGTTAGTGTTTTTGCCTTTGTTGTACTTTTTGTTTTTTTCTTTTTTTAATTTTAGTTAGACTTTCTGAAGTTTTCATTAGGTTATTATGTGACCTTCCGATTCATTGTGCAATTTCAGTACTATAATGGGAGAAATTAAATTAGGTTGGATAGGAATACTTCTCAAAAATCTCCCGGGAGAGAAAACTGGTATAAATAATTTAATTTATGTAGTAGGTACATTTAGTATAAGTATAAGGCAACATTTGGACCTGGGCAGTAAGATTTTTAGAACAATTTCAAATTTGCTCTAGATGGTGCACTAAATTGGCTGTTCCCAAGTAATCTTACAGCGTAGTTATTTTTAATAAATTAAAATAATTAGATATAGTATCATCTTCGATTCGCCAATCCTCAAGTCGCTATGTTCAAGTGAAGCTCTTTTATGAAAGATTTCCATGTGAGAACAACATGAGAATTATCTGGTTTGAGTGAGTAAAAGCAATGAATATACAAGTATGGAAACCTCATCAAAGTGGCTCAAGATTTGCTATGCTATCTCTTGTAGTTTATACCAATCTATGTGATATTAATTGTAGGTTCTATTCGCCAATCTCCACGGTCTAGTTAATCGATGACAGCTTTTATTTGCAAAGTTTAGTCAATATAAGCCAAAATACATCCATTTGATGACGAGATAAAGTGTGAGCTGGATTTTGGACTTGCTCAAAATTCTTCGAAAAGATGTGACGACTAACAGAAAACTTCAAGAACGGTTCATAATCTTGTAGAACCAGAGGAGGTGATCTAGTAACCCATGCTCAGAGCATATTCAAATTATGAAGGGACACTTATTCAGACGGCTGAATAGCAGTGAAAGCATAACACGAGGAGATGGTGAACCCGATTCCCCAATCGATAACGATGAAGCAGACGTTACCTCCTTGAAAAACAAAACACGGCGGGACCGATGAATTGCCAGCAGAGCTATTCAAATACGGCGGCGAAGAACTGATAAGGAGCGTGCATCAGCTTCTTTGCAGAATATATACGAACGAAAGCATGACCGGCGACTGGAATTTAAGTGTGTTTGTCCAATCCACCAAAAGGGAGATTAAAGCCCACCGCTAACAAACTGATTGGACCTCAGGCCTAGAAAATCAACAACTGACCAGACATTCACCATGTGCCATCAAGACTTTCAAAACGATCTGTGAAAAGGGTCTGCTTCCTTACGTTCAGGCAGCTCCTTAAAATGAATATGCAATAATTCCCTGATGCACTCAGCTCAGCATGCTGATTATTTGTATTTTGTATTATTTGTATACTACGAAGTGCGTTCCAAAGTAAACAGGACTTAAAAAAAAACCAGAAAAAATGGGTTTTTCGGCAAAATTTATTTATTTTTTTCAAAATAGTCTTCTTCTGCTTCAATACAGCTTCTTGCACGGTCCAAAAGCATGTCGAACGAGTGTTTTAGCTCATTGACCGGTACGGCCGCCAGTACGCCGGTGCAAGCTTTTTGAATTGCCTCTACGTCTACATAACCCTTTCCTTTCATGGGCAAATGCATTTTTCCGAAAAGGAATATCATCGCCATAAACTTGTTTCATCAATTGGCAAAAGTTTTATCAATTTAAAAAAAAAAAAAAATTTAATGTTGTCCCTTTGTTCGAAGCTTAATTTCGCACCGGTAACACAAACATACGGACACTTGAAAGGCAATAACTTTACTTCCATTCAATGAAATGTCATGAAATTCTCACCGGACAATCGATAAAGAAGGCGATAGATTCAAAAATCTTGTTTACTTTGAAACGCACTTGTTAACTCTTAAAGTTAAGACCACTGACTCCGAATTTCGGTATTAAATTTTAATGATTTCGACTCGTTGTTGGTCGTGGTGAAATGGCAAACATTACTGAAGAGAAATATCAAAAGAGTGTTAAAAATATAACGTTGTTCTTTGTCCCTATCTGTCTACTTTTGTAGCGTCTCCATTGAAAAATCCGTAATGTACATTTTATAGACCCACAGACATTTCCTTCAGGTTTCCTTCAGGAAGTTACAAGATATCAGTTCAGACTATCATTACGGTGCGCTCTCTTTATCGGTAATAATTTTCAGTAATTATTTTTACTCATTAAGTATACCCTGACCGTGTTCATTCAAGCGCTTTATAATTGATTAATACCCAACGATTACCCTCCTCCCGCCAAACCGACGCGAGCGGAATTAGCTGAGTCATAAAAGGCAAGAGAGTTTTAAGTCTTGCGATCTTAAGCTGCTCAGCTACAGAAACAAAAATTTCAACAGCCAGAACTAAGAATTAAATTAAAATTTATAATTTTTAAATCTTACTTGTTAAGAGTAGATAAAATAATTTTTTTAATGGTAAAGAGTGAGTCTATTAGATCAAATGTGCTGGAATGAGAATTGAAATCATGACATATACGGCGGAATGGTTCGTTTAACTCAAAATTTGTTCTTGAAAATTTTAAAAGTGAGGGTCTAAACTGCCTGATAGAGCGAGCGGGAATGATAAAATTAATATCAGAAAAGAGAGGTGGGCTACAAACTGACCCGTTCATGAGTTTTACAAGAAATATTATACCAAGCATTTCCCTACGACTAGCGCGTGTCGAAAGATTTATAAGTTTTAAGCGGTTAGTGTAAGGGGGAAGATTTAAACTTGAATCTCAATGCAAATGATTTAAGGCAAAAAGTAAAAATTGTTTTTGAACGGACTCTAACTTATCTGAATGGACTTGGTAACTAGGGTTCCAAACCACAGAAGCATACTCTAATATAGGCCTCACCTGAGATGTAAAAATAATTTTCATGGTAAGCGGATCAAAACTTTACCTTTAAAAACCGTGGAAGATGCGTGAAGATTAAAATTGAGTTTGAGGTCCATAGTTATTCCCAGATCAACAAAACTGCATTCTTAATCCAACCTAAAGTTTTGTATTGCGTATGAAGTAAGGTCTACAGATCTACGTGAAAAACACATCGTTTTTTAAGGTTCAATGGCATGTCATTTCTATCACACCAAGCAAGTAGGTTGTTTAAGTCTGTTGGCAACTGACATCTTTCGCTGTTTGAAGTATACGTTTTATAAAGTTTTACATCGTCAGCATATAATAAAACTTTTGAAAACTTAACAACAGATGATATGTCATCAATAAATAACAAAAACAGAATTGGACCAAGATGGCTACCTTGTGGAACGCCTGAAGGAACATTGATTATGTCAGAATGTCGTTAAATATGACTTGTTGAATTCTATTACTAAGGTAAGAAGCAGCCGATTTTAGAAATATTGATTGAAAACCAAGAAGATCAAGTTTATGCAAAAGAACTGAATGGTTTACTTTATCAAAAGCTTTACTAAACTCTGTGTATATAACATCAATATTCTTATTCTCCCTAAAGCCCGTTGATACACGTGATACAAATTCAAGCAAATTAGTTATTGTAGATTTCCCTTTGTCATATAACTTTATAATATTTTCCATTCCATGACTAGATTAACACTCCGCTCTCTCCACAACACGCACACGTGTGGCTTCAGCTGTTTCAGCTGTCACTCTTCGCGACGCGCTAATGCCGTTAGAAGCCAACCGGAAGTGTTTATGTCCACACTTCGCTTAATTTCGCCAACACCCACACAACCGCAACACAATTGAGCACTCAGGCGCCAACGCGGTGTGTTTTTGTTATTTCACCGTTATTTTTATTACTTTTCAGTGTTTTGTTTGTGTTTTTTGGTTTATTGTTGTTTTTGGTGTCTGCTAGTGACTTGACATTGTTGGCAAAGTGCCAACAGCGTTGTCTCGCCCGCCCCAATTTAAACACATCCTTCACACTGCCACTGCAACAACTCAACTCATGCAACAACAATATTTAACGCAACAGTAAGTTTGTGTGTGTCTGCTGCTTGTTAGTATGTGTGTGCGTGCAATAATGTGTGTCAGCATTGTCTTGGCTGTGATTAAGTTGTTGCTGTTGCAGCACGGCGTGCAATCGTTGCAGGCATTGTTCGCGTTTGCCTCACAGCAGTTAACGGTTGCCTTTGTTGCAGTGCCATTTGTTGTTGTTGTTGTTGCGTTTGCATTTACTTTCGCCCGGCATCAGCAACTTTTGTTTAATTACACTTTAATGCCGTCCATCCTCTAACGGTGCTCAGCCGTCGCCGGCAGCAAAACTCCCTGCAGCTCGGCTGCGGCGAGTGCACCGGCGTCGTCGCCGTTGTCGGCTGCCGTCAACACTTCCTGTTGTCAGCGTTGCACGTGATCTGTTGTGTTGACTGACTTTCTCGTCGCCTTCAACGTGTGCGTCGCTATGTTGTTGTTCTTGTGTGACTTACTTTAGCTATGCGCTGCTTTGTTATTGTTGTTATTCAGGAGTGACTTTCCGGTTTCTCTTCCTGGCTGTTAAATTCTGTCTTCACTTTGTCTCTCTCGCATTCATTTTACTACGTTTTTTACTGTTATTGCAACACAGTTTTTGTTCCAATTTTTCGTTTGTATTGTTGCCTCCTTTCCGCCTTCCTTACCTGCCTTTCCATTTTTCCTTACACTCCCACCTTTCTGTTGACTTCACCAAATGTTTTCAACAAACCCTTGGCTCCTATAATGAAAAAGCAACAACAAAATATTTGCATTAAGCATTTGTTGCAACATTTACAAAAGTTTTGAGATACAATTTCGCAATTGCTGCTACTTAAAATGTTCAGAAAAGAAAAAACAACAAGAAAGCAGCAATAATCTTTTAAGTTATTTTAATTAAAACATGTTGAGTGGTCGAAAAGAATGGCTCAATCGCAAAATGTTTGTAAAAAGTGCGAAAAAATTAAATTATCTGCAAAGCAACAAGTGCGTCGATCTCTTACGAAATATTTCCAAAAAAAAATCGGAAATATTTTCCAGCAAATTTAGGGGCTCACCCATTGTTTCGTTTCCTCTTTTCACTATTTGCGCCAATTCGAGATACCAACTGCAGCCAGGTCCTTCTTCACCTGATCTCTCCAACGAAATGGAGGTCTTCTTTTTCCTCTGCTGTTCCCGGCGGGTACTGAATCGAAAACTTTTAGAACTTGGGTATTCTCTTCCATACGGGTAACATGACTTAGCCATCGCAGCTGCTGTCTCTTGATTCGCTGGCATTGTTGTACAGCTCAATCGCCTGTATTACTCGCCATTGCCAGTACGCAAAAAACAATAATTTTTCGGCAAAACTTTTCTCTCGAACACTCCTTAATTTGTGGGATCTCTCACCGAAAGTGGCCCTTGGCTCTACGACACTGCAGTCAAGCCCATTATGTTCATGGAGTCTTTATGTGATGAAGGGCTCTAGAAACGAACACAATTGCAAGGAAACATTTTGACATCGTACAAGATCACTTGGATCATGAAGTCGCAAAACCGAACGCTGGCGGCTCCTTTTCTACCCATGTATTGACGAGGTGGGAAGGAGGCGTTGAAGCATTGAGCTTCTTTGTGGATGGGTCAAGGATTGCGGTTAAGGTTGATGGAGGAGTTTACTGCCAGGAGCGCTCTATAAACTCCAGCTTCAGACTACCTATCTATTGCAGTGTCTTCAAAGTAGAAGTTGTAGTCATTAAGATGGCGTAGATCTGCTGCTCCAGAGCGCAGTCTCCTTCAGAAAAGTGACCATTCACTCAGTAGCAGAGCAGTAATACTAGCCTTGAACTCATTAAGAGTGCGTTCAGGGTTTTTTGTAATAAGACTGGTATGGGTGCAAGGCTACAGCGGAATCGCGAGAAATTGCAAAGCTGATCAACCCTAGAACCGCTGTCGTATCCTCTTGTGTTCTACTGCTAGATAGGTGGGTTTCACGGCTAGTTCAAGGTTAGCCTCTCCCTAGTTTTGGGGCTTATAATAAGACATTACGTTCATGCTGAGAAGCGGGGAATCTTATCAGACGGGTGGGAATCTTATAGATGGCGCCACCAGGGGGGCGCTAGATTCAAAAAGGCCTCTTTATTTTGAAAAGCACTTTCTATGAAAGAAGATGATGTGGAAACTACTCAACACTTCTTTTTTGACTGATCCGCGTTTGGGCGGTCAGGACTTAAACTCTTCGGAGCGCGTTCCTTCAGACAACCCACAGAATTGGCGGGAGTTAAAATTGAACGCTTATGTGAATTTGTATTGGCTACTAAGCGTTTCGCTAATTTATAAGTTCGTTTGCAGGAGTTCTTTTTTCTGTGGCCTCACAAAAGACTACATGTGCGGTCTTTTATCAGCCATCTTACCTAACACTAACCTAACCTAACTTCTAAGATCGACTGATCAAATTATGTATTTGTCCTTCCCTCCGAACCATAAAGCAGGGCTTGTAGAGTCCCTGGTGGACTAGCAGGACGCTAGTGATAAGGGACTTGTAGAGTCCCTGTTGTCTGTCTGTTTGTCCGAACTTTATTTTTCAATTGCTTACTTAGTCCAAGGTGACATCTGTGGTTTGATTTAGGATATATTAATTAAATATGCTAATTACTCGGGAGACCGCGAATAGTCCCATTTGGACTGCTATAGATGTATATCCGCCGTGGTAACCAGAACTCCTACATATAGATCAAAAAGATCATCGCATGTCGATAAAGTGCCTACCACAAATTTAGTGAGGCGGCTAATACGAGTATCTATTCCATGTAATAAGCTGGGTTCATAAAAAGTATGGCAACTGAAGTACTTGTGCCTTAGTCAGGCGAAAGCTGGACAGTGGTGGAAAAAATATCTCGATGTTTCCACCTCCTTTTCTTCATTGCAACATTTTTCAGTTGCGTCCTCACCGCTAGGTTGATAGAGGGGCAGTATCCAGTTAAGACCCCTATAATTGCAACGATGCTATCCTTGATAGGAGATAGCAGTTCAATGTATTTTTTATGTACTCCACTGGGGCAGACAAGTACTGGTTGCTGACGACCGCTTGTTGAGATCGCGCGATCTCTATAGAACAAGTACCCGAATGCACGAAGCCATGGGAACCCTGCTCCGTCCCAACCTTTTTTTGCAGATTTATCGATTTTGCAATTTCCGACAATTCCGCTGTGACCAGGCACCTACACAAGATTAATATGGAAATAGCTTGAACACAGCCAGCAAGCTCAAAGTCTGTTTAGCAGCTCTGTTATCAGATACTTCACTAAAAGACTTCGCATTTCGGTGAAGTACATCTGCTGCTAGATTGTTGGCTGCCACTTCCACTTGAAATATACTACTTTGGTATGACCGTTTAAAATAAAAGTTGGTTCAGAGCTTCCGACAGTAAACTCCACCTCCAACATTCTTCTAGAGCTTGGATCCATCCGTGAAAAAGCTTTCTGCGGTAAAAAAAAAATGACCACTCTGGCTAGGTCATGTCGTCTGAATAGTCGAAAATACTCCAGCTCTTACAGTATTCGACGCAGTACCCGCCGAGGGAAGCAGTGGAAGAGGAAGACCTCCAAGTAGCTTAATTTCAACATATTACTAATTCAAGCTATAAAAGTAAGTTAAGTGTGCTGCGACTCACAGAGAAGACAACTCAAACTCAGACAACTCAACTGAATCTCAATTTAAAATCTCAACTCTTTAATAAAAAGATTCTCACTGCTTTTTAATGACATACTGGATATATGTTTTATACATATTTGGTATTAAATCCTTCCAGATACAGCTTAATCTCATTTGCTGCGTCCTTGTATTTTTAATCTCATTTATTGCGTCTCCATAAATTGATGCTGAGCACACCCATTCCGCCTTCTACATAATTATATATTTTTTACACAAACAACAACGGCAAATAGTGTTAAATGCAACCAATAGTGAGACGGGGCAATTATGAGCTTCGTTGGGCAACAAACCAAGCAACTAACCAACTATTTAACTGACAGAGAGACAGACACTTTGACAAACTGCATACAAAACGCGAGAGGAAGATTGTTGAAATGAGAAGGAAGAAGGCGCAATTGACAGAGTTGGGTGAGGATTGCCACAGTCGGGATCAAGAAAAAATTGTAAAAATTTTATTTTGTGCGCAGAGTCTTCAGCGAGGATTAAAATTTGCCGCCAGCGACCTGCCACAAATACACACAGACATACGAAGCGAAAAAGAGTGAAAAGCGGAGAAAGTGTTTAATGACGGAAATTAAAATAAAAGTTCGTTAAAATAGTGTGGCCAGAAATTCATAATTTTTTTTATGAGTTGCTCATTATGCGCGTAGAAACTGCAGGACGAACGCAACCCAACACCCTGCCATGCAGTGTTTCTTTCTCCACAGTGTCAACTAGCGCTTGGCAACTGCAAGCAAAGATAAAAGTCTATATACTATAGAGGAATATATTGAGTGCGAAAAATATAATCAGTGTGCTGCCAGCAACTAAAAAAAGTTGTATGTATGCGGCATTAATAACGGTTGACAATGACAGGCCGGTTGAAGGTACGCCGTTGCCGCGCGATTGTGTGGCCGAGACGCGGGTCATGTCACGTCAAGTGAATGTAATTAAACTGTCCTGTTATTGTCGCTTTGAAAATTTTTCACAATTACAAAAACAAAATCAGTGGTTGACAGGCTAACCGTACCGTTAGTCAACAAAAGCATAGTAGAAGTTTAATGAGCGCGCAAACTAGAAATGAGAAAGTGGGGTTAAGAGCTTAAAAACTCATCTCGGTTTTATTAAAAATCGCTGCTGATAGTTATAATGTAATTAAAATTAATTTGAATGAAGATGCGAAAATTACAGTTAGCGACTAAAATTGTTATTGCAAAAATCACTCATCCTTTAATGGAAATATTATGAAGAGAGCAGATATATTAAAAGGCTTAGAGGAAGCAATTTTAACATTAATTGTAAAAGTAAATGTTTTGTGGTATTGAATTTTGAACTCTCGCAGAATATAAAGCGTTAAGTTGATTATATTTTAACCTCAGTTCCAATTTATAATAATACTTCCTTTTGAAACTTCGCTCCTCAAAAAGTGGCTGAGAAATAATGAATGTGGGTTTAATAGCTCAAATTTATATTTCCGGAAGAAGTCTGTATTAGATATCCTATCAGTTGCTAAATACCATCCGAGTCAGTTAGAAATATGTTATACATATGTACGAATTTCTCTATTTTAGTTTAAATTCAAAAGCCTTTAATGGATTTCAGTAGGATATCACCTGATCAAATTTGGCCCGGACTGGGACTTTTAATATAAATAAAAATTATTACTTTTTTTTTAATTGACTCCTTTTCAGCTAATGCAAAAAATTTTATATCACCTGATCAAAATTGACCCGGACTGAAAAACTTTCTTTTTTTAGAGACCCTATCTGTTGCTTAATACGATATATGTACGAATTTCTCCCTTTTAAATCTGGATTGAAAAGCGTTTAATCGATTTTAGGAGCCATAACTCATAAACAGTGCTAACAATTATACATATATCACCTGATCAAAATTGACCCGGACTGCGAATTTTATAATAAATACCTATCATTGCTGCGAAATTGACTCCTTTTAAGCCAATGCAAAAAATCGTACATCAGCTGATCAAATTTAACCCGGACTGAAAAACTTTCTTTCTTTAGAGACGCTACCTGTTGCTTTATACGATATATTTACGAATTTCTCTCTTTTAAATCTGGATTCGAAATAGTTCAGCGGATTTTAGGAGACAAAACGCATAAACAGTGATAACAATCATACATATGTATGTATGTATATCACCTGATCAAATTTGACCCGGACTGTGGCTTTTAATATAAATAAGAATTATTATTTTTTAAATTGACTCCTTTTGATCTAATGCAAAAAATCGTATATCACCTGGTCAAATTTGACCCGGACTGAAAAACTTTCTTTCGGGTAGAAATCTCTATTAGAGACCCTGTCTATTGCTTAATACGATATATGTAAGAATTTCTCTCTTTTAAATATGGATTCAAAAGCGTTTAATGGATTTTAGGAGCCAAAACTCATAAACAGTGCTAACAATTATACATATATCACATGATCAAATTTGACCCGGACTGTGACCGGACTGTATAAATAAAAATTTTTTTTTTTTTAAATTGACTCCTTTTGAGCCAACACAAGCATATCAACGCTTGAACCATTTTGCACTCATTTATTATAAGCTATTATGGCCTAGAGTGCTCCACACGAACTTATTTCGATTAAAGCGCCATTCGCTAGTTTCTTAAACAGTTCAAATTTATAAAGACGTAAAATTTGTAAACCCGCTTATCATCAGCAGTAGTGACGCAGTTCTTGAATGTAAGGTCCTTCACTGCGTGTTCAAATATCTCTTTTACGACATTTATTCGACATCGTTTTTGCAAAAGATGGAGGTTGTGTGTGGGGCAATCCATAAGGGATTTTGAGGTGCTCTGCTATCTCTTTGCTACCAATACACTTTAAAGACTTTCAAGCACGGTTTCTTTAACATTTTTGATGGGGAAAAATCCCATGAGGAAAGTTTTCGGTAACTTTATGACCTTCAATGAATGCTTTCTGCCACACAAATACTTGTTTTCATGGTAAAGTATGCTCGCCAAAACATTTTTGAAACACTTTCTCACTGTCTCAGTTGGGAACACAAATTTTCAAACCTTCACCTTGTTGAATTGTTTTCCATGGTAAAAATTGTAAGTCAAGCTTTTTGGATCGTAGAAAAACTGCTGCCAACTACCCAGTAATTGATATTTGTAGGTTAAACTTCACACATGGCTAGGTTAGGTTGAGCGATCGATCCTAATAGGGATCTCACTTGGAAAGCATAGAATGCTAGCAGGTTGTTGTACCTAAAAAGTCTTATATTTAATGCATCGTAAGACCCTTTCAAATCGACAAAACATATTGAGCCTATCACAAATTTTTTGAGACGGCTAGGGTCAGTTTGGTATATGTCTTCCAGATCGCCGTGGGTAAAATTTCCCAGATACTTCAGCGTCAAGTCTTTCAAAGGCTCGACAATGAAGAAGAAAATGCCTGGCCCATTGACAACTAGCGACCGACTTTACTCTAACATAAATAAAACGTACGACTTTTTCAATGGAGAAACTAATTCGCAGTATAGAACTTGATGGAGCAGATATAATCTTTTATAATAGAGTATAGCTGCTGGCGTACGTCGATGACATTGATATCATTGGCCGCAACAACCGCGTTGTTAGTTCTGCTTTCTCCAGAATGACTAAGCAAATCAAACACGCTGTTCGGGAATGCGTTTGGTTGAATTAAACTCATGAGAAGATTGAAGGCCGACTCAGAGACAGTTCTTTCTCAGCGATTCTTATCCCAACAGTTATTTCATGCCAGATCATATGATTTAAGTTATCGATTTGCATTGCTTATAATAATTGAGTCGTTGTTGCTTCAGTGGACTGTTTTCGGTCTTTGACAACAATATTAAGTGCTGCATTCAGTTCGTTCCCACAGCTTAGTGCAAGACTGTCTTTCATTGGATGGATACCATCCCGACTATCTACCTATGAACAAAGGCTTTTAAAATCATTCTGGGCGAACTTTTGCTTTGGTTATACAGTAGTGCAAGATTTTCCGATCTAATTATTATGAGTTGGGAATTATTTAATAAATATCTGGAAATATTTGTAGCTACCTATTTTTCATATTTAGAGAGCGAGCTAGCTGCACTTAATGATCGTGTTAACTTAGCAGATGATATGATGATAACTAGTGGCTACATTCTTAATAATTTTTTTTTATTAAAAGTCTATAGTTATTCCTTTCTTAAGCGCCAATACTTTTTATTATATTATTGTATAATTTTAAGAAAAATATATTTCAACAAAGTAGCCTAAAATTAACCCGCAATTACTTTCTTACAGAATGTACGCGTCCACTTCAATCACTCTGCTTGCTTTCTATTCAGATTATTATTGCTTTTCACATGTCGACTCACATTAAAAAGCAATGTTTTCATTCTGTTAGCATCCCAGCACTCACACTCCCACGATTATTTCGACTACTTTGTACGATCATTATGCGCCTTAACAAAGCACACACACACTATACTCGCTTTCTTTCTTCTTATTGCCCTGCCTTCATTGTATTCAGGTTTTTGTTTGCGTAACGCCATTGTCTGAGAATTGTGTACCAACACATGCTTTGTTGTATTAATATGCTTAATGTGGCCAAGGCACGACAGAGGAATGAATGAATATGTGGTGACAGGAAGTCCACATTGTTTAAGAGGGAAGAAAGGGAAGAAAAAGAGAAAAGCAAAGAAAGCAAAGAAAAATAGCAAGCCACCACAAACAATGCTTCCTGCTAATACACTTAAATTTTATGGCACTCATTGTGCATACAACAACAGCGACAATGCGCCATAAATGTTTGCCATTTTTGCTTATTTTTCTACTTTATCCCCAGCATTGTACACACACGCACCCATACTCCGCTTAGTGCCGCAATCATCATATACGTCAGCTGCCACGCATATATATTTACTTTATCCGCTGTGCTTAGCGTCACAGCGCGCCGCTTTGCGTCAATTTTGGCAATGACAATGCGCCGCCATGGCGTATACGCAACCTACTTGCATGCGAGCGCCATTGATTTGATTTCTTTTCAATACTTCCACTTCGCTGCCGACTAATGGCGTTTTGTCACAAATACTTGCATACATACATATATAAATGCATACATACACATATGCACACATTCATGCATACACAAATACATTATTGTATATAATACAAATACACACACACCCAAATACACGCCTAGCAACGCATCAATTTCTCTGTCATTTCCACTATGCTGATTTCCTTTCAATTCAAATTCTATTTCGGCACGAATTTCTATCATCGGCTTAGACAGCTGACATCTTCTTCTGCTATTTGCTGTCACATTGCTCGCATTCGCATTCTTTCGCTAAGCTGCACTCATCCTCTTGACAAGATTAATTGATTTAATGACTAAATCCATTGGCACTGTTTATGTGATGGTGATTGCTGCTTCTTGGTAAATGGTTGTTGGTGATTATAATAGTATGATTTCTCCACCGCAAATTGACTGATGAGTCCAATGCATACAAATTGTAATCGGATGCTACTAAACGTTTCGGCATTCGAATGAAAGGATTAAGTGAAATTGACTATGCGCGTGGTAATGTCATACAATTTGGGAGAATATTTGCACGTTGGGTTTGTAAGAGTATATTCTGAGGTAGTTGAGGGTCTTGGTGAGAAAAGAACCTGCACAAAATTTTAGACAAACATCACAAGAACTGTGGAAATAGTTCGCGTATAAGGGGGTATTCTCATGTAATCACTTCGAAAAATCGTTTTTTTATATTTTGACAGTAAAACATATTGAAAACATGTTGTGAAAAATTCAGACCGAAATACATAATATTTGATAAGTTACAGCTCATAGTCGCCGACGTGTCGTAAGCGACTGTCTACCAGGCGCCATAACAAGTCTGCTACGTTTCTAAACGCATTTTTCTCGAATCATCATTTTCTGAAACTGTCAAGGTCCTAAAAAAAAATGTATAGTTATCCCTACCAGAATTGTTTATTTTCGAAAATATTTTCATATTATTTCACATAAACGATTTTTAACGAAAAAAACAGATTTTCGTGGCTTTTTTGAAGTTCGATATTTTTTTTTAATTGATTATATTTAGTAGGGACGATAGCCGCAGAACTATTGAATAATAATCCATTCGATTTTTTAATTTCAGACAACATGAACAGCCGCTATCACCATGACCAGTGAACTACTTTTTTTTGTTGGGGACTACTTTGATTTAAAAAAAATATGTATTAAAAATATAAAAAACGAAAAAAAATTTTTTTTGTACATTTCAAAATACAAACAAAAATATATTTAAAAATTAAAATGATTGAATTTTGTTGTCGCATAAAAAAAATTTCTTAAAAAGTGGTAAATTGTATGCGTTCACATGAGAATACCAAAGCCAAACGATGTGGTACCCGACGGCTGAGCAAAATTCCAAAAGACTGTGCATCATATTCATTCACCGATGAGAAGGTTCAGAGTGTCATCAACAAGGCAAAATCGCCCCAGTCCATTGCCTCTGATGGAGTTAACATGCTGGTACTGATGATCACCAAGGTCCTCAACCTGTCGCTGATCACTCTTCAAATACCCGATGTGTGGAAAATCGAAACAGTGCTCCCACTACTGAAACCTGCCAACAAAGCGGAGTCTTATCTTCCGACAACTCTCCAGTAGTGAAGACACTTGAGGCCTTGCTACTTCCACTTGAGCCTAGGTTCGTGGCTTTAACCTGAAACCACCTTGCGAGAAGACGATGCTTGTAGCATCGGAAGTCTTTGACACAGTCAATCACATTACGCTAATTGAGGATATCGAAAAATCTACGCTCGCCCCAGAACTGAGGAAGGGGACTATGAATTAAACTCAAAACTGAGAAGAACTAAACAAGGAGTTCCAAAAGGTGGTGACCTCTTCACGTTACTGTTTAACTTCTACATCTTGAAACTCCAGCAAACCAACAGAGGGATTCTACGATAATGACGTCGGGAAATGGAATCGATGGCATGTGCTCCCACTTTAAACTGTCCTTATTTCTACGTTCAACAGTTCGTTCTTCTCCCACGTCCCACAGTTCATCATACCTTCACTTGCTCTTACACTTGACCATCTAAGCACAGCTCACCCGTATTGCAGCAACCAATACCAATATCTCACACATTCTCCGTATCCTTCAACACCTTCCTCAAATTACCCACATCTTCACCACTATGCTCCTCTTTGCAACGCGTTATCGTGTTCGCATCCACCACGGCAACCTGCTTAATTCGGCCATCGTCGTTGTTTACCGCTAAAGTGGCGAGTGAGTTGACTTTGTTTCGCTTCTCGCCTGCGCTGAAAGAGCAAACAATTAGATTGCTGTTTGAGCGCCTGCAGGCACAAGGATATCGAATTACCGCGCCGAAGCAGAAAATTTAGCAGTTAATTGTCGCTTGGTGGGGAAAGCTTAGTAATTGTCGCCGTTAATTGTGTTGACTTATATTTTCTGCGAGGTTGGTTAACTTTACTTTCAGACTTTAATTGTTGTGTTTCGTAAATTTGAGAAATCATCAAGTGATCGAGTTAAGTCGACCTCGATTGTAAAATTTGATTTCACTGTGGACTTTCATGAACTTACGGTACATGCAAATCGAAACCAATCGCATTTTGTGGCTTTATTGTTGAAAATATGATTTGATGTTTTGATAACAAAGTGGTTTAAATTGTTGCTTAAAATAATATATTATTCGATAATGTTAAAGAGATTACTTCTCTGTTTAAATTATAATCTTAATTAATTTGATTAGAATTTTCAACTAAAAATGCATGATGATTTGATGAAGTAGCTTTAGTCATTTTAAGTAAGTTATTGGTTGTAAAAAAAGTCTTGCGGTATTTTTATTGAATCAATTCATGTGGCACCCATACATCGAGCTTCTTAGTGACTCCAAGCTTCTTCAAATGGTTTATAACGGTTTGATGACTACTATGCCGGTCTCTTTCGACCAATTCGGCGATTTTATCGCAATTTTCGACGACAGGCTTTCCGGAGCGTGGCACGTCTTCGACCACCTCTACACCCGAACGAAAACGTTCAAGGCATCGTTGTGCGGTGGAAATGGAAACTGTATCGGGTCCATAAACTGTACAAATTTTATTGGCAGCTTAAGATGCATTTTTGCCTTTATCGTAGTGGTACTGTAAAATAAACCGTGTTTTCTCTTTATTTTGCTCCAGGTTTGCGACGCTATAACTCACGAACGACTTAAAAGAAACGACAATCAATCAAACACGTGTTAGCGTGAAATGAGCTTTCCAAAAAGGTGTAGCACGACCCGATGCGACGAATAAAACTAGAACTACGCGCTTTCAGCGCCAACTAGCGAAAATACCGCAAGACTTTTTTGACTTTTTTGTCGGTTGTTGTCATCGTCCAAGCCTCTGCACCATATAACAGGACGGGAATTATGAGCGACTTATAGAGTTTGGTTTTTGTTCATCGAGAGAGGACTTTACTTTTCAATTATCTCTTCAGTCCGAAGAAACACCTGTTGGCAAGAGTTATTTTACATTGGATTTCGAGGCTGACGTTGTTATTGGTGTTAATGTTGGTTCCAAGATAAACGAAATTATCTACGACTTCGAAGTTATGACTGTCAACAATGATCTAAGTGCTAAGCCGGCAGTGCGACAACTGTTTGTTTGAGGACAGGAGATATTTCGTCTTACCCACGTTCACTACCAGACCCATGTGCTCGTTTCCTTATTCATTCCAGAGAAAGCAGAACCCACGGCGCGGTTGTTGAGGCCAATGATATCAACATCATCGACATACACCAGCAGCTGTAAACTTTTATTGAAGATTGTACCTGCTCGATTAAGTTCTGCAGCTCGAATTATTTTCTCCAGCAACAGATTGGAGAAGTCGCACGATAGGGGGTCGCCTTGTCTGAAACCTCGTTTGGGTTCGAATGGCTCGGTGAGGTCCTTCTCGATCCTGACGGAGCTGGTGTCAGTTTACATAGCCGTATTATATACCAAATTCAGACATCTTGGCATAAAGGCAGCTCCTTTTTGTGCTGCCAAAAGCATTTCTGAAGAAGAGGTGGTGTGTGTTGATTCTCTTCTCACGGGTCTTTTCCAAGATTTGGCGCATGATAAATATCTGGTCGGTTGTTGATTTGCCAGGTCTAAAGTCACACTGATAAGGTTCAATCAGTTTGTTGCCAGTGCGCTTAATTTTCCACATAATACGCTGGATAGAACCTTATATGTGATATTTTGGAGACTTATCTCACGGCAGATCGTAGGGTCTTTCGTTTTGTGTTTTGGGCAAAGCACACGTCCATATTCTACAAAGAACCTGATGCATTCTGCTTATGAGCTCTTCGCCACCGTGTTTAAATAGCTCTTCCGGCAATCCATCGGCCTTGCCACTTTTTATTAAGCGTTGTAATTAACATAAAGCGTATTTCCCGAGGCAAGTAAAAATGTTGCTCATTACACTGAAAATATTCTAAAAAATCATGAGAGGCTATAAATGAGGAACTCATTTAGCTTAAAGCAAGGTCGTGCAATACTTTTAGAAAAATAATGCTCATTAAACACTTCCCGCTTGCAATGTTTTTGGCGCTTGCAAAGTCTTAAGCACCAAACCGGAAATTGCATCACTAATTTCAATTCTCGTTTCGTTATAATTTCACAATATTTTTGAATTTTTTTTTTAAATTATTTGCTTGCTAAATTTTTAAATTTTAATTTATTTGCACTTTTTTGGTGCGGTGCTGTTTGTTTTCCAATGACTTGAGTTTGTTTCAAGCATTTCTTTCCTCTTTCTCTTTGCTGTCATATACGCCTATTAATTTCACCAAAACCAGCTAATTTAAGCCTCTTAACAGGATATGCCACAATACTTAAGCGCCTCACTTTAGTCCTTTGCGCACAAATCCTTTTCAAGCTTCAACCTAACCAAATATTTATAACTTTGTACTCCACATAATTCTGTTGCCTGCTCTTGCTTTGCTATCATTTAATGTCGCTGCTTTCGCCAATAGCAACATTTTGCCTTCCGCTCTCCTTTTGTGTATTTTTCTATAGTTTCCTCATAATGGTTTACCTCTTTCTCAGCGCACAACATTTATTCACCAGCTTCGCCAGTTGAGAAAGCAACTCTCTGCTCGGCATCATTGTGTCTTCTCGTGGTCTTATTTTCATATTTCCGCCCACTGCACTTGATGGCCACAGCGTTACGCTTTGCTTTGCTTTGTACTCTTCTCCACACCCTTCAACTTTATGCGTCTTTTCATACCTTTCTTCATCCGTGTCCTTCATACTTGTATATGTACATTCTTTTTGCAGCTCGACATCCAGTCATTTTTGCTGGCACTTACTTTGTGCGCACTATTCGTGCTTTAAACTCTCTGCGGATGTTGTAAATTTATTTGTTTATGCCCCAAGGTGTTGCACCTTAACCTTTCATCTTCTTTACATTCATGCTCTTTTGCATAGTTTTTATTTTCACTTTTTCCTTCACAATGTTGACTTTCTTAAGCGCTTTTGATCATTTGTTTACACCTTTCATATATTTTATTTTATGTTTTGCTTTCGTTTCTCGGTTTCTTATAGTTTTTATGGTGCTTACGGTTGCTTCTGGGCCACCACTTGCCTTGGCGTACCAACGAGGACGTTCGACTGTGGTTCTTGAGCTTGGGAGGAATGAAGATTTAAGAAGTTTAAATCCCAATAAAATTTTAACGTGAGAAAATTGCGAAGAAGAAGAGGGCTTTTGATTAAAAAAAAAGGATTAATGACTCAAGATCACATTTTTTATGGTTATAATGCCTAGTTGAACAGAATTAATTTTAAGTATGCTTTCGAGAAATGAGCACAGAAAGTGTTGAAAACCGAGTTTCATCTGATCTGATCTGATGGGAGCCTGGCAGCTGTTTGTTCACTGAAGAGCACTCTGTTTATTGTCATTGCATCGTTTATCCAGTCCCCGCTTATGTGGTAAGTTGGGAATTTGGTTGTCATCGAAATCACCTGGAATAAAAAAAAACCTGCTGTTTCGACGCGATCTAGTAATAGCAAGAGGTAAAGTTAGATTGGGTTAGGTAAGATGGCTGATCTAGAGAGTTCACACGTAGACTGACATTTGTATGTAGTCCGTTACGAAGTCATAGAAAGGAAGAACTCCTGTGTTCGAAATATAAATTAGAAAAAAGCTTAGTAGCAAAAACGAATTTGCACAGGCGTTCAATTTCTATTTCCGCTAGTATGGTAGGATGTCTGAAGGTATACGCTCCCAAGTGCTTAAGTCTTGATTTCGGAAACGTGGGACAGTCAAGAAGGAAGTGTTGACTTTTGCTCCACCTTCTCTTCTTCCACACAGCTTCTGCAGATGGCAACCGGTAAGATTCCCAATCTTACAGCATGGACGCCAATAGGGCGATGGTGTATTTAAAGCCGCACAATTAAGGAAAAGCTAGCCTTACTGAGGCGAAAGATATCAGCAGAACTCTTCCGATCAATCTTGTGCTTAAAGGCTTTTGCGACACTGCATGTACCGAAGGTGGCCCAGCGCTGGCCAAGCTTCTGCGAAGCTCCGCTATTTGTAATATACGGGAGCACCGACCCGCTCTAGTTCTACCGGTAGCGGTTCTGGGTTCCTTTCCTTCGTAACTCATCATTTTTTCAGTTTTATCACAAAGGCACTCGATGCAATTGATAGCGAGGTTAGGTACCAACTATGAATGCACTGTTAATGTGTTCAAGGATAGTATCGCCGCTCTGCTATCTGAGTGGAAGGTCTCAATGGCTGCTTGGAAAACACATGGGAAGAGAAGTGTTAGCTGAGTTGGATTGGCTGGGCATGCAAAGAGATGATTAGAATTATGCGTGAACTCTTTGCTTCCTAGACATATACTTGAGTTTAACCCGCTACAGTAACCAGAGCAAAGTAACGGGAGGCCCACTCCAAATTCTCGGGGCAACTGGAGCCCTTCGTTCGCAATGGGTTATGGTTTGACTCCGAATACGTCATTCACTGGGTTGGAATTGGTAAAGATGTTGATGGCTCCACTGTGAATGGCGCTGAGCGATTGTTAAAAGTTTGTTGCGTCCAAAGTCTGGTCGGCGTATTGTTTTATTGCGTTGAAAGTAGTCAAAGAAAGGTCTGTTGACGTTGCTAGTAGACAACTCAACTCGAAGCAGACAACTACAGGGACCGTTTCTACGAAAACGTCGGTTTATGATTGTGGACGACCAGTTGATTGCCTTATTTGTTGTCAACAACGTTTCTTTGTCATACCGAGCTACTCTATGCAATGATGACTCATGGAGTACGTACGAATGTAGTTTCACAATGATGAAATGACTTCGAATTTAAATAATATTGACTCGTTGTTGGATCTTATATCTTTTCATGATGAAATGGCAAACCTTACTAAAGAGAAATATCGAAAGAACGGGAAAAATGGCACCGTTTGCTTTCCCTACCGGTCTACTTTGTAGTGCCTTATTGAAAACCCCTGTTGGTTTTTAGCAGGCGGACATAGAAGCGAGTCATCGCCGTAGTATGCAGTTCGCTTTGAGTACGCTGGTAAATGATAGGTTGGGTAAGGTCATAAAGTTGATTCCTGCACTAAAAGTAATTCAAAGACTGTCTTGGGCAGCTGAAAATGCTGGTCCTTTGCGATTCACAGAACTACTATGGATCACCAGACTCTTTATGGGTCAACGAAGTCGATACAGCTTTTCACAAATCTATGCAGGCGGAAATTAAATGTGTGTAAGGTAGGCGGTGAGAGAAATGTGACCGGCTCACGGCCGCACAAGTTCGAGTTGTCGGTCAGCGGCCGCTAAGCTTACGGAACCTCTCTTGTAGAACAAACTTTCAGACTAAGCACTAATCAAGAGGCCAGCTGAGTACCGATGCTTTCCCAATAGTACCGGATACAGGATTTGGCATGTAAAGTCAAATTAGCCGTTTCATAAGTGATATGCTTACATGAAAACGATTAAAGTAAAGTTTCGGGAAACGCATTCGACAAGGTGGGTATGAACTTTTCTTTTCCCGTTCCCACGTGCTAAATAGGACTGGTTACCGGATTAATAATATCATCATTACATTTAATAATCGGTTAAAGTTTCGGCTAGCGCATTCGACAAAGTGGATATGAATTGAGTTTATTTCTGAGCGGCCTCTAATAGCCGCCGATATGCTCTATATAGCACAAATAGGCTGCTGCTGTATACCTCTCTTGTACCGTAGTGACTGTCTTGGTAGATGCCCAACGCAAAGCGGAACTCTACGCGAAAGAACTGCGCACATTCCGTGGGTCGGTCTTCTAACATTTTCTGCCTCAATCTTCAAAAACTTTACTCAGGTTCTCTGCTGTAAGCTTTTTCTCACCTCGTCCCATAGTGATTATCATTTTAAACTCCATATCTGCTTCAATCTCTTGCAAGTTTGGCCAACTCTTCATTTCTGCTAAAAACGTCTAAATTAACTACTTTTTACTCGCTTCTGCTCGCCACGGCAACACCTTTATAGCCATTTATATTAACTGCTCTTGCTTGCGCTCGTCTTTCTGCCGTGTCATGTAATTAAGACCATCGTCGTCGACGTCGTTGTCGTCAGCTAGCCGAACTTCCGTTGTCGCCTATTTAAAATGAAATAAAAAGCAAGTGTTTTCTTGATTACACTTTCTTTGCCAATTCTACAACGCATTATCCCACTTTTAGCTCAGTTTAATTGCTGCAAGTGCATTCAGCGCATTTAACGAGCTAAGAACAGCAACAACAACGTTTAACACCTTAATGAGCCAAACGGCGCTGTCGCCTCGTGTCAGTCGGTATGAAGCAAGAGGTTAGTTAGTAGTGTGTGAGTGTGTTTATGTGCGTGTATGCTTTTGTTGCTGTTTTTCTGTTGTATTCTTTGTTGTATTTTGTTGCTCATTTAAAAGTTTCTGCTGCCAACGCCAAAGCATTCGTGCACTTTTCATAGTTCACAAGTTTTCTTATCTTTCGGTTTGGTGCATTTAACGATGCTCGCCGCTTTTCTTCTTCTTTCCCCACATTTTTTGTTACTCGCACACGCTCGCTCGTTAACTGCGTGTGCAACGAGTAGCGAGCGCCATTCTTCAGCATGCCTGGGAGGCTATACTTTTGGAATTTCGGTTTTGTTTTGCATTTTTCGGCAAGCGTTGATTTCATTTTGTTGCTGTCCAGCGCGTGCGGATGTCCTGTCCTAGAGTTTATTTGCTCGCCTGCGGCTTTTTCTGCTATTTAATACCGGATTTGACTGCTTGCTGAAAGTATTTATTCGTTGGTTGCAACTTTATGTGGCTTTTGCATACTTCCTGTTATTAATATTACTTACAACAATCGCCTTCTCTATTTATTAGCGTTGCCATTATGGCGCTCCAAGTCTTAATGTCAAAGCCACCCACGCTCACTCACGTTTTACACTTAATTTGTGCATAATTACCTGCTGCTAATACTAAGTACATACAAAGTTGACCACATAGACTATTAGATGTTTGTTGCCTCACAGAAATGTGGCGGCTTTGTGAGCGTATTTTCCCCTGTAACTTTTTTTTGTATCTCTACTCCCACTCCTTTTTATGTCCTGGCACATTTGTGCTTAAGCGCTGCTTCTCAGCTTTGCTGCTTAACTACAAGTTATTGCCTATCCTTCCTCATCCTATATTCTCTAATCCTGACTTATAAGTTCACAGCGCTTTCCAGCTTTTAAGTTTTTATCGCCCATTTCCACGCTCAACTCACGAATTCACTGCGCTTTAATCCTTAACTTATTCCACTGCATATAATTCATAATAAAAAAATAATTTCTTTAGGTTTACAGTATTTTTTTATGAAGCACAAAACACCTTTTACTATGAGCACAAAAAGTTTGAACTGCAACTAGTTATGTCGAAGCGGTTTAACGAGAGGAAAGGTGAGCGAACACAGCGAAGTAACTTTAAGTACGAATGAGCACTAGCTATGACAATTACTGCCATAATTCCTGGAGTGGCTTACTAAAATATTTATTAAGATGTTTTATACAAGAAGTGAGGTTAATTTAAATTTCCTCCTTTCAAAAAATACTCTTTTATGGTACTTAAGACTATTTTTTGATGAAAATATATATAACTCTCATGCTCACGTAAATGAACATCAAAAGAACACTCGCTAAAGTAACAAATTCTGATACTGAAGCAATATGTTAAATGAAATTGTTGAAAACTAACCCACCTCAAATGTATAACAATAATTTTATTCAAATATTGTACTAGGCAAACCACCAGGCCCTTCCCTTTATTCCTATACAGGCTTGAGCGCTGGGTTTGGGACCTCGGCGCGTAAAAAACGCCCCCAAAGAAAAGATCAAAACAGGCTCGCATTAGAGACTCCTCACTCCCCTTTGCGCCCACACCCCAACGGAAGAGAAAGACAATGTGACGAAAGATGCCTTCTATGACCACTTAGAGTGCTTCTGTGAGAGATGCCCCCACCACGATGTCAAAATCGTACTTAGCGACTTTAACGCCAGGGTGGGCAAAGAAGGCGACTTTGTCACAACGGTCGGTAACTTCAACCTGATGAAACATCTCCAAACGGGTTGAGGCTGATCCACTTCGCCGAGACCCGAAATATGGTCGTCTGTAGTACCAGATTACAGCATTAGAGAAATTCATGAAGCTACCTGGCTCCGGATCAAAAGACTACCAATCGGATATATCATGCTGTGATAGAAGAAAGACACGTCTTCAGTGTTTTGGACATTTGAATAGCAATTACCCCTCTGAAGAACAACAAAGCGGGAGCCGATGGATGGCCAGCCCAGCCATTCAAATATGGGGCCAAATCTTGGAATGATTTCTTCAAATCCTGCTATATGGTGCAGAGGCCTGAACGATGACACATCTGATGAGTTAGCGTTAAGAGTTTTCATAAGAAAGGTTCTGCGGAAGATGTATAGTGTATACCGCAGTCGATGAAACAAAGGGCTATACGAGATATACGAAGACATTGACATTGTTCATCGAATGGGAAGATAGCGACTACGCTGCCTAGGTCAAGTCGTCCGAAGTACAGTGAAGACGTATTACCCACCGGGGGAAGCAAAGGAAGAGAAAGATCTCCACTCCGTTAGAAAGACCAGATGGAGAAGAATGAGGTCAGTTTTGCTACACTTGGAATCTCGAAATGGCGCCAAACAGCGTAAAGAAAGAACGACTGGAGCGCTGTTGTAAACTCGGCTATAATCGCGTGTGCGTTGTCTATGTCAATAAATAAGAAGTACATTGCTGCCATAAAAATTGAGCGATCGAGCTGAAGTTCTTGTTAAATAATTTTATACTTGTGAAGTTGTTATAGCTTCAGTGAAATCGAAGCTAACGTATTTTCTTCCTTCCGTAATGGCAATGGCAATGTCTTATTGGAATTTCAATTACGAATTTCAATTATGATTTACAATTGCGTTTCTTCTAAGTATAATTGTATACTCTCACTCTGTACTCGTAGCTGAATTGTACAACGACAATTAAATATTAATCGCTTTAATCGTTTGATTGTGTTGCTGCATGTTCTTCCGTCATTAAAATTTAATTAGCGGCAGATATGGACATAAATGCATCACACACTTAATTATATATGTGCATGCAAAGTTTGAATGTTGTCCTTGAACATGCAAATGTAGCAACAAAGGCGTACAGCGCAATCCATACATACGCATATATTCGTATGTAAATTATATGTGATATTTAATTACTATATTTTGTTATACTCACTAATGGTATGGATTTGTATCTAATTGTAATCGAAATCATACATTTAGTAGTATGCTCTACACATTATATATAGACGTTATTAAGTAAGATTAAAAGCCACCTGCGATTAGTCACTTGCTTGCTCACTGAAACTCAAGTAAAGTAAAGTATCTTAATTTGAAAATCAATGCTAAAGACCGTATGGATCCATCATTGAGGGGCTATACCAGTGTGACGCATGAAAAATTAGGCGAATCGTGAATTTTTTAAGAGAAAGTACGCACTTGAATATTTCGCACTTCTTTGAACGTAATAAGGTATATTTTCAGCTAAATTTTTAGATTTTAAATGATATAAAATTAAATTTAAGATTACAAAAATGTTGGAAAATAACGGAGTTATGAGCTGTCTTCGGAGGTGCCAAAAAAAATGCCAGTGATCCAACTGCTGGCATGATTCCGACCGAATGAGTAGCTGAAACAAAAGAATTTGAAAAGTTTATTAAACTTAAAAATATTTCCTTTACAATGACCTACGATCTTTGAAAAATATCAAAAATTAACAAAATGGCGTCATTTAAAAAAAAAAATTAGTCAAAGAGATTGTGGGTCATTGTATAGTAAATGTATTCAAAAATACTCAGTTTTAATTTAAAGTCGATCGGTCAATTTATCGTTGAGTTATGATGTCAGCAGTTTTGAAAAATGTCGTTTCGAGAAAAACGCGTTTAAAGTTTCACTTACTGGCCTACAAAAATTTTTTTTTGGTTTGGTGCAGCTCTGTGAGCATTAGTAGTCGGTATAGTAGGTAGGATGAACCACATTCCCGCTACTATAAGTTTTTTTCTTCTTTCTCTTGAACAAGAGCTGATATAGAAAATGTGACTTATTTTCTCGTATCGACTCCCAAAATACATCCAAAATCAGGTATAAAATCTTAGGCACCAAAATGAGTGTAGGACGTGTTTGCACCTCCGAGTGGTCGCTCTTTAGAACGCTACCATCCAAAAACTACTCAAGATACGACCTCCCCGATTTCACAGGATATTTATGGAAATATAAGCTATCGGAAAAGCCAATAAAAATGTTTTTTTTTTTTTTTTTTTTTTTTTTTTTGAAATTGTCACACTGGTATAGGCCCTTAATGTGATATAAAACTAACTATCCTATTCCATTGGTTCTACTAGCCTTATACCAGTTGTTTCTTCGACTCATCAGTCTCCAAATTTGGTTGGAGACCAGCAATTCAATAGGCAAGTTACAAAAAGAAAAAAAATAATTTAATCACTCTTAATGGAACTCTGTATCTGAATTTTTAAAAATCACTACAACAACAATTATTATGGAAAAATCAAAAGGCCACACAAATATTACTGGCAATCAAACACTGTCACTTAATCCGTTGTCTCCACCTAGCAATTAACTCCTTAAAGCAATGGCGCGTATAAAAGTGGTAGACTGTCATTTTACTGCAACAGTGGACCATTTTGAATGCATATTTTCAATTTCTGGTAGAAGGTAACTTATAGTAGAAGAACACCCTTCATAGGTGCATTATTTATAGCATAGACTGCGAGTGGACTTGCTGAGTTTGTCGAGCTGATCATTAATACGAGTATATCAGTATATATCTCAGGGAGTCTCAGACGCTTTCTACTGGGTACTACATATTTCTTGATAAATAGTTTAGTTATAAATACATATATTCACAACTATACAGCTTTCACCTTAGCAGCTGACTTTTAGGAATTTTTTGAAGGAGATAGCTTTTAAGGTCGCAATTTGTTTAAAGAAAAAAAAAACACTGAAACTTTTAACTTAATATGGATGTTCATTATCATTCGAAAGAGCATTTTTTGGCATTTATATATACATATATTGACGACTATCTTTTTCAAATGATAGCTCATCCGTTGAATTCAATTTTCGATGACTCGTTTGAGCATTTCGACTGGTAACTGTATAGATGCAAGATTGTCCGCGTAGACTTTAGAATTTATATATGCTCACAGGAAAAAGTCTAACGCTGTGATATTACACGATCCGATTTACTGGCCCAAAACGTGAAATTCATCGCTCACAAAAGTGCGTTTCCAATAAATGCATTGATTGATGCGATATTTAGGAAGTGGCGCCGTTTTGTTTTAACCAAATGTCGCCAAGATCACGAACTTCCATTTCAGGCGTCAAATAATCGGTTATTATGGTCGCCATTGACAGTAAAGTTCTCACCGGCATCATTTTTGAAGAAATATAGACCGAAGATTCCATCGACCTACAAACCAGACCAAACTGTGTTTTTTTCTGGATGAAATATCAGGCCTTGTATCTCTTCAGGTTGCTCTTCATTCAAAATGTGACAATTTTGGCTGTTTACATAGTCATTGAACCTGAAAAATCGTCGGATCTTCTTGAAACTCTTCAAGAGCCCATAGAGCGAAACGATGTCGCTTAGCGGGACGAACGGTTTCAGCTCATGCACAAGCTGAATGTTAACTTCCAAACTCCTAAAATATCATCAAAAATCATTCTTTAATATTTGGTCAAATAATAACAGCCGAATTTTAATATGCGCGATCAGTCCAACGAGGGTCTTACAGCGACAAAATACTTGGAGTATTCTTAATATTCGGTCCGTGGCAAGCATTACATATTTATATAGAATTTTTTCTTGTCCTATATCACATACGCGAGGTATTCGCTTTCAACAGAATAGTGACAAACTGTCGAACCTAAAATCAATTCTCCTAACGAAAATTTTGCAATTTGCATAGATCCTGGGTGGTGAATTTTCTAGGTGATGTTTTAAGTGGAGAAATGATATTACTAAACTATTTTGTCCTTTCGTTGCCGCAATTTTTTCCAATACCATTCCACTGTCCATAAGCCATTAACCATTTATGGGCGCCAGAAGATAATTTGCCATTAAGTTGCTTAACGGTGAATACATTACACAGCAAAAATTAATTACCCAGCGATTGTGTTTTCGTGAAAGGCAATTAAAGTGGATAAGTAAAAATTATGTGCTGATAAGTTGAGAGAGTAAACAAACTGTATGAGCAGCATAAAGCAGAGCAAACTTGGTGAGCATGTAAATTATGGGTGATTATAGAATGAGTTATAACTCATATACATGGGGAAATATATGTAGCGAATATGGGCTGTGATTTTTTGGACTTATATTCCTTATATTCAAGGTATATTTGTGTCGAATAAAAGATGTGTGTGTTCAATTTCCAAATTCACCTCTAGTTAACAATGAGGAAACAAATTCAATTAACAAAGATTTCTAGTTGAACTATACTTAAAAGAAATTGTAAATATTTCATTCAAATGACGAAAATTATTTGATTATACCAGTTTGTTCATTTTACGACTATTATTTTTGCGATAAACATTTTTATTAATTTTAGTTTCCGCTTACTCTATAAGGGTTTCATTAATCAAACATTTTGAAATTATACCGGTTATTTTACGTTAGCTTCAACAATTTCTAGGAAATTTAAAACATCCAGTGGATTAAATATTTGTTATAATTTTCCTAAAAATTTATGCCAGTCTTTTTGGTTTCTACCAGATTCATTTTCAGTCAAGCTTAAGAAAAGTGGGTTTAGTATTGGATAATATATTTCTAATAAATTTATACCACTTTTTTTACGCCACATTTGTTTTCAGTAAAGATTTTCGAAATATTTGTGGATTTAAAAAAGCTTTTGTGAAGTAACATATCGACTTCATATTCTACTTGTTCTGGTATAATAATCAGTATATTTATTCATACAAAAATATGCAGTTTATACCAGTTTTTCAATTAATTTTTCTCTAATTTTTTTATATTTACGTCATAGTCTAAATTTTCTGGTACAATAATCAGTCTATTTGTTTATACCAATCATTTAGGTTTATACCAGATTTTTTAAAAGTTTTACTCTAAAATTTTGCGAATAGAAAACAGTTTTTATAAAATTATATATTCTCTTATTATGCTCTTTCTTCCCTTTCATACCAGTCTATTTAATGCAAAACAGTTGATTATTTAATTTTTCATTGCACAAAATTGAGTGAAAGCAACAGTTTCTTTAATTATTGAGACAGTTGTTTCTATCATATTTATACATTTTTTCAAACGAGTTTCTTCGATTTAAGCCAGCTGTTTTAATGGATGTCGGTCTGTTTAAGACAGACATAGCTGCTATCTTATACCTGCATATATTATATCTTAGATTTATACCATTTTTTTAAATGATGTCTGTTGAGTTCTGATGCTTTTTACCTGCATGTTATTAAATTTGGTGAAACAAAAGCATTTTCTGTTTTGTTAATCTTTTTTTGATAATAGCCTATTTAATTTATACCAGTTTTTGGTTTAATTAAATTTTCTCTTATATCAAAATTTTCTATGATCGGAATCTCTACATTAAACTATATAAATGCACTTTAAATTTAAGTTAAGAAACTCATTATTCCAGGTTGGGGAATTAGCTCCTTATTTTTCGAAGATTGTTTAGTTCAAATTTTATTTTTTTATACCAGTTTTTTTCAATTAAACTTTCCTTTAATCGGATACTCAGCTCGAAATAGCTTCCTTAAAATATATAGGTACATTATATGTCATTTCTTTTTAATTATACCAGTTTCTCTGATTTATACCAGTTCCCTAATTTGCAAGTTTTAATGTCTACACGAAGTTAAAACACATTATTAATGGTATTAAGGCTGCCATTTCATAGGAGAGCTGCTAAATCTAAATTTTTTTATAAAAGTTTATTGTATTTATACCAGTTGTTTATTTGCTTAACATAACTCTTAAACCACATTTTTTTCTGCTCGAAAAATCTGTTTTAAAATGATATAAAAACGCTTCATTTTACCTCCTGTGTATTATACCAGTCAGTCCGGTTTATACCAGTTACCCAATTTGTCCCTCCATTAATTTGCACGAATACAAAATTCATTCTGTAAATAACCTTTTAAATTTTTATACCATTTTATGTTATTTATACCAGTTGTTTGTTCGATTCCTTCCAAGGTCCTATGACTTTAATATGTGAAATATGTAGGTCAATGTCTGGCTATATCTGAGCTCATTTGCGTGGAACACATTGATATCCAGTGATAATGACCAACACGATGAACGCCACCGGCAGAATATACCAGCAGTGTCAGTGTGCAGTCAACTGCGCACAAAAAGTGAAATGAGAAATAATTAAAAGGCGTGCAAGGAGTACCAACATAAACGCTTGCCCTTAAGCGCCAGGTGGGTATTTGAATTTCAGCAGCCACCCCGTTTTGCTTGCAACAAATTGTGGCAACATAATATAGCAATATCTGTCGAACAGCTGGCAAACAAAATGCTGTTGCCGCTCATTATCGTCAATGCAATGCCAGCAGCAGCGCGCGCGCCACAAAGACATGCCACCGAGTGTGACAAAAAACAGCAGCAACTACAACAACAACAGCAACTTGTGTGGCCATGACATACTTGAGGCACAGCTTGCCGCAAATACAAGTTTGCAGCGGGTGCGGAGAGCGAGCACGCGACCATTTGCATGCAGGGAGAGAAGGTGAAAAGCAATGCTGTTTATTGTTGGTGTTGTTGTTGTTGGGCGTTCACTATTTCGTAATTGTAGTTGCACTCTTTTAATATTTTCAATGCTTTCCACACTTTTGCATGCGCTCTGCTTTAGCTTGCCGCCCGCCCGCTTGCAATTTGCGCCCGCGCTTATCGCCTTATTTGCATCTGGCCACCAGATGGCCATTGAGCGAGCGCTTGAATAGCTCAATGGCTGCATGGCACTGGTGCAGGCGCATAAAAATGCAAAATACATATATATGTGTGTACATAACTGTAAAGATGAAAACATAAAGTGTTGTAAAGAAGAGTCAAATTGCAATCTGCTGCCACAATATGCCGTAAGCCAACACGCTCGCTGTCGCAGTGGCATTACAAACGCCCGGTCACGAGGTCAGCGCAGTGATAGCGCAACAACAACAATTCAACAATAATATTGTGATTTTAAATACCCATCTCATTGGCTGGCGTTTATGCGTGTGTCTGTGTGTGTGTATTTCATTCTTTCATTGTTGTGCCCTTTTATTGTCTTGTTTACTCGCCTTTATTTGCATTTTAAATTTGCTTTGCCGCGAAATTGTCAATGAAACCAGAAACCAGGCAACAGCATCAAAGGTAGCATTTGTTCATTTAATGTTTAATGAACTGGCAGGAATATATTGCTTATATTTACAAAAACAAAGCTTTGAAGTGAGTGTAGAATGGTCATAAGGGCAGCTGGTTTCAAGTAGCAGCTGCCAACTTTTGTCGAAGCAGGCTTTACTTCAGAGAAGCGATAGTGAGCTTCGAATTTTTAGAGAGATAGAGTTGATGACGACGCACCTAGGCCTATAGAGGGTTCGTTGTGAAACCACCCTCACAAAAATCTTTTCACTCAACTAACTACATTCTCTATGCTTCTGAACCTACTGGTGTTTCTGCCGAAGGTCATCACTACAAAGAGGCCTACCGACAGAGTTAAGCACCTAGGCCTCATCCTAGGCGTTCAGAGTAGTGAGTGAAAGTAGACGTGTTTTTTAGTGGTCTAGGATATATACAAGAATTTGTGGTCATTTAAAGCAATAGCACACTTTTGTTTATTTGGGACTTACCGGGAGACTGGAACTGCACTTTTAACCTGATTAGAGGCTAATCACAAAATTAGATAAGTACAAAAAACTTTTTCAATATAATTTTATTTGGCACTTACCTGCCCCTTTTTTTTGGCAAAGTTATAAAAATTAATAGGAATTTCCCCAGGTAACAGCGAATCAAAACGTGCACTCAATTCTTTTTTGCCGTTTTGATTTAGTCTATCAGCTGTTTTTTGTTTTGTTTCTCCTTTTTCTCCTTTCTTCGTTTTGTTTTGGTTACGGCATTGCCAACCATCAAAATATAAGTAAGGTTTGCTAGGACAAAGACTGAACGTACCCACTGACAGGTGTTCCCAACTATTCTCTGGCAGAGTTATGGCCTCTGAGAACAGTTTGGGATGTACACCAGAGAATCCTTTTCGGAGGAACTCAAAAATCTTGAGAACGCCTCCAAAAGGCAAACCGGAAGAACCCACCGCTGCTGGATCAGCAAAAATATGCGAAAATGCCGATAATGCAGGCAAAGGTGGCAAATCTGAGGAGATTAACAATGGAGAAAATCCCAATATCTTCTGCAAACTGGGTAGAAAAATTAGAGAGCTCGAAAGCATGATGTCCGGTCAGAGACATATAAATCAAGCTATGCGTGATCTTGTAAGCTGTATCACAAGCTTGTATGATAATGCAGAAAAGCAAGAGAAGCCGTCGAAAATAATCATGGTAGGGAAAGCGTCGCAGGTATCCCCTATTCAAAGTGAAAAAAATGCTCCAAAGAGACCACGAGAGATGTTGGGATATTTGCCACCAACGAAGAAACCCAAAAACATGAGCCACAAAGTTCAAACAGCACATAATGAGGTCACGGAATACATGCATAAAGACAGTTTGGGTGACAAGCCCGCAGTCGAAAAATGGACTGACGTTGTTAGAAGGAAGAAACCGATCGAGAAGAGAATAAGATCGAAACCAGACGCTATAATCTTAACAAAAAAGGAGGGAGCGTCGTATGCGGATATTCTGAAAAAAATAAAATGCGACAGAGGCCTTGAAGAACTGGGTTCAAACGTGAGGTACATTAGAAAAACCCTCAAAGGAGACCTGCTAATCGAGCTAAAAAATCAAGCAGAAAAGAGAGCCGACACGTTCGAAAGCGCCCTAGAAGGAGTTATCGGTGAGATGGCGGTAATACAGCCAAAAACTCACAATATTACCATTATGTGCAAAGACTTGGATGAGATAACCACCCCTGAAGAAATCTGTGAGGCATTACAAAAGAATTTGATACAGAAGTTTTTGAGAGCGCTTGGAATGCGGCAAAGGCATCAGGCGAAGATGCCGCCGACTTAGTATCCGCTGTGCGTAAGGAGCTAGTTGCAGCATGCGATGCAACTATGCGCAGGACGAGATACAATGTAAATAGGAAGGCGGTATACTGGTGGAACGACGAAATCGCCAAGCTGAGGAAGCTCTGTCACTCAGCTAGACGCCGTCACCAGCGTAATCAGGGAGGTGATAATGAAATCAGCCTCAGAGAATCATTTAAAAATCAGAAAAAGCTCCTAAAGTCAGCCATTATCCGTAGTAAGAGATCCTGTTTCGAAAAGCTCTGTGAAGAAGCGAACATAGACCCCTGGGGAACGGCATACAAAATTTGTATGTCGAAGTTTAAAAATAAATCTCAGCAACCTAAGAACGCATCCTTTATGAAAAATGTTGTCGAAGCGTTATTCCCGACACATGCCTCCATTTCCTATATTAAACGAAACGAAGCTACGGAGCCACCCCTTTTAGTCACAGAAGACGAACTATTGGCTATTGCGAAAAAAATCAAAAACTCAAAAGCGCCTGGAATAGATGGTATACCAAATAGAGCACTTAAGGAAGTCATAACTCTAAGGCCCAGCTTATTTGTTAATATGTACAATGCGTGTTTATTAGAAGAGGTGTTCCCTGATCCGTGGAAAATACAGCGTCTGGTTCTACTCCCAAAGCCAAAAAAGCCACCAGAAGAACCTTCATCTTATCGACCTCTTTGCATGCTCGACACAATTGGGAAAGTGTACGAAAGCATTGTAAGAAACCGCTTGGAGTTAGCAATCCAAAAAGCCGGCGGATTATCAGAGAGACAATACGGCTTTATTAAAAAGAGGTCCACTATTGACGCACTTAGAGAAATAGTTGATACTGCAAAATGCGCAATAAGCGGAAAAAGATGGAAAGGTGGTAGGAAAAAATACTGCGCACTAATAACCCTGGATGTGAAGAATGCGTTCAACTCCGCAAAGTGGGCAAATATAATAAAAGCTCTACACGATATACATGCTCCTCAGTATTTAATAAATATTATAATAAGTTATTTTCAAAATAGGAGATTGCTATACGAGACGGACGAGGGAACTCAGAGCTACACTATCTCCAGTGGAGTACCGCAAGGCTCGGTTTTAGGCCCGCTGCTATGGAACCTGATGTACGACGGGGTTTTAAGAATACCGCAATCAAAAAATGTGAAAACAATCGCTTATGCGGATGACCTCATAGTGGTAGCTGTAGCTAAACACCTGGATGACCTCCGGATCACATGCAATGACAGCATAAATGGTCTGCGCCGATGGTTTACTGCCATGAGTCTAGAGCTGGCTGAGCAGAAAACAGAAGTCCTGCTCATAAGCTCAAGGAAAGTTGAGGAGAAAATATCGCTGACCATCGGAGAATGCGAGATTACCTCACAGCCGCAGTTGAAGTATCTCGGGGTAATAGTGGACTCAAGACTCAAGTTCAAAGAACACTTGGAAAATGCGACAAGTAAAGCAAATAAAATATATAATGCGTTGTCTAGAATGATGGCAAATAAAGGCTGCGTGCGTGCCAGCTGACGATGTTTAATATCTAAGGCAATAAGTTCAGTGATCCTGTATGCGGCTCCAATATGGATACAGGCGCTAGAAACAAAATCATATGCTAGACCAATTAACACAGTGCATAGGCTTTCAGCAATACGAGTGATAAGTGCTTTCCGAACAATTTCAAAGGACGCTGCTGAGGTATTAGCCAGTATGGCACCGATTGACATCCAGGGAGACGAATTTGCGCGAATATATAACTTATCAGAGACGTCTACCACAGCAAAAAGAGAAGAGAGAATAAAAAGCATAGCAATGTGGCAACAGCGGTGGCAAACTTCATGCAAAGGACGGTGGACATACCGACTGATTTCGGACATACACTCGTGGATAGGTAGGAAACATGGAGACCTGGATTTCCACCTTACCCAAATACTCAGTGGGCATGGTTGCTTCAGAAGCTATTTATTCAAATATCGTCATGACTTCAGTCAATACTGTCCGACGTGTACAGAGTGTATAGAAGACTCTGAACCCGTGTTCTTTTATTGCCCACGGTTTTCAAGTATAAGGGAAATATTGAAAACTACCCTGGGAGGTAGTGTCACGGTGGAAAATTTGACTGCACATATGTGCGAGTCCTCTGTAAAGTGGAAAGCTGTCAGCAGAGCGGCAAATCTAATTATGACAAAATTGAGACATTTAGAACAGATTAGGCGTCAGTCAGTCCGTGCAATAGAGGAGACTTAAACGTCTTCTTCTCTCCCATGAAGTAATACTTTGTCCAGTGGTCCCGTGGGAGAGACATGAGGTGGGAGTAGGTTAGGTTTAGCGGATTAAAGTCCCGCACTCCGGCTTTCGATGCTTCCTCCTACTATAAAAAAAAAAAAAAAAAAAAAAAAGGCCTCATCCTAGTACGAAAACTCTCATAACAATCCAACATTAAGAAAAGACTAAGGAAATCATCGGTTGCCCTGTACTACTGCGTGAGAGCTATTACCTAAAGGTGGAAAGGTGGGGACGCTTACTAAAGACAATTCTTAAGCTCTTTTAAATTATAACTAAGCCTATAATCTTCTGTTTTTGGATTATAAGTTAATACACTGTCGAAAACATTATCGATATTTTCGAAGGTTGCTCTCATAACCCATCATCTCTTCGTCGATTTCTGAGATGCTTTTGACAGCTCGAAATGAAACTGCCTCTATTCCACTATGTCTGAATTTGGTATCCCCGCAATACCAATACGGCTGTTTAAACTGACGTTGAGCAATACTAAAAGCTGCATCAGGATCGGGAAGATTTTTCCGAGCCCTTTAATACTGAACAAAGCTTTAGACAAGGCGACTTCCTATCGTGCGACTTTTTCAATCTACTGCTGGAGAAAATAATTCGAACTGCAGATCTGAATAGAGAAGGTACCATCTTCTATATGAGTGTACAACTGCCAGCATACGCCGACGATATTGATATTATTGGCTCCAATAACAGCGCCGTTAGTTCTTCTTTCTCTAGACCGCATAAGAAAGCAAAGCAAATGGTTTGATAATGAATGAAGGCAAGACGAAATATCGCACTAGTGACTTGGCTCTCACGTCACTGTTGATAGTCATAACTTCAAAGTCAAAGACAATTTCCTCTATCTTCGAACTAGCATTAATACTCGATACAAAAGAATTCGTACTTAGATAACCGCGAGCCTGAGCACTCTAGATTTCTTTCTCACTTTGATTTCAATGTACGGGCTACCAGGTCGCCGACCCTCCCTGGAGTTTGCTTCTTCGCTCACATACTTTCGTGTGTGACATGGGAGGGAACAACTCGGTGGAGGAGAGAGGCGGAGAACTTTTTTACGGTAGAAACATAGCATACGGGGAGGGTTGGTAGAGAAGTATCGGAAATTTTCCAGTTTTAGGCTTTCTGACCACTACAGTGTCTTTCAAGTGGAGCTAGCTGCCATAAAAGTAGCAGTGGATATACTGTTCCGAAGCGCAGTCTGCTTCTCTGATTTGAGCGCCTAGTTACAGCGGTATTGCAGAAAACTGTAAGGCTGATAAGCTTGCTAGGGCAGGTCATTCAGTCTCAATTGCTGCGGAATGGGAACGGATAGGACCTTCGTTGGCTTCTTGTGGTTCACTACTAGACTACTGGTCCTCAGTCCAAATCAGACAGCGTTGGTCAACAATCAGTAGCTGTGCAGTCGCAAGATCATCTTGGCTTAAAGTATATCATAAGTGGACGTAAGGAACTATTCACTGTCAGCTTGGGCCACTGTTTGCAGGAGTTCTAACAATGCACTTTTCGGTCGGAAATTATTCAGCAAGATTGAATATCTGACCGGATGCGAACTACATCATTTGTACGGAAGAAGAGGAGATGGAATCAACTCAACATTTACTTTCGAATGTTTCGCTTTTACCTGGCAAAACCACCTCAGATTTTTTTGTTTCAATATCTTTTTATTTATTGAATCTGCTTTTTGATTTGAAAGCCTAACAATAAGTAATAAAATCTTAAACCTATTTAAAAACTAGACATGCTCACGCAAGTGATTGAGCTGTTTTGGTGATACATTGCTCCTCAGTACGCGGGCATATCTCTTCTTTTAAGGCGTGTTTGATCGCAGGAATGTACCAAAGCATTAGCCAAAGGGTTTGGGTGATAACGGAGTTTAGATATATATTTAATTCTGCTGTCTTCTACTTCTTTCCTTACCATAGAAATACCAAGGTCTTTATGGATATTTTCATTTCGCATGTACCATGGTGAACACATGATTGATCTAAGCATTTTTGATTGGAACCTTTGTATTATGTCTATATTAGTTGCACAGGTCGTACCCCACAGTTGAATGCCATACATCCAAATCGGCTTTATGACCGCATTATATAAAATCACTTTGTTGTCTAGGCTAAGTTTGGAGTTTTTGTTTAATGGCCAATTTAAATTTGCAGCTCTTATCTTCATGCAAGTTATTTTACTAGATATATGTTTTTTCCACGTAAGTCTTCTATCTAGGTGAATACCATGATAAGTTACTTCATTCGCTTGGGGTACTAAAATATTGCTAATTTTTACTGCCGGACACATTTTTGGTCTAAGCGAAAATATAACATGTTTACACTTTTGTTCATTTACCTTTATACGCCAGTTGGCTAGCCATTCTTCGACAAACCTTAAGTGCTCGGCTAATATTCTTGATGCTATTATGTGGCATTTTTTACGGCTCACTATAGCGGACGACACCGCAAAAGTAGAAGTTAATACATTGTTAGCTGTTGGAAGATCTGCTGTATATATGATGTACAGTGTTGGGCCTAGAACACTGCCCTGGGGTACACCAGCCCTTATCTGTCTTTCATCAGATAAGAAAAATCTCCCACTTTTACCATAAATTTTCTATTTTTTAAATACGATTCCAATGTTTTATATAATTCTGAAGGTAGAATATTTTTAATCTTGTATAAAAGGCCCTCATGCCATACCTTATCAAACGCCTGATCCACGTCTAGAAATATAGCTGAACAGTACTCTCTGTGCTCAAATGCTTTTCTTATTTCGTTAGTAATTCTATTTACTTGCTCAATAGTGCTATGTTTTTCACAAAACCCAAATTGGTGCGTTGGTTGTCATACTTTTAGCCATCCAACTGAAATAGCACAAATATAATTAAAATACTACTATTAAAATACCGATAGCTGATGTCCAACTGCGGTAGTATTTTTCGTTTGGCTTCAGAAAGGACTGCGCATAATAGCCCAGGTAGCAATCCCGGCGATGCTGAGGGATCAACCATCTTACTAAACCTAATCAGGTTGTTTTAAAATACAATTCTTCTCTGCGATGAAGCTCACTTTTTCTTGAATGGGTAAGTTAATAAGCAGACTTGTTCCATTTAAAGTGATAATAATCCGACAACCATTGTTGAGACACCATTACATCCTCCAACCTCCAACTCCTCTCTAACAAAATGACGTTACATGCCATACAGCAAACGAAACCACCCTTCCATTGCAGGAGACTTTTGGTGAGCAAAAAAAGCCTCATCTTTCTAAAGGAAACTGGACTCTAGGAGCTCTATATTTTAAATGGCTTTGAAGGCAGCTATCCCTGCTCGTAAAAGACTGCAAAATTCTGACAACTAGAAATTAACTTGGTTTCCACCAAGCCTTTCTCTCCAGCCTTCAAAAGCTTCCCCTTAAGCTTCGATCTGAACGTGAAAAAGCATTATATGTCCTTCCGATAGCGACTTTTTCTCGCCTACTTTTGTCTCATATGCATAAGGGCAGTAAAGAAACCACCAGGACTATGGTCAAGTGTAGTTGCCCAAATTATGCGGAATAAAACAACGCTTGGTGAAAATTGTAAATATGTACTTGCACGAATAATTATAAACAAGATAATTAAGGAACTTCACAACTTTATAAAATGTAAATATAAAAAATAGGTTCTTATGGTATATTTCGTAATTATAACCTAAGATTGCCACGAAGTTTGTAACAGCCAGAAAGCAATGTCGAAGATCCTCTAAAGAAAGAAAAAGAGCCTTTCTTACGACAGTCGGGTTTTAGTAACCGGAACGGACCCAGATTTCTATCCGGTCAAGGACTTATAACTCGGCACACAACAACAACAACAATCCTCTTATGAATATATATATAATATAAGTGATCAGCGTGACAAGCTGAATCGATAAAGCCATGCCCATCTGTCTGTTTATCTGCCTCACTCTATATACGCGAAATATACCTTCGAGTTTTGAGATATCGACATGAAATTTTTCACTCTTTATTTTCTCATCAAGCAGTTGATCATTTGTAGGAACCGACAATGTAGGGTCACTATAGGATATACAAGTTACAAAACGTTTAGTTATTTTTATTAAAAAAATGTTTTTCGAGAGCTATGCTCCTTTTTTTGGGAGCAATGCTCCTTTATTTGGGAGCAATGCTCCTTTATTGAATTCTGTGTAAGAACTGAATTTTACAATTATTTACGTTTAACTCTAAACCTACGTTAGCCGCTGCAATGGGTACGGAGTTTGCTGACGCTGCGCTTCCCACAGGTTGCCACTACACATGTCGCACTCTCAGCGATTTAGTGGTGTTATATTATATTAGTGCATCATGTGATACTTTTTGAATGTGCGGGGTGCTAATTTACATAGCTACGCTACAAACTAACTGACTAACAAAATTAGTGGTTAACAAAGTAGTTAGCAAAGGAATAAAAGGTATCCACTGAGAGACTGTCCGCATTTTAAAGCACTCTCATTGCTGTCGAACTGTAATTAGTAGAGACATTAAGCTCGAGATATGCAAACTTGACTGCTTCCAGGTGAAATTGAGTGCGAAAATTTTCATGTTTTTAACTAATTTAAAGCCGAGAAAGTAAGTCATTCAGCATTTGTTGAAATATGATTCAAATAGTCCAACACCGCTAAGCAACTTGCCTCTGAGTACAGTTAGTAAATTAAAGAAAATATAAGCTTTAACATCCACTATTATACAATAAAAAAATAACAAAAACAATACTTGAGGCAATTTTTCAGCCAAAATCATTTAGCCAGTTCGGCGAAGCTACTGAGAAATATGCGTGGGTTTCCGCCAAAGTTTGCGAAACATTTTTATTGAAAAAGTTGCCTGCAACGTGGCAGACACATGCGTGCGCATAAAATTGCAAAGGCAGTAACAAATAAATATTTGCTTGCAGACACACAAATTCTAGCTAAAATAAAGTTTATACAAAATTTAATGTTGGCAGCAAAAAGTAGAAGCTTGTAAATGTAGCGTCTAAGTAAGAATAAGAGTGTGTGTGTGCGTGCCGTTGTGGGCTGCGGAAAAAATGCCAAGCACGTGCGCTGAGAGCGGTGAGGAATGCCACAATGGAAACAGAGCAGACGCTTGTTAACACATACTCATTTATAATTAGTGTTATGCGCATACAATGCCTGCATGACATAACGGTACGCACTTAGCACACGCACACACACGCAGCTACAAACATTTATTGGAATATTTAATGTTGGCGCATGTTGAAAGTTGTGGTGAAACCGCCACTTACACAATTAAATGCGAGTAACAATGATGTAATCACTTGAATACGAAATTTCGCTACTCCACACTACACACATATGTACATAAAAACTTGCATACACTCATGTATACCCTGAACAGGATATATAAAGACTGCCATGAAGTTTGTAACACCCAAAAAGAAACGTCGGAGATGACGCGTCGATATAGCCATGTCCTTCTGTCCATCTCTCTGCGTGTAAATGTATAAGCCAACTAGTCCATCAGTTTGTGGGACAATGGTTTAAAATTTTACAGACGTTACTTTTGCTTTAAGAAGCTGCTAATTTGTCGAAATCGTCGATATCGAACTACTATAGCATGTAGTTGCCATACAAAGTGAACCATTGGCATCAAGTCCTTGTACGGAAAACTTTTTTATTTGACGAGTAACCTTCTCGAAATTTGGCATCTATTTTCCTCTGAGACAATAGTATAATTTCCGAAGAAATTGTTCTGATCGGACTAATATAGCGTATAGCTATCATATAAACTGAACAATCAAATTTATGTCCTTGTACGGAAAACCTTTTTATTTCAAAAGATATCTTCACCCAATTTAGCTCAGAACAATATCCAAAGCTACGCTATATTTTCTGAAGAAATGGTAAATAACGGACCAGCAGAACAAAAGGCTGTCATACAAAGTGAACGATCAAAATCGTGTCCTTGTATGGAAAACTTTTTTATTTGACGATATATCTTCAAGAAATACGGTATAAATTGTTGTCCAAAGCAACAGTATAATATTCTAATTTTTTTAGACAGGGCACACCTAGACTACAGCTGACATACAAACTGAATAATCGAACTTGAGTCCTTTTATAGAAAACTTTTTTATTTAATGAGGTCTCGCCAGCAAACTTGACATAGATTATTCCTCAAGGCATTCGTAAAATCTCTGGAAAAAATTGTTTAGATCGAACCACTATAGCGTATAGCTGCCAAACAAACAGAACTATTAAATAAATACACCTGTGAAAGGTATTATATTATTGTATTCAGTGCAGCCTAAGCTAACGTTTTTTCATGTTTTTACATTTCTTTGTGTATTTATTCGTTAGGTCGTATTTTTTCCAGAAGGGCGATGACATGAATTTACTTATTAAATACGGTTTACCGTTTTGTTAATTAAATTTTACTGTAACGTATGAACATATATACAAATAAAATATATTTGCACAGATATTTACGACTATACGTATGTACATAACATATGCTAACCAATATAAATAGCGCATGTGTTTGAGCTCGAAATACATAGATTTGTGAAGAAGAGCTTAAAATTTTTAAATTAATTAATTATTTGTATAAGAGTGAAAGCGAGAGAATTAAAAACACGTATTCATACAGTAACACCCTTGCACTTTCAAGTAAAACTTCCAGCGTAACTGCAGATGAGCAAAAACAACAAACACACAAATACATTTTATAAACAGATGACTTTAGAGACATCTTCCAATGCACTTATGTGACTTCCCCGTGACACCTCGGCTCAGATCCCTAATTGCAGCATTCATCGCACACAACCTAACGTGTGGGCCATCTAACGTTTCAAATTTGAATTATCTATATTTCGATATTGTAGACGTCAAATACCATTCGGAAAGTGACAGATATTCAGTAAAAAGTCTAAAATTTACGAAATAGGTCGCTATTCACTAGAAGAAAACTGGGAAATATTGGAAAAAAAACCGAGGATGGTTAATTTTACCGAAAAATCATCTTTTCGGACGAGGCTCATTTCCACCTCGATGGTTACGTTAACAAGCAGAATTGCCGCATTTGGGAACAGGACGGCGCTACGTGCCATACAACAAACGCTACACTCAATCTTTTATGCTCTATCTTCGAAAATCGCAGAAACAGCAAAAGAGGTGATGTGAATTGGCCTCCCAGAAGCTGCGATTTAACTCCGTTGGACTATTTTCTGTGGGGAGCTGTTAAAGATAATTGTTACGACAACCATCCAGAAAAAATTCAAGATCTAAAGTACGAGATTCAAGCTGCTGTAGCTGCCATAAGGCCTGAAACCATCGAGAAAGTACTCTAAAATTGGGTGGATCGGATAAGCTACTCTAAACTCAGCCGTGGTTGACATTTGTTAGAAATTGTTTTCCACAAATAAATTTCATAAAACAACCTTTTAAATAAATGTTAGACCTTTGAAAAATTTCAAGCCGTTTTTTTTTATTGAATTTTTAAATTTAAAATTTTATATGGCCCACCCTTTATATGTAAACATCTATGCAACTATTTGTACATAACATATGCCAGCGCATGTGTTTGAGCTCAGAATACAAACCTATGTGAAAAAGAGCTTAAATTCTTTAAATAAATTCATTAGTCGAAAGAGAGACACATAAAATTGAAAGAGAGAGAGAATTAAAAACACGGCGGAGGTGTGTGCCGATGCATTTTCATGGCGAAAGTGCTCTTTTTCTTCGCAAAATCTGTTTTTTTCTGGCATAGTAGGTACTGTACCCAACAAAAAAATATTTTGTACTCCTATTATTAATGAATATTATTAGTGGAAAAATCGTTAATTTCATAGTGAGATTTCCCATCTCTTTCATAAAGCAGTATGGAATCACTAAACGAGGGAATTACCTTTGCCAAAGTTAAAAAACTGTATTTTGATAATTGGTGTACTTCAGTAGGCCGTCTTGTGGCTATAAAAGAAATGTGGATATTTTGCATCGGCACTATACAGAAAAGTCGAATGGGAAAGTGTAAACTAAAGTCTAAGTCTGATTTGAAAAAGCTTGGCAGGAAAATGAAATGAAATGCAAAGCTAGTCTTGGTTATTGCCATCTTTTGTGGAAAATGAAAACATCGAGACATGTAAGCGTTGGAAAGGGAATGAAAACATTTTTTTGAAATTCCGAGGCCGGCTATAGCTTCAAAATACAGTAAACACATGGAAGGAGTTGATCTTGCAGACATACTTATCGAGCTGTATAAAGTGAAACAACGCTCCAATAAGCGTACATGAAAATATTTCACTGGAGCCTAAGCACAGTAGTTAACAATTTCTTATTAGCAACTTTCAATATCTTTTGACCATTTCAAGCTAGAAAGTTAAAGCAGTTAATTGAGTCATTTTCAGTCAGAAAATCAAAAAAAAAAAAAATCTGATTCCTGGTTTTATATGGTCCTGAAAAAGTCAAAAGCTGTGATGCATATCGTATTTCTAACGCAAACGGCGGAAATATATAATAATAATATATAAACATTGTTATATTGAGCGCACCATTAGCAACAGAGAAAAAAGTCATTGAAGCAGAGAACAAATTTGGCAACGCCAAAGTATCAGGGCTGGATGGAATACCTAACAAGGCTTTGAAGACTGGCATCAAACTCAATACCGGCCCGTTTACGACATTGTTTACGTAATGCTTACGAAAGGATACATTCGCTAAAATCTGAAAGAGACAGGGTTCTTATACCGAAATCAAATAAACTAGCTGGGGATTCAGGCTCGTATTAATCATTATTTCCCAGAAACGATGGGAAAAATATTGTACAGAATTACGTTCCATGGAACGAAATAAAAAATATAAAAATATAAAATGTTGAAAAAGAATCAGCTGAACTTTCCAATAAAATACGAACTTCACAGAAAGAGGTCAAAAATTGACGCAATTAAATAACAGAAGTGCTGAAATAGGACGTTGATAGGCAGATGAAGACATATTAGCTCACGAGTCAAAGAAATGTTACTATACATGTTGTTGTAGTTAATTTTTAAATAATGAAGACAAATGTTATAAATATTACAAAAAAAGTTCTGAAAACAATATTTATAAACTTAACGATACCAGCTTAAAGGTCGGTACGAATATTTTACTTTGATGCACATTTGGTTCAAATACGAAGAAATAGAACCATCGTGTACATAAATTCGACAGAACACTGTAATTTCTGGTAGTTTTCATTTAAAAACAAAATTATGAACCGTAAAGATCCGAACAAGCATAGCATGCATCACTCAATCATTTAGCCCACATTAGTTCAGCTCTTGGTCAAGTTCTGTTTATCCACAATTCAATTTCATTTCAAAACAATCCGATTTAATTTAGAACCAAGCATATGCTCTAATGCAACAGACTCATACATTCCAAGTTAGATTTATGTCTGTGACAGCAATAAACCCTTTTACAACCCACTTTAAACTCTCAACTTTTATTCACATTTTGTTTACTTATTTTTATTTTTTGTCGTTTTCTGCTTTCATTTCCGTTGATGACTATGTGTTGACGTGCTCTCATCAGCTTTCAACCTCTCAACTGTGCAAATAAATTGAGAGAAGTAAGAGAAATATTTACAAATATTCACATTTGATACCAGGTTGTGAGCTCTTATATGTATGTAAGTAATTTGAGTACTGGTAGGATCTTTAATATTACAGTTTCTAGCTTAAGTAAATGCTGAATAAATTTTTCTGTGGATTATTAGGTATTATTTGTAAAATAATCTCGAATTAGCTCATTGCTTTGCCAAATATATCAATTATAATGAGCAGTGAAGAGCAAAAGAAGCTCAGTTTCAAGAGATCGCGACACGGATTGAAGACTTGACGCATAGTGTGCAGATCCAGTAATCGATTAAGCCGCAAAATTCTCAGTCGATACCTTGGAATTTCGAGAAATGTCGGATGTTTTAATACAGAGACAAAGGTTACATTAGCTTACCTTACAGCGCTTTATTTTTTAGCAACACTACTTAGCAAAATATTCAAAACTATAAAGGAACTTCTTAGCGTTAATTGACACAAATGCTTAAGAGTTTTTGAGCTATCGAACTGAAATTCTGCACATATTATTTTTTTTACAAAAAGCTTCTTTTTTGTTGTAACCGCTGATATCAGACCATTATAGCATATATCTGCCATACTAACCAACCGGTTGAGCTCAAGTCTTTGTATGGAAAAGTTTTTTATTTGAAAAGATAATTTCACGAAACTTGGTTCAGCTGATTACCTAAGATATCTTTAATGTTGGAATTATTATGATCGAACAACTATAGCATATAGCTGTCATACAAACTGATCGATCACAATCCAAACTTTGTATGGAAAACTTGTTTATTTGAGGAGATATCTTCGCCAACTTTGGCCTGAATTATTATTTAAGGCATTGTTACAACCTTTGAGAAAATTATATAACACAAAGCTACCATACAAACTGCCTGAACAACATCAAGTTTTTGTAATGGAAATCTCTTTTATTTGGGAAGATATTTTCACAGAATTTTCCACAGCTTATCGATAAAGGCAATGCTACAATATTCCAAGAAATCGTTCAGATCGGAGCACTATAGTATATAGTTGCCATATAAACTGGTCTATCAAAATTCGATCCTTGTATGGAAAACTTTTTGGAACGAAGTACCTTACGGCAGGCTTGCAGAAGATAGGATTTTGCTGCGGGAGCTAACTGAAAAAAAAAGTGATAGTAAAAACCGTAAGAAATAACCGTAAGAAATAACCCGTAAGAAATAACACGTAAGATCGCTAGTTATAGCCTACTTTTAGGTCTTGTAAAATAATTAGGCATGAAAATCTGTAACATTATTGTGTATGCAAATTAGTTTTGACTGAAGTGCGGAACACATAGAGCGCGACAGACTGCAAACTACATCTGCCAAATATTAAAATACAGACGTTCTTATGGACACTGTTATTTTGACAGCTGCACGACTACACGACTGCAGGCCGACAGTTGTCGTTCCCACTAACTTGAATATTTCCTATATTTGTCGACGGCAGTAGGACGACAGTAGAATGGAAGATAGAAAGAGGAGGTAGAGTGGTGATGCCACTAATATGTAAAATGTAAAATTATTCACAGCTCTAACAAACTTGACGTTATTTTACAAATAAAAGCATAAAATAGCTCTATTATATCATTTGTAATAACAATTGATAATTTAAAACAAAAAAATATTTACCAATTTTTATTTAGATATAATTTTTATTATTTTTTTATTTTACGTAATTCATTATTTCTTAAAATACTAAATTTTCTTAATACTTATCTGTACTTAAATAAAAACTAATCAGCGAAATTTGAGAGAAAAATCAGGACAACCTACATAAAATAAAGATAAGCACAATTTTTTTTGCAAATTGTATCGATTCTACATTATCCGAAGGAACTTCGTTCCTACCTGGTGTCCCACGACAGCACATTTCTTGTTTATTTAAAAAGATATCATCACGGAATTTGCCACGACTTATTTCTACAAGCAATGCTTTAATCTGCAAAGAAATTGTTCAGATCGGGTAACTATAGCACATACATACCATACAAACTGACCTAGCAAAATCAAGTTCTTCTACGGAATTTTTTTCATTTGAAGATATATCTGTACAGAATTCGACATGATTTACTGTAAAAAGGTAGTGCTATAATCTGCAAAACAAATCTCTCAGATCGGGCGACCATAGGATATAGCTGCCATACAAACTGCTCAATAAAACTCAAGATGAGGATCTTCATAAAATTTCACTTTTCCTTATGTCAGCTTCATGCGACTTGAAAGTTCATAACAAACAATGAAAAAGTTTTCCTTCGGCCACTGAAATGCACATATGAAGGATATTAAAGTCAGGATGGAGCTGCAGTTAACGCTTTTCCTTGCTTTTGTTTTAACTGGCTATTGCGTACACTACCATTACCATCCCATTTTAATCACCTTACACTTCAAAATATTTACCATACAATTTGCCAATTCACGTGTTATCACAATCTTTATTTTATACTTTTTTTCAAATAAACACATTTGTTGTTGCTTTCGCATTTTCCTAACCACGCCTTTCTAACCCACCCCTGCTTGTTATGCAGTGTTTATTTGCTGGAGATTTGGTTGTTTTTCTCCATCTTTTACACAATCATCGTCATCCGCATAGCGTTAAACTCAGTCACAGCTTCAGCATTGGTATGTGTGTGTTTGTTTATTACTATTCAAAATGTGTGCACACGTTTGTTTGCATTTTGCGGCTCTGCCGGTTTTCCGCTTACGTTTTTTTGCGGTGGATTTCAAAAGTGTCACTTAAGTTGGCAGGAATGTCACGTAAGTGTCAGCAAAAGCCTAACATTACATACATTTCGAAGCTGCGACTTGGCACGCCACATCACACGCTGTGATGGAAATGCTAAGCATTTGCAGGGCGCCGTCGTATGGTGTGCGAAAGGCGTGAATATTAGAAACAGTAATCCAGTTAGTTGCATGATTTTAGGTGGAGAAATTTCTTAAAGTGAAATTCCTTCGAAATTGCATACTTCTGCGAGGGCTTTAAATGTTTTGGCACTGAAGTGCAAATGTTTTGAAATCTTTGAAGTTTATTCAGTTCGCTGTGGAGTGCAGGCTACTCATACGCCATGTGCCACATTTATTATGCTGTAGCTTAATATTTCATAAAATTATACGGACTAATATTAAATAGATTTAAGAAAACACGTTAATTTGTCTGCGTCGATGTTATAATACCCTTCACAGTTGCATTTTTTATTGCACAAAACGCTATAAAAATATTCTTATCTTCACTTTGGCCGGTCGGTTGGTATGGCAGCTATATGCTATAGTTATCCGATAAGAACAGTTTCTTCGGAGATTGTAGTGATGCCTTAAATAATAAGCTGTGTCAAGTTTTGTGACGATATCTCGTCAAATATAAAAGTTTTCTATATAAGGACTTGAGTTCGATCCGGCCAGAAGGTTGTATGGCAGCTACTATATTTATTATAAAGGGTGATTTTTTAAGAGCTTGATAACTTTTTAAAAAAAAAAAACGCATAAAATTTGCAAAATCTCATCGGTTCTTTATTTGAAACGTTAGATTGGTTCATGACATTTACTTTTTGAAGATAATTTCATTTAAATGTTGACCGCGGCTGCGTCTTAGGTGGTCCATTCGGAAAGTCCAATTTTGGGCAACTTTTTCGAGCATTTCGGCCGGAATAGCCCGAATTTCTTCGGAAATGTTGTCTTCCAAAGCTGGAATAGTTGCTGGCTTATTTCTGTAGACTTTAGACTTGACGTAGCCCCACAAAAAATAGTCTAAAGGCGTTAAATCGCATGATCTTGGTGGCCAACTTACGGGTCCATTTCTTGAGATGAATTGTTGTCCGAAGTTTTCCCTCAAAATGGCCATAGAATCGCGAGCTGTGTGGCATGTAGCGCCATCTTGTTGAAACCACATGTCAACCAAGTTCAGTTCTTCCATTTTTGGCAACAAAAAGTTTGTTAGCATCGAACGATAGCGATCGCCATTCACCGTAACGTTGCGTCCAACAGCATCTTTGAAAAAATACGGTCCAATGATTCCACCAGCGTACAAACCACACCAAACAGTGCATTTTTCGGGATGCATGGGCAGTTCTTGAACGGCTTCTGGTTGCTCTTCACCCCAAATGCGGCAATTTTGCTTATTTACGTAGCCATTCAACCAGAAATGAGCCTCATCGCTCATCGGACACGGACGCGAAACACATTTCGAACCGAACACTGATTTTGGTAATAAAATTCAATGATTTGCAAGCGTTGCTCGTTAGTAAGTCTATTCATGATGAAATGTCAAAGCATACTGAGCATCTTTCTCTTTGACACCATGTCTGACATCCCACGTGATCTGTCAAATACTACTGCATGAAAATCCTAACCTCAAAAAAATCACCCGTTAGTTAGCCCATCTGAACAATATACTGTGAAAGCACAACGGAGAAGAATAATTGAGAAAAGCTAGCAATACTTTTATAATGTAGGCAGATGCTCTTCACAACCTGGGCGCTCTCTCCCTCTCTCATTCATCGATGCTATTGTAAGTCTAACTCTGCTCTACGACATAGTGGTATGGGGGATAGGCGTACCTATCGCAAGCCAATGAAAAGGGTGCAGAGGTTCGCTGTACATAACCGCAGCTTTAAGAGCAACTCCAATGGCGGCTCTTGAACTCATACTAAACCTGCCACCTATAGACGTCTTCGCTGAAAACTACGCACAAAATCGGCAGGACGACTACTGGCTGCAGGAGAATTTACATATAGAACCTGTTGGCATAGCACGATGGGTAATGGCGGTTGTGCAAACAGTGACTACATTTTCCCACTTTTCAACTGGGAAAGAAGGCTGAAAGTAACATAGAAAAATATGGTTGTCGTAAAAGTATGTAAATATGTATGTTATGCAACATTCTAAACAGATTGCCCGAAAATGGAGTTGATGCGGGAATATACTGTCCAGAGTTAGGTATAAGGACAGGTACATTTCAAGCTGAGGTCTTTGCTAGTCCGAAAGTAGCGGAGCTGGCTTCTAATGCATCTGTAGGCAATTCCAGACTCAACATCTACGTTAACAGCCAAGCATCAATCAAGGCTGTAACCTCGTATCGCAAATCGCACAAAGGCATCGAGCGCAAAGAAATAGTGGAAGGTATTGCCAGAAATGCTGTACGACTACAACCCGAAAATTATTGGGAAGCCCGTGTTCAGCAATAGAAAACCTTTGCATTTTCAATACAACGATCTGGACAGAAGCATGGTAAAGAAAATCAAAACTTGATGAAACGAGTTATCTGGGTGTAAGACTGCAAAAGTCATTTGCAAAACGGTAGATGGGAAGTGCACCAAAATCCTATCGGCACTCGATAGAAGAGACTGTAGGAACATGATCGGAAAACTGGGCACTGTCTGGTGGCGACACACGCCCGGAGAATGGGACTGACTGATCGAGAAGGCTGCACGAAAAATCTAGAGCAAGGAAAATATATTGGAGGAGGTATCGATAGTGAGTCCGCCGAGTCTTGGTCTTAGCAACTGAACTCCATCTGGTATCGCAAAAACTGGTCTGTACGTGGCTTATTGGCCTATCAGATTAACTTAACCTAACCTCATACAGTAACCCTTTTTCATACACATGGCTAACAGGGAGATCCAAAATATATGTTTTAATTATGGAAGTAAATGTCACCCTGTGTATTTCAACGATATAAAGTAAAGAAAAAATAGAGTGCAAACTATCTCACCTTTAAAATCAGGAAGTAATCATTCGGCTGCTCATATGGAACTGCGAGTTGGGAATAGATTTTTTCTCTACACTTTAATTGTTGATCGACAAAGGAAATGCATGAAGGCGCTGAAAAGAAAAAATAATAATTTTGTTTGTTGAAATGGAAACCACCAACTTATATAACTAAGTGGTAATAGTTATGGTATGTAGGTAGGTACATATGTACCATAGGTATCACATCGTACGAATATAGAGTATTTTAGAATATTTCATTACTAATATTCAATAATTCACGTTCATATGGTCATTCAACGCATACTCAGCGCATTGTAAATTTTCTTTTGCTAAGTGAAATGAGTTTTTGAAGCCTGAAACTAAATTTGCATCCCTGTATATTAATTCAGCGCATGAATAGTTTCATTAATCGTGGACATAAAGAACATTTGAGAGTATATCATTCGTAAAAACCCATCTCCAACATTCATATGACCATTCAGCGCTTTTTAAACTTTATTTCGTTAGCAGAAACGGTTTTTGTAGCCTGAAACAAAATTTGCAGTTTATTGGTTTGGAGTTTATTTGTCATTTCTATCATTTGTTTTATATTTGTCATTCAATAAACTCAAGTGCTGCTAATGCATATTGAGTTATATTAAAATTCTGGCAACTTAAGGGCACTTTGCATGCATAAAAAATGCAAAAGTTTTCCTATCAAGCATAAAGGTAAGAATCAAATAGAAATTCTGCGCACAATTGCATTACCAGCACGTGAGATTCACTTAAAAATGCTAAATCACCGAAAAAAGAAATAAAATAATAGAAAAGTCAATTTTATTAGAAGAAGCGATGACTCGCAAACGTATGGAGAAATTCCTGTGTGAGAGATAAAACAAGCACTTGCAGAGCTGCTTGATCCTTGCACCAGTGCATGTGGAAAACGTATAAAACGTGACTGGGTAAAAGGATGCAGGAAACACTAAGAAAAATTTAAAAAAATAAAAAAAAAAATCCACAAAAAATCAAACGAAAATCCCAGCGAAAAAACAAATAGTGCATATCTATGGGATATAGGTAAGAATGGCGCATTAAAGCGAAATGGAATATTTAAATGCAGCGAAAATCTACATAAATGCTTTGGGTACTTGCAACCAAAATAAAAATGCATTTCTGCATATAAATTTACATACGACTCTATTTTTATTGCCTGCTTGGAAAGCCGGCGGGATCACAGCGCCGTTATTTTTATTGCTGCAATGGAAATGCCGTAAGCTGCAGCCCGAGTGCAAGCGCATATCAAACCACACAGCACACTTACACACCACCCACATAACGGTTTTGTCGCCGAGTTCATAAAAATATTTGTTTGCCGTCGCTTCATTGCAGTGCTATGTGGCAGATATCAATAAAGATTAGCGCTTACAAGCGCGTGAAAAGCATATAGTAGTTAGTGATATCAAAAAAAGCGGAAAAACTCACGATTTGTTACAGCATTTTAGCTTAAAGCTCATTCAAATCACGCATGCAGTGGTTTAATTAGCATATAAAACTCTGAGTGGCGGGCAAAGTGCTAACCTGGGTGGCACAAGCACGTCGCTGATACATGTAATGCGCATATTTAACTACTTAGCTCAGTTCAGCACGTATTTCGAATGAATCTCACTAATTCAGCTGAAGAATTTTTTATTCAGCGCGGATTTGAAAAATGCAGAATGTGGGTTTGGACAAAGTGCTTATATAAATTACAATTCAGCGCTTATTCAGCTTAGTTTTTCAGTAAGTAGATGCAAAAATTGGCTTTATTTCTAGGATGTGATGAAAATGAATATCATAAATAGATATTTTCAACGTTTTACTGATAAATCATGCTTTCTTGGACATTCAGCGCTATTTTCAAACATTTTACTGACCAAACATGCTTTTTTTGGTCGTTCAGGGCTTATTCAGCGCATACAAAATTGTATTTTTCTAACTGATTCGAGTTTATGTAGCACAAAATTAAATTTGGCTCACTGTCTATCAATTCAGCACATTCAACAATTTTGTTAATTGTAAGGAATTTGAGTATTTCGAAATAATTTATTACTAATAAAATCAATGTGATGTTCCATGATGTTCAATATGATGTTCATGGTAAAGCTATGATGTAACAAAATACTCGTATCGCGAACACCTACTTCGATCAATTTTAGTAGCAAAGCACACTTTATGACATTATTCAGCGCAAATTCAGCTAACACTTATTTATGTTCTGCTTGTGTTTTTGTAGTACGAAATTAAATTTGGTACACTGTCTGTCATTTCAGCGCATTCAAAATTTGTTAAACGTAAGGAATTAAAGTATTTCAAAATATTTGATTACTAGTAATAATCCACGACCTTTCATGATATGGCATTTATGTACATATGTCACAGATATGTATAGTGTGAAAGAATATTCAAAATTCCTATTGTCTTTTATTTTACTGGCAACCCAATCTTTATTTATTCATTCAGCGCTTGTTAGTTCACACTAAGTTGTTTTTCGATTACTGAAACGAGTTTTTGTTCCTGCAAGTAAAGTTTCAACACTGTATATTAATTCAGCACATGAATAAAACTATTAATAATACGAATATAGAGTACTTTAAAATATTTCATTGATAGTACTCCATCTTTTACGTTCATATGGTCATTCAGCGCATATTCAGCGCATTTTGAATTTTGTTTTGCTAACTGAAACGAGTTTTTGAAGCATGATATGCAATGTGGAACATTTTCTGTCAATTCAGCGCAAGCATGATTTTATAAACAGTATGAATTCAGAGTATTTTCAAATATTTCATTATTAGTAAACATCCAGATTAGAAAAGAAATAAAAAACTTAATACAATTTAATTTCTATTTTCAATTTTTAAGTATACTTTATCTTTTATATGATTCCCCAATGTAGCTTAGTACATATGCACCATTTTTCAGCAACACTGATCAGTTTAGGACGAAGAACAAGTATGGCATTTTTTATTGACTATTAAAGACTATGTGAGATAATTCTTATTCAGCAAACCTACAACATCAGCTCCTGGCCAAAGAATGACTATATTTGCTATTCAGCTGCTACAGTTGTTATTCAGCCGGCATAATTATTACTAAACGTGTGCTTCTAGCCATAGAGAGTTTCCTGTTTACTATTCTGCTAACACAATTGTTATTCAGCGGTCCCAATAATCACTCAAGTCATTATGAGAGCAGGTTTTTTGAAATTTGATATTAGCATTGCTATACAATTCAGCTATTGTTTAGCTGTGCCTGCTTTCAAAACAAGATTTCATTACAAGTTCTTACTTATATAAGTAAGAAACAATAATTCAGCTTGGCATACACGCATTCAGCATGCACTCAAACCACATGTGGATCATAGCTGGCACACAAACAATTAAAAACAACGCATTTGATTGACACCCTGCCAATTCAGCGCATATTCAGCTTGCCGTTTCGCACACAGCGCTATTTCCAGCAGCACTCCCACTTGTGGTTACTACTACTTTCGGCTCATTATTATTTAGCACGTCAATGTGGTTTCCGTACATGACGTTGTCAGCAACGATGCGCTCATAGGCAGATAGACAGCTTCTAGTGCAAACTCGCGTATTTGCCATGATGAGTATAAGTGTTATGCGCCGCTGTTGTTGCTGTCAACAATTTTCCAATTGTTTGGCATTTAATGCAAATTTTCGCACATTGCCTGCATTAGTCGGGCACATTTGCGCTTGTTAATTGGCTATGCCTATATAACGATATATCTTTCTGTGTGTATTTAAGTACTCGCAGCTATTTGTGGAAGTGTGTGAAACCAGAGTGCACTTTGTTGCGCTTTTCTGCATTTGCTGGTCGCTATTTGCCATATGTTGTACTTAATGTTGTATATATGTGTATGTATGTTTGTAAATATTCACATATGTATAGTAGTATATTTGTTCTAGTCGTTGAATTGTGCCAATTATGCATTCTAATAGGAAAATTTCTACTCGAAAGTCCTGTACTGGTATTATATGAGAGTTGTACGTTGCGTATACGTAACCTTGCTGAACAGTGTAATTTCTCTATGCTTGCATGCATAGTCGTTTATATAAACATATGTATATATATATATATGTATGTATTATGTTTGTATGCATAAACATATATATATGTATCTGTCTGTATATATATATTTACAGTTATAAGCTATCAATTACACCGTACTCTCCTGCTGTGCGTGAGCAACTCTTGGCAAGGGCATCTCTAGCAATTTGCTTGTGTCACTTTATAACTCTCCGACAAATTTGTTGCCATTAATAACTGTCAATTATTGTTAGTTGCTCGTTGTTGTCTACCATGGCTGTGTGCTTCACTTTTCTTCCTCGGGCTGCTACGTCAATTATTGCGGAGCATGTTAACAGTTTTGCTGTTTAATTAATGGCACGATTGTTAGGCTTTGCATGTTGGCGTTAATTATGTTATATAAATAATTAAGTTTTTTTAAATAATGAATAATTAATTAATTATATTTTACAAGTTACTAAATTAAACAGATTGTATTTGATGTTATTAAAATTCCAGTTAAGAAAAGCTTTTGGGGAAATTGCTGATTCCGAAAGTTGATGTTAAGTGTAAAGTCATCTCAAAAAAGCGTTCCTTTCTTCATTTTGCCTATACTCGTACCTTTGACAGAATATAAACAATATTTTAAAAATATATCCTAAATAATTTTTTAATCTACAGCATTCCAAGGAGTTTGGACAGCTCTTTTGGATAGTAAAATTGTCAACTGATTTTTGTATAAATTGACATAAAGCTGCTCAACATTTGAGCCTGCTTTTAAACCGGTTTTTCAAAACCTCATCTTTCGAAATTGATAATTACTCACTTGAACATAATCACTATTAAACATTTTCTGCATGCCAAGCATATTTACAATGTCCTGTCGCTTATTGATCTATTTTTGGCAAGCCAAAAACTCCAACATTTTTGGGCAAATTTAACCTTTTTAAACAGAATATAATAAATTTTTTGTTCCTATTACAGACCATTGTACTTAGCATATCTTGAAGCAAAGATTTTTTTAGGTTTCGCCTAAGGCAGCAGAGGACTCTTTTTTGAAACCGTCGAAGATCTCGTGTAATTCGTAAATTTTGATTTTTTTCTGTGAAAATTTCAGAGTGTTTTCTTAAAATATGTGAAACTATATACCTAAAATGTTTATGCCACCGGTTCTGTTGTTGGTGCTGCTACGCCAGTCTATAGGCGGCCGCATTGAGACCGACATAGGGCTCCTGGTTCTCCTGGATAATAAACACGTTAAATCTTATCCAGCATCTTAATAGATTTGTCAAATACCTAATTTTACCCTCCAGCGGCCTAATACCTAAGAAGAAATTTATGGAATACCCTGTGTTGTTAGTCTTCCAAGACTTGAGTTTTTCTTCAACGCTTCACTGCATCAAACTTCTTCTGAGTGAGCTCAATGGAACGGAAAATTTTTTTTTTTTTTGTATTAATTTTCATTTCCTTTTATTCTTGTATGGGTCGGTGCCCAGATGATACTTGCCTACTAAGAGTATATTATTGCCTGCTTGCGTAACCCAACGCAGTCAGACTTTGTATTAGCGCCCTGGTTAGCGTAAATTGCCGCTTGGCTGTACACTATAAAGATTATAGACATATTGTTTAGAGCCGCTGTTCTCTAGAAGATTTATGGACTACCTGATTGGAGCACAAACCCACATACACCGACTCGTTTGTCAACAATTTTGACCTGAAATGCTGTATTTAAGTCATTTAGTTTGAACTTAACTTCTGCGTATAGATTACCGTAGAAGAAGATTTCTCCTGTTTCTTGAATCCATCGGTAAATATGCAGATTTTGCCATTGGAATCATCGGACAGAAACTTTGGTGCATTCTTCTCTATTGAGGAATAAATATAATGTATTTAGTTTCTCATGAGTCTCCTTTTCTCGGTCGCATTGACAATTTAGCCCGAATTCATTAACGAGGTCGGGTATGATACCACTTTCGGCTCATTATTATTTATTATTATTTACTCGAAGAGACACCAAGTCCGGCTTACAATCATGAGTCGGCTGACATCATACTTCACTTGAATATGTTTTGTTCGGATTTCGAGCATAACTTCCAGAACTTCCACAAAGCTAACTATAAAAGACCTATAAATCTGTGAAGAGAATTACAGCTTCAGAGCAGATTCAACCCAATCAAACTATTTATTTTCAATTTTAACAGTTTTACCATACCAATATGAATATTTTTATTTATTTTTTTATAATTTATTTTTCTTTGTACTATATTTATATCATATGGAATTTTTGGAGTAAATTTTTTATCTCCAAGAAAATAAATCCACAATCTTGCAAAAGTGATATTCTAACGCAACATTTTTCGTTCTACATATAAGGTATGCATGATCTTTTTCATAAAAGGATTCTTTCTAAAGTTAAACGCAGTTAAATTTACGCATCAATTGTACTGTAATCTTATAGTACGCCATGTCGTATGAGCAACATCGCTTGCATAAATCACTTGGATGAATGCTCGGTACATTGAATGCTCTGTTTTAACTGCGTATAACTTTTAAAGGAAATTTTTTATGGAAACACTATGAACATTTATTTAAAGCGCGGGAAATTTTGAATTAAGATATTAAATTTTTCGAAGTTATAAATTTATTTGTCTCATGCGAAATATACAAAAATACCAAGTGATATGTATACTTACAAAAAAATCAGCTTTGAATGCACCTCTCAGCCAGATTTTGATCGAAATAAATCAATCGCTTGTCGCTAGGAATGTGGTATAATTTGTCTCGCGGATATACCATATTATACATAAGCTTAAGCAAAATGAGGCAATGCTCGAGGTATCTATATGTGAGCTGTGCGTTTTGATGCTAATCTGGATTTTATCTAGCGTACTTCGAACTCAGTAGCCCAAGACTTCAGGTTTTAGCTGAAATGGAAGAGTTTCAAAAAGTCCTGGCACTATTAGAATTACTTCTTCGAAGAACTGAATTCATGTAGAGCTAAAAACTAACAATGTTTATCGTTTCTGACCAGCAAAAGAGGCCGCATATGAAGCAAAAATGGAATAAAAATTTTATGAAGATAATACAAATCTTCACCACCAATCGTGAGTGATGGAAAAACATAATTTTTTCGCCACAACGTTGCTGTAGGATGTCAATGTATTAAGTTTTTGATCAATTGTCAGCTCTGCAGAGGCTTGTAGAGAAATGATGAAGATCTGAAAGAGCAAAAATTCTATAATTTGAAAAAATTCTGAGTTTTGCCGATCTTTGTTATTGCAAAAGATGTCTCGACGAAGTCGATTGTTTACCTTTTTGAAAAATGATAAGACTACAAGGAAATTAATGTGGTTAAATGGCCAGAAACTGAAATTACAGACATAATCGAGCTTTGCTTTAGACAAAAGATATCTCGACGATGACAAGTTTTTAACCCATCTTTAATATATGTCGTGAAAGGTGAAGAATCGTGATCGTACAATTAATCTATTAAAAACTTCGACTCTTAAGAAAAATATTGGAAGAGCAAAGTGTGAAAATTTTTGAGATGCACTGCAAAATCTTTAAAGCATGTGAATAAAGTTGTGAAAGCACACAAACGACCGATTGGAACTTTGGAGGTGCATAAGGACTAACTAATGAAAGCCCATTATTTTCTTACTTAAGACAACGTCTAGCGAAAATAGTCGTGGTCGTAACGCGGTGAGTCAACGGAAATGGAGGTCAAGCCAGCATTGGCGGTCAGGAAGGTTTTTCTGTATTTTTTTTTTTTTTTTTGATTATTTTGAATCGAACTCTCAGGTCAAACATGTAAAGTATATACCATCGCATGGACTTAAATTACATTAGATTATAGTCATTTGGCGATTGCTATGTCGTGGGCTGTTTCTTGCAAATTTTGGATTTCTAAAACTGAAAAAGAAGTAGGAAAAAAATTTTTGAGAATATTTAGAAATTTTTGTGTTGTTGTCAAGGGGTGTTGAGGCTAAACTACCACCATTAATTAAAATAAAAAAATAGCTGTACGTGATGGAATACTTTTGAACTCCGATTCATAACCAGTACACCGCAAATGCCCCACAGACCCCTTAGAATATCTGTCACAAAGTTTTCATTCAAAATTGTTGAGTAGTGTGATATTTTTGATCTTATTAAACGCGTCTTAAGGGGTTATATACAGTTAGGGTTTTCAAAAAGTCGATTTTATATATATATATGTATCAGAGTATACACACACAAAATTTCAAGTCGATCCGACGAAAATTTTCGAAGTTATAGACACATTAGTGAAGGCGCGCCGACAACATGTAAAGTGCTTTCAAAACTTTAAACTCGTTTTTCTCGAAACGGTGTTTTCAAAGTCGGCGACCAAGATTTCTCAGAAACAGCTGAACCGATCAGTCTGAAATTTTTACACAAGCTTCTTAACTATATTTTTTAGTAACTTATCGAAGGATTTCACCATCCGATGAAAATTTCTTATTTTTATAAACAATTAAAGACCCGAATTTTGGTCGAAAATCGAACCTTTTGCTTTGAGTTGCCGCCATTTCAATCACTAGATTATTTATTATATTAATAAAGTTTATTTGGCTTTGGCATTTAAGATGATCCACTCCAGAGATATCGTGCTCACCGCAAGAGGCCTTTTTTTTGCGGATCACTGCAAAATTGGCAATATCAACGTTGCCGATAATTATTTTTGGCAATAAAAAATATGTGAATATAGTTTAAGATTGTCACAATATACCTGCCAAGTTTCAAATCAATAAACCAAATAGTTTGCTTTGAAAAAATTCTTGAAAAATGTCTTTTTTCGACCTCCTAACTGTATATAAACCCTCAAATTCGTTTCTTACTCAGGAGAATTAATAAAATGAGTTCGTATATTTTCCGAAAATTAGTACAAAGTGATGTTTCCCGGTTTTTATTCGAGATACTAAGTGCAGCCAAGACCTTCTCTACCTGACCTCCTCAATGAATTGAAGGTCTTTCTCTTCCTATGCTTCCACCAAAGGATATTGAATCGAAATTATTCAAAGTCATCCACTTAGAAGCCACTCCCAATCAAAACCAAACCGAATCATTAAAATTGGTTAGTTATATAATCCATTAACTACCTTTAAAACTAAGCGTTTAAGTTAAGACTTCATATACAAAATTTTAAGAAAAACTATTCAGAATTTTATGAGAATACTTACCATTCAGCCACAATTTAAATGAACTTATACAGTGATGCCTAGTTTTTTAGACTTCCCTTTACATTGAAAACATTAGAAATTGAGCTAAGTTCCACGTGAGTGACACTAACTAATTCCTTTTCACTTATCAACTTGACTGATTTTGTATAATGCATAAATTCATATTTATTATTTGTTAGTAGTGCCTTCGATGCATTTGATTTTCATAACTGATGCGAAACCATCATGCTTTCCAAAAATAAATTTAAGTGCCTCACGAACTCTATGCATATTCAGTAGAGCTTTCGAAAGTTTTTAGGCAAATGTCTTTGTTGATGTTTGCTCACAAATTCACTCAAAATGATTCTATTACCAAATAGTGCCTTAAAAGTTACGCAACAATGCAACACGCCACTGACAAACTGCCATGCAACACTTATTTATGCAACAGCAAACATTTGCTGACAAAATTGAAAGTTTTGCATTCGAAAATTTGTAAGCTGCCACAACAATGCCGGCATTAGAGAAACAATGAAATTTTTAGTGAGTGCCAACAAACTGTTGCGTGTCACAGAAATATACGCCACAAATGGTGTGTCATGACGAGAGCAGGCGATTCGACCACACCCAGACGACAAGGCAACTCGCTCGACCGATGGCACCGTGTGTAGAGAGAGAGTGGAGAGCATGGAGAGCATGGTAAGCCGGCAACTGTCGCATTGCAATGCAAATTAAATGCAACAGCTTCCCAAGTATTTACAAATAACAGATAATAATGCAACAAGAACAAATGTAAACAACAACAAAAACAATGTAATGTTAACATGTAAACAACTGCTGCAACAATAGCAACAACAAGCAACAACAAGCAACAAAACAAATTGCTGATGTAAAAATATGCAAAAATGCTGGAAAAGCCACACTGTTTGTTGTTGCGTGTTGCAAGTGAAATTCCTGCCACACAAGTTGCAAAAAACGAATTTCAAAACGCACAGCAGTGCAACCAACAACAACAAACGCGATCATTAGAAGGCATTTGTAGGGCTGGTGGTTGTTAGCGCAAGGCGTTAACAATTATTGTTGTTGTTGTGACTTTTTGTGTCATGCTAAGCCACATGCACGTCCTCTTGTAAGACTTAGCAATATTTGTGTGGAGACGAGAAGTTGCTGGCCACACAAGAATCATGGCCTGAGTTGGCGTTTGCTTTACTCGTTTTGGTCTTAAAAAATATCTAAGTATGTATGTGTGTGTCTATGTACATACATATATAATGCGACACTTAGCGCCCGCAAGCACTCGCTGTTTGTTATGCAAATTGATAAAATTTCCGTCAAAGCAGGAAGTTGTTAAGGAAGCTGAGCAAGCAGGCAAATAAAGGATAAAAAATAAATGCGACAAAGAAATGTAAAAGAAAGGGAAGATAAAGAGAAGGAAGAGCAAAAAGTAAAATACTTAAAAAAAAATTAATTTTAAAAAAAAAAAAAGAAAAAATATTTCGTTGAAAAAAAATAATGAAGGAGGAAAAAATTTTTGTTAAAAAAATATTTCTTAAAAAATATTTCTTAAAAAAACATATTTTCTTGAAAAACAAAAATTTTTCTTAAGAAAAATATAACGAAAGAAGAAAACAATTTCTTAAAAAAAAATATTTCTTAAAAAAACTATTTCTTAAAAAACATATTTTCTTGAAAAACAAAAATTTTTCTTAAGAAAAAAAATGAAAGAAGAAAAAAGAATTCTTAAAAAAAATATTTCTTAAAAAAAACAATTCTTAAAAAACCATATTTTCTTGAAAAACAAAAATTTTTCTTAAGAAAAAAAATAACGAAAGAAGAAAAAAAATTCTTCAAAAAAAAAAATTCTTCAAAAAAATATTACTTAAAAAACATATTTTCTTACAAAATTTTTTCTTAAGAAAAAAATAATGAAAGAAGAAAAAATTTTTCTTAAAACAAAATATTTCTTAAAAAATATTTCTTAAAAAAAAACATATTTTCTTGAAAAACTAAAATTTTTCTTAAGAAAACGAATAACGAGAGAAGAAAAAAATTCTTAAAAAAAAAACATTTCTAAAAAAAATATTTCTTAAAATATACTATAATATTACTTAAAAACATATTCTCTTGAAAAACAAAAATTTTTCTTAAGAAAAAAATAATGAAAGAAAAAAAAAATTCTCAAAGAAAACATATTTTCTTGAAAAATTAAAATTTTTCTTAAGAAACATTTTTTTGAATAATAAAAGAAGAAAACAATTTTTCTTAAAAAAAATAAAAAAAATTTTCTTAAAAAAAATATTTTCTTGAAAAACTAAAATTTTTAAATTTTGTATTTTTCTTAAAAAAAATGAAATTTAAATATTTCCGCTTCTTCAACAAAATATTTTTTCTTTTTTTTTTGAAAAAAAATTTGTTTATGTAATTTTATGTTTGTGTATATAACTATTTTTTGAAGAAATTTGCCTATTCGCTCTTCTTTTTTTTTATCATTCGTTTTCTCGAAAAAAAAACATATTTTTTTCATTTAAAAAGTTAGCGCAATGCCACGACAGCTGCGCATCGCAAAAGTTACCAAAGTTGTGTGATAGTCGGAGAAATGAATTTGGTGCTTTCTTGTAGTTTTTGAAAGCCTTTATTACTTCTTAATGCGCGCCACCATTAGCAAAGCAGTCAAAGTGTGGCTGCTGCGGCAAAGTTTTTGAAAGAGTTTGCTGCAATAATAACAGAAATAGAGTAGATAACTTTTAGTCGTAAATAAGTTTAAATAATTCATAGTGCTTGTGAACCACAACGCGGTCATGTTTCATACCCAAAAAGTAATAGAGATTAAATAAAATAATTTTAAATAGGAAATGTTTTCACCATTAACAAATGGGTTTTCGCCCAAAATATAAATTAAAAAGTCTTACTATTTTTTGACCACAGTAGTATAACGGGTTATATTTGTTACTCTCTAAAGCTTGCGGAAAGCTATTAACAGCTTTTAGTCCGGTTAAGAGAGCTCATTATTGACCACTGGAAGGATAAAAATGTTTTTATTCTCAACCAAAGTTTTACGTAACCGAAGCTGACCCGGATTTGTATGCCGTCAAGTGCTCTCAACACTGTCGCATTCCTCAAAAACACATGAAAAATAAAAAAATCTTCTCCACATTCATTTCCAGTGTACCCTTCTTTTTAGAAAGTAAGAAAACTCTATAAACATTTTAAGTAGAGTTAATCAGAATCAGTATTCAGTTATGTGTATGTTAATTAGATATGTGATGTGAAATTATTGATTTAATTGACGATTGTCTACCTATTGTCGCTTTCTGCGCTTTTAGCTATCTCATCAGCCTTCCGGACTGCAAATATTTCTGCTAGGAAGATACTATAGTAATTCGACAGATTGAAGCGTCGCCTAAGATCTAGCTCGATGCAATAGATCCCAGCGCTCACTTCTTCAATCATATCTGATCTGAAGATAAGAAAATCAGTAAAAAAACAATGTAAAGCATTCAGAAGAATAGGAAAGTTTTACATTGCGGGATGAAGCAGCAGGTACTACGGTTTCTAAAAGCCTTTTAGTAGAGGCTAACTAAGTAAATTAATATTAGAGTCAAGTGTGGATAAGAAATATTATTAGAAATACTACAAATATATAATTTGGGGCTTTTTTGATAAAAAGCACATATGAAAATAAACATATGGAAACGGGTCGATTTTTCGCTGCATTGTTCCGCGTTGTTATTGGGCAGCTGGGCTTGGCGTCCGGACGCAAAATCCTTCTGGCTCAAGTTACATCAAACATTCCTCTCTTGGATCAAGCATATACCTAATCTAAGCTAATTAAAACTTGTGAAAGCTTTACGGGCAATTTACCGTTATATAACATAAGTAATGTCAAAGTGAGGCAACTATAGTTGTCGCATATACATTTTTTTTTTCTCTGCGAAAAGAGTGTTAAAGAGAGGGATTAGCATAGAAACAGATAAATTTTTACTCTAATTGGCATATTTCTTCAGAGGTCTAGAAAGAAAAATGCGAATGAAACAACAAAATAAACGGTAAATATTAAATTTAACCAAAAACATATTTACAAAAGTGAAAGCTAGTTACGGATCTAGCAAAATGCTTTGTGACTGCGGTTTTCAGTTTCAATTTACGAGTTCATAAAATACCGTTGCAATACAAAAAGCATAAAAGGACATTCACAGACTGTAATTGGCAAAGTTTATGCACTAAATGTTCACTATACAATTGTGCATACGCAATGCTATGCTTTGCAGATGCTTATATAACGACGTACATGCAAATATATAACTATACATATATGTATACGTGTATACATGGTGAAACGGGTTCACTTTCGAATGTAAATAGGTATGTATGTACTGGTTGGAGGAAACCCAAATTAGCCACAGGGCAATCGGCACGTTCCACCGTGTGTTTGCTTGCTCAGCAATTTGTTTTGCGCACTACTATACTTGTATGAATATGTATATAGTATACCGTTAGCAGTGGTTTCATAGGCGACAGGATAATGGACTAGTTCGGAGTTTCGCTTTTCTTGGACCATTCCAGGAGCGCTATTGCGTATAGAAATTATTTTTTTGACAAGAAATTATTTTTTTATATATTTGCGGTGTAAAATTATGATAGCTAAGATAAGATTAGAATCTATAATACATAACGGTATACTGAACTTTGTTCCCTCCTTTTTTTCATTTGGATCACTAGCAAATATGATGGGATCTCAAACCACTCACATCTTTCAAGTAGGTTATTTAGGTAACCCATCCAAAGAAAGGACCACAATTGGACTGATTATGATCACTCTTTTGGGAAGTCAGAAGAACTACGGGAATTAAATTTTAAGTGTCAATTAAGCGTCTTGAACCCATTGTAGATTTGCTTGATCATTTACTTTTTATTCCCGTGAGCTCGGTAAGATGTTTAAAGTTGTGAGATCCAATGTGCTTTAGCTTCCTCCGGAATTCTAGAATGTAATTTTAGCTTTTAACACCAATAAGACTAGGGCCAGCTATAACATCTTCAATTGGGGAAAGTCTTGTCTTGCTGCGGCTGAAAAGCTCTACTGATTTATATTGAGATATCGTACACCAAGCTTCCACTTAACACAGTCAGCTAATAGTAACTCACAACAGGGCAGCTGGTTGGAGGTCCAACCAGTACCCGTTGTAACAACAGCGAGATCAAACTGCTTTTTCTTGTCAAATCATCGTCTCATCCCAGCTACAATTACGGAATGTCTTGCCTTGCTCCAGGGTAAAAGTTCTACAGGTCAAAATTTTATCAAAACAACCTTTCGACCGATAGTTGCGCTTCGTTCACTAAAGCTCCGCCATACCCATTATTAGTCCACAGGAATGCAACGGAGCTCCGACCCTTTTGTTTTCCAACAACAGCGAGGCTGAGGTGCTCTTCCTTCCCAACTCATCAACTGTGCAGTTGCCTGCAATTCCGCTATGGCCTGTTAACCAAGTTAATCTGATTCAGAAGTATTTCAGTGTCCTTGGTAATGTGGTAAGGCATTCCTCAAATAAACTCGAGCGAATGGTCTATGAGTTAAAAGCTTGTATTTTCAATCTACTGACACTTCTGGATGAGGCTGCACTCCGAAGCAGTAGACCACTGCTGTTTTGATGGTACCAACCTCGGCTTGAATTGTCTTTCAAGATGTAAAGACGAAATATTAACGATCATCAAACTAAGTGTTATGCGGTTGAATCTAGGCTCTGTTTGTCTCAATTGGGCTTCGAATTTACTGGAAATTGTTTTCGAAAAGGCATTATTTTAGATCCGCTTAGATTATATCAATACTAAACGGTATACAATTATCAATGATATCAAACTTCATTGAGCGACAACTGGCAGTTTTGATGCTGACTCCTTCATGACCAATCATTCCGGGAAAATGGATGATCCAGTGTATAGTCCATTCCTCGGAGCTGAAATTTTATTGCTTGCTAAATTTCATAGGTCGGAAAAATGTATTTTTCACAAATTGGGCATGATATGGACTTGGGATCCTCTCGTATATTGGAAAATGAGTGACTTCAATGCTCTATATTTTATTAAAATTGTTCAGATATGATCTGTTTTCTTTTAAAAGTCGCGCACAAAAACTTCGAAATAGAGCCTCCATTAACATAGAAAACTGTGGCTTTTGTTGTGCTAGAAAAACAATAACAATTAATCTTTGGGAATTCTATGAAATCTACACTCTTCAATCGAAACGAGTAAAAGGGTATGTTTCGGTTATGTGGACCGAATATAAAATTGGATATATTTCGGTCATGTAGACCCGAATGCTATGAAAACTCCACAAAGAAATTATTTTCGGACCAATATTGTGTAGTTCTTACTTTCCTCACTTTCTGAGTCTCTTCGGTAGACACTTCATTGCCGCCCAATTGGTCCAAACTGGCGCTAATTATAACTAGTTATTAACTCATTGGAATTCTTCACTTCACTAGATCATAAAATTTCCGCCACATAATCCACCAACCAATGTGTGCGTGCTTTTGAAAGCTTTATCTACTAATCATTCGTAAACGTATTAGCTCCGATTCTCTTTCGCAAGGCGTTGTATTTATGTTTTAATTAAATTTGAAACAATTTCATTTTTGTTGATTTAAATGTTTTGCTGTTAGAGTAAGCGCAGAAACATGTACACACGCATACATATGTAGCTGCACAAATATGCTTTCGAATCGCCTGCAGAGCAGGACAAACAAGCAGAGAAAGCTGCATGAAAACGAAGCTGAAAAAAAAAAATGAAATAAAAAGGCGAATGAAGAAATAGAAACAAATATTTCGTTAAAGCAAATTCACAGCGTAAACGCAATTAAATAGAAAATTGCTTTATGTGCGGCAATCTAGTTGCACTCAGCGCTGTGATTGCCGATGTATAGAGTAATTCGGCAAGGATTCGCTCTAAAAAATTTATAAAAAAATATCAAAGAGCAAACCAAGTGAACTCAAATTTTAAACATTTGTGGTTAGAGTTCACTACTGCTACACTTCTGTTGTCGAAATTTTCGCTAACCACCGAGTAATTTTTACTTGAAATACCGAGTTTTTGGCAGATTATTGTTGTCAATAAGAACTAGACATATTTGAATTCAAGTGTGTATTTTCTACGGTTGAACGCTACCTTCCGATAGTTGCTTTGCTGTAGCTTTTATAAAAAAAATATTTTTTTTTTTGTGGTTCAAACAGACAAATGAAGAATAAGGTTCTTTTTTATCTTGGTATGTAGCGAGGAGGTATGTTTTCATTTCCATATTTTATTGCCTCTTCTTCCTTTGTCGCTACCACTGAATTCCTCTGGCCGGACTATCATCTTTTGCGAGTATGCTTACTAAACACTAATCTGCTGAGACAACGAACTTTTTGCTACAAAAAATTTTCATTCTTCCGCTCTGATCCAGGATTTTCTTCATACTACTGAATGTCATACATTCATACTGAGTTTCATACATTTTAGGCTTTATAGCACATTTCCTACCTAGCTAAATCAATATTCTACTCCCTGTATTCTAGAATGCTGATCCAAATTAGAAGCAAAATTTCAATAAGAAATACGAAACACATCTTGAAGACATTAGATTTAAGTCTCTTGTTTATATAAAGTCTTCCTAGACACTACAAAAAAAACTGATTCAACGTATATTTGGTAGTCGAAAAAGAATTTCGTATTTTGTCAATAGATGTCGTTGGAGACGTATATCTCCAGTGCTACCAATCACATTGTGTCATACTATATAGTGAAGGAAAGATGAGATTTCTAGCTTCATAAATTCGGGGGAGTTCAAAACAAAGTGACAACTGTTAAAAAATGAGTGAAAATAATGAAGAAACTCGCTATACATTTCTTGAAATTTATGTATAAAAGAGGGAAGAATGCCACACAAGCCATTAATGAAATTTGTAAAGTTTAGGTAGACGATGCTGTGTCAGTTCGTGTAGCACAACAATGGTTCGCTCGCTTCCTTACAGGAAATTTCGATGTGAAAGATGCATCTCGCTCTGGTCGATCTATCGTTGAAAAAGTCAATGAAATTACGAAAAAGATTCACCAGGACCGTCGCATAAAGCAGCCATGACATCGCCAAGGATTTAACATTCATCTTCAAAGGGTTTTTAACCATTTAAAAAAGACTGACTACAACAAGTAGCTCGATGATTGGGTACCACATAAATTATCTGTGAACAATGTCATGGACCGAATCAACATCTGCGATTCTTTGCTGAAACGAAACAAAAACAAACCATTTCTAAAGCGAATGGTAAGTGGAGACAAAAAGTGCATCAAATACGACAATAATGTACGAAAAAAGATCATAGTCCATACTTGGTGAAGCTCAACAAAGGCTTCAACGTCTCAAAAGGTTATGCTGAGTGTTTGGTGGGGTTAGAAAGGAATCTTTAACTAGGAGCTGCTCCAGCCTCGTCGTACGATTGATTCTATATTTTGCAGTCAACAACTGGTAAAATTGAAGCAAGCAATCGAAGAAAAACAGCGAGAACCGATCAACAGTAAGGGCTGCGTTTTCCACCAGTACAACGCTAGATAACACCCATCTTTGATGACTCGGCAAAAGCTGGGAGGGCTTGGCTGTGAAGTTTTTATGCATCCATCATATATCCCTGATCTTACACCATCAGATTACCATTTGTTTCGGTTAATGCAGAACTCGCCTAATGGAGTAAAGTTGGCTTCAAGAGACGCCTGTGAAAAATTTGAGTAATTTGTACCAATAAAAACCACTAGCTTGCAACAAACAATTATCACCGAACGCTTTTTCCAACATTTTCAACAACATTTCGGAACCAAAGATTTGATTCCGCACACAAAATTCTATCAAACTTCTCTATCGAATAATTTTATTCATCGTAAAAGTCACCGAATACATTTTATGTACCTCAGAGAGACAAACGTACACTAAACACTAATTTTCCTCTCAGATTTAAAGAAGTTGTCACTGACAGTTATACCTAGAAGAAAAGAATTTCGACAATTGAGTTTTCGCGCGAAATTTAAATAAAAAAGTCTCACTATTTTTTGCCCACATTAGTACGTTTGTACTGAAAATGAAGCGCTGCACGATTGAAATGAAACAAATACGCCAAAGAAACACCAAAAGTAAGCAGCTAGGAGGCATGCAGTAACAACAATAAGCAATGAATAAAAACAATGTTAGCAGCAATAACAAGAAAAGTGTTTACACAACAGCAACAAGAAACACACTGCATTGAATCATCGTGTAAGGTGCTGCTGCACAGCTTCCGCTCAACAACGAAAGTGCGGCGCTTGTAGCGCTTACAAATTCCTGCAATTGACACACACATTTGCCAGGCTGTTGAACAAATTACACATCAACACTCACACACATACACATGCAAATAAGTATTTTTATCATTGTATGTGTGCGTGAAGAATGTACTTGTAGATTTTCCATTAGCTCTCTTACATGTGGCACACACACGCGAGCATTTAAGCAAGCATGTAAATTGTAGCGGAGCTCAAGTATTGTCGTTGTTGTTTTGATATTTACTTGCATAAATATTTACACACACACACTAGCAAGCAAATATGCCAATGAGGAGTAACGACGACGGAAGCAACATCAAATAATACAATATCACAAGCAGTCACAACAATAATAAGAACAACAAAAAGTGTATAAGTGAGTGTAAGTACTTTAGTGGCAATAAATTTTAAGTTGCCGGATAGATACTTGTATGTATGTGTGCACTTGTACGTGTGTGCCGAATATTCAGAAGATGTTCAGGCTTAGCAATGCGCCCGAGATATGCCAAGGCAAATGCTTTGCAATAGTTTTTAAGACGCTCAGCAATTTATGCCGAAATATTTTGAAGAGTTTGGGTGAAAAGAATTTATATATATGTATTGTATATGCCATTACTTATATATAAATATATATACATATTAGGGTGATTCAAAAAAAAATTTTTTTCGTTTGGAACTTGGAAAAATAGATTCCCAGACACCTCTAAGAAAGCCTCTCCAAGCATGAGTTCTTAATTGTAACGGGAAGGTCCTCCTACATACAGTTTTCTATTTTTTCTTATTATCAGACAGAAAAATTTATATCTCGCTTCCAACTACTTAAAAAAATATCTTGTTCCTTATATTTTACTTTATTATATTTAGATTAGGAAATTGAATGCTCTACAAAAAAGGTCTCCTCGATTTTTTCGTAAACCTAACGTTTAAAAGATATTAACGGTTGAGGTTTGATTATTTTTGGGAATTTTTTTTATTTCTTGTGAATCTTATAACTCAATAAAAAAAACTATTATGAATGATGAAACTCATAGGTTTTTGTAAAGGCTTTCTTAGAGGTGTCTGGGAACCTATTTTTCCGAGTACCAAACGAAAAAAAATTTTTTTTTGAATCACCCTAATATATATATATATGTACATATACATATATACACAAATATTGCATGAATTAGAAAATCGGTGGCTTAACAGAGTAAAAACTATGTCTTCGTTGAAAATATAACTTCCTCCTTCGACTTAGTATATATCTTAGTATATACATATCTATAGTATAGTCTGTATTTAAATGTATATAGGATAGTTGAAAAAGTCTTTTCGTATTTCTAATCAAAATTCAACTTATTTTTTTATATCCATAATGAACTTTAATGAAACAAATATGCACCATTTTAGTCGACCACTTTTCGCTATTTTTTTGCTAGAGACATTATTCCATCAATGTAAAACTATTCTGGTTTCTCGGCGAAAAGCTGCGAGAAGTAAATTTCAGAGGCTTTTCTTTAAGCCAACTTTATTTCATTAAGGGAGTTCTGCACTGATCGAAGGAAATGGTGGTCCGATGGTGCAAGGACAAGGCTACATGATGGATGCATCAAAACTTCACAGCTCTCCCAGTTTTTGTCGCGTCATAAAAGATGTGTGTTGTCCTGTTGAGAGACGAAGTCTTATGTGTTGATCAGTTCTGGCCGTTTTTCTTCGATTGCTTGCTTCAATTTCACCAGTTGTTGACTCTAAAATGTAGATTCAATCGTTCGACGAGGCTGGAGCAGCTCATAGCGGATGATTCCTTTCCAATCCCACCAAACACTCAGCAATACCTTTCGAGGCGTCAATCCTCGCTTTTTGAGCTTCACCACGTTTGGCCTATGATCTTTTTCGTAAATTATTGTCTTATTTGATTCATTTTCGTCTCCTGTTACCATTCGCTTTAGAAATGGTTGGATTTTATTTCGTTTCAGCAAAGAATCGCAGATGTTAATTCGGTCTATTAAATTTTGCACGGAGAATTCACGTAATACCCAAACATCGAGCTACTTTTTGTAGCCTGACTTTTTTAAATGGTTCAAAACTGTTTGATGATGAATGTTAAGTTCATAAGCGATGTCATGGCTGCTTTTCCATAACTTCATTGACTTTTTCAACGATAGATCGACCAGAGCGAGATGCATCTTTCACATCGAATTTTCCTGAACGGAAGCGAGCGAACCATTGTTCTGCTGCACAAACATATAGCATCGTCTCCGTAAACTTCAGAAATTTCAGTGGTGGCTTGTGTGGCATTCTTCCCTCTTTTTTACAAATATTTCAAAATAAATCGAATTTCTTCGTTAATTTGACTCATTTTTAAACAGCTGTAACTATTTTTCAACATCCCGGATTTATTTTTTTTAAATGAAGAATAAAATCTCACTTTTCTAGCACGATATGGTATGACACAATGTGATTGGTAGCACTGCAACAACCCATAACCTCAAAACTTTTATTTATTTTATTTATTTAGTTATTTCCCTTATCACTACCATTTAAGGCTCCATGTTTTTCTTAAGTTTTCAAATTCGATATCATTAATTTTACTACAGATTTTTAACACCCTGAGCACTTTCACACATTAGCTATGTACCTCAATGGCTGCTCCTTTTTCTCAAAACTGCCAGCTTAAGCCGTGAAAAATCATCGAACGGTAACCGCAAGGCCACGCAGCCATGCAAATCTGTTCGACTTAACGAGCCAGAACCGCAAGCAAAACAAAGAAATATTTTACCGTGTTGAAAAAACACTACCAGCAACAACAATAACGCACATTAAGCGATCTTTAACAACTTTACAGGCACTTCAAATGTCAATTTAGCTATTCCGCTTCTCTTAACACCGACTGATAACAGCAGCAAACGCCAAAATGTATGCTACAAATTGTTAGCATGAACACACGCCTAAATGCATGCTACGTAAATTTAGCTGCTTGCTTTTACCGTTACAAGACATCAATTTTTCATGCAACGGCTTTGCTGTTTAATAAATCAAATAATGCCGTTTAGAAAAGCGCGCGCTCGTGGCGGGTATTCGTGGTAGGAACGACAAAAGGTAGGTGGACCGGATTGTATGCGTTTATTTTGGAAATGGTATAGACAGTCGCTTAGCCGCAGCTTGCGTATTTCAGGCCACTTTTGTCTCGAATTTGGCGGATGGCTACGAATTCCTTCGGTTATACAAAGGTATCAACAATGTGGCAAACGGTAAGCAGAAGTTGGTGGTATGCGTAAAGTAGTAGAAACGTCATGAAATGTGTGCCTTTAGTAATTTGCGCGCTTCGCTTCAATACAAATATTTGCCTTCGACTTTTGTAAGAGCGCGGCAACCCTTAAAATCGTCTCACTTTCATAGTCTACCAGAGCGACAAACATATCCTTAAATCGTTTTACTTCGCGCTGCCGCATAACACTGCCGTCCCACTAACCCTGTGACACTCACAATTGCCTTTCAGCTAAGTTTCGCGCTCGAAAACTTTAATAACAGTTGACAGTGTTAAATTTAGTAGTTTCTAATAGCTTATACGCAGTGGCGTCCAATTGCCATACATATCTTCTTCATTATACATAAGTTTTGCCACAACGTGTCTGTGTGTGTTAGTGTGCACAGCAGACGTCGATTTCACGCTAAATGCTTTTATGCTACTCCTACCAGCTGAGCGTGTGTGCGCGTTAAAATTTATGACCGACTTTCAAATGATAAATGGTCGGTGGCCAATTGAAAAGCTTCAGGACGAAAATTTGAAGATTCATTGCCGGGATTCTATTGGCATTTTGTAAGTGGGTTAAGTGTTGGGGGAGGAGGCAATGGACAACCAAGTAATTAAACAATTAATCTTGAAAATTTAATAGAAGACTGTCATTTCCGCGTCGGTCTTAGTATCCTGATACGACGAGCTCCTTTTGGGGGATAAATCTCCACATCCTTCCAACTGCGCACTTGACAATAGCGCTTCTGCGCTTCCGCGTGTTCGCAGTTGGATGTCATAGCGGATGGCGGTTTCAGCAGCCTCCCTGCAACCGCCTTCAAGGGTTGGCAAAGTTAGAGGGCCAACTCTCCGAAAGATATGTTGTCGGGAACTGGCGGGAACCGACGTTAAACAAAAATCATTCGTACCACCAAAGGACTCGAGGAATGAGTTCGAGTCTTGCTCTATACCCATAACTATGGAATCACCATCTGCGGTGCTGCCAGGAGGGATAATCACCTTAATACTCGTCCCCAATTGCATGTTTTCTGTGGCCTGCCTCTTCAGTATTGAGTCTAATGATATTATAGTCTTCAGGATTCTAGGAACCTTTTCGTCACACACCCATAGCTTCGCCAGACTCTTCAACATATGGCTGAAGTCTACAACGTTTTTCACGTAGTCGATGGCTTACCGGAAGACTCCCTTCTCGAAGCGATCCATGTGAACTTTGAACACCGACCTGTTCGAGGGTCCCTAAGGCTCGTTCCAACGACAGTCGAGTCTACGTAACCGGAACGGACCTGGATTTTTATCCTGTTAAGGACTGTTAACTCGCAAGAACACTGCACTTCAACGACAACAGGGTCTATTTGGAGCTCGCTTAACGCCGCCTCGAACAGGATCTGTTGCGCCGCTGACATGCTTCTGCCGGGTCTACAGCCTTCGGTTAAAGTTTAGTTGACGGAACGGATCGCCACCGCGTAAGACTTCCTGCTCTCATCCGACTCGTCACCGGTGATTTTCTTCTTACCGTCATTTACCTGACTCCGGCGGTTTCTTATTTTCGGGGTGACCTGTGTCCAGTAGCCAATATCCGCTGTTTGAGTTCTGGAGTGTTTGCCGGTCTTTTGAACAGAGCTCGTCTGCTATCAAAATGACAGTTGAGGAACTTTTTTGTTTGTCTTTGAATGAGCTTGGAGTCTCCAGTATCCATTCCACATTTGCATCTTCCTACTACTTCCCGAAATGTTTGCTAAAAGCTGATCGGAATGCCTCGTGCATCTCTTCTCCTTCTACTTGGGCTAGGAACCGGCCATGGCGGCATTCTTACTGCTCCGGACTTACAGCAAATATTTCATTGAAGGACGGGATGCCAGCGCGTAAGATTTCCCATTCCCATCTGCCTCGTGGTTTTCTTTTTACTGTCGTTTACATAACTCTGGCGGTTTCTTATTTTGAGAAGGGCTGGAACCAGTAGTCATTATCTATTGAACAGTTTCTCAGAGAGGGTTCCCATCTCCTTTCAAAATTTCTTAATTTTTTTGTCCTTGAACGAGTTTGGATTCTTCGGAATTCGTTCTACGTTTGCTTCTCCCTCCTACTTTTCGAGCCACTTACTAGAAGCTGGTCGGAATGCCTTATCTATCTCTTCTTTTATCCTTTTACTTGGGTTTGCCATCGGCTACGGCGGAGATATAATCTTACTACTCTGGAGTTATAGCAAATATTTGAAAATTGTTCAGTTGACTTGACAGCAATAAATCAATTATTGATATTTTAAGCCGCATGTGAAACGTTCTGCGGCATTGTCAGTGAAGTGTCGGGTTTGACCTATTGCCAAATTAGAATCAATAAAGTTGACTAAGTCAACACTAAGCATTAACCTGTAAGTCTATGACATTTTCGGGACCTTTCGCCATACATAAAATAAACATTAAGAAAATTCTTTTAACTCCCGTTTTTTAGGTCAAGTATAACACATCAATCGGTTAGTAACTGTCAAAACTTACAGTCATTAAGTAATTTTGATATAAACAGACAGATGCCACACGCTGTATGAAAAAATGAAAAAACCAAACCCTGATTAAATCGTGCATAAAATTTAAATTAAATGAAAATTAATTAAATCGCAAATTGTTAGTGTAGATAGGCGTGTGAAAATTAAAATCCAATTTGTATGCATGCAAAATATCAATTTCCAGCCAATTATGTGTCAAACATTTTCATAATTTATGCCCGCACTTAAAGTTGCATGCAACAGAGTGTGGGTGTGTGCTGGTGTTGGTGGTAGTGGCAGCGTGTTGTAAATGTTTTTCTGCACAACCGTATGAATTTCATTAGCTTAGCAAGCATTAGCGCACATTACCTGCATTAAAAAGCCATCAAGCGCACTTCAAGCCTGAATTAATGTAAAAATAAAGTTAATTGCAGAACAAGTGAGTGAATATTTAAATTGGACGGCGGTAAAAAGTGATTACATAATAAAACAGAAAAAAACGTTAATTTTTAGCTAGAATTCCCTTCACAAAGAAAAGTTTGCATACAAGTACTTGATTTTGATCATTTTCTCATCAAATAAAAAAGCTTTCATACAAGGACACGATTATGATCGTTTTGTTTATATGGCAGCTATTTGCTATAGTGTGTCGATCTGAAAAAAATTTTCGGAGATTATAGATATGACTTGGATGATAATCTGTACTAAGTTTTGTAAAGATATCTTTTCAAATAAAAAAGTTTTCATACAAGGACACGATTATTATCGTTTTGTTTGTATTGCAGCTATATGCTATAGTGTGTCGATTTGAAAAAAAATTTCGGAAACTATAGAAGAGGCTTAGGTGATAATCTTTACTAAATTTTGTAAAGATATCTTTTCAAATAAAAAAGTTTTCCACACAAGGACACGACTTTGATCGTTCAGTTTGTATGGCAGCTATATGCTATAGTGTGTCGATCTGAAAAAAATTTTCGGATGTTATAGATATGACTTGGGTGATAATCCATACTAAATTTTGTAAAGATATCTTTTCAATTAAAAAAGTTTTCCATACAAGGACACGATTTTGATCGTGCAGTTTGTATGGCAGCTATACGCTATAGTGTGTCGATCTGAAAAAAATTTTCGGATGTTATAGATATGACTTGGGTGATAATCCATACTAAATTTTGTAAAGATATCTTTTCAAATAAAAAAGTTTTCCACACAAGGACACGATTTTAATCGTACAGTTTGTATGGCAGCTATATGCTATAGTGTGTCGATCTAAAAAAATTTTTTCGGAGATTATAGATATGACTTGGGTGATAATCTGTACTAAATTTTGTAAAGAAATATTTTCAAATAAAAAAGTTTTCCACACAAGGACACGATTTTGATCGTTCAGTTTGTATGGCAGCTATATGCTATAGTGTGTCGATCTGAAAAAAATTTTCGGATATTATAGATATGACTTGGGTGATAATCCATACTAAATATTGTGAAGACATCTCATCTAATAAAATAGTTTTCCGAACAAGGACTTGATTTCGATCGTACAGTTTGTATGGCAGCTATATGCTATAGTGCTCCAATTTGAACAATTTTCGCGCAGATTATACCGTTGCTTTAGGGAATAAATCATGTCAAATTTTGTGGAAATATCTCATCAAATCCCTTAAAAGGACACGATTTCGATTATTCAGTTTGTATGGCAGCTATATGATATAGTAATCCAATATCGACGATTTCGACAAAAGAGCAGCTGCTTAAAGAGGCAAGTATACCTGCATAATTTCCAATCAATAACTCCAAAACTGAGGGTCTAAATACCGACTCAGAACTTCACACATATAATCTTCATAGAATCTCCAACCTTTCCTTCTCGTTGTTACAAACATCATGACAAACTTAAAACGGGATATAAACAGGGTATAAAAAACGATTATATAATAAAACAATTACTTTTGCAATGCATTTGTTTGGCGTTAATTGAAAAATGATCAGCAAACATAAAATGGTGGCGAATTAATTGGTGGCTTTTTTTCTCTTTGCAACTCTTTCGTTTGAAAACATAATTGTTGCATCATAAATACTTTTGTGGCAAGTAGACAAATTTAATATTAGCTTATCGCAAGGCAATTAATTAACCGCTAATTTAGATTGTGCTAGCGTGAACGCAAACACAACAACAGCCAATGCAAATACTCTAGTGGGCAATAATTGTTGCTAAAAGCGAAAATAATTGCGGTGACAGCAACGGCAACAACAACAACAACGACGACAAATGTTACTGCAGCGCATAAAGCGCAACAATTTAATTAAACAGTCAATCACAGCAGTCACTGGCAGTTTGGACCAGCATAAATCTGGCGGCGGTGAGCAGATAAGTGTTTATTAGGGTTGTACTATAGGACGGGATGAGTAGGAAATTTAGAAAAACTAATTGATTTTACTAAAAACTTAAACTAAACCCTAATTTTAACTCTAATCTAAAAACTAATGTGAGCTCTAACCTTAACTCTATACTTAACTCTGACTTATACTACACTTTGAACTTAACTCTATTCTTAATCTCAAATCTAACCCTAACCATAAGCTAAAACCAAATGTAAGACCTAACATTAACTCTAACCTAAACTCTAACTTAATTCTAACTTAAATCCTAACTTAAATCCTAACCTAAACCTTAATCTAAACTAAACTACTACTTACTACTGTCGAACAGTTATTGTAGCGGCAGAAAACAGTTCTATAGTAACTTCGAGGCATGGTGCCGAGTTGACAATTCTTGGCCGAATAAAAATTCGGCTCCGTTCCGTTTACTTAGACCCGACGGTCGAGAAAATGGCCAACTACTCTACTTTTGTTGTTTACTTCATATTTTTTCTCTTAAGCGGTCCTTGCAAAAAACATGTTAAACACTAAATCTTTAAACCATTGGGTTTGAAACCCGACTAACGACAAGATCCACTCCTGTATTTTCTGCTCTTGACCAATTGCAGAAGTGTGAGAAGAAAAAAATAGTAGTTTGAGCAATAAAGCTAACGAGAGAGATATAAAAAAGAGTAAGTGAGAGATGAAAGAAAAAAATATATCAGAAGATTCCACTAGAATAGGAAAGCAATATCGATAGTAAAAGAGGCAATGAGATATTGTGAAAGAGAGAAAAAGAAATATAAAATTCTTGGCCTACCGTGCTTCATCTGTTACTTATTCTCATTATAAAGTTTGTGGTTCAAAAAAACATAACCACGGAATAGGAAAGAAAGATTGAGAGAGAAAGAGTTTAAGGAAAACAAGAAAAAACGTTAACTTCGGTTGCACCAAAGCTAAATACCCTTCACAGGTGCATTTCTGTTAGTAACTATGTGTCCAGTTTGCATAAAAGCTATATGCTATAGTTAATCGATTAGAACAATTTCTTCGGAGATTACATTGTTGCCTCAGAAAATAATATATACCAAATTTCGTGAATATATCTTGTCAAATGTGAAAGTTGTCCATACAAGAACTTGATTCCGATCGCTCAGTTTGTATGGTAGCTATATGCTATAGTTAACCGATCTGAACAATCACATCGGATATTACATTTTTGCCCTAGAAAATAATCTATACCAAATTTGGTGAAGATACATTGTCAAATGCGGAAGTTTTCTATATGAGAACTTGATTCCGATCGTTCAGTTTATATGGCAGCTATATGTTATAGTTGTCCGATATCGGCCGTTCCGACAAATGAGCAGTTTCTTGAAGAGAAAATGACGTTTGCAAAATTTCTAAAGGATATCTTAAAAACTGAGGGACTTGTTCGTATATATACAGACAGACGGACAGACGGACATTGCTAAATCGACTCAGCTCAACATACTGATCATTTATACATATACTTTATAGGGTCTCCGACGCTTCCTTCTGGGTGTTACAAACATGTTCAGGGTATAAAAATTATTTCAGACTAGCTAAATATGATAGCACAATTCTTAAAGATCTCCGTTCAAAACTCCAAGCCGATGTGCCAATTTAACCGCCGTATCATTAGAAATTTGTTACCCAATTATTGCTTCGTCACCAAACATTTTTGCCAATCGTTTCATGAACCTGTTGGCTATTGTTGCTGCCACCGAAGTAGATTTCAAGAAAGCTACTACTATTAAGGAGTTCATCAGGGACCCCAGCAAGTTTGTTGTTACAGCTCGATTGGATATTTCTTGTCTCCAACTACCCGTACTCTCTTCCAGTGCAGCTTAAAGAGAGATCTACCTGAAATTTCCTGAGGAACCTTAACTAGAAAAAACAGGTTTCAATTCTACAAATTTTAGCACCTAATCACTGAGTAGGTCATAATTTTGTGACTGAGATTATTTATAGATAACTTGATTCATATTTGTGGACTCAAATATCTATTCTCAGCCGCGGAAGAGTAAAAGAATATATTTAACTAAGTCTGGACACAAAAGTAAGCTCGATGTGTGGGTGATATTGGTTAGTCGAAAAAGTATTTCATATATCTCCAGACTATCGTGTCATACCATATAGTGTTTATAGTGTTGGAAAGGTGAGATTTTAAGCTTCATTTTATAAAAAAAAATTAAATCGGGGAAGTTGAAAAAAGTGACAACTGTTCAAAAATGAGTGAAAATAATGAAAAAAGTCGCTATATTTTGAAATTTTTGTGAAAAAAGGGAAAAATGCCACGCAAGCCACGCATGCCACCAATGAAATTTGTGAAGTTTACGGAGACGATGCTGTATCAGTTCGTGTAGCACAACAATGGTTCGCTCACTTCCGTTTGGGAAATTTTGATGTGAGAGATGTACCTCGCCCTGGTCGACATATCGTTGATAATGTCAATGAAATTATGGAAATGATTGACTAGGACCAACATCGCTAAGGAATTTAATATTAATCTAACCAACCATTTAAAAAAAGCTGGCTATAAAAAGATGCTCGTTGTTTGAATACATGGGAATTGTCTGTAAAAAATTTAATGGACTGAATTAACATCTGCGATTATTTGCTGAAACGAAATTAAATCGAACTATTTCTGAAGCGAATGGTAACAGGAGACGGAAAGTGGATCAAATGCGACAATAATGTGCGAAAAAGATCATTGTTCAAGGCTGGTGAAGCTCAACAAATGTTCGCAAAGCTAGGATTAACGCCTCGAAAGGTTATGCTGAGTATTTGCTGGGATTGGAAAGAAGTCATGCTCTATGAATTGCTCCAGCCTGGTGTAACGATTGATTCTAAATTTTACTGTCAACAACCGATGAGGTTGAAGCAAGAAATCGAAAAAAATGGACAGCGAAAGCTTCGTCTTCTACATGACAATGCTAGACCATACACATCTTTGACGACTCGGCAAAAACTGGGAGAGCTTGGCTGCTTCGTCTAACTAATACATGAGTTACCACAAATAAACCTAGTGTACGCCATAAAATCGATCCCTTTTTTCAATGGTTACTAATGATAAAAAGTTGGCCACTTACGACACAAGATTTGAGCTGGCGCAAATGGTCTCTCAGTCTGGTTGAATGGTCAGGATGGACAAACTATTAATTCGCACCTATACTGTCAATAATTGGATGGTCTGAAAAATCAATAGCAAAGCCAGCTTTGGTAGATAAGAGAGGTGTTGTTTTTCTCGGGACAACACCAAGCCACACCCATCGAGAGGAACCCGCCAGAAGCTCCGAAGCTTGGTTGGGATACTCCTTGCATCCATCTTATAGTCGGGAGCAGACAAAAGGTGACGAATACATGATCTTGCTAATGGCGTTTAGTGTTTTCCATGAAAGATTTTTCTCAAGAAAAACTTAAGTAAATCGACTGTTCCAGTTTTTTGAGAAAAAGGTACGAGAGCTTCTGTGAAAGAGAAATTATGAAATTAATCTAAAACTGGCCACAAGTTTTCGTACAAATAGGTGCAAATGAGCCTTAAATCGGATCATTATATCTATGCTAAATAAAATCAACAATTTAATGCCAAAAATAATGGAGCTCATATTGAATCTTCCTGTACAATATTGATGCTTCTCTACTTCCCATAATCTCACATCATAAATTTCCTTCTCATATTCTGCCAACAAATTCTAAGCGCCAACACTCTTTTAATTGAAATTTCAAAATTTTAATATAAGCGCTGATATTATCACCAATCAAGGCCACCTTAATATGCGTGCCGCCTTTGCAGCTTTCAATAAGTTGGGAGACCCTTAGCTGACAACGCGCGCGTCTAACTGCAATGGCAGTCAATGCATTTGCACCCAAACGCACAGCACCGCAGCACTTGTATGAAAATCGCTCATGCGCCGCTTGTGGTCAACACACTGCTGCACAGTTATAAGTGCTTTTCGGCCACTGGCGCGTCGCTACGGATACACGCTAGCAGACACACACACATCCAAAGCAGACGCTCATTACATATATACATATAAGGCGCGCGTATGTATGTGTGTATGTAGCCACGCAGCGCTTAGTAACTCAATGATCAAAATAACAACAAAAACAAAAATAACAACAAAATGAAAACTAACAACAACAGCAACTAGTGCAGCAACACCAGCATGAAAAGCAGCTGACAGCCGAGTCGTTAACCGCAGCAAAGCCACATGGCTTGGCGGGTATCGTATGCCATGCGGCGCGCCACAACGCAATTGCCGCGCTGATGGCTTTACAACGCACTGCAGCGCACCAATACAGGCGAAAATACTCCAAACGGCTGTGCGCTTATGAATATATGTGTACGCTTTTCACAAGCACAACATTTTTGGCTGCCAGCGCGTGCTCTCACACAATCGCATGTATTTGTGTATATGTTTATGTGTGTGTGCTAATTAAAGCGCTGTGAAAAGTCAAAAATTTCATGGCTTTCAGCATGTGGAAAAAGCTCTCTGCACCGCGCTGTCTGTCGCACTCTGCGCTGCGCCGCCATCTTCCGCATTACCGACTACCCAATTAGCGTTAATTGTTTTACACGCGTTTTTGAGTCCAGCAAACACTTAGCTACAACAACAAGCACAACAAGCATATGCATAAGTCACAACGAATTTCCATACACATACACACAAACGCAGTTATATGTTTGTTTATTAATTCGAGTGCAAAGCGCGCACTCACACACATACACAGTCACGCGCTCTCAATACATTTGGTCAATACAATTTGGCGCTTGAAATTGTGTTGGGATCACTGCTTTTGGATAATTGAATTTTGTGGCACATCTGTGTGTCTGAATGGACTAAGCGGAGATTACAGAAACTTTCGCGCGCAAAATGTAATTTCAATTTCAGCTCAGCAGTTTGATTTTCGAAAATAGTATTGCATATTTTCGGTCAATGGGATTTGGTGGAAATAATTCCAGTATAACTGAAAATAAACTCGAAACACGGATTGCTTTCACCTTTGGTTTACAAAATTAAAAGCGAGAACTTGTGTCCACGCAATCATATGATGTTAACTCCAAACTAACCGATATGTGCGGCATAGAGGATAAGGATTGGTTATGATTTGAATATTATTTTCTGCAGCACTTCTGACAGTGTGTCAGCAGTAACAAGGCGAGTATACTCTTCCAAAGCTCCAATCATCTTGACGTTGACTGGCGACTTCAGCCAGATAAATGGTCCAGCGGTGTTAAATCATCAAAAGTTTCCTTCAACAAATGAATTTTTTGGTTGGCTGTACGAGGTGCAGCGCTATCTTGTTGGATGGAAAGGTCGTCTATATCAACATCATTCAATTGAGGCACGCAAAAATCCTGACTCTATGGCGTTTCCTACTAGAGCAACAAAAAATACTAAAGTAGTCTTGCTGTTCTGGAAAATAGCCGAAAAAGCGCTATTTGTTCCATGAAGAGGGCAGTGTTTTCAATGAGCTCAGAAACAGTCAGTAGAAAAATCTGAACCGAATCTTGTCTAGGCGCAAAAACTAACACTAACTCTGAAGTTGATGCTAAACCTAGTTCAAGGAGGGTAACAACACCAGCATCAGCCGAAGCCAACCCGTATATCCAAAGTATGGCTAAGTGCGGAGGGAAAAGAGTCACCAAAAGTGAGGCTGCTAGTAGTGCATCTGCAGGAGAATAGTCTATTTTTAAAGTCGGCGACCCTGGGAAAGCAAGGCATGTGGAGAAGCATCGCGCTGCCTACTTGTTCAAGGAGCTACATGAGTTAGGTTTTACCCAATGTCATATTGGAACTACCAGCTGCGTCAGCTACAAGACCAAAAAATCGAAGACCAAGGTTGTGACACCCGCTGATGGGGTTCAGAAGTGGATTTTGTTGCGTGGCACTGGACTGTTATTGAGCAATTGGGACCCGACACCGACACCGTCATCCAAAGACGTCCCCTGGCTGACGAGAGAATGGTCCAACTGTATAAAGATTCTATGGGTAGGATTATGGATCCTAAAAAGGGTAAGTGCCACGCCCATAGTTCAACTTTGACATGGATTCCTATCAGGGGCGGATCCAGTGTATAATTTTGGGGAGGGGATATAATTTGGTCTTGCAACCCAAAGTCTTTTTCTTCACGTAATGTCACTTATAATGGAAATAATGTGTAACTTTTAATATTATGAAACTCTCTGCAATTCCCCCCGTGGATCCGCCCCTGATTCCTATAGAAGCTTTCCGTACCATCTTGGCTTTAAAATTTATTTCAACGAATATATCTATTCATTTATCGCACTTTGAGTAGATTTTAGCTAAACCGTTATATAGGGAGTGGGCGTAGTTATCATGCAATTTCATCCATTCTCTCACTCTAAAATGAAATATTAAAAATGCTTGTTCACAGCGAGTTTTGTGGATGTTGCTTTAGTGGTTACCTTTATATGCGCGTTAAGCCTATTCGGAGCCGGGCCACGCCCACTTATTAAGGACTTCAGCACATCCACGCAGCAATTCCGAGACTAATAACAGTTTCGTATTTTAATGTGTCACTTAGTTGTTAGACGATTAGGAAAGCCTAAGAGGAAAGGTTTAAGGAAACTTCATTTTGGGAATATTTGGGTTAGAGTTACCATTTATCACAAAAAACGTGTATGCAAATAAAAAAAATAAAAAACTATTTCGAAAAGTCTTTTTTACCACTTTTTTAAAACGGAGTTGATATTCTTCAACGAAAGTGATTGCAAATATGAATTTAAAAACTCTTTAACCTCGAAAGTCCTTGAAAATTGTTTACTTCTTCTTACCTCCTTCCACTAGTAGAAAGCTAGAAAAATCGCCAATTAGCGAGGATTTCGTCGGCTTATTATTTATGATGAATTGGCTGCTTGAAATGGCGAGGCATAATTTCCAACAAAAACAAAACAAACAAGTTGAGCAAAGATCAAAAGCACGAATTCAGAGGCAATAAGAAACATAACACAAAGAGTAGATAACAACAAGAACAACAACAACAACAGCGTAAAAGTATAAGAAGCCACAACAGCGTGTCACTAATGCGAGTATAGTATTACTTATGCCCACCGAAAGCATCGCATTACTCATACGCCCAGTGGCCCCACAAGAGACAGCGCAAGAAAGCACAGCAGCAGCAGCCGCAGAAAAGGCAGGTGGTAACCTAAGCACATAAGTTAGGCATTGCTGTGTCAACAGCATAATGAAAGAGCACAGTCAGGTGACGACTGAGCAGACAACCTGGCTGACTGAGCCTAACTGAAGCTGACTCGTGCCGACTGGCTGCAAACTAACAACCTCAGCAACCACAATGGCATACTCCCGGGACTAACGCGCAGGCTAAACGGCAGCGGTTAGGAGCGGCAGCGAGGGTGTGGAAAAGAATGATGAGTTCAACGTAAAATGACAGCGAAACAATGCGGAAGCGCCTAACAAGGTTGCCTATCATACTTCATGTGCCAAAAACAGCAACAATTACGGCACGCAGCACGCGCTAACGTGTCTGTTATGTGTGTGGGGCGTCAGGGGGTTGTATGTGCTTATGTGGGTGTGAGGTGAAATGGTGATATGTCAGCTGTCAGATGTCGCTTGCGTCACGCTGTGCGTCTGTCAGGGGACCGACGGAGTCAGTGCGTCTTTTGCAGTCGCCTATGATTATTGTTGAGGCTTCGATTGTGCGGGCGCAGCAAATATTGCTAAGGCACTTGGTATAGTGAAACAAGAGGCATGTGTTTTTTTTTTCATTCTCTTTCCTTTTCTTCTCATTTTATATTTATAGTATTTATATATCTTCTGCAGGTGTTTTTGTGCTGTCTTCTACGGCAATTTTGTTAAGCTTCATTGGCAACGTGTTTCCTTTGGACTAATGAGTACTGTCATAGTTGCTCTTGTTACCGGCGAGTTGGTGAATATGAGTATGTGAGGTGAAATGAGAGTGAGTGCTGAGTTTCATGTACAACTCTGCGGGTGGGTGACACACTTGAGGTACAGTGGTATCGAGTTGAGTATGAATATTGGAAAAAAAATTTGTATAAATTTTGGGTAAACTACTAGTCAATAAGAATATGTATTACCCTTCTCTTAAAAGCATAATTATATTTGAGCGTCAACATAAGAGGGTCTTATGTCGATCATTCTTTTTTGTTTATATAGTCATTGGAACCCATAAGTATAACATCTCTCAATGAACAGGAGGTCATGAATAAATATAGACACCGATGCAATCCCTTGAATTTTTCCATCACACGAATTAGCCTCGAATTCCAAACTAACCTAATATTTCCACAATCTAAGACTACATCCGGTCCTGCATGACTTGAAATAAATTTGGCCTTGCAAGGATGACTAATATCCGTTTTGCAAAGTATAAAAAGCCTGAACCAAGTAAAGGGAAATTAGATAAAAGAAGGTCAGAAGGTTAGGGCTAAAAAGACGGATCCTCTCTCAATGCGCAGAGGATCCTACTGAGACTTAAATACAGACCTGCATAAATCCCGATTGAACAATGTCCTAAAACCACTGAAAAGTAGATTTCGCTAAGAGATGAGTTCCCTGGACCTGCTGCGATTTACTTTGGGCCAGACGAACCTCGAGCTTCGAAAGACCAGTGGAAAGAAGACTTTGCTGAGAGAGATGAGTTCCCTTGACCTGCTGCGATTTACCTTGGGCCAGACGAACCTCGAGCGTCGTAAAACCACTGAAAGGTAGACTTTGCTGAGAGAGATGAGTTCGTTGGACATCCTGCGATATACTTTGAGCCAGAAGGATCTGATCTGATCTGATCTGAGGGTCAAAAGTCCAGTAGTGAGCCACAGGAAGCTAAAGGAGCTCCTGCTCGTTCCCATTCCACTCTTATTAAAGCTAAAGTGCCTGTCTTAGCTTCAAACAAACTGCATGAACCTGCTTTGACAGTAGCGGAAAGCCAGTGAAAGGTAGATGTTGCTGTGAGCGATGAGTTCCCTGTACCTCCTGCGATTTACCTTGGCTCAGAGGGACCTTGCAACTGCATAGCTGCTGCCAGACGACCAACGCCTGCTGATGTGGCCTTAGGCTCAAAAGTTCAATAGTCAACCACAAGAATGGAGCTCCTATCCGTTCCCGTTCCGCTTATTGAGGTTGAAGTGCCTGTTCTGGTAAGCACTTCGAGCAGCGCTTGCTAATTTGGTCTGAGGCCCAATGGTTCAATAGTGAGCCACAGAACAGGAGGCTGTTGAGGCTGAAGTGTCTGCTTTAGCAAGCTCTCTTTAGCCTTACAGTTTCCTGCAATACCGATACGGCCAAGTATTCACACCAGTCCAATCGTTAAACAACTCAAGGCTAGAGATTAGGAGTCTAGATATCCTTTCATTAGTTGTGAACGCATGGTCGGCAAACTGAAGGTTTATATAGTTGCCTTACTCCATAACCACTTTGAGGGTGGCTGCCTTCCGGAGCTCTAGATTTGCTGCTATTTTTATTGCCGCCACCTCCGCTTTGAAGTCGCTATAGTGGTCAGGAAGCTTAAAACTGGAGCTGATGGGAAGTTCCAGATTTTAATTGGTAATTTCCCGACAATGTGCACTTTCAAAAGTAAGATAAAAAAGACATACAAAAGAAGTATATTTATCAATATCAGCAAATAATACCGGTGTCTTATAGTTATTCAGACGATCTGCAACCTGAAGAGTGACCAAAACTCATATCTGTCCGTAAAAAAGTCCACCGGAGTTATACAACATTTTAAGAAGCTAGTGACGAGCCGACTTAGCTATACAATCCACCCTATTCGCTACTTAAAAACGCCAATCCTATCGCGCAAATAAAAATTGGAACGGAGTGAATTGAAGATTTGTATAAAAAGTGAAGCAAAGTATAACTGAAAACACCAAAGACGCAATAGCTTCCCATACAATCTATGGGGATATATGTAAGTTTGTCAAAACACTCCGCTCAGTGGGGGATCCAGAATTTCTCTTTTTGGGGTTTTCTCTTCCAACATATTATTAATATTAATGTAACTTGAACATTTCTAATGAATTTGAAATAAAATCTCCAATTTTTGTAGGGGTTTTAGCACTCGTCCCACTTGGATACCTCAATAACTTTTTCGTAAGATTAACTTTTGCAAACGTATCTTAAACCGGCAGACTAGACTTGAATCATTTCCAAGTTAACTAATATGAAACGATCCAATAATAGTTTTTTTTTTTTTTGAAGAAACATTTCTCTTATAAAATACTTAACCAGTCGCATACCACATATTATACCCAAAACTAATTTTACTTGCCGAAATTTTACTTTCCTTACACTGTGTCCTGTCACAACACAAGCGTTCTAATTCCCATCATTTGCTCGTTTTAACTTCAACTGTTTTCTCCGCTCACAACTAATTTTCTACTCCCCATACAAAACCAAAACCACCGCTCCCAAAGGTATACTACACAATATGCTTACAACTATGAACAGCTGTTGTTTTGACAACGCAAAGCTCCTGCTGATATGTCTGCTATTAATGTTATTTTGTTTTCCTGTCGTCTTACACTGTCTTACAACGCGTCGCTTGACATGCTCATTTTTAACCGCCAGCGCCAAAAATTATATTAGATTTATGAGCGCAAGTAGATGTTAATAGTTTATTAAATGTAGGCGTCGCAGTAATGGTGCAAGTAAACTGAAATTGTTTTACTGGAGTGATGGGAATGTTGCTGACTTAGAGAAGCATAGTTTTTATTTCTTTTGATAATTTATGTTATGCGCCTAATGTTAGGCTATACTGTTTGTAAATATTATTTACTTAAATTTGATTCTGGCTTTTTAGTATTTAATACTCAGAGTTTGGTAGCAACTTCTACTGATACTTGATTTTGTTTTTCATCTACAACTAATTTTGATATTTTGGATCTTTTATATAATAGTTCAAATGAAAAGTCCTCCGCCTGACTATAGTACTATATAAGCAAAACCTTGGCTTGACGACGAGTTTCCATGTACTGCCCCAGGAAAATTACCCATCAAGGATTGGTATGCTATGCTGAGACGTGGTGAAATGGGCAACAAAGACGGTGAATGCAGCGGACGCCCGAAAGAGGTTGTTACCGACAAAACATCAAAAAAGTCCGCACAATAATTTTGGCGACCGTAAAGTGAAGTTGTTCGAGATAGCAGACTCTATAAAGACATGAACTGAACGTGTACATTATATCACTCACGAGTATTTGGATATGACAAAGCTCTCTGCAAAGTGGCTATCGAGCGACTTTTTACCAAAAACAACCGCGAGTTGATGATTCGGAGCAATATTTGAAGATCTTCAAGCGTAAGAAATCCATGTCATTACGTCTATATGAGACAATGGAAGCAATACGGCCTCACCATTTCAATTCAATGTCCAATCGAAAGTCATTCAAGTGGACAGCACACGAAGAACCCAGGCCAAAGCGTAAAAAAGCGCAACAGTCGGCTGACAAGGTTATGGCGTCTGCATTGGGGGATGCGCATAAAATAATTTTTATCGACTACCTTGAAAAAGAAAGGAGCGTCAACAGCGACTATTAGATAGTTATTGCACTGTTTGAAGGACGAAATCGTCGAAGAACACGCGCATTTGAAGATTGCTGTTCCACTAACACAATGCACTGTGCGACAAGTCCCTGAAAACGATAGCAAAAATTGGACTTGGAGTTGATTGATCTTATAGCTGGCGACTATATCGTGGTCGCAGATATCAAAAGGTTGCTTGCTGGAAAGAAATTTTCGTCAAGTGAAGAGGTGATCCCCGAAACTGACGTGTAGAGCAAATCGTACTACAAAAATGGTATCGAAATGTTTCAGTGTCTCTATAATCAGTGTATAAGCCCTGAGGGAACTAAAAAAAAAAAAGAAGGAATTTTGCCAAACAATATTTGTATTTTATTATGGTCGACCTGGGACTTTTCAATTAATATCTTCGTCGATTTCAAAGCTGCTTTTGACAGCACGAAAAGGAGCTACATTTAAGCCGCTATGTTTGAATTTGGCATCCTCCCAAAACTAATACGGCTGTGTAAACTGACGTTGAGCAGCACCAAAAGCTCCATCAGGATCGGTAAGAACCTCTCCGAACTGTTCGATATCAAACGAGGTTTCAAACAAGGCGACTTCTTAACGTGCGACTTGAGCTCAGCATAACTAAAGCAAAGGCAAGCCGGTTAGTGTCATGCCTAGAGGGAGCCCTTAAACAAAAAATATGCTATTAGTACCTTCCTTGAAATCGATGGAGCCTACAACAACGTACTTTCGTAATCGGTTTAAGGTCGAAGATAATCGCAGGCATATCAGCTATAGTCTCCTATGCAACAGAGCGGTTGTAGCTGAGTGGGGAAGCGTACGACACTTCTGAAAGTAAATAGTGGCTCCAAGCAAGGTGATTTTTTTTTTAACTCAGGATTTCTATACGACTCTTCGAAGAAACTTAAGGTACGAAGCTGCTTTGTTGTTGCCTGCACGGACAATACTCTCTTTTGGTACAAGAAAAATTCATAAACACCGGGAAGTACCTCTACAACCGTTCGATACCGACAAGGCGACTCTCTATAGTGCAACTTCTTCAATCTACTCCTGGAGAAAATAATTAAAGCTGAATACATTATAATTTCTAAACGTATATATTATTTGTATCACCCTGTGTATCATACAATATTATTTGCCTCCCCCTGCACATCACAAAATCTTTCAAATAATGTTTAAATTTTATTTTAGTATATTATTTGTGGTGTTAGTCATTAGAAGCAGCTACTCTGCAACAAAATTTCTTTAGCCTTGGTATTTTATGTGCTATTCTGAGTAATTTAAGTGCGCATCTTCAAATCTCTAAGCCCCAGTTCTCCAATATTTTTAGTCACACTCTTACTTTACACCAAACTTCAACATATGCTTAACTATTTATCTTAACATTATTAATTTCTTTAAATTTAATTTAATATGCTAATGCCATAAAGTTGTCCAAAAGTCAACAAACCCATAACTCAAACTCATAAATTTCAAGTTTTCGCAGTAATTCTTGTTTTCCTTTCGAATAAATCTTTAAAGCAAATGCGCTCATTAAGCGAAACCAAAAAAAAAACAAACAAGAACAACAGTAAATAAAACTCGAGGAAGGCCAAGTTGTGAAAAATGCGGTAATGCGCTCCAAAAAGTAGGCAACAATTTAATTATTCCACCTGCAAGGACACGAAAGTAGCATAAATTAAAGCGCCGCAAGCCGCAAGACAGCCTAAACACAATTGGTGAAGGTGACGCAGACGAAGACGACGACGACGAAGAGCAGAGCATATTTTATTTCTAATAAGCAAATTACCTCAGGTGCCCAAAGGGAGGCGCTGGCTGCGTTTGAAGTGGATTATGTGTTATGCGGACGGCTGAGGCACCCGCGGCGCTGAACAGCTGTTTTGCTAAGAGAAAAAAATTAAGCGAAATAGATAAGACACAGCAAAAAAAAGACAGAAAAGAAGAAAAAGACACAAAAGCAGAAAAACCACACAAAAAAAGAATAAAAAACAAAAATAAGAAAAAAAAATCGCAAAAGAAAAATACGCAGATAAGCAAACGATGAACTTGCCACTTCGAAGTGCCTACTTTGTGTGGCGCATAATGAGGTCTAGCAGACGCGGCAGATTACAAAAGTCGCAAGTGAAAGATAGAGCAAGCACGCCACCAAATGACAAGCAAATCAAAATGAGTCTCATCAAAAAGTCAAAAGCCATTCTAAATAACTGCTGTTGCTTAGTCAGCCAAGGCAAGTGATAGAATAACTGCGGTCGGTAACAAAATAAAAGAAACTCTCGTGCCGAAATGCTTATTGCTACTACTTACTCACTAATATCCTGACTAAGCGCTGGTAAGCGTCGACCCAAATATGACGACGTAAACAAATGCTAAGCTATTAGTGGTGACTCAAGAGCAAGTGAGCTCTGGTGGCAGTCCAAATGCGAAAAGAAACACAAGGTAAACGAAAATAGGAATGAAAAAAGTATAGAAGAAACCAGTAAAATTGAACAAGAAAATTCAGGTAGAAAGAATAAGTAAAAAAAAGTCCACGTGGCTATGCACACTTCTACAAATAAACAAAAAAGTTGTGGTAAACGCTCATGGGACGCACAGGTACGCGGACTAGGCTTATACACATATACATATATATATATATAAATATATATATACAATTCTAAGAAAATCAGCAGTAAGATTGTTAAAGCTGTGGGCGCATAAAAATAATAAGCTCGCTCGATTAAGCATTTAGGAATCTGAGCTGTTAAAACGATTACTAAGGTTTCGTATGATTCCCATTTGAAATTTATATATGACAAGAGAGAATTGTACGCTATCTTTTCGCTAAGCCTATCTACGGAAGCACTACTCCTTGAAGAGACTCAAGAAGGCTATACAGCCTTCTTAGACCCTCTGAACCAGCGCCATTTTTTAAACCGCTTATGTCTCTCCGAACCCAATGGCATTATTCCTACAAAATTTCAGTCGAGTTTCCATGGAATGGAATGTTATGGTCTCAACAGAAAGTCGGTCGACACTGCCTTGTAACTGGGTGTATAATGGCTGGAGGAAGGTCTTATACAAAAGGAATATGCTGTTGGTACCTGCCTTGATATCGATGTAGCCTTCAACAAGCTACTGTCGGAAGCGGTTATTGGAGCTGTCTATTAGTTTGAAGTCGGAGCTAATCGCAGGCATATAATCTATAGTCTCCTATGCGAAAGCACGGTTGTGACGGAGTGGAAGAGTGGATAGACAATGCCGAAAATTAATAGTAACCTGCGGGGTAATGTCTTTTCCTCTTGCTCAAGATTCCTGCACGACACTTCGAAGGAACTTAAGGTAGGAGGCTACTGGGTTTTTGCCTACGCGAACAGTGCTCGCTTTTGGTACAAGGAAAATTGCCAAACACCTTTTGCGAACTCACCCAAAGATATGTAAATGTGTAATAAGAAGTGGATTAGCCATAAATTTAAATGAAACTGAGCTTGTTTCTTTACTAGGAAATGCAAAATCCCTGGTGTTACTCTCTGCTCGTTGGGAGGCTATATTCTTCACAGGGTGAAGTAGTAGCTGTATATTCAGCCTGTGGTTCCTTATCTACTCACACACCTGCGAGGGTTTTGTGATCGCGGCGCAGCGCTTGGAAAAGAGGTGAAGTGAGATTTTTCACGGATGGATTGATGAGGAGAGGAGCTGGAGTCTTCTGTAGGGAGCTCTCCAACAATACTAATTTCAGACTACCAAAACATTGCTGTCTTTCAAACGGAGGTGACTGCCATCAAGGTGGCGGTAGATACACTGCTTCGAAATGCAACCTGTGAGCTGTGCACTCTGATACCCGAGCGGCCGTGGATTTTGCGCTCAAAATTAATCAAGAGGTGCATGAACTCATTAGAAACAGCATCAAGTTCCTGCTGGTACAAAGTGAACCGTAAGAGATCCTTCGAACAATTTGCACTCAAGAAAGTCAATCTCGCAGCTATTGAAAGTGTTCTGACTGGACAGTGTCCAATAAAATGATATTTTAAAGTAAAAATAATAATAAAGGTTGCCACCTGTTGAAACTTTTTTAACTTAATTTATAAGATATTTCTAGTATATGGTTATAGCAAAGGAGAGTTTTAAAATTCATACATTTAAAAAAATTAAAAGAGGTTACTACCTGAAAAAATGTTGTAAAATTAATTTATAAAACAAATAAAAATATTTTGGTAAACTAAATTTATAAAAAAACATATTGTGAGTACATGGTTATAGCAAAGGAGAGATTTTAAGGTGCAGATAATTAAAAAATAATAAGAAAGGTTGCCACCTTTTGAAATTTTTTAAACAGATTTAAAAAACAAAATACTATTTGTTTATGGATATGGTAAACGAGAGATTTAAAAGTGCAAATATATAAAAAAAAAAAAAAAAATGCTAATAAAGGTTGCCATCTGTTAAAAAATTTTTAAGTAAATTCTTAAAACAAGGAATTTTTGGCATATGGTTTTAGTAAAAGCGAGACTTTAAAAAGCATACATTTAAAAATAAAATGCTAGTAAAGATTGCCACCTGTTGGAAACATATTTTTGTAATTAAATTTTAAAGTAACATATTATGAGTGTATAGTATGCTTATAACAAATGAGAGATTTAAAAGTGCATACGCATAAAAAAAAGTAATATTAAAGGTTGCCACCTATTCAAATTTTTTTAACTGATTTATAAAACAAGAAATTTTTCGTATATGGTTATAGAAAAACGGAATTTCAAAACGCATATATGTACGTAGTGAAAAACAAAACATTTTAATAAAGGTTACCACCTGTTGAAATTTTTTTTTGTAACTAAAATTGAAAATTTAAGTACGGTGAGTACATGCTTATAGCACAGGACACATTTGAAAATGCATACATTTAAAAATTTAACATTTTAAAAAAGGTTGCCACCTGTTGAAAATACATATTTTTTTTTTTTGTAACTAAAATTGTAAAATAAAATATTATGGGAATATGTTCAGAAAAAGGGAGTAATTTGAAAGAGCATATGAATATGTTAATAAAGTTTCCACCTTTCGAAAATATTTTGTTCAACTAAATTTATAAATAAAAGATATAAAGTATTCCAATAAGCATATAACATAAATTTATGAATTTTGAGAAATATTTATGTTTAATATATTGTTTGCGAGTTGCCACCTATGCGAAAAATATTAATCAAACCAATTTAACAAATATTTGTTGTACCACTTGATTTCAAGGGAATTCCACAACTTATTCCTCAAAAAAACAAAACAACAACAAAAAATTTTTATAAAGCTGTTTTAATAATATTGTTTCAGTAATAATTATTTTCACAGAATGCAAATATTGCATGAAGAAAATATATCTTTATATTCTACATCATTAATTGTGGCGCTTACAAGAAACAAAGTTTTACGAATTTATTTTTTACACATAATTTCGCTATTTTTTGCTTTGCTCCGAAAAAAGAAAAATATTTATTTTTAAATAAGATTTCAACAGATAAGGCCCTGATTTATGTGTAACGTTCATAAAAGTGTTGTTATAGTTTTTTTCGAGGTTTACACAATGAAATTGATTTATTTACAGTTTTTTTCCTACTAACTCGTGCGACACATACAGACATACATACATACACTGTGACAGTTTACAACGGCATAGCGGTAAATTCAAACAAAAGCCATTTTTGTCATTATGACATTAACAGCGACTGAAAAAATATTCTTCACCACACGCTTTTATGACAAACGGCGAACTGAAGCAAAAACAATTTAATGCAATTACGACAGCCGAAGCAATTGTCGTGCGAAAATAACTGCACTTTTGCTTAACTTGCGTGCAACAATTGAAAAAAGTGTATTTAAGTGTAAAAAACAATTAAAAATAAATTTGCAAAGCGTGAAATATGTAGAGCGAAGCTCAAACCGCAAGCGGAAACCGCACGCGCCTCAACGTATGCAACATTTTTTAACAATTACACATTTGCAAGTAAATATGCGCACTTGTCATTCACTATTTATTTACACAGCTTGTTATTGTTGTTGCGGCTGCATTACAAAAGCTTATAAATATGAGCCAATTTGCTTTTGTTATTTGCATACACAAATAATGTACCAATATGAAATTAACACGTACGCCTTACACACACACACACACACAGGCATGCAAGCACATATCAGCCACAGGAAGCTGACAAATGATTTTTGCGCTTGGCAAAAAGCTGCTTAATAAGCACATATAATACAAATATATGCATGTGTACATATTACTACTAAGTAAGCGAACTGTTATTTCACACACACACACACACACACATCTACGCTGGCGCATTTCGCTCAGCCACTTAACTGTGTCGCACTTCACTCGGCGCTCTGTAAACATTAAATGCAGTTGAAAGCAGTAAATTTTATTTAAACGCACACACGCTCAGGCATACATTGGATTTATGTGTGTTTATGCGTTGCGATTATAAAGGGTGATTTTTTAAGAGCTTGATAACTTTTTAAAAAAAAAAAACGCATAAAATTTGCAAAATCTCATCGGTTCTTTATTTGAAACGTTAGATTGGTTCATGACATTTACTTTTTGAAGATAATTTCATTTAAATGTTGACCGCGGCTGCGTCTTAGGTGGTCCATTCGGAAAGTCCAATTTTGGGCAACTTTTTCGAGCATTTCGGCCGGAATAGCCCGAATTTCTTCGGAAATGTTGTCTTCCAAAGCTGGAATAGTTGCTGGCTTATTTCTGTAGACTTTAGACTTGACGTAGCCCCACAAAAAATAGTCTAAAGGCGTTAAATCGCATGATCTTGGTGGCCAACTTACGGGTCCATTTCTTGAGATGAATTGTTGTCCGAAGTTTTCCCTCAAAATGGCCATAGAATCGCGAGCTGTGTGGCATGTAGCGCCATCTTGTTGAAACCACATGTCAACCAAGTTCAGTTCTTCCATTTTTGGCAACAAAAAGTTTGTTAGCATCGAACGATAGCGATCGCCATTCACCGTAACGTTGCGTCCAACAGCATCTTTGAAAAAATACGGTCCAATGATTCCACCAGCGTACAAACCACACCAAACAGTGCATTTTTCGGGATGCATGGGCAGTTCTTGAACGGCTTCTGGTTGCTCTTCACCCCAAATGCGGCAATTTTGCTTATTTACGTAGCCATTCAACCAGAAATGAGCCTCATCGCTCATCGGACACGGACGCGAAACACATTTCGAACCGAACACTGATTTTGGTAATAAAATTCAATGATTTGCAAGCGTTGCTCGTTAGTAAGTCTATTCATGATGAAATGTCAAAGCATACTGAGCATCTTTCTCTTTGACACCATGTCTGACATCCCACGTGATCTGTCAAATACTACTGCATGAAAATCCTAACCTCAAAAAAATCACCCGTTATAAGCGCATATACGGCTTGGCGCACGAAAGTATGCAATGGCGTGTGTTTATTTGCGTTTCGTAAATGCATTTAACAGGAAAATTCAATTTACACCGACAGCAATTAAATTTAATAAACTTTAGCGTTGATGGAATGTACAGAGTTGCCACCACATACCGACACGGCTCTTTTTACACATGAAAACAAAAATTTGTTCGCATTATTGAAAGGCAGTTTTGGAGTAAAAGTGCTTGAATAAAGCACAATATTTCAAAAAATAAAAAAAAATGTGTAAAGTGCAGAGTTGCCAGCTCATAACGACAAATCATTTTTTACAAATAAAAATAACTTTATTTCTGGCATTAATGAGGGTTAGCTTTGAAGTTACAGTGATTTAATTTTGCAGCATATGTGAAATAATTTAAAAAAATACATGTGGCATCATCCAGAACAGTTTTGTACAAACTACAAGAATTTTATTTTTCGCATTATTGAGAGGCAGTTTTAGAGCAAAAGTGTTTGAATAGCGCAGCATATTTGAAAAAATTGATAAAAAAATATAGGAAATTTGCAGAGTTGCCACCTCATTTAGAACAGTTTTTTTACACAACAAAATAATTTTATTTCCCGGACTATGTTGATTTAATTTTGCAGAATATTCGAAGAAATTAAATAAAACCTAGAATGTGCAGAGTTGCCACATTATATCGGCGAAGCTTTTGTACATATAAAAAAATTGTCGTTTATTTAATTTGGAATAAAAGTGCTTAAATAGTAAAGCATATTTAAAAAATTAAAAAAAAAACCTCAAATGTGCAGAGTTGCCACCTCATATCAACTCAGTTTTTTTCCCATATTGAAATAATTTGATTTCTTGCATTATTGAGACCTTCTTTTGTAGTGAAAGTGCTTGCATAATGCACGTTAAAGAAAATCTAAATCTAGAATATGCAGAGTTACCACCTCATTTAGAACAGTTTTTTTTACACAACAAAATAATTTTGTTAACCGGATTACGTTGATTTAGTTAATATTCGAAGAAATTAAATAAAACCTAGAATGTGCAGAGTTGCCACATTATACCCACGAAACTTTTATCATAAATTAAAATTTTTTAATTTTCGCATTAGCGACGGTTTCGCATTAAGACGGTCTTAAATTAAATTATTAATCTCGCAGCTAAATTTGTTGATCTTTTTTATGTTTGTTCAATACAATGCAATATTTTCTAAAAATGTATTAATTTCATTTAATAAAAATATTAAAGCAGTTGGCAACTCTTCCCAAATTATTTTTAAAATACAGCCTTTTTGAACTTCCTTATTTTGCCTGCCATATTATACTGCGGCGTTTATTTCAATAATTTTATTGAGTTTCATATTATGAACAGGTGGCAACCTTACTCTTTATTTTCCTAGAATTTTAAAAGAGGTTCATTCTATTAGCCTATTATGATATTAAAGATTATTTACAACAAAAATCACTTTCATTTGAAACAAAATTTTATATTTCTTAAATATTTATAAATTTATGTAAATAAAACCAGTTGGCAACTCTTCTTAAAATTATTTTTAACTGGAAGCCCTTTTGAACTTTTGATAATACCCATATATTACTATTTAATTTTGCTCAAAAATTATATTGTGTTACAGCTTATAAAAAGGTGGCAACCCTGTTAAAAATATAATAAAAGCACTCTCATTCCTTAAATATCAATATTGTAGTGTAATTTTCCATAGATATTTTTCGCTCCCAAAAAAAAAATAGGTGGCAACTCTCAAAAAAAAATTATTTAATACTTTGATACACCCGCACATATCCTAATATCAGTATCATAGAATTTTTTCTACTTAAAAATAGTAAACGGGTGGCAAATCCCTCTACAAAAATTTTCAAATCATTTACGGATTGATTGACAACGTGAAAATATCGATTTTGTTTTTTTTTTTAAGAAACATACGTACATATCGTAATATCACTTATCATAGAAATTTTTCTGCTTCAAAATATGAAACAGGTGGAAACCCTCTTCAAAATTATTTTTAAATAAATTCGTCCTATACAATTCCTCATAACACATAACTTAAAAATTTTTCTTGCTAAAAAATTTGAAACATATGGCAACCCCCACTACAATTTATTTCAAATCATCTTCAAGCACATTTGCAGCAAAATCCAATCTAAATATTCCAAAAATTTACGAAATAATGAAATTTGCCAAATCAATATGGCTGCCTTCAAGTGTCACTCAAAAATATGCGATTTCGCTTACCGCTGAGTGCCTTCGGCCTAATTTGCTTGGCGCCAAAAGGTAGACTGCACAACAACATGGCAAATAACAAAAAATCACACAACGCATCAATGGTAATTTGTGTACGAAAGTTGAAATAAGCTGCAGCATGCAACAGCAAAAGTGAAAAGTAGACGCACACACACACAACAATTTGTTGCAGAAAAGCCTTTCAATAAAGTTTTGTGCCAAAAGCCACTCAAAGACGCGATGCAGAGTGAAAAGTAAACGGAAATTGCTGCTCTGCGCAGCATACAGTTCGATTTAGGTGAAATGCAGCCACTCAAAACGCATTTCAGCCAAATTGAACGCGATGAAATGTGAAGCCAAAGCGGCGCAACAGGCAATAAGCGCATAAAATTGTTGTGTAAGAGTAAGAGTGTGGTGTTGCATGCAACATATGGTATGCTTGTGGCACACGGGTTTGCTGGCAGATCAGCGCAAATCTATTTTATCATTTATGTGCAGAAATTGTTGGCAGCTTAGCTAATTTGTGCTCTGCATGTTGAAGGTGGCACACGGCGTATACGTAACATACAAATTGTAAATTGTTGGTTCATGTTTGTAGGAAAGGTTATACTTAAAAGCTGATTTTTTTTATTGAAATTAGCAATTTTTGACAACTTTAGTTATAAATTAGAATTTATATACACTTTTTCATCTTTTTACAACATATTTATGCTTACCTTATACATAAAGGACTGTAAATCTGAAATTAAAAATGAAGAGTTTTTAATCAAAGTAAACGAAATGCTTTTTTTAATATTGAAATGTAAATAATTGCATATTAGATCTGAAAAATGAGTTATAATGAGCTCTATTGCATTTTTCATAAAATCAAACCCGTAGAAATGTTAAGTTCAGTATGAAACTTGAGGATTTTCTCACATTTCGCTTTTTATCAAACCATAAATTCATAATTAAATCATTACAATTTTAAAAAACGAACAATTTTGTCCTCTTATCTAAGCGTTAATAACCTTGGGTTTATTTTATTTTATTTATTATTATTATTTTTTTTTTCCGCCATAACTTGATTTTGATCATGCAGTTTGTATGACAGCTATAAGCTATAGTTGTCCGATTTGAACAATTTACTCGGATATTATGACGCTACCCCGAAGAATAATTTCTGTCGAATTTCGTGACGATATCTCATCAAATAAATTTTTTCAAGGGTACTAGAATTCGTTTGATCAGTTTGCATGGCAGCTGTAGACTATAGTTATCCGATCTGTATAATTTCTTCGAATCTTGCATTACTGTCTTAGTCAATACTCATACCAAATTTCATGAAAATATCTTATCGAACAAACGAGCTTTCCATACAAGAACCTGATTTCGAAAGCTCAGTTTGTATGGCAGCTATATGCTATATTGATCCGATCTGAACAATTTCCTCGGAGATTACAATATTGCCTTAGACAATACTCCAAACCAAATTTCATAAAAATATCTTATCGAACAAACGAGCTTTCCATACAAGAACCTGATTTCGAACGCTCAGTTTGTACGCCAGCTATATGCTATACTGATCCGATCTGAATGATTTAAGAGGAGATCATGGCTCTGCCTTAAACAATAACTCATGCGGAATTTCGTAAAAATATCTTATCAAACAAACGAATTTTTTATACAACAACTTTATTACGATCGTTCAGTTTGTAGAGCAGCTATGTGTTATAGTAGTCCGATCTGGATAATTCATACTGAGATTATATGCGTGTTTTGTAAAATAATACCTGCCAAATTTCGTGAAGATGCCTTGTTAAATGAAAAAGTTTTTCATACAAGTACTTGACACTGATCGTTTAAGGTTTGACCTGATCAATTGGCTCATAGATTGTGGCTTTGTCTCAAGCAATAAACTATGTCGAATTTCTTAAAAATGTCTTCTTAGTTAAAAAAGTTGTCCATGTAGGAAACTGACTTTTTAGACTCACCGCTCAGAGTCTAAGCTTTTATATGAGAAAATACTCGATTTTTAAGGCTAAACTTGATTTTTCTAAACCGTAAGTCAAAGCTTTAGAATCTTATATATGAGAACATATGTACATGATTTTCAAAGCCATTCTTTCCCAATAATAACAAGAATTTTCTATTTGGGACCACTTTTAAGCTTAAAGCTTTATAGAAAGCTTTGTTCTTCAATCACTTAACACTTCCAGCGCAACTGTTTATATTCCCATGACTGTAAGTGCAAGAAAATCTGCTAAGACCACTTAAAGAAAAGCACAAGCAACAACACATGTCTCCCAGCTGGCCGAATTTGTGAACTTTAGCAAGTGAAATATAAGTTGCAGATAACCTCCCGGAAATGGCAGAGGACACGGCTTCACAAACAGGCAGCAAAACAAATAAATGCACAAAATTCATTGGCAGACAGAAGCAGATATAAAGCTCAGAAGAAGAAAGAGCAAAAAAAACTAACAAAAACTTTTTAAGAAAGCAAAAAGATGACTCAGTTGATAGTTTGAAGTTGGATGCCGGTGAAATGATAAAGAAAAAGCCGAACTGTAACCTTAGAGCAACCACAAGCTGTGCGTCAAGCAGTAGGTTGTTGGTTGTGAAAAATTATATAATAAAATAAAATGAAAGTAAAATGGCAGAATTAAAAAGTACGAAAGTTTTATGACAAGTTTTCCAGCTGTTTGATAAAAGCGGTTGCTATGACGAAGTGAACGAATGCGCTCAACTGAAAGGCAGGAAAACAAATAGAAGGAATATAAACGAACGCAAGAAATGTCTACACACTACCGTTAGCACAAGCGAAGAAAAAGCAGCGGAGACAACGCCTTGAGCAGTTACAGCAATTTCCACAAACATTGCAATGCACGCATGTGTATGTGTGTGTGTTGACGTTGCATGCCACAGCGTGACATTGCAAAGCGCACGAACACCGGCAAGTGCAAAGGCAAGTTGAAAAGCAGGCAAGTAAGCGTTCGAGCGTATGACGTCTCAGCCAGTCTGCAACCGGCAACAACTCAATGCCATAGTGATGACGCAGACGCTGACGACGACAACGAAGCCGACGACTAATTTCTTAGTGACATGCAAGCAAAAGGCATGCAATCACTGCCACACACACACATACGTGCTTACGCTTTAACACACATACACACATATACATGCGTATATATATATATATTACAGCATGACCGGACATGTCGTACGCTGTAACGGAACTTTTACGCTACACAAATCGCTCTTACACAGGCGAATGTTATGGCAACAAGTACTGCGTGGCGTATAAGTGACGCAATGCGAAGCGCCTTTTTTGTATTAGAAAATTTTAATACATCACGCTGCAGGCGTACATGCATAAGTGTCACGTTGCGCATTTTTATTTATTTCTTATTTCATTTTTTCTTTTTTTTTCTTTTTTTTTTTCTTTTTTCTTTTTTAATTAAAATTGCGCCAAAGGAATGAGGTGATAATCCTTAAAGTCTTACACTTACACTGCCAAGGAATTCAGGCACTCGTAGGGGAGCGAAGTTCATTGAAGGCAAGCAACGTTTACATAACGGTTAGTTGCTTATTTTTTACGTAAGCAAACAATTATGACAAAGCAGTTGTGAAATACATTTAAATCAAGTGAAAAGTAGGAAATTTTATTGGTGTTTACACATAAATAATTGATTGCACAACTTATAAAAGTATATAAATTTATAAAAATGAAAAATATATGTATATAAGAAGCCATATTGTCATAGTGAAGACTAAAAAATTAGAAAAAACGCTAATACCGTTCATATTCGCACAAAATGCAAAAGTTTACATACAAAAATTTAATTTTGATCGCTCACTTTGTATGGCAGCTATATGCTATATTGGTCCGATCTGAACGATTTCTTCGGATATTATGCCATTGTTCTGCATAATTTCGTACAGCTATCTCTTCAAACAAAAAAGTTTTCTATACACAATCTTAATGTCAAACATTTAATTTGTATGACAGCTATATTCTATAGTTGTTCGATCTGAAAAATTTTTTCAGAGATTATACTGTTGCCTAAGGCAATAGTCTGTACCAAATCTCATAAAGATATCTTGTCAAATAAAAGAATTTTCTTTACAGGACTTTTCAGTTCGTTTGACAGCTTTATGATATAGTTAGCCGATCTGAGCAACTTTTGCAGAGAATGTACCGTTGATTAAAAAGGCATTAACGCCAAATGAATATATATAAAGGTATTTGATTTTGGTCGGGCAGTTTGTATGGCAGCTATATGCTAATGTCATCTTATATCGACAATTTCGACAAATGATCAGCCTATTGGTGTGCGAAAGACGTGTTCAACATCTGAGAGCGATATTTCAAAACCTGCGGGACTTACATATGCAAAAGCAACCACTCTTTGGCACCGAAAACGTACCATATGTTATTCAACTTATCGCTTTCAACGTGCACCGTTGGGCAGACATCTGAGTTCTGTATAGTTCATATTCTGCGCTATGCAGTGTATTTCTCTTCTAAGGTATGAGTAAATATTGAACTTAGATTAAGTTCCGATAGTTTCCGCCTCTCCATGGGAAATTAACCAACTTGATCTGGAAAAAAATAATCTACTCTCCTCTAACTGAATCACCGAGCTTAATTAAAGCGCTGGTAGATCTCCGCTGACATTTCCACTTTCTATAAGTACATATGTATGTACAAGTATCAGTTCGGACACAATACTAAAATGCTCAAGTATATCCATTATAGGTATTTTAGAATTTCTTTTTTTAAGTAGAGAGAAGTGTTAAAAACCGGAATGCATAACTTCAATATGCTAAACCTAACCTACTCCCAACTCCAGACTCTTCCCTGGAATCAGCTTAATAAGTATTACTTCGTGGGAGTGATAAGACATTTAAGTCTTCTCTATGATATAGACTTCATTTCAGTTTTCTCATGATTAAGGCGGCGCTTTCCTGACAGCTCTTCAATTCTCAGAGGATTGATACATGAGTGTCTTAAAATTTTTCACCGTAAAACTACCATCGAGTGTAGTTTTCAATTTTCCCTTGTACTTAAAAAGCGAGGGCAATAAAAGAATACATGCCCAGAGTCTTTAAAGCACTCTGAATGTGTCGGACTTCGGACTGCTAGAATCTGTACAGTGAGCTTCTAAAGCACACATCTTCTCTTACTGTTTGGCTTAGGTGGAACTCCAGGTCCACGTGTCGCCTGTATATCCACAAATGGATGTGCGGTATCAGTCTGTGGGTCCATCTTCCTTTGAGTGAAGTTCGCTACCACTGCTGCCATCTGACATATGATTAAGTTTTTGACTCTCTCTTCTCTTTCGGCTTCTATAGACGGCTCTGTTAACTTGTATATCCGCTCATAAAGCTCAAAAGCTTGGTTTAAAGTGTTTCGTCGTTCGCCAAACCGTTCTCGTTACCAAGACACTAAAAGTAATAGAACTTCGCAAATTTTTAAGAGTTCTTTTAGTGATAATTTTTGAATATCTAAACTATCGTATTATGAAAAAGCAAATTTCAATTTTTTTTTTTTTCAATTTTCTAGACTAGAATACCACCTTCGAAATATACTTATCATATATCTCAAAAGGAAACACTAACTTACAGATTTTTTAAAAAAAAATTTTTTTGGACACCTTTTGAGTCACATTTTCATATTATTTGGCTATTAAACTTACTTATTTTACAAAAATATTTATTCCGAAGAAGTGGGAACATTAGCAACTGAGTATATTATTGTACATTAAGATCCACTTTTATGGAAGAAGGCGAGAGGGCCAAAAGGACATATTTGAGTAACCTGAATCTTTGTCAGAAGTTTTCTTGCAAAACTATTGGGTCTAATAGAACACACAGTGAAGCCTCTGCCCGATAAGATCTTTTATAATAAGAACATGCAGTGAAGCTTTTCCTTTATTAGATATTTTATAGTAAACATGCACATTTCCCTCTTTATTTACAGCAATCTAATATTATTGAGGAATCACTGCCTCAATTTCCAAATCGGAACATATATTATTTTTATATTAGTACACTCTAAATAGTTTAATGAAAAATTGCTTTACCATATAAGTACTTTTATATAAAAATCATTGTAATCCATTACTAATCTCGCCTAACAAAGTTAGCATTCGCTTTTATAGAACTTTCTTGTTATAATTCACCTTTTCAACAGCCAAGCCACTATTTAACTCACTTCACCAACTCACCACACAATCAAAGAACTTTGCCAAAGCTTGTCAATTACATTACTGCCTTATCGTTCAACCACTTAAAAAGTAATTCACATAAAGAAATATACTTATGCGCAGCTCAAGCTCGAGGGCAAACATTTATGAGCTTACACTGTACCCCTTTCAACAGATATGTAAACGCCAACTCGCGCTCCCGCCTGAGCAACGCTCTAATGCGCGCCGGCACAACATACAACCGAGCCCTGTGTAAAGGGAGGTGACGTTGAGCAATCGCCAGCGGCGTTAAATAAATTAAAAACTTTTCCAGCGTCGACAATCTTGAGACGACGCATCTGGCCGGCGGCGGTGAAGACTTAAATGGCACAAATAGCTGGAAAACGGAAGCAAAAGAGAGCGCAAGTGGCATATTTGTATGAGTTACAGTATTTACCACTGTGATGATAAAGGCTCGCAAATGAGATGCGTAAATTTGAGGAACCAATAAGTGCGTACTTCTCGGTTGAAGTGGGATTTTAGTTTATTTTTATTATCCGAGGATTAGGGAGGGGCAAAGAGTTCAAAAATTCTATATACATATATTATGGTTTAACGCCTGTTTTATTTTATAAGCGAGTACGAAAGAACACGCAACCCCACTAAATTTATTTGGCTATCCGAAAAGGCCTTTGAAGAAGAGGGGACACACATCTCAAAAATAAAAAAATATTCAAAAAAAGGTTCAATTGGTGGGCAATTCTAGTTCCCATCAAATCTATAGTTACTTAAGAGACGGCCAGAATTATAACTATCTGGCAACTCTGATAAAAATATATTTTTTTTTTTGAGCCTCTTATGATGAAATTTGTTTATTATTTTATATTTGTTTGCCTAATATTTAAAATTTAATATATTTACTTCATATTTTAAAGCAATTGGTAACCCTTGTCAAATATATTTCCGATGACTAGATTTTTTAAATATTTTATTTTTTTTTATATTTTCTATATTAAATATTTTTTTATCTTATTCTTCATATTAAATAATTTTTGTCTTACTTTAGCTATTTAATTGAACCAAAATATTTATCAGGTGGCAACCCTACTCAAAATTTATTTTTCTTTAAGAAATTTACATATTTCGTGACAATTTAGAAAAATACATCTGATGATAACTTTTCTTAAAATTTTATTGAATTTAATTTTTTTTCGGGTGGCATTACTACCCAAAGTTGTGTTTGACCTAAAAACTTGGCACACTTGACAACCAATTTAAAATATATTTCCATTGTCAACTTTTTGCAAAATTTTCATTTGTTTTAAATTTTATTGAATTAAAATTTTTATCAGGTGGCATCCCTATATAAAATTTTATTTTATTTCAAGGTATTAAGCCCTTGGTAGCCATTTCGAAGAATATATGCAATGGTAACTTTTCTTAAAATTTGTATATACTTCAAATTTAAAACAACTGGCAACCATTTAAAGAATATATTCGACAGCATATCTATGCAAAAATTACATTTTATTTAAAAAACTTCAAACTTTAACAGAAAGTTCCCAATGATCATAACTCTCAAAATTTTAATTTATTAAAAATTTTTGCAGGTGGCAACCCCAGTTAAAATTATAATTTATTTCAAATTATAAACAATTGGCAACCTTTAAAAAAATATATCTGATTGTAATTTTTTCTAAATTTTTATCTATTAAATATACATATGTTTGATATATGTAAATTTTTATCAGGTGGCATTCCAACTTAAAATTAAATTATATTTATAAAAACTCAAACCCTTGGCAACCGTTTGAAAAATTCACCGTTGGTCATATTTCTTAAATTTTTAGTTTTTTTAATATTTTTCAGGTGGCAACCCCACTCAAAATTATATTATATTTATAAACTTTATACATTTGGTATCTTTTTGCAAAACTATGCTCAGTGATAATATTTTTTAAATGTTTTATTTATTTGAAATTTGTATCAGGTGGCAATCCTATTCAAAAATATTTTTGCTATAAGCTCTTTTAAAGCCCTCTAATTGGATACTCTTACTTTAATCTATATCATAGGAAATTAATAATTTGAATTAATTGGCAGCACTGCTCATTTACATATCTATCTGTTTGGCTTCTTAGACTGGTTGATTTCCATCAAAAAAAAAACAAAACCAATTAAAGGGTCCATTTTTCCAACTTCCATATTGCAAAAATTCATGTATCTTTTCAAATTTGTGAAATTTTGATTTTCAAGCGGGTGGCAACCCCCCTAAAAATATTTTCAATTTAAACTTTCTTAAACATTTTCAGTGTTAATATCTCTTATACAAAATTAAATAATATTTTAATTTAATTTTTTTTCAAACATGTGGCAATCTTTCAACTTTTCATACAATTATTCGATCAATCGGAAATTGCGCTGGCAATGTTTCTTAAGAATCTACTAAGTGATATGTAAACTTAATTTTATTTTAAAAATTTATTTTTTTTTTTTCAACTATGTGGCAACTTCCTTCGCATAAAAGTAAATTTTTCCTTACTTTGTCTGCAATTAATAATGCCAGACTATGTAAGCAAACATGTTAGTACAACTTGGGCTCAGCGAGAGCATAATCAAAATTTAACAAGCCTACTTTTAGGCGCACAAAGTTGTTGCACATGGCAGTTGTAAAGAAAACGCACAATTTCTTAACGACAGCAAAGTCTTAAGCAACTAGAAAACAGATGTGACGAAAGCTAAACGCAGCCGACAAAGAACTTTATGTGATTTTCAGGCAAGTGAGCAGCAAAGCAAATACAAAGTTGTTTATTTAACAAACGCACACAGAGGCATGCACAAGCAGTGCTATTTATATATGCATACACACATATAAATTTATTTATATATATACTCTGCTGTATGTAGTGTGTAGTTGCATGCAGAGCTGCTCTTTGTCGGTATGCTGTGCGCCTATTTGTATGCTAAATATTTTATTTGGTATTGTTTGTGGTTTATGCGTCAGCGTATATGTGTGCGTGTGTATATATTCTGTGTGGGTGGGAGTGCTTGTTATTACCATTGTTATTGCTGTATTTACTTTTACTGCGCTTGTTTTGTTTTTATTGTTTTATTATACGACCACAAGCACATTGTTGTTATTGTTATTTTGTTAGCTATCATATTTTTTATTTGCCATTTACTACTACTTCGCTCACATTTTTGCCCACATTTAGGCAATGTTGCGCTCCATATGTTCTGGCACACATTATGGCCGGGCTTAAGGCGTTGAATGGCGGTCGAGGCGCAGTCGACAGCATAGCGCGCCATAGTTGAGTTGTGCTTTGTTTGGCAAACTGAGTCGCGTTCCAAATGAATTTGCCGAAATTTTGCAATTCAAAAGCCTCTAAGCTATTTTATATAGTCACGCTTAGCCTAGACCGAAAGCACATAGCTGTGTATTATCCTTTAACCACACACATAGCTTTGTTGTTCTTTTTACATATTTGTAGTGGCCTTGTTGACTTTATAAGTTTAGCGGCAGCACAAGTGATTATTTGCGTATTAAAGTTGTTTTTGTAGGCATTTGGTGAATGCGTGTGAGAAACACAAATGTAGAGAGATGACTTACAAAGCTACATACATATGTTTATAAATACTTTAGTCCCTCAAACCCCTTTTTTAGTTGCATTTAATTTAGTATTATTATTACATTACTGCAGGCCTTTCTAGCTAAATCTACTATATACAAATATATGAGTCCATGTGTCTACCACACCAGCACAAATCCAAATATTTAGGCGCCTTTGGTATTATTACTACCCACATATATATCCTCATTGCTTTTATCACACGCATGCCTTTGACCCTGCAGCAAAACAGCGTATAATAGCGGACATACTTTTCAGCATAAAATTTTTATCGCTCGCAAATTTTCACTTGCGCCCAAAGGCGATAATTAGTTCACCACACATGTAATTTTGATAGCCTTATCCAACATAAATGCAACCTTGTTTCTATTATCCCTCACACTCACACCTGTTTCCTTCTGCTTAGCACACATGTGAGCAATTGAAGAATTTTGCTCCTGATACTAAAAACATACTTTGTTGTTGCTGTAAGTTTTAGTATTAGTAGCAAACTCCTTCCACATCCGCACGTATTTTTGAATAATTGTCGCCTTGAAGGTTGCTAAGTTACAGTTTTGTAGTAAATTTATCTTTTTAGTTTTACAGTTTTTACTACCAAAACTTATCTGAGATGTTTTACGAGCTTTTTTGCCTATTTTAAGGCACCAGTGAATGACTAAAGATTTGATATGCGAAGTTTTTTCAGAGAAAAACTCGTTTTCTTTTTCATTGGTCGACAAACGTGGGTCGGTCTGTGCCGTTTTTTTTTTTTTATTCTTGCGATGTCAAGCCAGTTATACATTCCGAATACAGTCTGGTCGCCATGCACTTGATCCTTCCATTGGATACTTGTGCGCCCTTTCTTTCATTATCCATCCTTTGGTCTCGAATCGAAGGAGTTTTTCTCTGCAGTATCAACATTCGTTTGAACGACATTTTATGTGCTTAATTATCTCCATGTCCCTGTAGAGCTGATACAGTTTGCTCAGGCGGACGTCTCCGAAATCCATGCGGAAAATAGATCCCTCGAATGCTCCAAGTGCTTTCTCATCTCTGGTCGTCATTGTGCTTGTTTCTGTGTCGTATAATAGGACGGGAATAATGAGAAACTTATAGAGCGTAATTTTAAGTCGTCGAGAGAGGGATCTGCATCTTCATTGCTTATCGATCCCAAAGTAGCACCTATTGGCAAGAGTCCATCTGCGCTGGATTTTCAGGCGTATATTATTGGTTCATGCTGATTCCGACATACACAAGGCCTCAACTTCTGAAAATGTATGGCTGCTAACAATGCCACATGGCTGCTAATAGGGCCACAGACGTAAGAAATCTTTGTCTGTGGCCTACAAGTACTTTGGCTTGCCCTCGTTCACTACAAGACTAATATCTGTCGCTTGTGTTTCACGGCTGGAAAAGGCTGCACTGACGGCCGCTCTATTCTTAAAGCCTGTCAATGTTTTTGCGTACCCTAGTAGCATATACTTTCTTCTAGCATTTTATTGAAGAAGAAGCATGGGAGAAAATCATTCTGTCTTAAATCTCAACTGGTATCGAACGGCTCGAAGAGATCGTTCTCGATTTAGACAGAGCTGATGATTGTACTCAACGTCATTCGGCATAACCGTATGTGTTTCGCAAGGATGTCAAATTTAGACACAATATCAAATAGGCAGCTCCTGTCATTGCCGTTTAAAGCGACTTTGAAAGCAAAAAAATGTGATGGATGCCGATCTGTTTGTCAAGGGTCTTCTCTTTTCAGAGCAGAAATACCTACTCCTCGTATTAGAATATTTCTTACTTAAAGGATAAATACTACGAAGGAAACTCTTTTCTTGCGGCTCGAAACTGGTGTGAAACCTCCGACTACAGAATTCACGTAGTACTTGCACATCACTAATCATTTCACCAGTGTGACTTCTCGCGACTTTACATTTACTCGCCCTCATGACAGCAGCAGTAAAAGTCATCGCTACATACATCACAAAGGAGGCAGTATTCTCAGTTTTATTGTAATAAAGTGTTACCAATTTAGTAAAAATTTTATTTAATGTATGCCAAATTTTTCTCCGCTTACTTCGCAATATTTCTGTAGACTCTTTCTTGCATATGCCCGGGTGTATGAATTAGCCCCCACTGAATTTACCCCCACCGGGCAAAATGACTTAAGCCCCACCAATTTTACAACAAAATTAAAAATGGCGGAAAGTGGGGCTAAAGTCATTTTCGTGGGGTTTAATTCATTTTTTTTTCGTGGGGATTCTGTCATGTAAGAACACCCACATTTGATGGGGCTTAATTCATTTCGATTGGTGGGGATAAAATCATTTTCGTGGGGTTTAATTCATTTTTTTTTCGTGGGGATTCCGTCATTTTTGGTGGGGAAAGATTCACTAAGAAATTGGTGGGCCTTATGTCATTTTGCCCGGTGGGGGTTAATTCAGTGGGGGCTAATTCATACACCCGTATTTAGTAGTGTTACCTATATTCTACCTTACCGAAAACACTTTGTTCGAATCATAAATAGACTTTTCAATATGAATGCTGATGAATATATACCTGGCAGTTTTCGTTCTATAATTTATATACGATTTGAAAGTGATAAGTAGTAGTTGAGCGTGCTGAAAACAGTGGGTATTTTTATAAAATATTTATCTTAAAAAACAGCTTTTGGCTACACCACTGTAATTCAGTTTTCGATGATCTATGATTTTTTGAATTTCCCTCTGTCCTTAATAGTAATGCGGAAAAAGAAATATGGCGATGTGAAAGATACAGCTAGTCAAAAATTAATTGAAGAAGGTATTGAAAAAACCTACTTGCTTACTGAAAGAAGCATTTATTTAATGGTATAAGCAAAAATACTAAGCCAAGATACCGATTATGGGTCAAAAAATCACCATCTTTAACTTCATAGTTTTATTTACTCCACAACACAATGTGGATAGCTGTTATTGCGTCAGATTTCCGAAGTTAATCTAAAACATTTGTCTGGATAAGTCTGCGATTTTTTACTGCCCATTAAACCTGGAATCGCTTACTTTATTTCAGTCTCGAACAACTCAGTATACCAAACTATTAGCTGATTAGGAACAACCTTATAGTCAGCGGAAACGACTTAGATGCGCAGGAGAAGAAGCTAAAACCTTTACAGATCACGTCACTTCGAATAGTGCCAGAATTGCTTCTGATAATTAGCTCTTTCATCATTTATAGCCATTTATAATTCAAGTTCAACTTCTACTTAACTAGACTCGTCTTAGACCTAATTTTATGTCCATCCGCGAAATACCACACAATTTTTTGGACGCCCTTTTAAACACATTCATCTTGACTACTCTGCCTGTATTCCTATTCCGTTAAATAAGTTCGTTTCATGGACCTAATGTCAGATCACGTCACCAACCGACCCTTTTTTATACCCTAAACAGGTTTTCCATGATATTTGTAATAACCAGAAAAGAACTTTTTACATATATTTGTACAAATGATCAACCTAATGAGCTGAGTTAATTTTGCCTTATCCGTCTGTCTACATATGTACGAGTAGGTGAACTATTCCCTCAGTTTTTGTGAAAACGCTCTGAAAATGGCATCTGTTATTTTATCTTTAAGGGCTTGCGAGGTTCAAAGGCTCATTTTTTTATTATCTTATTAAATTCTACAACACCTCTAGAATATTGTCCTAAATTTTCAAGGTGATCAATGTAATAGTTTCGGAGATACAGCCTTAAGAACTTCTACGCACGAGGTCGGCTATACGAGTATAGTCACTTAAAGTTTTAAACGCGTTTTTCTCGAAACTGTATTTTTGAAGTCTGTTGGCAAGATTTCAAGATCTCAAGAACTACTCAACCGATCTTCATGAAATTTTACACAGGTCTCTGAGATACTGTTCTTGAAGACTTGGATGAAGATTTTATTTTCGATTAGAAAAATTAAAAAAAAAAATCGCGAATTTTTGACTGAAATTTTCATTTTTTGGTAAAATGGTATAGCAAAAATTAAATTTTCAGTTTTTTCCGTATTACAAATTCAAGTTTAGGTTTTAACAAAAACTCGTATTTTTACTTTAGAAGATTATCTAAGGAGTTCTCCTGCCAATGCGGGTGTATTTTTGTTTTTTTTTTTTTTTGTTTTTTTTTGTCATCTCAATGGCCGAGTAAAAATATTTTTTCTAAAAATTTCAGAATTTCTTTGTTAATAGTGAATGTTGGTAACAATAAAAAAATCTAATAAAATATTTAACATACTTTCTTATTTTTACTACTACTACTACTACTACCTCAAAATATTTTCGAAGCCAATTCTAGTCACGATTGCCAACGACCTTTCTACATTTTAGTCTCTGCATTATTAATATTATAAATTAAAGGTTCACAAGTTCATATACTTGCATATACAAAATGGCCAAGCATTTGTCAAAGGAATTCTAAAGGAGTAAAGAACTATTTCACCGAAAATGCGAAAATCATCTTTGAGACTTTGCGGTCACCAAGGGCAACCAGCGATCAAACAACGGCATTGACAAGCACGAAAAAAGCAGCGAGCAGCAGAAACGAAAACATAATCAATTTCCAAAAGGAGACACTGCTAGTGCAATGAGCACAAAAAAAGCAGAAAAAGAAATTACAAAAACTAAAATTTTTTGTCCCCGAAAAAGCCAAGCTATGGCAACTGAGCCAAATAAAAGCAAACACCGTTATGCTTTCGGTAATTTTGTTACTCTTCCGTTATGCTTTTTTATAAATGCCACTATTGAAATTGTCAACAGCAACTTTTTGGGGTGAAGAAAACATAATCAACAACTCTAATATATGCCAACATTGATTCAGCTAAACCAAAGTTCAAGCAGAAGTCAACTGAAGCAAAACAACAACACTTTTTTTGCGACCGTTGGCAGCCGAAATTCATTTGGTGACTATAAACTGGCCGCGACTGTGGTGGAGAGAAGTAAAATAGAAAATAAAATACAAACGAAGCTGCTCGGAAATGTAGTAAACAGTAAAAAGCTGTGCGTACAGACTTAGCGGCCAGGTAGCGCGGTCTGACAGGCAGGGGAAAGTGAAAATGATGGACTACCGGCGAGTAGTGCTGACATAACAAATGCCACAATTATGATGAATTGCACGCAGCTGCGGTGTGCAACGGACGGTGCGCTAAGCGAGAGTGACAGCTGAAAAGAAGTTACTAAGGTAGTTTCGCGCAAGCTGACGCACTGCTGGCTTGAGAGGTTTGCTCCATATTTCGTACGCTGCAATAATTTGGCGCTGAGTAAATAAGATATTAAAGTAACATTTAAAAGGACCAAAAAAAGGGAGAGATGTGTGATAATCTATATATTGTGACAAAAAATAATCCAGTAATTGTAAATGAACATAAAATATTGAATAATTCATGAATATTTATTTCTTCGTCTTCATAGTAATCCCCACAAGATGTAATACCAAAGATTTTCTCAGCCCTCGAAACACTTTCCATAAGCACGTTTTGGGATGGCCTTCAGATCCTTCAGCGAATTCCGTTTTATCTCCTCGATCGACTGGAAATGGGTCCCACGGGCTCAGTTTGGCCAACAAGAAAAACTCACACGGTGTCAAGTCCGGGGAAAACGGTGGTTGATCGGTGGTATTTATTGCATTTTAGAACTAAAGAGACCTTATTTCGTTACTCTATTTGGGAAAAATTCCGCTTTATCGGGACGAGTCGAGCAAGAACGCGTCTCATATCCAAAATATTCACCAAAATCATTCGAACGGCCTCACAAGAGATGTAGAACTCTCTTGCCATCTCTCTAATATCCTTCACTTTTTTCATATTTTCATCAGTTAAAGAGATCGAAATTCGACCAGAACGAGGCATGTTTACAATGATCTCTCGACCGTGTGTGAAGGCTTTTTATATCTCGCAAAAGAAACCATACTTATAAAATATGTTTCTGTTAGGTGCGGCTACTAAATCTTAAGCCTTAGAATACTATATACTACTGTGCCCAAAAAAAAAGGTGAATTGTATTTATTTTGAAATTTCGTTATTTATTCTTCCAAATCAATTTCATCCCCTTCAAAGTAATCCCCTCCCGATGTAATGCACTTATGCCAACGGATTTTCCAATCTTCGAAACACTGGTTGTAGTCACTTTCCGGGATGGCCTTCAGATCCGTCTTCGCTGCGGCTGAATCTCCTCTATCGTATAAAGACGGTGTACCCGGAGCCGTCTTTTGAGCTTGGTGAACAGCCAGAAGTCGCACGGCGCCAGATCAGGTAAATACGGTGGTTGCGGAACGATATGGGTTGGGTTTTTGGCGAAATGATCACGAATTACGAGGGCAGTGTGAGATGGTGCATTATCGTGGTGTAAAAACCAAGAATTGTCTTTCCACAATTCCGACCTTTTTAGGCGGATAGCGTTACGCAAACGACGCATAACGTTCAAATAATACTCCTTGTTGACTGTTTGACCGGTTGGAAGGAATTCATCATGTACAACACCACGATAATCGAAGAAAACAGTCAACATGACCTTGATTTTTGAGCGACTTTGACGCGATTTTTTTGGTCTCGGCTCTCTTTTGGCACGATATTCGCTCGACTGATCGGTTGTTTCGGGGTCGTAAGCATAGATCCAAGTCCCAACGCCATTTATAGTGCATTTCATGCCACCCTGGTAGTCGGAAAGTATCGTTTCACACACTTCAACGCGACGCCTTTTTTCCAAAAAATTCAATGTTTTCGGTAACAGTCGAGATTTGACGCGCTTGAAGCCCAAAACATCCTTCAAAATGGTATTGGCTGAGCCTTTCGATATGCCAACTTCATCAGCGAGGTCTCTTATTATTAATCGACGGTTTTTCAACACCAAATCTTTGATTTGTTGAACGTGAGCTTCGTCGGTTGAGGTTGATGGTCGCCTTGGACGCTCTTCGTCTTCGTCTTCGACACGTTCACGGCCGGCTTGGAACTCACTATACCACTTGTAAACATTTTTTTAAACAAAGCCTCATCACCAAAGGCTTTCTGCATCATCCTCAACGTATCCGCAGCAGAAAATTGATTCCGTAAACAAAATTTAATGCAAATTCTTTGCTCAACAAATTTTGACATCGCAAAAAACAAAAAATTCACTTTTAGCAGCTCACAAAACGACACGTATCTCAAACACTAATGAATATTTTGACATGAAATTTGACATAAATCTGACTGACAGTACTACTAACCTAAAAAAAAATTATTCTCCAAATCTCTCGATGAGCGCAGTTTAAATTCAAATGCCTCCTTATTTTTTGGACACAGTAGTATATTTGGCCTTGGCTGCATCGTCATTATAACGCCCTAGACTTATCTCAATTTTAATCGGATATTTTATACGGCAGCTAGATGCTTTAGTAGTCACATTCGTTCAGAATATTCGGATCTTGTAGCATTACCTTAGGCAATAATCTATACCAAATTTGGTGCAGATACATCATCAAATGAAAAAGTTTTCCATACAAGCACTTGTTTCCAATCGTTCAGTTTGTATGGCAACTATTTGATATAGTTGTCCGATATTGATGGTTCCAACAAATGGCCAGTTTCTTAAGAAGATAAAAACTTATGCAAAATTTCAGAGCGATGTCTCAAAAACATTAGTATGTAAAAAGTCCTATATCCGTAGCAACTTTTGCAGTTCCTGAAAATATTGAATTCCGCGGTTTTTATTACTTGATTTATTACTTGACAGACCAAAGAAAACTTTACTACTTACAGTTGCAAGCTTTATATTATATATGACCCATAATAGCTTGGGATATGCTTGGCTGGGATATATCACACATATATAAAAATCTATGTTTTAAATAGGAAATTTCACACACGAGAGGTAAGATACGGGCTTCAACGATTAGACAACAATATTGAGAACTGAAAAAGTACTACGCTAAGAAAAAAACCAAGCTTTGAGTAGTAACATGCGTAATGATAAGATGCGATACTGAGCAAAGAAAGTTATAAATAGATCACACCCCATTTTCAATTTGTCAAAGCCTTATCCAGATTGGATCAGCAACCAGCACATGTGGGGTTTCGAAAGCTTCCTGGCCCTAAGTGAAACTGGCAAAAGATCCATGGAGCTAATAGCTCTTGGCAAGGTTCACATGGTCGCAATGATAAGTGTCCTAACTGATCACTGTCACTTTGCCACTCATGCGAAGAAAGATTTTGGAGAGCGAAATTTGTCAAAGTTCATCTATGGACTTTCTCCATCACTGTCCAGCTTTCGGCAGACTAAATTTTAAGCATCTTCGTTTCCATACTTTCCACGGACATGGCGAATTGGCTGAGGTAAATATTAGCCAACTCAATAAATACGTGGCGGGTTCTAGCCGCCTTGTAGATATACGACGGATTTTTTATCCGCACCTAAAAGTTCTGGACATCACAACGGACAAGTTTCTAGCAGTCCAAATACAATTTTTCGTGGTCTCACGATTATCAGCATATTTACCTAAACTAACCAAACCTATGCAGATTAAAAATTTCTAGTAAACGGAAAGTGGTAACGGACTGCAGAGATGAACTCATGTTAACTTTACTCCTTTTCTGCCATTCGCCATTACTTATACTTTGTAGAGACCAGCTCTCAAACTCCCCGGCAGTTACCGCATTGGGTAACTACTTAGATTACCTTGCGAGCTACATATTAATCCAAGCAAGTAAGAGAATTATAAGGAGCTAATTGTGTTTAAGAAAAAGAACTTTACTACCAAAGTCTAGGCTATTCCATTACTGGAATTGTAAAATGGAATGATTCCGCTTTCGAACTATTCCAAAATTAGTATAATTAGATGTAATGAAAACTCAAATTAGGGTGATACAAGCATTAGTTATTATTATGTATTTGCCTCCTACACCAGCTTAACGTGAATCATAACTAGGCTATGTCTAGGTTAGATAAATGATCTCTGGTGAGAAGTATTAGAACTTAATGCAATGAGAGCCCAAATTAGGATGATCTCAGCATTAGTTCATATTTTATATTTTCCTCCTAAACTTCAGATATTTTCCTCTAGACATTATGGACACATATCGTTATACTAGCATAACATAGACTATTGCTAGGATAGGTTAGATAAATGATCTCTGGTGGAAGGATCAGACCCGAACAATTAAAATCGTGGTGCTAACGAACTCTTGGAAATTGGGTCAATCATAAAATATCCCGGAAGAGTATTTAACCCTTTATAAAACTGCCAAAGAAAATGATTTCGATTCCAGCCGGTTCATCTAGATGTCCTTAGGTTTGGGAGCCAACCTGAAAGTGCGAATGTGAAGAATATAGAAGATGATTCTAACCCGTCGCCTTCCACCTCAAATCCAAAAACTACTTTCGAACATGATTTAAAAACAATAGGCTCGTGGACGGTCAGAACCTCAACAATACCTGAACATACATAGGTCTAAGTATTTTTGAGGCTTCTGACAAATGTTATTCAGGTGCGCTTACACCTGTTATTGCTTATTGCTTGCTCAAAAACGTATTTCCGGCACAATTTTCTTTCACCGATACACCAAGAGGAAGCATGTCAAATAGAATCGGATTCACAAAATCCCTTGAATGTGCTAAATGTTATCTAAAAAGTAGATCAATTTAATGAAAGTTACAAAATACGTAGAAAAGTAATGACATAAAAATATCCGAAACAAGGATACAAAAAGTTCGTATTACTAATCACCACACTGAAAGCTCATAAAAAAGGGAGAGCAAAGCAATGAGCGGAGCACATAAAACAGAGATTTGCTGGCTGCGGAAAAGATATGTAAGTCAAAAGAACCAGAGAAGTGCAAAGCAAAAGCGTCGTAGAAACAAGAAAAATGTAATAGAAATAAAAATAATTATTGTAAGCAACAAGCGTAAGGACTCTTGAAAGCAATCACACTAAAATTGCAACAAATGTAATAAAATCAGAAAAAACCAAAAGCGAAATATGCGAAGCTTAGATGTAATGAAAGCCGAGATTTTTGGAAAGCACAGTAAGAGGAAACTCGAAACAAGGTGCTGACCAGTAAAGACCCGCCAGGATATTGAAGAGCTAGTGAGGGAGTAAAATAATAGTGGAGTAGGGAGTAAGCATTGAAGCAATCAAACTGCAAATGAAATCAACGCAAATGATGTGCGAATTATTGCGCAATGAATGAGAGAAGAAGCGGAGAAATCGAGTGCAGTGAGCTGCGAATATGTCGCAGCTTTAAGAAGCTTAAAGAGCATACGCACTTTGAGGCAATATGAAAGGAAAATTTCCCGCTCAGCGCCTTAATAGTGAGTTAATGAAAATCGCATGAAGTTGGTGAAAATTAATTGAGTTTTTCGACACGGCTGACACACGAAAGCAACCGCAAGTAAAAAAGAATATATATTTTTTTTTTTTTTTTCCTTTTTCACACCGCTGCCAAACGGCGCTCTCAGCGGCAAAGCCGCCTACGTTTGCCTAATTTACTTTTAACACAACGCTTTTGCCTTTTGATATACTCAAAGGCAGCTGACGCAAATTTGATAGACGACACCGATGCGCTTGCGATTTCTATGAGGTGGAGAAAGCTGGCGAAGGTCCCTATTTCCTTTTTCCGCTTTTTTGATTTTATTTTTGCCTTTGCTTGCCACATAGTGTAGGCACAGCAGACGCTTGGGAAAACCCGTCAACCATGATTGCACGCTGCTGCGTCTGTCGGCGAATGAAATTAAGTGCAAGTAAGCTTATTAAAGTGGGTCCAACGAGACTGCAGACTGTAGCAAAATCACTAAAGAAAGCGAAAATGAGAGGGGAGAGGGAAGGCAGTTTGAGTAATTTTTATGAAGTGTATAAAAAATAAAGCGGCGGGTGGAAATATGTTTGTGCCACTTCAGAGCAACAGCATTTAAAGTGAGTATATGCTGCTTGCGCTCCCAAAAGTATGCAACAAGGCGCATAAAAACAAAATTTATTGTACGAAATGTTTGCGAATGCTAACCAAAGCAACGTAATCATAAGTCAACAGCAAATCTAATGCTGAAATGAGTGGCAGACGCACACATTTTGTGCAAATAAAATTATATTCAATTTACTATAATGGCCATAAGACAGTAGCAAAGCCGCAGAGCAACGATGAAGCGGCGAAATGAAAAAGCAAACGATTTGGGTTGGCTTAGCGGGCGAAGAAGCAAGCATGAAGGACGCAGATATCATGACGCAAACGCGAAATAAATACAGAAAGCAAGAGAAAAATTCACAGAAATTCGAAGGCAACGGGAAAAGAAATTCACTGTTGGTGAGTGGTGGGGCAGTAGTCAGAAAAGATTGCTGCCGTAAATTTGCTGATTTTTATTTCAGTTGCTTGCCTCATTTCTGTTTGTTATCTATGGCAGCTTGATTTCAGCAAACGCAAACAAATATTTCTAACATTTGTTGATTTTCAATAAGCAGCATAAAAATTAGCGAGGCACATTTTTTCGTTAATATGAAAAGTTTATATTGCATTAAAAACAGTAAAAAGAAAAATATTCTTTAAAGTTTATAGTTATTTTCCACAATATTATTGCTTCATTTTAGTAATATTTTGCGCCTTAATGTTTGTGTTAATCTGCTGTATTAATTTCAATTAAAAAATGTAATATTTAAAATTTAGAAAAAAAGGATATATGCGGCAACTTTACAATTTTTAGTTTATTCGTACGATTTTTGTGACATTAATTTAAATAAGCTTGATAACAAGTTGTGAGCTAAAAACTTTTAACAAATATCCAAAAAAGGATGTATGGGAATATTTTGTAAAACCTAAATATATTTATTTTTCTACTAACATTGAACTACACCACCATTGTAACATTTTTAACACCAAACTTTCCATGATCACTACAATTAAATTAAATGTTTTTTAGAATATAAATGTAGCCACTTTAGACATTATTATTGCTTCGTTTTAGTAATATTTTTGCCCTTTAATGCATGTGTATACCAGCTGCATCACTTACAGTTAGAAAATGTAATATTTGAAATTTTTTTAAAAAAAGGATATACATGGCAACCCTTCAATTTTTACTTTATTTTTACGGTTCTGTTGGCACTTAATTATATCAGCTTTTTAACAAGTTGTGAGCAAAAAATTTTTAACAAACAGTTAAAAAAGGATTTATGGGAAGATTTTGTAAAACTCAAATAAATGTTAGATTGCTACTGGCGTTCAATCAGACCACCGTTCTAACGCATAGTTAGCTGCAATAATCGTTGTTATTAAAATTTATGTTTCTATGATAAGGATACATATATGCGGCAACCATACAAATTTTAATTTATAAGTAAGAGTCAAGCTGTATTCAATCATATAAGCGTTGCTAGGAGCGAAAAATTTAAAAAAAAAAATTTATAATAGGGAAAAGGCATTTTTAACACTAAAAACAATTTTATTTTTGCGCAAAATAAGCTTAAATTAACATCTCTTTTACCCAGAACACCCACCTGACCTGATATAAACTTTTTATGAACTTTATATTCAAATTAATTTTTTTTAATATTTATAACTAATTTCAACAATATAATTACCTCATTTTAGCCATATTTGTGCTTTTCAACATATTTCTAAGTCAAGTGCAATAATTTCAGCTATTAAACCAAATATTTCAAAGCCTTGTAAAAAAAGGATATATGTGGCAAACCTTTAATTTTAATTTTATATTTACAAATAAAACTGCATTTAGATATGTAAGATTTCTTATAAGTTGTGGGCGAACAATTTCAAACGAAAATTTCAAAAAAAGGATATGTTGGCATATTTTAATCGAGGTTACTAAAACTTTATAAATTTGCACATTAATGTGTAAATAAGCTGCAATAATTTCCTTTATAAAATTTTATATTGCAACGTAGTGGAAAAAAAGGATATATGTGGAAACTTTTTAATTTTTAAATTATTTCTACAATTTCAACACCACTCAATTACATAAGCTTTCTAACGAGTTGTGAACGAAAAATTAAACGAATTTTAAAAAGGATGTATGGGAAAATTTTTTAAAACTAAACTTAATCAAATTTTACTACTGGTCCTTAATCAGTCTGCAAGTGTAACAAGTTGTGGCCGAAATAGTTTTAAATCAAATCCTTACTAACGAGAAAAAGCCCGCAGTTCCATATGTGTGACCCAGACACTACCTTTTTACGACCTTCTTACTATCAGATATCATTGTGGAAAGCCTACTTCATTAATAAATATGCTACAGGCAATTTTATTTCATTTTTAATAGTGAACATAAGCATCCTTAAAATTCTTAAGTGCTGAAGTAATTATCTTAATACACTACAAAAAAAGTTCCACACTCTTAATGACCCAACAACACAAAAACAGCACTCACTACAATAAAAAAGGTATGCAAAATTAAAATTTTAAGTGCGGTTTTGACTTTTCAGCATTTACTGACCAGCCTACAGACCTGCGAAAAATAAATTTAAAAAATTACGTGTGGTTAATAGCAATCACGAAGCACTCAAGTGTCAAATTTATGGACACAATACCGCCCCGTGCGCCTATACATGAAGGACCCCATTAAAATGCCTACACATTACCAACAACAACAAAAAGGACTGGCTTACTTCACTGCACCGCCGAGTAAAGGAAATTTATTTGTCTGAAATGTGTTAAAAATCGCGCCGGGTAAAGGCGCATAAAACATATAATGACTTGGAGAGCCACAACAACAACAACAACAACAAAAGCAGCATCAGCGGCATAAAAACAATGAGCGATAAAAAGGGAAAGACAAAAGGCTATGTAAAGTCCACAAAAAACAAAGGATGCCAACAAGTCAAGAAAGCAGAGTTTATGACACTCATAAAGCAGAGCAAACATAAAGTTATTGGGTTCATGCTTTATATACTCGTATACAGTGCAAAAGGAACAACAATTCGTACTTCCTCTAACGCCGAAAATATCAAGCAAGCCTTCTTGTTAAAACAACAATATTATGCGCTGGCCGGCATAGAGTTCAACAATACCAATAACAACAACAAAATTGACATAACATAAATGTACACAAATGATGTGGGCGTTGAAATTTAAGGTTAACTGATTTTTAGTAATAAACGCAAAAAAAGGATATATGACAGGATACCAGGAAAATAGCGCTAGCGTGATTGCTCTAAGTCGAGATTGTGTGGGACAAAAGAGGACGTGTCGTAAGCTAATAAAATAATCGTTAGCGCTGACCCCGAAATTATTAAAAATAAAAAGTATAAAAAAACTTTATCAAAAAAATAAAACAAAAAAATATCAAAAAACTTACAAATCAAAAGTTAACTGATTTTTAGTAATCAACGCAAAAAAAGGATATATGACAGGATACCAGGAAAATAGCACCAGCATGATTACTTCAGCTGGAGTTTGTGTGGAACATAATAGGACGTTTTGTAAGCTAATAAAACAACCGTTAGCACTGACAGTAAAATTATTAAAAATAAAAAAGTAAAAAATATCAAAAAATCTATGTATATATCAAAGGTTAACTGGTTTTTAGTAATAAACGCAAAAAAAGGATATATGGCAGGTAACCAGAAAAATAGCGCTAGCGAGATTATTCTAACTCGAGATTGTGTGGAACATAATAGTTCGTGTTGTAAGTTGATAAAACAACCGTTAGCGCTGACAGAAAAATTATTGAAATAAAAAAGTAAAAAATATCAAAAGATCTATATATTAAAGGTTAACTGATTTTTACTAATAAACTCAAAAAGGATATATGGCAGGATACCAGAAAAATAGCGCCAGCGTGATTGCTCTAACTCGAGATAGTGTGGGACAAAAAAGGACGTGTTGTGAGCTAATAAAACAACCGTTAGCGCTGACAGAAAAGTTATAAAAAATAAAAGATTAAAAAGTTAAAATAAGAATTAAATAAAAAAATCAATTTTTCTCCTACAGAAAAATTATCAAAAATAAAAGATAAAAAAGTTAAAAGAAAAATTTAAAAAAATCAATTTTTCTCGTATTTGTCTTTTAATAACCGTAAATGTTGACACAGCACATCCCAACTGTATAGTTTTTACCTGATGCAATAACATTTGATCAATGATTTGCACCTATTTACTTGCACACAATTTTTCAATTTATTACCCAACTACTATTAATTCAATTTCATGTTATTTGCTTTGCAACCAAACTAGGTTACTGAATTTGTGTTCGTCCTTACACACATACCAAGTACACTTGAGATTCTAGCTCATCTAACTTATAACAAGAAACTTTTACACAACAGCACAGCAAATAGTGATGTATGCAAAATTATTATTTTTTTCTTTTTCTGCCATTTACAAGGAGGCCATATTCGGAAGCAACAGTCAAGGAACATATTTTTCTGCTTGTCCTTACTAAAGACTCTACAACGACTATAATAAGTTATTTTGTCCATACAGCACAAGCGAAAAGATGAGTGAGTCCAAGGAGACTAATACATTCTTACAAGAAAAACATAAAGTGTGCATGAGGAAACTCTCAAGGACATTTTCGACTCAACGATTTTTAGTTTATGAGTTTATTGATGTGATTTTTTATTTTTGTGCGCTGTGATGTAGTCACCGATATGAGCCATTATGTGGCTAATATTGACGGTCATAAGCACGTAAGCAGTTCGATTGGCAGAATATGCGCGCATATGAACTTGTGCTATATCTGAGTTCGATATTTTTTCAATATTTTATTTAGTATAATCGTTATTATTGTTGCATTTAGCATTCATTTTCTTTTCTTTTGTAAAATTATGCTTTGTTAAACAGGCAGAAAAAATTTCAAGCTACTTGTACATCCCTCGATTTTTACTCACAGCCAACTATTATAATATCCTTCCTTTTACTTGAATAATTAATAAACTTAATAATGAAATATTTAAGATATTCTACAATGCCCTGGTAAGCATGTAACCTTGGAGTGAGCTTAGTTCCTGACAGCAGACTTAACAGCAATTTGGGCTATCATAAGCATAACCACAATTACTATACAACCCACTTATCCTCTTTATTTTCTTCTCTCTTTAAACTTGCTTCAGTCTCCATTAAAAAAGTTTAAGATCTTTGTAACCGTTTGTGGGCGTTCAGGTGATCATTCCACCTGACATCTCTACACACAGGTTACATCTAAGGTAGAAACATACCTTTGTTCTTATCTCCACTTATTCCTTGCTATGATTACCTTTTACTCTCTCTCTTTCCCTCTTACTCCCTTTTCTTCGTCTCTAGTCTCTCTGATGGATTACTATATATATTTTTTTCATTAATTTTTTGTGCATACTCTTTTGATATTACTATACAAATTGCGTAACTCAGTTCATAGTTACTAAAGTCTATCGTTTCTCTGTTCTCTCCTTCCTTACTCTCTATTTCTGTCTCTCTCAACCTTAACAAGTACAGGATTTTATCGAAAAATGACACTCCTCTTATAGTATTCTATATGTGAAACATGATTCTAGCTCTCTTATGCTCTCTCCCTCTCTGTTGAATATAATGTTTGCGTAGCCTTCCCCTTTAGAAGGGTTTGAACTTACTATATAAAACTTAGTTCATAGGTACTTCTATTATAACTTTCCCTCTCAAAACTCTCCTTCTTCATACTATTTTTTCTGTCTCTACTCTACTCTAATCTTCTCTTTTCTACTCTACTCTACTCTTCTCTACTCTATTCGACTCTACTCTACTCTGCTCTACTCTACTCTAGTCTAGTCTACTCTACTCTACTCTAGTCTACTCTACTCTACTCTACTCTGCTCTACTCTACTCTACTCTACTCTACTTTACTCTACTCTTCTTTACTCTATTCGACTCTACTCTACTCTGCTCTACTCTACTCTTCTCGATTCGACTCTACTCTACTCTACTCTACTCTACTCTACTCGATTCGACTCTACTCTACTCTACTCTTCTCTACTCTACTCTACTCTACTCTACTCTACTCTACTCTACTCTACTCTACTCTACTCTACTCTTCTTTACTCTATTCGACTCTACTCTACTCTACTCTACTCTACTCTACTCTACTCTACTCTACTCTACTCGTCTTTACTCTATTCGACTCTACTCTACTCTGCTCTACTCTACTCTACTCTAATCTACTCGATTCGACTCTACTCTACTCTACTCTAGTCTACTCTACTCTACTCTACTCTACTCTACTCTACTCTACTCTACTCGATTCGACTCTACTCTACTCTACTCTACTCTACTCGACTCGATTCGACTCTACTCTTCTCTACTCTACTCTACTCTACTCTACTCGTCTTTACTCTATTCGACTCTACTCTACTCTGCTCTACTCTACTCTACTCTATTCTACTCGATTCGACTCTATTCTACTCTACTCTAGTCTACTCTACTCTACTCTACCTGATTCGACTCTACTCTACTCTACTCCACTCTATTCTACTCTACTCTCTCAGACCTTCATTGAGTTCAGCACTAACATTAAAGCTTTCTATATATGAAACATCAATTTCTTTCTCTCTTTCCTGTCTCATTTCTTTTTAATACTTCAGCATGCTATTTTATTTCGATAAATATATAAATTATCGATATATAGTATGTTTAATATTATAAATATATAGTATATATTTTTTTAATTTTCGTACTTTTTTTCTACCACAATTTTCTTAGAACCCATCACTGAACCACTAACTCCTACTAAGTTTAAACGCTTCTCTACTCTTCTTGTTTCCAGCCATTATCCCTCAACTGTATATCCGCCTTCCATGGGTAACAGCTGTGTCGGTTTGCAAATGGTAAGCATTTGTGGCACTAAGCAACCTCAATGAACAATAAATTTCATCATTCACTTTCAACGAGGGTTTCGTAGGATAGTTGTAAACAATACGAAAGTGGTCGCACCAACCACTGATACACAGTTAACTGCTCACAAAATGAATCAAATTCTATCATGGTGTGCACAATAACGACTGATGATATCCTTTCAGTATCCTTACACCGACTGTCAATTGGAAATAGATTTCGTTTGACTAATGATTCAGGATTTGTTTTGGTGGTTAAGTAGGAGTTTCAACCCAATCTATTGGGCCTTAAGACATACAAATAGACAAAAAATATACCTGAGTTAGGTGGAGTAGTCAATCAGTCTATTTCTCAGTGAAAAGAATTGTTTAGAGTTTGTTAACCTATTCGTGTTATTCTTTCAGGTATTTGTTGTTACCTTTCTTCATTAGAACTATGTGAGTGATATACGATAGATATTATACACTCACATACTAAATTATTGTATCTACTATACATACATATGTACATATATACGATTTTATAAGTACCATAGCAAAATAATGGATTATTTTCACGGTTAAATGATGAGCTTCGAAGATTATTAGTATTTCCATTTACCACAAAGAGGTTTGAATGTAGAAATAATGATATATGAATACGAAAAATGAAGTATTGAGCTTTTCCCGAGTTTTCACGGGTCAACTTTGATAAGCTTAACTAAGTACAGAGTAGTTCTCTGAATACAGATACAACAAGCCTAAGTGCGGACAAGAATTTAGAAAAAGATTAAAATTTATATTTGAACGATCTATATGGGATGGAGACAAAATTATATAGTCAAGGAAGACTGGATTTTATTTCCAAATTCTTAATAAAAAAGTCAAAAAAAAAGTTTTCAAGCTGAAAATAGTAACACTGGGAAGAGTTTTCATTCGATCAACTCGATGGTATTCATCAACATTACCTAGGGAATAATTTCTTCAGCTACAACATCTGCATAGTGATGAGGCTGGTGATAGAAAAACGTAAAAAAAATTATATAAAATGTGAAAGGATCTTCATAACATGTTAGAAGTGCTCAAGTACGGATAAAATATAAGATTTTGCGTTAAAAAGATCATCTGACGAAAATATTGGCTTCACTTAATGCAAGAAATTGTCGTCCAATTTTATAAAAAAATAATTTATCACACGAGCTATACGTCCAAATTGACTAAAGCAGGAGTAAAAGAGGACATATAACTTAGGCAGTCTCGACTCTTTACCAAGTACATCTTCTTGAAGTAGAATTATATACATTCACATAACCTCTACAAATTAAAAAATCGATTAGTCTGTTTAATCGAAATAATAATTTATTGTACGGTCCAAGGAGACTATACAGTCTTAAAAAAAAAACGTTTACAATCTCTCTTCTTTTAATTAATAATTGCTAAAGAATATTTTATAAAAGCTGTCAGTCTACCTATTTCATATGCGATTAGGTTCTTGTGTCAGAGACTTGTTACACCTTTGGTGAAAGCTCTCAATCTCTGGTGAAAGCTATCGGTCTGTGAAGCACACTATTATATGAGTGTGTTGATGTTCATTTCAGAGTGTCGTCTGCTACATTATTTGGTAAAAGCTTTCAATCTCTTTTCAAAGCTTTCAGTCTACCTATTTCATAAGCGACTAGGTTCTTGTGTCAGAGTTTCGTCTTTTTACATATTTGGTGAAAACTCTCAAACTCTTGTTAAAGCTCTCAGTCCATTAGTTGTATTATTTCTAAAGCAATTAGGTATTTGTGTCGGAGTTTTGTCTTGTTTCATATTTTGTGAAAGCTCTTAATCTCATAAGAAAGCTCTCGGTCTATTAGGTGTATTTTTTCATAAGTTGTTACATATTCGTGTCGGAGTTTCGTTTGCTTTATTATTTTATGAAAACTGTCAATCTCTTGTAAAAGCTCTGTGTCCATTCGATACTCTATTTCACTGACGATTAAGTATTTATGTCAGAGTTTGTCTTGTTACTTATTCGGTAGGGCTTAGGTACCCGTGACGAAGTTTCGTCTTGTTTCATAATTGGTGAAAACGATCGATTTCTTGTGAAAGCTCTCAATCCTCTTATTTCATATTCACTTAGGCTCTTGCGTCAGAGTTTCGTCTTGTTACGTATTTGATGGATGCTCTCAAGCTCTTGTAAAAGCTCTAAGTCAATAAGATGCACTATTTCATAAGCGATGTTTTTGTCAGAGTTTTGTTTCGTTTCATATTTAGTGAACGCTCCCAAGCTCTTGTGAAAGCTCTCATTCCATTAGGCGCAGTTTTCTTAAGGAATAAGGTGTTCGTCTTGCAGTTTCATCTGAGTTCATATTTGGTGAAAACTCTTAATCTCATAAAAAGCTCTCGTTCTATAAAGTGCACTATATCATTAGGTTCTCCTGTCGGAGTTTCGTTTTTTTTTTTTTTTTTGATTAATGTCAAGGCATAATAGTTAAAAATTCTCCTTGCTAAAGCTTTAATGTGTTTTCATTCCACTTTAAAACTCTTAAGCGACCCACAAAGATTGCTTTTGTTTTTCCTTTAATATTTGCTTGTGCTCATTTGTTTATCGGCATGCACATTATGTGACTGATTCTCTTGCCGAGACAACAATACAAATTTGTTTGCATATTTTTTCGAAGTCTTTTTTGTAGCTCCACTTTTTTATTTCACGCTTCTGCTTGAATTTCTTCTTTTCGATTTTCATACTGCCAGTTTGTGGCATGCAACTTGTCTGTTCGCTCGTGCCGCGATAATTTATTGCCGCTATTTTTACAGTTGCACATTTTGTTCTCATTTTTATTTTTTGCCTGCATTTCGCTTTTGTCATTATTGACACTTGTGAGTAGAGTGACACTGTGCTGTAGTAGAAATCGCGCAATGCACGAACCCCCTCGGCATGACATATGCAGGGTTACATGGTTTAGTATGCATTTTTTGTACGAGCGTTGCGTTTTTTATACATCATTCATTCATTTCATTCTAGACTACAAAGGCTTATACATAGATGATATTTGCATGCGAAATATGCCGGAAGATTCATTTTTTTTTTCACAGAAAAAGTTGTTTGAAATGGTGGATATTGAAATAGTTATTAAAAGAGAAGTGCTGGTGGTTCCAATAATTTATACATACATATATTTTTTTCTTATATCAAAAAATTCACAAACTTTGTTGCCAGGTATTGCTCATTCATATTTCCGATGAATAGGAAAGTAGTGAAGCTTTCTGGTAACAGTCGGCAGTACCTAAACTTAGTCAGATACCAAGGCTTTAGGCCTTAATACGTAAAATGGCCGAGTCAGTTGGCCGCCTCGGTCGTGCGGTTTGACGCCGTTATCTTATTTATGATGTAAGCATGACGAATTTTTTTATTTTTCTTAGGTGCATTCTTTTTTATATATTCTATTTCAGAGAATTTCCAATATTCTGTACCAAAAATTAACTACATTTTTCGATTTGCAACTTAATCTTAATACTTTATGCAACTCGCTTAAAATGCTTTTTCAATATTTCCTACACAGCTATACCCGCACCCGTTAAACATTTTCGCTGCTTTAAGTCGCTTTCTACTTTCCTCACCTAGCCCATTCGCTTGGCATACAATGCAACACTGTTGCATACGAAATCATTTTCCGCCATTCGCATCCATTCACGATGCTTAAACATTTAGACCGTGCCACATTTCAATGCCTCACTACAAACCCGCAGTCGTTTTCCACTTCGCCATTTGCGGCCTTCAAACACTTTTCTGCTTTTTGCGTTTCTTTCATGGCTTCGTTTTTTTTTTTTTTTTTTTTTTTTTGTACCATTTCACTGTTACTTTATGTATTTATCTTTAACTGCATGCATTCACGCTCTATTCTTCTCGTGCTTTAATTTCTTCCCGTTACTCAGCTAACTGTGCACTTTTGCCATCACCGTTAAGTCGCATTTGCCACTTTCTTTCACATCTTAACTTCTCTAAATGGTTTTTGTAGTGCCTCTCTATTCGTTGCATTTGCCCATTGTGAGTGCCAATGAATGCATTTCCACAGTCAAGTTGGCTCACTCAAGTTGAGTTACCGTTTCTTCCTTCTTTTTGTACCACCGCCTTGATTGCCGTTTTTATGCCTTCACCAAGCGGTGAATTGCTATGCTGGTCTTGTTGTGAATTGGCGTTAGCATTGAAAAAATTCAAGTTGCTGGAAAATCACAGCAAAGCGAAAATTGAGAAGAATTTTCAATTGAGTCGCATTCTCGTCTATTTACGCCTATATACATGGTTTAGAAACACATTCCACATTTTAGTATTCCAGTGTTGACCTGTGTTAAGGGATTAGTTAGCGCAAAGTGGTTTGAGTGGAAATTTTCTGTTTAGGTTGCAATTTTCTTTCCAGCAGGAAATTTGACAACAGTGTTGTAATGAAAAAATCTAACAATAAACCACGTCCGCAACTTGATATTTTCGAACAAGAATTCAATGAATAATGCTCGTGTTCATTTTTTTATTAGAATATACAAATATTATGTTCTATGATTTTTTTTTTTTTTCAATATATATGAAATTTGGCAACAGTGTTATAAAAATATTTCATAATAATCCACGCGCTTAACTTGATATTTTTTTTATGAATTCTTATGTATAATTCTCAGATTCAGTTATTAAATTACAAAATACAAATAATTTTCATCGTAACAAGATTTTGTTTTTCCAAAGATGTGAAATTTGGCAACAGTGTTGTAATAAAAATATCTTACAAATAAACCACGCATTTAATTCGATATTTTTGAACAAGAATTCATTGAAAAATGTTCATATATAGTTTTTATATAACAATATATAACTATTATATAACATAGTTTTATTTTCAAAGATGTGAAAATTGGCAACAACGCCGCATTAAATATTTCCTTTCGTTCTTTATTGAAGTTATCACATGACACATTCGAATATATAAAAGAATAAAACTGTAAGACTGATAATGATTATATATCTATATCTGAGATTATATTTTCCTAGGCGCAAGACAGGAACTCGCCTTTTAGTAGAGAATGATTAGCTTTTTAAAAACGAAGTCGATCTCTCTCATCAAGAAACCTCAAACAACGCTCTAAGAGCACTGTTGAAGCCATCAGAGAACGGAGTAATTTAATAATTATTTTAGGATTTTGCCAACATTTACCTAAGAAACAAAAACTTGCTGAAGTTTTTGCTTAACGTTTAGTTTATTTCGCTTGAGCAAATGCATACAACTTATTTTCGATTCATAGAGGCTACTTTCAAAGCAGCCCTCCTAATGACAGCTACAATTAATTTTACTACTTATGTGTACCCAACCAATAACTAGTACCGCTATTAAACATTTGCAACTCTGTTCAAAAATAAAACTTAATATTGAATTATAAATTCTCTAGAGTCAGTTTTGTGGTCCAATCTGTAAGGTTCATACTACCCAAAAAGATAATCTTACTTTACGATGATCTCATAAACCTCTTCCTCTCACATCTTAAATCAATTGGGTTCTCAATTGACAACAATTACATCGTATCAAGAATAACTTAGTTATACACATGAGAGTCTGACTGATTTAAGTATCCTCTAGGGCATAATATACCCTATAATAGACTAATATCACGGTGCAATCCTAATTAATTAGCCAATCTAATTATCCACTCATTTGAAAAAAATTGTCTTTTAAAAAGGGTTGGATCGAACTTGGAAAATAATATATCACATCGGTGTCAATAATTTCTGGTACCTTTTGTCAAATAGAAGATTGTTGCTGAGTTGAGATAGGAAAGACTTGCTGATCAATTCCATAGAGCCCTCGCTATTGAGGATAACGTTGCTCTTAAGGATAACTACGCGTATATACGTGAATCAGGCCCTCAGTTTATGGGATATGGAACAAAGTTTTTTTTGTACGAACTTTTCTTTCTAAGATGCTACTCATTCGTCGGAATCATATATATCGGACAACTATAGCATATAGCTGTCATACAAACTGAACGATTGAAATCTTCTCCTTGTACGAAAAATTTTTTTGTTTGATGAGATTTCTTTTAAAAATTTGGTATGACAATATATATACATTTAAGCTCCACACTAATGTTATTGGCGCACAAAAATCGCACAAAGCCGGCAGCATCTAAAAATGGCAGATTAAATTTACCAATGACATCAACGTAATGCTCCGATTCCATTTCCTCGTGCGCTCAGCAAATCGATGGCACGTTAATGGCAGAGCGAGATAAAAAGATTTAAAAACGAATGAAGCGCAAGAGACTATGCTTGCTTTGATTAGCATTATTAAATTACATTTTAATTTACTTTTATCTTCCTGCAAAAATCCGTAAGAAGCACTGCCATACTTTTGTAGCAGTAGTTAGCCGATAAAGATCTTAAAGCGCCAGCTAAACGCTTTGTGTCGCCGGTGTTTGCTTAAATTTGCTCAACCGCAGGCTAAAAACAAACAAATGTCTGGGTCGTATTAACCACAATGGAGTGCTATTGACGCCCCAAAATGGGGCACCGAACACCTTTGTCTGCATTATCCACACGCACACACACACGCATACAAAGAGAGGCGTACCAACGCACTGCGGTGCTATAAACTAGCGCGCACCTCAACATATATTTGTATGCATAGATATATGTGTTCGCTTGGTGAAAGTGTTTGAAAGCATTTGCTCCATATCCTAAATATTCGCCACATTGTGTGCCTTTATGTCTGCTCCAGTATACAAACTATCTGCTTTCTGTGTCGCTGTACTGAGTCATGCGTCTGTATATAAGTGCATATCTATGTAGTTGTATATAGGTGTGTTTGTTTGTGTCTGTGTGTAATCTTTGCTGCAGGTGTTTTGGTAATCGCAAGCTTTTGGAATTTGAAAACAGATTTGTGGTATTTTAAGTGGGTCAACAAAGCTGCCTAGCGAGCAGCTGTGTTTTTAGGAGCCGCTGCTACGGTATTTCGTTCAGCTATTAATTTGATTGAAAATGTCAGTAACTTGTGGTTTTGAAGCTGCCGCTGTGGAGGAGGAGTTGGACTGCAAAGTATTTTTGTGGTGGTGAAATGATTTTAGAAAGGAAATAAAAAAAAAATTTTAAGAAACAAAAATTTAAAGTGAACTTTTATAGTGTTAAGTAACATTCTTTTTATGATATGCTTAAATGCTGCTCAATGTGGTAAAGACAGGCAAAATATATATAAAATTGATCAACACAACGAGCTGAGTAGATTTAGCTATATCAGTCCGCCTGCCTGTTCATCTGTCTGCATATACGCGAACTAATTCCACAGTTTTTGAGGTTCTTGTAAGGAAAAATTCCTTATTTGACAAGACATCTGCACAAAATTTGGCACAGATTATTATCCAAAGCATATCAACAACATGTGAACAAATCATTGAGATCGGTTTACCACAACATATAGCTGTCATATAAACTGACCGATCGAAATCATGTTGTAGTATAAACAACTTTTTTATTTGACGAGATATCTTGACGAAATTTGACATAAATTATTATACATAACAGCAGTGTAATATCCGAAGAAATCGCTAAAATTGCATTGCTGTTGCGTATAGCTGTCATACAAACTGAACGATTGAAATCATATCCTTCTATGGAAAACTTTTTTATTTGACAAGATATCTTCATTAAATTTGGCATGAAATATTACCAAAGACAACACTTTAATATCTGAAGATATTTTCAAGATCGAACAATTATATCATATAGCTGCCATACAAACTGATTGGTCAAAATCATGTCCTTCTGAAGAAAACTTTTTCAGATGGCAAGATATCTCTACCAAATTTCGCATAGATTCTTCTCCAAGATCATGGGACAATCTCTCAAAAAATTGTTAAGATCGAATCACTACAACATAAGGAGCCATACAAACTGAACGCTGGAAATCATATTCTTGCATGGAAAACTTTTTTATTAGTCATGATGTCTATACGAAATTATGCGCGAATTGTTCTTCAGTATTTGAAAAAAAAAAATCAAATCGGACCACTATAGCCTATAGCTGCCATACAAACTGAGTGATCAAAATTAAGTCCTTATATGGACAGCTTTTTCATTTAATGAGATATCTTCCCAAAACTTGACATGTATTTTTTTTGTTTGTGAAAGTTATTGTTATAACTTAATGTGGATCCGACCACGCGTTACTGTGGTATATATTTTATAACATTATTTATATAATAAACTATTCAATATAGTGATAATTTTATTTACGAATAAAGATATAAGAAACCAAGGGATTGTATTTGAGGTTTAATTTTGAATATGTTCATACAAATAAATTTCATTTGAAAAAATAATGAATTTAAGGCTGCTTTCTCAATGTCTGGTTACCAGCCTTTCTGTTCACATAGTAGAGTTGTTTGCTTAATAGATTGTGCTTAATAAACATCAACAAATTGTGGAACCGGCCAATGTGCTTGGTTAAAAGAGATGCCAGCTTAATAGAGGGTCCATTTAATAGAACTTTCACTGTATTTTGATTATATATATTTAATTATGTATATTTAATATGAATTTTCTTGCCTATCCTATCTTCTAAATTGGTTCAAACTGGACACAATGCGCCAAATTTTACTAAAATCGGTTCAGTAGTTTAGAAGTCCATCGCGGACAAACAACGTGACATGTAATTTTTGTATATAAAGTTTTGCTAAATCACACCTAATACAATACATCCAGCAGGATTACAGAGCAATCAACTTCTTGAAGTGTATTTTGAATTTCCCTAAGTGAAAGAGGGTATTATATTTTATATTATTTGTTTATTAATATTTCTAGTTTTTAGGCCATTTTTTCATAAAAAAATGTCAAATATTTTTATTTTTTTTTTTTCTTAAATTATATGTCTTTGAAGTAGAGGAAGAAAAATACTCAATTTATCTTCACCATTTTTAATTTTTTCGAGTTTTGCCTTTCTAAAAAACAGTTTTTATTTCACAAAATATCGACTACTCCAAAGTAAAAATTTATTTTTCTACTATCATCTTTTTTTAAATTTTTCGAAGTGTTTAAAAATATTTTCGATTGATTGTTGGCAAGTCCAAGGTAAGAGTAGACTTTTTCACAATTTGTTTTACTTTCTTTCTTTAAAAACAATTTTTATAAATACAAAGTTTTCAATTTTTGTAGGTTCATACGATAACAGAAATTCTGAGATTATTTAAGCTAATTTTCAAGTAAAACGAAGAGATGATTTTCAATAAAAAACGCGATTGAAACTTCGCTTCGTCCATATAGTTGCGAAAACACTAAAAGGGCTACAACTTTAAATGTAATTTGAATTTTGAAACATACTTTCAAGGTGATATTTTTATATACTATCTCTGAGCTATCGTCAATTGGAACAAATTAGTTTTTTTTTAATTAATTATTCACATTTTAAGATTACTTCATAGTACGTTATGTGAATATCGCCTTAAAGATTAATACATATGTATATAGAAGCTTTGACGGATTCGACAATTATTCTACATAAAAACTTCCATTTTTTAAGAGCGAAAGTGTATTCAAAATTTGACCTAAAACATTGTGTAACAAAAGTTGCTTAAGCTGCCATCGTTCTAATAATTTCTTAAAATAAACATAATTTCTTAGTATTACTCCGTCTTCCCACAAGCAGTATAAATTTAATCACACGAAAGTCTTACATAATCACTAAGTGCTCCACTAAGCAGCCTCTGCCTTCTACCTCTGCTGGAAAATCTCGAAAATTGAAATTTCAATTTCCTGTTTGGCCTAAAATTCAATATTTACGAGTAAATAATCACAGCAACGGTTATCTCTTAATCCTGGCAAAACACTTACTTACACGCACACTCATACACACGCTCAAGGTTTACTTAGAAATTATGCGTTTGGGCAGTTGAAATCCTGCTGGCGTGTTAAATTATATAAGCGTAGCAAATTGAAATAGAGGTAGAAAGCGAGAGAATGAAAAAGAGGTTGGTATGAGTTATGGAGTGCTAGTGGAGAGTCTATGGGTTAAGATATCACTGATTAAGACAAAAATTAGAAATGAAATGTAAATCATAAAATAAACAAAAAGACAATTAATATGCTGAAAAGGACATTAATTTGAACGAAATAATCAAGGCTAAAAGTAGCACTGAAAATAAAGATTATATTTTACTTATCCATAAATTGTAGAATGATACATATGTAAGTGTCGCAAAAATAGAATTTTTAACACAACAAAATAATTATTATAATTAAAAGATGAACAAATATATCTATATATATCTCCTTGAGTCTGCTTATATATTTTTATTTTATTTATACCACCTATAGCCTTTCATCCTTCACCTTAGCGTGCTTACATTGCAGGGTTTCGTTATCATGTTGTCTGCCTTCGAAACTACTTGAAGCTATTTGCCGCCAGTGGAGGCAATCGACAAACCGCTTGAGTAAATTAACCACTTCGCGGTCACTGAGCACAAATTTGTCTTAGCAGCCATTTGTGTCTAGAGTTCAAATAACGGTGATAGGCTTAGTGGGCCTCACAATGTTTAAACGCCATGCTTAAGGCGGATAAGCTGGATTTTCCATGGAATTTAATGGAATTGAAGTGAAGGGTAGGGGAAATTGAGTTAGAAATGCTTTGAAAAATATCACGATATCTATTAACAAAATACGAAAAGACTTTTTCGACTACCTATTACATAATATTATACACAAAACAGAAATATCGATTTCGAAGATGTCGAAACTATCTTATTGTCAGCTGATTATAAATATAAAATCTTAAAAATAAAAAAATAAAGTATTGAAATTCGAAAGGCGTGCGTTAGTATGTTAAAAGTAAAATTTTGACAATTTATGTTGTAACGAGGTTGCCACGTATATTTAATCTATAAATATTTTTATGTAAATATTTCTACTTACAATAATCACAAAAAATTAAGAAAAATATGTGAAACAAGTTTTTAAGAAAATACTTTTTGTCATTAGTTTAAAAACTTATGATATTGCCACCTGTTCGAAAATGTAAGAAAAAAATTATTTTAGTAATTTGAAACGTGGGTTTTTTGTGGGAATGAAATATATTTTCCGCTGTAGTAATGTTTTCAATTAATATTAGTAAAATACTTATGATGTTGCCACCTGTTCAGAAATTTTAAAAAGTTTTTATATAATTTTAAAACTGATAGACTTGTTTATTTGAAAATTTTTGTATGTTTTATAAAAATTAAGTTAACGTTGTGACGAAGTGGCCACATTTATAATAGATAATTTATTTCTATGTAAAAATGCACTTATTATTAAAAAATAAATACAACAAGTGAAAACAAAAGTTTAAAAGAAATATTATGTATTACAAAAATATGTAGTTTAAAAATTAATGATAATGCCAACTGTTCTAAATTGTAAATATATAGTTTTAGTATTTTGAAAACGCCTGTTACCACTTAATGGGAATGAAATATCGTTTCCGGTGTTTAAATGTTTTAAAATAATATTAGTAAAATACCTTATGATGTTGCCACCTGTTCAGAAATGTATGTTAAAAATTATTTTACATTATTTGAAAATTGGGCATATGCTGGTACGTTTTCAAATTTAAGAAAAAAAATAAATAATTTAATGTTGTAACGAGGTTGCCACATATACAAAATTTATTTATATGTAAAAATTCACTTATGTTTACGAAAAATAAATAAAATAAATGAAAAGAAAAGTTTTCAAAAACGATTTATATATGTGCTTGTATAACAAAAAAAGTTTAAAAGCCTATGATAATGCCACCTATTCTAAAATGTAAAAAAATAATTTTAATAATTTGAAAACGTGCATTGCTAATGGGAATGATATGTTGTTTCCAGTGTATTTTACCTATTTAGAAAAATTAATCTTCATTTTTCGATTTTTGTATAAGGTTAAAAAAAATATTTCATGTGTGTAATACTTCTTGAAGAGATAAATAAATTTAAAAAAATTACAATGTTGCCACCTTTTTATAAGTGTTAAAAATAAACATATTTATTTGATTATTATGTAAGAATAAAAATAAATTATATCATATTTTTAATATTATATTTCGTGAAAAGACAGATTTTAATTGAAAATTTTTAAGCAATAAAATTTATCCTGACATATTTTAGATGAAAAAGTTCAAACAATCGTTTTATTAATTTTATCATCGAGATGACCATACATTTCAGTATATGTAACTTAAATAATCAAAACCAGCTGTTTACTCTTTTTCCTCTTTAACACGTTAGAAACTCTTTAACACATTTTAAAAATAGATTTTTTACAAAAAATATTAATACAAATATTTAAAAAAAGTTTTTTACTTAAAAATTATTTTTTGTTATTCTTCTTGCCCATGTAATGTTAATCCACTTGCTCAACCAAACTTCGTATTTAAAAACAACAACAAAAACGAAAACATATGGCAGCTTATAACCACTGCCATTCAGTGGCAAATAAGCGAATTCAATCTAAAAATTTTCCCACACCAATTAAATAATCTATTTGGTTGACTGTGGTTAGGCAAAGCAGTATTTTAATTTTGCGCCACTTCAATTCGTCATAGCTGAAATAATTCAATTTTGTTACTTTTTAATACTCGTCCGACACCTACCGCGCAGGCTCGCGTCGAAATTTATGATTTTCATCAGAAGTAACGGCGCTTTGTTTGCGGTTTTCGCATGCCTAAGTGAGCATAAACAAGCGAATTCGCGTAAAATTCGATTAAAATTGCCGCAAATATCAGAACCGTTCAAAAGCGTGCACGCAAAGCAATTACCAGCCAGTTAGCGCATCTAGAAAAAATGCCAAATGCACAAAACCAAAAGGTTTCATAAAAAATTTTAAATTAATAAACAATTTTAGTTGCTTGAATGTTTTTGACTTTCGTGTGCACAATGCATGTGAGCACCCAAAAATGCAAATCTCGTTAGCGCTGCCATGACAACAACAATTTCCGGTATTTCCGCTTCCGTTTCGGCACTTCCGCTGCCACTTTGCAGTTGTTTGTTTGAGACACAAATGGCACTCTATTAATATGAAGAGAGCTTTCAGCGCTTTTGGAAGTTATGTGCAGGTGAGCATGTATGTACATTACATATGTATATCTGTATTTGGTATTTACATATATTTATTTTATATAAAATATTTGTCAAAAGTGCTACTATGGCTGCACTCAATTAAATATTTGAATCACTGTCATGTCATTTTTGTTGTTAGTTGTTGTGTTAGTATTTATTTACCCTAAGCAGTATATGTTAAGTTTGCCGCGAAGTTTCTAGCACCCAGATCCTATAAATAATCAAAAATCCCTATATAGTATGATCAGCGTGAAGCACTGAGTTGATTTAGCCAGGTCCGTTTGTCTATATATATGCGAATCAGACCTTTGTTTTTGAAATATCGTTTTGAAATTTTGTACTTTTTCTTTTCTTCCCAAGAACTTACTTATCCGTCAGAATCGCCGATATCGGACAACTATAACATATAATTCCCATACAAACTAACCAATCAAAATCATGTCCTTGTATGGAAAAGTTTTTTTATTTGTTAAGATATCTTCACGAAATTTGACACCAATTGTTACTTGAAGTAGCGCTACAATAATCCAAGAAATTTTCTATATCGGATTACCATATTATATAGCTTCCATTCAAACTGATATGTGAAAATCAAGTCCTTGTGGAGAAAAATTTTTTATTTGACCAGAAATTTTCACGAAACTCTGCATAAACGATAAACTAGAAAAACGCTATAATATTTGAAAACAGTTTCTAAATCGGTCTAAAATATCATATAGCTGTCATATGAATTGATTGGTGAAAATCATATCCTTCTAAGGAAAACTTTTATATTTGACTAGATATCTTCACAAATTTTTGGCATAAATTACTTTTTAAGCTCACAGTCTTAACTTTGAAAAAATTTTTCAAATCGGAGTGCTGTAGCATATAGCTGTCGTACAAATCGACCGATCAAAAGCATATCCTTGTAAGGAAAACGTTTTCCTTTGACAAGATATCATCACGAAATTCAACATAAACGATAAGCCAGCGCAATGCTATAATCAAAATCATGCCCTCGCAAGGAATTTTTTTACTGCAAAATTATGCATTAGTCTGAAAGTCAGCTGGATGATTGCTCAGTTCAACCAGAGCTATCATTTCTATTGTAATTCTTTAAAAATTTTATTACTACACATTCAACAAAACGATTTAATAGGATTTTACAATTGTAAACCATTTTGAGTAAGTTTTCAGGTATCTATGTCAAAACTCAAAACTCATTTTAAATATGCTCAATGCAGTCTTCACACTTATTTATGCAACTACATATATTTATTATTTTCTTTTCTATGTCATTCTTTATAAACTCTCATTTAAAATTAGTTCTTCTTTTTCTTTATTCGCTTAGACAACGCTAATGAGGTTATAGCCGGGCTTGGTTTTGGTTATTATGAGCTCTTGCACGAGTAAAATTTCCACATTAATATGTTCTTTTGTAAAGAAAAAAAATTTTTTTGTCTTTAAAAACGTAGACTTTTGCCTCGTTATTTTATAAATACATTGTACGAAGATAATGCATATGACCCTTTCAGCGGGTATGTGCAGCTGCCACAAATTACATATACTTTATTTCGTTAATAAATGTGTGTGTCGCTGTTCTTTTCGAAACATTTTCCATTTAGCCATGTTCCCATTCAAATATTTGCCTCATTAACGCATAATTTGTATCTTCGTTTGTTATAAATGCTCCTCCACACATGTTGCTATTATTTTGATTATATGTAAGTCAAGTTTCAATAGCTGAATCATTGCAAAGAATTGTATGGGATTTAAATATCATACATGTGCTTCGGATGCACTCGTAATGATGACTATTTGCTTAAGCTGATTGAGATTTTTCTAAAATGTTTCAAGTTAAATAAAGTTATAATTAATTGTTTATTAAATATATTTTTTAATTAAATAAAAATTTAATTAATTATTTACTAAATTAATATTTTTTATAAATATTTTTTGTTTAACTTTAACTTTAATATTTTTTAATTAAATTAAATTATAATTAATTATTAATTAAATTAAACATTTTTTGATTTTAATTTTTTAATTTAATTTAATTATAATTAATATTTTTGTTTAACTTTAACTTTAATATTGTTTAATTAAATTAAAAATTTTTTGATTTTAATTTTTTAATTTCATTTAATTATAATTAATTATTTATCAAATAAATTTTTTAAATTTTTTTAATTAAAAAAAATTTACTTAATTATTTATTAAATTATATAAATATTTTTGAAGTTAATCAAATTTAATATTTTTTAATTAAATTAAATTATAATTAGTTATTAATTAAATTAAACATTTTTTGATTTTAATTTGTTAATTTAATTTAATTATAATTAATTATTTATCAAATAAATTTTTTCAATTTTTATAATTAAAAAAAAAATACTTCATTATTTACTAAGTAAATATTTTGCATAAAAATTTTTTTGTTTAACTTTAACAATTATATTTTATAATTAAAATAAATTATACATTTTTTTTAATTTAATTATAATTAATTATTTAAAAAATTGTTCCAATTTTTTTGTTATTTTTTAAATTTTTCTAAACTAAATTATTTTTAATTATTAACGACATAAATTTTTTCAGTGTTTTAGCAGAAACTAAAATTTGTATTACTAAAATATGTTTTGCGTTTCATAAAGATTATATTTAAAACAAGATTTTAATTTTAATTAATTTAAAAAATACATAAAATTAAGAAAATAATTTTCTTAATTCAAAAATTTGCATTGACTGGAGTTTAAATACCGCCCCTTCCAGAATACTTTGAGTAATTTTATTTTATAATTTTACGCAATAACACATTTATTATAAAAACTTTATTTAGTTAATTTCAAAAAAGTAATAAATTTTTAGTTAAATTACTTTAATTTTTCTGCTTTTCGCGCAAAAACTAAATTTTTTATTTCAAAAACTGTATTGAATAACTAAAAAGAAAATCCATTAAAAATATCGAATCAATTAAAAAAATTTGAAATGGTATAACACTTTTAAAAATTAATTAAATAATAATTAAAAAAAAAAACATATTTGAAAAAAATTCATATTCCAAAATTTAAAATTTTATTGCAACGAGTTGCTACAGCGTATGATAGTTTTGTTCGCCTAACGATCACCTAAAACTTATCGAGATAGATATAGGGTTATATACTTGTATATATAAATGATCAGGGTGACGAGGCAAGCTGAAATCCGGCTGACTGTCTGTTTGCCCGAACGTCTGTGCAAGATGTAACTTGAGTAAAAATTGAGATATCTTGATGAAACTAAGTATGTAAGTAAGTAAGTATGTAGGTTCCTTAGAACAAAAAAAAATGGGGCCCCTGCGACGCCCACAAATCGCCATTAACCGAAAACATACAAGCATAAAGTGCCAATACTTACGCCTTAAGATAAGAAGCTGTAATTTGGTGCAAAGGTTCACAGAGCAAGAAGCACCTGTAGGAAATTTTTTTTGAAAAAGTGTGTGTGTCACCGCCCTTTAATAAGTTTAATGTACATATCTCCTAAACCAATTAAGCTACAACAACTAAATTTGCTTAGTACGAATCTTAGAACTACTACCGACAGTGTGAAAATGGAAGAAATCGGAGGATAATCCCGCTCACTCCCCATACAAAGGTACTGTTCAAAATTACTAAAAGCGCGATAAATCAATAACTCAACGCACCACAAACGTAAACATTTGCCAACGGGTTAGAATGAAAAGGATTTTTAGGGCCCGGGGAAAAATTGAACGATGGGCGCGGCACTGCCCACTTTTTGGTGCAATCCCATATATCTATCTCTTCTTTCGTTATTCCTATGTCACTCTGTGAAAATGGACTTAATCGGACAACAACCACGCCTACTTCCCATATAGCACAATTTGAAATTCCTCTTGATTCGTTCAGTTTCCAGAACAAAAATTAAGAAGTAATTCATATAACGAGATAAGACTTTGCACGAATAATGTATTTAGTGTCTGCTACCTTATGACCAAGAATTATTGAAATCCAATAATACCTGTTTCAACCCTAGGTAGCGAGTATGTCGACCCCGGTACCTATAGTTGACTTTTGATCGAAAATGTCGGTCAATGTGTGATATATATGAGTGAAATTAAGGGATAATCCTTCACTTACAATTGTATGTCTGTACTTATACTACAATAACAAAACTTCCCTTAGCCCCCATATATCTATTATAAAGATAATCGAACGTCTGGGTGACTTTGTACCGCCAATATAAAAATCAGAGAGCGTGTTTTATTCATTACAGTATATTTTTGTGCCCAAAAGAGATAAATTTGAGCGAAAACTTGGCATAGCCCATGCATCTGGATTTTCGAACAACCGACTGACTTTACTCTATATGATGGGTTTTACACCTTAAAGTATTTCCCTGGCTTTGATTCGAGCAAGTTGCAAGAGTGCAAAATGTTCGATTGCACACGAACTAAGCCCTTCCTTACTTGTTGTAAATTAATTTTAATTTTATTATTTATTTATTTTCTACTTAATAAAATATTTTTCAATGTAATGCTATATTTTTCAGCTTTTGGACAAAAACTACTGTTTTATTGTGTGTATTGTTTAAATAATAAAAAAAACGTTATTTTGAAAACTAAAATTTTATTTTATTATCTCATAATTTTATGGATACTTTTTAAGCTTCTCAACAAAAATTATGATTGTGTTTAAAAATCGTGTTGACTTTAATTTAACGAATAAAAAAATTTAAATAATTAATTTAAAAAAATGTCTAATGAAATAAAAACCATAATTTTTTTTTAGTTTTAAAGGAAATAAAAACTATAATTTTTTTTAATTGACAGATTTTTTATTAGGACTTTAATTTTTTTTTGCTAAAAAAAATGCATATAATAAGTTAAGCAATTCATTTTTTAACGACAAATTATAGCTTTTTTTAAAATTTGTTTTGCATTTTCTGTGATCGTGTAAATTTTTAAATGCTACTGTATTTCTGCTTGTGTTCAAATATTTGTATATATTTTTTCGTGGGTTTTGTGTCATTTATAGCGAAATTTTATTAATTAAAATCTTATTTTTATGCAAATAGTCTTTTATGGTATTTTTTATATTTTTTTGTTTTCCGTGGGTTTTTTTTGCCATTTCTATAGTAATTTAATTAATTTAAATCTTATTTTTATGCAAATAGCCTTTTTATGGTTTTATGTTTCTAGCTTACTATTTTCATTTCTTTTTGACTGACATTAATTATGTCGTTTTCCTTTTTTGACAGCTGATATATTTCATACATTTTAATAGAATATTATTTAATAATATAATATATTCAAAGATAGACATTTTCTCTGCATCAAATGTCATTAAAAACTATGACATTTGCATAGATATGTAGAAATTTGTATAAAAATAATAAAAAAAAACATCTGAAACAGTGCACACGGCGTATACGTAACCTCAGCATATTCATATTAAACATCACACATTTGCGGGCCGTCCCTTATCACGTGTGAATATTAGCGGAAAATATTGTGTAAGCATGCAACCAAATAATACTCCGCGTAGACAAATCACAAACACATTTATCTTTTTTATATTTATAAGCACACAGGAACATCGGTAGATACATAGATATATGCTTTCCCACAAACCTATTAGGCCAGTAGCGCTTTGTTTGTTTGTACGAATAAATATGTTTGTGCGTACACCTGTCTTTGTGAGCCATAAATTTTTGCTGCTAAATTTAATTTGACATTAGCATCCGTTAACTGTAATAATAGCTGACACTTTGGCGTAAAAATGCATAAACATTTTCACATGCGCGCAAGTGTGATCGCTGTATGTACTATATATGCATCAGTATGTTTGTACACAGACATAATCACAAATGCTTTGTTTATAATTAAATGCGTAAACAAAGGCAGTAAATAAAGGCAGATAAACAGTTGTGGCGTGCATGTATGTGTGTATGTATAAAAAGCAAAACTTTACCACAATTTTGTGGCATGTTTCTAGGCGTTGTAGCTGATACATATTTAGCTGTGTTGTTACATGTGTGTGCGCTCAGGCTATCATTTACCGCTGAGTGATGGCGTCTGGTCCAGTTGACCTTACAAGTAATATGTTTCAATATATGTATGTGCATGTGTTTGTATTTCTGTTATCTTTTTCTAGGCGTATGCGCACATGCTATATATTTGGCAGTCAATTGACATTAATGTTATCCATTAAATAACGTTTAGCATGAATTGACATATTTAATACCACTGTCAAGTATTTCCAGGAGACTGAGGTATTTGTAACGGTCTTTATAGAGCAAATACATGTATACAAAGAAATTTATGTATGCGAACTTCATTATAAGCATTTCCATGTATTAAACGATTCAGTACACTAATTCAGTATCATGTCTATGGGAAAGTATATTAATTATTTTAGTTATATAAGTTGTCTAGAGTAATAAAGTACTGGGAAAAAAATATGTTTTAGTGAAGAATTTTTTTTTTTCAAAAAATTTATTCAAAACGGATTCAAAGCCTCAATGAAATTTATTTATTCAAATTTGTAGCTCTCACTCGTTGCTATGAAATAATAACTTTATTTAAAAAAAAAAATTCAAATAAAATTTATTAAAAAAAAAAAAAATATTTTTTAATTTCTCAAGTCAGGTGGCAACAACATAAATTGTTTAGCTTGAAAAGCACCAAACTCATAACCATAATTATAAAAAGCATAACTTTTATTATAAAAAATATTTTAATATTAAAAAGGTGGCAACATTATTTTAATATAGTTGCATAAAAATAATTTCGAAAATAAAAGTCAATGAAACTTAGTTATTAAAACTCTTGCTCATGAATGTGAAGTCAACAACTTTATTTTATTAAATATTTTCAAACAATATATTTTGTTATTTATCAAACTAAGTGGCAACGACATACATTTCCTAGCTTGAAATAGCAATAAGTTCATAACCATATTTATAAAAATCCTTTTACTTTTACTTAAAAATTATTTTAATTTTAAAAAGGTGGCAACATCTTTTTAATATAACAGCACAACAATGATTTCAAAAAATATTCTATGAAGTTTGATTATTCAAGTTTTTAACTCTTCATCATGATTACACCAACCTTGCATTATTAAAAATTATCAAATACTATATTTTTTTTATATTTTCAAATCAGGTGGCAACAACATACATTTTCTAGTCTGAAATAGCACTAAGTTCTCAACCATAATTATAAAAAACATAAATTTTATTATAAAAAATATTTAAATTTTAAAAATGTGGCAACATCATTTAAATATAGCTGATTAACCCTAACTTCGATAAAAAATCAATTAAATTTATTATTAAAATGTCAAACTATCACTCGTGAATATTAAATCAACAAATTATATTTTATTAAATGTTTTCAAATATTGTATTTTTATATTTTTTAGATCAGGTGGCAACAACATAAATTTTTTTTAATTTGAAGTAGCACTAAATTTTTAACAGTAAGCATAAACAGCTTAGTTTATATGAAATATTAAAAATTATATAAAATTTAAAAAGGTGGCAACATCAATTTAATATACATATACACATAATAATAATTCTTAACATTCGAGCAAATTTGATGTTGACTCTATTAAGAGTTTTATCTTCTATTTTTTTGATAAACATATAAATTTATATAATGAGTAAACAAGTGGCAACTCAAAAAATAGCAGAACTGCGTTAAACCCACCAAATAACTTCATGTTTTCATAATAACTTTAGATTTAAAACTTTTAAGCAAGCTCTCATTTGTAGATGTGTCGAATTGCACCTAAGTATTTAAATTTTAAAAAAATTGGCAACGCCCTTCCAGGATATCTACACACATATGTTAATGTTAGAATCATTGTAAATGTTTAGCTCTTGTAAAAAAGCTTTATTGCATTGGCTCATTTTAATTTATATATATATTTTGAACTGAATCAGGTGGCACCTCTAAGAAACAACTATGTGTTTCATTATAGTTTTAATAGCGCTAAAACTTTTTTGAAATAAAATTGAATTGATTGCAAAAATCTTTTAACTATTAATACACAAGGTACACTTTTTCAAAGTGTGGCAGCACCAAATAAACGTATGTACAAAAATAATAATAATAACTTTATAAAAAATTTTCTTCTTTCATCCTTTAAATCTTTAAAAATCCATTAAATTGAACATGTTCAACTGAACCTTCATTTTGTCTATTCAGCAGTGAGAAAATGTGGCAACCTCATAAATATGAAATAAAGTCGAAATAAATATTACACTTAAGGGTCCACAATGTGATCCCGAATGACACATTAAATTCGCTGACAGACAGCAAACGGCAGATGTCAGCATTGCTCAGCTATTATTACCGCTTTTAGCTAAGTAAGTGCCTACTGAGTATGTTTGTTGCATGTTTTGAATTTATTTTCTGCTTAGCGAAAAACTAAGTAAATAATTTATGTTCTTATTTTGAAATAATTTATAGCACTTGGGCCATAAAACTCATGATTTATGAATTTTTTGAGATTTTTTTACTCAGAAAACAAGCTTTCTCTTTAGTATCAGGAATTTTATAAATAATAATATAATAAGTAAGAAAAAAATAATAAAATTATTTATATGCGTTTTATCTCATAATAATTCATTTTAATTAGCGCTCAAAAAACAACTACATTTTTTTTGTTTTGCTCTTTATGCTTCAACATAAAATTCAAAATAATTTATTATTAATTTTCTCAACCATTGCCTCTCCCTACTCGTTTCTCTCATTTTCGTACTTTTCCACATTTAATTTTTTCTACACTAATTCACATAAAAAATTCGCCACTTACTTTTATTAGTTCTCAACAATTTTCATGCTCGGCAATTAAAATAAATTTATTTGTAATTTACTGCTCTCACACTCTCCCACTCTGTTGTTTCATATGTTTAATTACTCGTAGCAAACACAATGTTGTAATATAATAAGAACAACTCAGCAATTACACAACAAGCTAATTATTATTACAATGCTTCTCATACCCAACTTTTTTTTTTTTATTAGTAAAATAGTTCTTTTTAGGGTCGAAAAAAAAAAATATTTCCTCATTCTTCTCTATACCGTTTAGCTATTTGAACTCGCAATCACTGATCGAAGTTGTCTGAAAAAGTAAAGTTTCCCTTTTCAGAATCACTCTGCAATCTGAGAGTTTTCGCTAGACCAAAGTTGAAACATCTTGGATATCTTAACTTTAGTCATCCCGGAGAACCGATTGAAGTAGATATTATTTGCATCAACATTTTTGTGATGGACTTGAAACATGTTGTCGCTACATAGTCATGAGTCTTTTCATCCAAAATATGAGGAAAACCTCGAAGCCTGACCTAACTAAAAGTATTTGGTATGCTTTGAATTTAACCATATCAGTATGTACTGAGTCCTAGCTTTTGCTCCTACTACGGTTTTTTTTGTTTCCAAATTACGATAATATTAATCACTGTATATTTTCACTTTTCGCAGAAAACTTAAATCAAACAAAATTTTCAATTGAAGAACTGTCTTATAAAGCATATAATATCTTCAGAAAGCAGTGTGATGTCTTGTTGCCACACGAGTGGCAGCAAGGTTTTTCCATGTATTTAGCGGGGTTGGCAGAGATTCATCAGCTATGAACTGCTCCTTTAAGACACAACTCTTAATTAACTCCTTTTCTCTCAATAATCGGACCGTCTGAAGAAGGCAATCGCCCAGGAGCGGCCGGCTTTGAGATGAATTGTGTTCCAATATTTTACTGAAATGAAGTCCTTCTAACTATACTTAGCAAAATCTTCAATTTAACGAAAAAAATAATCATTTCTTTTGAGTAAACCTTCTATAAAGGACCTTATAAAAAGTTGAAATGGAAAAATTTCAAACTTTATTCCTAATCAATACTCATCCAAAATCACATATTTCCACTATTTTACAGTTTAGATTTACATATAATACCCTCCGTGAATATATAATCGGAATTCGCACGATCAATCATGTTCAAAGAGGCATATTTACTGAAAAAAATCAGCTTTATTCGTTTCATATTTAAAATATTCATCAAAATCACGCGGGCTCTAACACTCTCTAACACTTGCCTGACGAAGTGTTAAACAACACTAGTGTTTAATCTTATCCTGTATGAATAGTGTCCTGTCCTTTGTTTCTCATCCAATTTATACTAGACCAGTTAGGAAAGGGTCCCTTAGAAAATTAAAACCCGACAGTGCAAGAGTTCTACCACAATATTTAGAAGTTATATATATCAACATTTATGTGGTACCTAGACCATACTCTCCCATTAGATCCCGAACCATTTTTGGCCTCATCAGACCATGTAACCAGCTTCCGTTGTTCAACACCCCAATTCGCGTGTTGCTTGAGCGTGCAGCTCTGTGTTTAGCGGTAATCAATAGTGTCTTTACTTCATTTTTCGCTTTCGTTCCGATTTATTTGAGGCTTCTTCGAACAGTTTCTCTACATATACTACTATTTACTGTCTCTCTAAAATAACTTTATTGGCTTTCATCTACTGAAACACAAGTTTTCATCACTGCTTAAACTTATAAGATTTCTAATGACACTTCGCCACTAATTTATTACTTCACTAATGTATTTAGGACAAACATATTGAAAAGTGTCTCGAATACCATAAAAAATATTGAATAAGTAACTGACAGCAACCACCTACTTTTAAATCAATTTAATTACATGAGCAAACATAAATGTGAGAAGTCTAAAGCAGCTTTACACTCAAGCAACATTTAGCAAATGATTGATGTTTAATTTTCCAAATGAGTAAATTCATACCAACGAGCTTTGCTTACTGTTAAATGCACTTAAGCGAGCATAAGGAAATAAAAAATAATTATTTCATTTTTAATGTAGATTATTATTTAATTTTAATGTAGAGGAATTTCGCCACAAAGTTTGTAAGAAATACCAGAGATTTCTTAAACAATATATCGGCACCTAAAATGCAAAACAGCACATCACCAAAAAAAAATCGAGAATTGCTGTCGGATATAATAACCAATATATGTACATATAACGATTTTATAATCAAAACTCTAAATGTTTCAATATGAGTGTATGATAACCAATATATAGTACACCAAACTCTTTTTTTACACGGTTTTCTTTTACACGGATTTGATGTTACACGGTTGAAAAAAAAATAAATTTTTGTAAAAAATTTTTATCATATATGGTTTTAAAATCACTGTCTTGTAATTACTTGTATGTTTGTTTGTTGGAAAATCCCTATTCCTTCATACGAAAATAGTATCATGCAGCACTACATATTCGAATATCCAAATTCGGGATATAATAGGAACATTACACAACACTACGAAATGAATAGGTTGGTAATGCTTTTCAGCTCGTCGTTTGAACTTGTTGTTCGCTTCATTCTATATAAAATAAAGAGTTCAACATTGGTTTTACCATACTTGGTGCTATTGCTGAAATGAACACACATAGTAGTAACTGGGAAATTCCCATATTAGATAACTCTTACCTACACATTTTGTTCGTATAATATTTACCTAAAATAATGCTTAATTCAAGTTTTTAAAGTTTATAAGCTCGCAATATTTTATCAATTGTTCGTGCTATCAATTAGATTTAAACATTTTTAACCTTAATAAGTGAAAAATATATATTTTATCTTTAAAATTTTAGTTAAGCTTTAAAAATACAATTTTTCCCTTACTACAGTTAGCAAAATGTACAAATTTTTACAGATTCGTAAAAGGCAAGCCATTTCTTTGGAAATAAAATTAAAATATTTAGACTGTCTGGCAAGAGGTGAAGGTTCAACATCTGTGAGCAAGGCTTTTGGCTTAAACGAAGCTACTATCAGGACCATTAAGAAAAATGAGAATGAAATACAGAAATATGTCATAAGTTCATCAAAACATAGTTCCAAAACATCGTCATACATTAGAGATGAAGTGTTAGTAAGAATGGAAAAATGTATAGTGTTTTAAATTGAGGATTTGGGGCAAAAGAGAATACCTGTAGATGGAAATATTATAAAGCAGAAGTCACTACGAATTTATAAGCAACTGCAGACATCGGAGCCATCAACAAGTCGTCAAGATAAGAGAAAGGAATTTTCTGCTAGTGATGGATGGCTAACAGGATTTCTTAAAAGAAACGCATTTCATAATTTAAAAATTAAAGGAGAAATCGCATCAACAGATGAAAAAACAGTCAAAACCTTTCCAGCAGAACTAATCAAAATAATTACAGCTGGGGGCTATGTCCCCGACCAAATTTTCAATGAAGATGAAACTGGTTTGTTCTGGAAAAAAATGCCTTCCAGAACTTTTATAGCAAAATCCGAAAAAATTGCTAGTGGTTTTAAAGTTGCTAAAGATCGGGTAACATTTTTATTGTGTAGCAACGCTTCTGGTGACAAAATTTTAAAGCCCCTATTAATTAACCGATCATTAAGACCACGTGCTGTGAGAGGAAAAACATTCAAGAGTTGCCGGCCCATTGGAGGGCGAAAAAAAAGGCTTGGATGACAGCAGGTCTATTTAAGGAATGGTTTGAAGAATGCTTTGTTCCTGAAGTTAAAATGTACATATATGGAACAGCAATGTCTTGATTTTAAAGTTCTTTTGTAAATAGATAACGCGCCAAGTCATCCCGTTTTAGAGCATCCAAATGTTCAAGTAATATTTTTGCCACCTAATACCACTTCCTTGATTCAACCATTAGATCAGGGTATAATTGCTATGTTTAAGCTTTATTATATTCAACGAGCATTCCAACATATTTTAGATGTAGTAGAGAAGGACAACCTTACTATCGTTGATGCATGGAAAAAATATTCTATTTTGGATTGCATTACATGTGCTTCAATGGCCAAAGAAAAGTTAAGGGTATCCACATTAAATTCCTGTTGGAAAGCACTTTGGCCAGAAAGCGTAAAGAATGGTGTCTCTGTGCCGCAAGCATCGGTGGAGACTTCTAAAATTATAGCCTTGGCACACGAAATCTGAGGAGAAGGATTTGAAGACCTACAACGAATGATAGATAAACCTCTAGGTGATGATTGTCTGATTGAATTAATAACAGATTACGGCAAAACAGAGAACAATAATAGCGATAATGACGAGGAGACCGAAATATGACAACTAACTGCTAGTTTAATTGATGACGGTCTAACATTTGGTAAAAGTATGGCGAATCATTTCTTAAAAAATGGTCCTAATATGGAACGTGCCCTGAAACTCGAACGAGATATTAATAATTGTGCTGCTGGATATAAAGAGTTGTATGAAGAACTTAAAAAACCAAAAGTTCAACTTTCTCTAAAAGTTTTTTTGATAAAAAAGTCGACGGCGCAAGACCTTTCGGAATGTAGTCCGACAGTTCAAAACTCCATTACCGGACGAAAGTCACCATTGGATAATTTGATGGATATCTCAAGTGATGATACCGACTTCAGTACAGTTCGTCGCAAACAATTGCGCTTGTCATCAAGTAGCGACGAGTAATTTTACCTATGTAAATATTTTTTCTTTATTTCTATTCTAATTTTTCTGTTCTTAATTTTGGGTTAACAGATTTTTTTTGTTTTGTGCTTAATCTACCAATTTTTCACCTGTATGAATTATGTATTTTAAGTTTTAATGCTCAATAAAATACAATTTGTATGCATATCTGAAACTTTATAGTTTTCAACATTTTTTTTACACGGTTTTTCGAAGTAAATATAGTTCTTCATTTCATCTTACACGGTTTTCAGATGACATGGAACGTATCCCCCCTTTTACTATAGGAAATGCCTATTTTTTTATAACCATTTTATAACCAAAACTCATGTTTTGTTTCAATTTGATTGCTTTCTATTATACCGTTTTTTCTTCACATGTAAAATTGTGATGTCTATTTTAGGTGGTGATATACATATAAATGACCAACGTGACGAGCTGAGTTGAACCAAGTCGGTCTATTTGTCCGACTATATGTATATACATGAACGAGTCACTCAGTTTTCAAGTTATCAATTTGAAATTTCGCACACATCTTTTGCGCCCCAAAAGCATGCTAATTTCTCGTAAAAGCCGGTTTTGGATCATTTTAGCAAATTTTTGCTATACTGACCGATCCGAAACAAGTGCTTGTATGAACAACTTTTTCATTTGGCGACATACCTTTACCAAATTTAGAATGGGTTTTAATCTAAAACAACGATCTATTCTCTGAAGGAATTAAACATATCGGACTACTATAGCATATAGCTGCCATACAAACTGAGCGATCAAAATCAATTATTTGTATGGGAAACTTTCATGTGTGACGAGATATCGTCACGAAATTCGGCATACGTTACAACTGAAGGCATTGCTACCATATTCTAAGAAATCTTTTTTGATCGGAGCACTATAGCATATGGTTGCCATGTAAACTGAACATTTAAAAACAAGTATTTGTATGGAAAACTTTCATGTGGGACGAGATATCGTCACGAAATTTAGCATGGATTACGAATCAAGACGTCGCTATTATATTCGAAGAAAGTTTCGTGATCGGACTAATATATCAAATAGCTGCCATACAAACTGAACGATCGAAATTTGGTTCTTGTAGGGAAAACTTTTTTATTTTACAACGTATCTTTACGAAATTTGGCTCGAATTATTACTCAAAACAACACTACTATATTCTCAGAAATCTTTTAAATCGGTCCACTATATCATATAGCTGCCATATAAACTGAACGATCAAAATCAAGAAGTTGTATGGAAACTTCTTTATTTGTGAAGGTATTAAAGCTACGCTACAACTGAAGTTAACTTTTTAATGGTTTCAATTTTTATTTGGGAGCCGAAAATTTCACAAACATCTATACTTTTGTTTCTCACGCGAGATTTGCTATACAATTTATTTTTTTTTGTATTTTTTTCGTTTTCTGATTTTTCCCACAGTTTGCCAAATGTTTTTCAATTAAATGCATTTGCTCAAAAAACAAACAACCAACACCATTTTATTTTTGCACCTAAAATTCGAACAAATTTGCGCGCTTACTTTTTAGTTTTCAGTTTAGTAAATTCAAATTCGAAACTTACCTTTGCAGCCAGCGTGCTGGACAGCTAATGCCATGCTCCAGCTGCCAATGAACGTAACTTGAGCGCACGGTGGAGAAAAAATCGCACAACGCACATTTAATTTTAATGCCACAATGTAAATTTCAATTAACTAAATTGCAATCAATTTTTCAGCAGCGCGCCTAAATGTAGGCAATCAATGCAAGCAAGCGCACACACACATTGAAGGCGGATTGTAATGAAATGGGCGGTCGACCGGGCGGTTTGATCGATTGATTGGCGAGTCGGTGAGTTGGCGGTTGCACGGGCGAAAATCGGCGAATTGATTTGAGTAACAGCCAACAACAACAATGCGCATACTAAATGGCTGAGCGCGGTGAAAGGATTGATAGACTGCCAAAAAGTTAAAAAATAAAGCAAACTAAATACACACACACACAGGCACACACACACAGTCGCAGTATTGCCAACCTTTTAGCAAAAATAACACTAACAACAACAACGGCGTATCGCTCGCTGCTTGCCCACGCAATTAATCAAGCGGAAATGAACGTGTTTGGTCACGACCGACAATCACATCAGTCGCTTATCTGCTTCACAATGCTGCTGCTGCTGCTGCTGTCTTTTTTCATTTTATTTTGTTTTTTATTTCGGTAGGTTTTTTCATTTTTCCTCACTCTTTTTGTTTTGTTTCAATTTTCACTTTATTTGCCGTGCTTTGCTTTTGTTTTATTTATTGGCCGTCTATGCATACATTTATTTCGTTACTTATTTATTTGTTCTGTCGTTCACTGCGTGCGCTCTCATGCCGATAAGTCAATGCGCCTAAAACTAGACAACGCACTCTAAGTCTAGTAAGTAGTACGTAGCGTTTTTTTACTAACAATGGCGTGCACACGTGCAGTAGACGGCAGAGGTGTTGGTGCGCCTAAAAGCAACTCATCAATTGGCTGACTAGGCGAAAATAGAAAATATATTGTACTAAAAGTAAATGAAATTTTCTTATTACATTTGGAGGCAGCGAGCATATAAATACATATATCCAATTATATACATATTTTGTATAATATTTTTCGAGATCTTTATATGTAACAAATTCGAACTCCCAAAAATTATGCAATGAAATTTAATTAATTTTTTTTGCATGCCTAAGTCTTTCTTTCCATTTACTTCGAGTGACATGAGCCCTGCCTTCAGTATTCACATGGTCAGAAAGTCTTTCCATATGAGCCCATAACGGTCAACATAATCGACCAACTGACCGTACTATTCGCAACACCATCACCCATCTTGAGCCCCAGCATGTTTACACGAAGACTATAGAAAGTCAAACTGGCGCGTTTTAAGTCGATATCTTAAATAGAAAGCGTACACAATACAGCTTGTGTAAGAACTGAAGACTTTCGGTCTTCCCAAGCGACATCGCTTCTCTTTATGGGCCCTTGAAAAGTCCCAAGAAGATCCAACGTTTTCAAACCAATTTTTTTTTTAGCGATGAAGGTCATTTCTGGTAAGTGGGTATGTAAACTAGAAAAATTAGCGCTTTTGGGAAGAAGAGCGACCTGAAGAGATTCAAGAGCTGCCATTTTATCCAGAAAAAAACCGGCTTGATTTGGTTTGTGAGCCGATGTAATCATTGGTCCATATTTCTTTAAAAATGATGCCGGTGAGAAAATAACCGTCAATGGCGACCTTTATCGCGCAATAATAACCGACTATTTGATTCCCGAAAATGAAGCTTGCGATCTCGGCTGTATTTGGTTTCAACAAGACGGCGCCATTTCACGCATATCGCATCAATCAATGGATTTATTGAGAGAACACTTTGGGGAGCAGTTAATTTCACGTTTTGGGTCGGTCGATTGGCCGCAAAGATCGTGTGATATTACACTGTTAAACTTTTTTTGTATAGATATATAAAGTCTTAAGTCTCTGCGGACAATCCCGCTTCGAATAAGGTTTTTAAGGAAAACATCACACGTGTCATTCGCCAGTTACCAGTCGAAATGCTCGAACGAGTCATCGAAAATTGGACTCAAGGGATGGACCATCTGAGAAGTAGCCGCGGCCAACGTTTCAAAGAGATAATCTTCAAAAAATATATTCCAAAAAATATTCTTTTGAATTATATTAAATATCCCTTATTAAATTTGAGTATTCTGAGATTTTTCTTTAAAAAAATAGGGATCTTCGAAATGGATAATGAAAAAAAATAAAATAATAATTAAAAATATAAGTACTTAAAATTTTGGTATTAAAAAAATTTAAAAATATAATTATACATATTAGAAAAAAATAAATAAAATTATAAAAATTAAAAAAAAAAAAATTAAAAACAAAAATAAGTGAAAATTCATTATTATTAATAAATATTTTGGCTATGGAAATTGAATATATTAAGCCTTTTTTCTAAAAAATAAAATATTGTCTTAAATAACTAATTAAAAAAATATATAAATTTAAAAATCCAATTATGAAAGTTAATTTGGATAAAAAAAAGTAATTAAATTTAAAAACAATAAGTTAATGTAATTTTAATAAACTTATAGCTAACTAGTAATGATAACTTTTACCACTATTATAAGCCCTTTCCATTAAAACAAGTATATCCGCCTTTTAGATCTTATTAGAGATTGGCACCGTATTTTTATTGGACATTTATAGAGAGCATTGTTGACAAAAGCTTGACCCACAAACTCTATTGGAGTTCAAACGTTCTTTTCACATTAATTTAGAAAAGTGTTAAAGGGGTTATAGCTGCTCCAATTCATAACAAAAACTTTGCCAAAACAACTATCAAAAAATTTGTAGTTTAATGCTTTTGTAGGTTTATAATTTTTTTACTCTTTGTTAATATCTATTTTATTGAAAAATAAAATATTATAATAAAAATTAAAAGAAAAAAATAAAAAAAATATATAAAAAAATTTAAAAAAATTAAAAAATTAAAAAAAAATTATAAATTCCTTCAAAATTCAAAGGCGCCAAAAAGTAAGCCACATAGCAACTTCCAAACATTTATTTCAAATAAAGAGAAAGAAAAATAGAAGTTATTGTATTGGTTAGTAATTTTATTATTTGTATTTATTTTGTTCAAAACTCCTTCAAAATTCCTATCATTTGAAATGCGCCTAAAGGCGCATAAGTTTTTTATAGGTTAATAATTTTTTTACTGGCGTTTATTTTTAGTAAACTTTTTTAATAAAGCTTTTCTTACCACTTCTTCCTCTGAATCTTCTGCAGTTTATATGTAATTTGTAGTGCTCATAAAGCACCTTATGGCATTTGAGCACCCAAACACATGCAACATTAATCCTGAAGTTGAAATACACTCGCTAAGCTACTTGCCTTACCATAAACTTTATAGGAAAAAGTTAAGATCTGCAACGCCTAAAGGTATGCTGCAAGTTAAACTGTATTCAGCTAAGCTCACAGAAGTATGCAAGACTATTTCGGTCAGCAGCAAAGCCGATTGTGTACTACACACATTGCGGCTCAAAATTTGCAATTATAAGTATTTTTAATAAAATTCCAAAGGTGAAATGAGAACCTAAATATAGTATAGTAGCAACATTACCAAATAATCATTCTTAAAAATATAATTTATATTGAATATGAAATTACTCAGAAACCACTCGAAAGTTATTTACAGAAATTTATTTCAATGCGCTGTTCATTGCTGTTGCTTTACCACGAATCCCAAAAGTATGCAAAGCAAAATTAAATATTGTCCTTTTTTAATTAAAATTTAGTTAAACTGTAGTGAAATCTCTATGATGTGTGAACTTGGCACATAAGACAATTATTTAGCGGCCTCTGGATGTCCTCAGCGTTCAATGATATCTCAGTGTTACTTCAAAACAAATTTTTTTCATATTATTTTTCACTAGCTTAACAAATTCAGCAAAAATAGCGGAAGCACTTTTAATACTTGCCATATTTTTAGTCTTTAAACAGCAGCGAGCTAACTCATTAATTTGTTACTCCTTTTTCAACAACTTAAAATTTGCGAAAACATCACAGGCGCCCCAATGTATACTTCAATATTTTTACTCACTCTTTTCCTTAACACCTTCGCACAAAAGTACTTTACAAATATGCACCACTTTCTTCCGCAACACTTTCAGGTCAACTACCCCACCTAGCATGCCAAAATGGGTGTAAATTATTTACGTTAAATAAAACAACCTAAAAGTATGCCCCCAATTTGTAGAGTTACTTAACAACAGCTGTCTACTGTCTATTAAATGGACCGTAAATAGAGTGTATGAGCGCCGAGCAGCAGCAGCAGCAACAAAATAAGAAGGAACGTATAATAAAGTAGTACGAGAAATATGAGAAAGTAATCCCTAACTGCTGGCGCCTGATGATATGCAGTCATTAATAAAAATGTTGCATATTTATTGCGGTCACTTGGTAGGTCACGTGCTTTGAATTTTGCTACCAGCCAGCGTTGACTATATGCAAATGCGAGCAAATAGCTTCGCTGCTAACAAAATTTTGCTAACGGCGAGTATACACACACGCACACATACATACATAGATATGTCTGTACAACCTTTCTAGAAAATCTGCACTTAATTTTATTGCACATACCGAGAATTGATAAATTGCATGCCAACGACTTGCTGTCTGGGACGCATATTTATGATGTATTCAAGCAGTGTGTACAGTTAGAAATGAACACAAGCACAAACGCGCAAAATTAAAAGAACCAAAAGACCATTTCATTTTAATAATTCAAAGCATTTCAAATGCTTCGTTGCGCGCATGAGATGGGCGTGCTCAAGGATGCGCTGCATTTCAGTCAACATATGCGAAATGTAGTGTGACGAAGCATACTTTTAGGCGCTTCAACTCGCAACACATTTTTCAGCACTGCTGTCACTGAGCACAACGTTAACTGCTTCTAAATATTTTATAAATATTTTTTTAATTTTATTTTTTTTTTAACCCGAAACTCCCTTCTTGTTTGCAGTAAAAATATTTAATTTTTTTAAATTTATTTTTGTAATTTTTTTACCGTAATATTTCACAATATACACACTTCGACGTCAGTATTCGAACTGCTTCAAACACAATTCACTCACTTGAATGACATTATGCACTCAGTTTAATGCTTTATTGTACCGTTAAGCGCTTAATACCGCTGGCAGCGCACCGTTTTTTCACCGTTTCGTGCTGCCACTTGTTCGCTTGCCGTCGTCGTACTGAAATCGTCGCGTCTAAACACATCGGTTTTGTAACTTTGAAAATTCCAAAGCAGTCGTTTGCTGTCGTTTTAACAGCTATGTGTAAACGAGGAAATCACTAAAGGCATTTCTGTGGAACATATGTTAAGCGGCAATGTTAAAACTTTAATAGCAACAGATGGGCGAAATTTTTTTGAAAATATTTTCTTCAGCTTTTGCTTTAGAATTATGCATTTTGGAAGCTTATGCTACAAAAAAAAAAAAAAATTACTAAAATTTATAAAAATTTAAAAAAATATTTTTTTACCCTCAAAGATACGTATTATCAGATATTAGTTTACCTCGTAGTCAATACTAAGTACAACTCCATCAAATAAAATAGTGCAAAATTTATTAAAGAAATATTAATTTTCTCCAATAGCTTTCAAACCAAGCAAATATATATCACTCCACTGTACTTTTACTACATAAAATATATCCAACAAAATTTATGAGGTAACCTACCATCGGGTTCCACCTCTTATGATTGTACTATTACCCTTTATATGATTGCTTTTTTTTTGTAGAAATTAATAAAGTAAATTTTTTTAAAAAATCTAAAATTTAATTTCAGCCAATTTTTACCACCCTAATATCACCACATAATGGTTAATAACAGTAGCAGGGCTGCAATCAGAGCATGCCTTATTGCGCATGCACGAAATTGTGGATTTCATGTGGGACGTGTGCCTTCAAGACATTCGAAATTTCAAAAATAACGGGAACGAGTGATTGGTAGCGTAGCCGCTGTCTCTTAATTCGCTGAACCATGTCAATATCGATATACATCTCGTACATTGCATTGTTCCATCGACTACGGTAGTCACTTATGCAAATGCGCAAATAACCACAAATCTTCCACAAAACTTTTCTGGAATACTCCTTCGACCATGTCATTGTCCATGCCTCCACACCATATAGCACAACGGGAATGAGGAGGAACTTGTAGAGTTTGGTCTTTCTTCGTCGGAAAAGAACTTCATTTCTCAATTGCCTAATCAGTCCGAAGCTCAGTCCGAAGCTCAGTTCGAAGTAACACGTGTTGGCAAGAGTCATTCTGCGTTGGATTTCAAAGCTGACATTGTTGTTGGTATGAGTGCTGGTGCCAAGGTAGACGAAATCATCTACGACTTCGAAGACTGTCAGCAGTGACGTGGGAGCCAAGTCGCGAGTGCGATGACTGTTTGTTTTATGACAGGAGATATTTGGTCTTGTCCTCCCATACGCTTTGCTTTCTTATCCATTCTGGAAAAAGCAGAACTATCGGCGGTGGTCGTACGCCTGCAGCTGTACACCCTAATACCCTATGAAAATTTACGTCTCAGAGAACACGCAGTAATGTTTGCTGCAGAGGACAACCTTCGACATTCGGATTTAAGAGATTCTACTTGAGGACCGCGAAAATAGCTACCATGAAAAACAATGTGTGAAATTCTCGCATTGACATGCCGCCAATTGAGGGTACGCAAGCTATCTTCGAGACTGGGTATTCACTTTACTGCATTAAATAATGTTTTTTAAACGCAATCTGAAGCTATAGACCTCAGACCTACTTATATTTTATCTTGATTCTCGACGATCTAAAAGATGAAATGATTCAGAAAGTTTGTTATACATCGGTTAACTGAAGAAAGACAAAATGCGTGTTGGAAATCAATTTTAAAAAATTTATAAAGAACATAGAACGTATTCTTCGGACATCACTGCGTCAATAATCTGTAAGGAATTTTGTAAATATATCAATTTTCGGTATTAGCGCTATTCTCAACAGCAAAACTTTATAATTCTTTTCATTAAAATATTTCAGATATTAACCGATATACAATCATCTTAAACATATTTTTTTCGGGAACATCTGGGAACTTACAACTACTTGTAGATAATAATATTGGCAGCAAAATATCCCCACTTAATGCTAGAAAGGTTTGTACGAAACGTATCGATATATTATATTTGGTTTAAAGTCAGCCAGCATTCCCATATACCTGTGCCCAAAACATAAGGTGACATTGTATTTATTTTGAAAATTCTTTATTTATTCTTCCAAATCAATTTCATCCCCTTCAAAGTAATCCCCTCCCGATGCAATGCACTTATGCCAACGGCTTTTTAAGTAATCGAAACACTGTTGTAGTCACTTTCCAGGATGGCCTTCAGTTCCGTCTTCGCTGCGGCTTGAATCTCCTCTATCGTATAAAAACGGTGTTCCCGGAGCGGTATTTTGAGCTTGGTGAACAGCCAGAAGTCGCACGGCGCCAGATCAGGTGAATACGGTGGTTGCGGAACGATATGGGTTTTTGGCGAAATGATCACGAATGGCGAAATAATCACGAAATACGAGGGCAGTATGGGATGGTGCATTATCGTGGTATAAAAACCAAAAATTGTCTTTCCACAATTCCGGCCTTTTTAGGCGGATAGCGTTACGCAAATGACGCATAACGTTCAAATAATATTCCTTGTAGACTGTTTGATCGGTTGGAAGGAATTCATAATGCACAACACCACGATAATCGAAGAAAACAGTCAACATGACTTTGATTTTTGAGCGACATTGGCGTGATTTTTTTGGTCTCGGCTCTCTTTTGGCACGATATTCGCTAGATTGATCGGTTGTTTCGGGGTCGTAAGCATGATCCAAGTCTCATCGCCAGTTACAATGCATTTCATGACACCCTGGTAGTCGGAAAGCATCGTTTCACACACTTCAACGCGACGCCTTTTTTCCAAAAAATTCAATGTTTTCGGTCCCAGTCGTACCAGTCGAGATTTGACGCGCTTGAGGCCCAAAACATCCTTCATAATGGTATTGGCTGAGCCTTTCGATAAGCCGACTTCATCAGCAAGATCTCTAATTATTAATCGACGATTTTTTAACATCAAATCTTTGATTTGTTGAACGTGAGCTTCGTCGGTTGAGGTTGATGATCGCCCTGGACGCTCTTTGTCTTCGACACGTTCATGACCGGCTTGGAACTCACTATACCACTTGTAAACATTTTTTTTAGACATAGCCTCATCACCAAAGGCTTTCTGCACCATCCTCAAGGTATCCGCAGCAGAAATTTGGTTCCGTAAACAAAATTTAATGCAAATTTTTTGCTCAACAAATTTCGACATCGCAAAAAACGAAAAACTCACTTTCAGCAGCTCAAAGAACGACACGTATCTCAAACACTAATGAATTATTTGACATGAAATTTGACATAAATGTGACTGACAGTACTACCAACCTAAAACAAAAAAATAATTTTCCAAATCCTTCGACGCGCGCAGTTTAGATTCAAATGTCACAGGTACACAGTCGTGGTAGTAATTTTTTTCAGACTTTGTTTGAGTTGAATATTTCATATGTAAAATCATTCGTCATAAGCAAAAACAGCTTGTCGTCACTTGGTGACAGGTCAAGACTGTAAGATGGATGAATAATGACCTCTGAACTTAACTCGAGAAACTTCTGGCGCGATACTATCGATGTATGTCGCCTGGCACTATACGTATACTGATGAAACACGATTTCTCTTCTAATCACCAAAACAGGCCGCTTTTGAACGATCGCTAACTTCGGACGGTCCAATTGTTAACAGTAAAGTTCAAAATTAAGAGTTTGGACATATGAAAGCAGCTGATAATAGAAGATTCCCTGCCAATCGAACCAAACACATAGCAAAAGCAGTCAATCCATTTCTTTTTCCTTTTATACAATATTTAACTATTCGACAATAGAAACTTAGCTTACACACACAAGGAAGTCGGACTCTATGATTTCCATTATTCTGTTCATATTTTCGATAACTGGCCGCTCATAACGTTCACCAAAATTACTTGAACGGAACCAACAAAATAAAAATTATGCATAAAAGACTGTTATCAGGGCACTACTACCATTTTCAGCCGCCTGTTTTGCCTTTTCAGCTTTTACAATTATCCAGACAATGCTTGCGGGCAATCAGTAAACTAACTGCCATCAACTCACGGTTCCGCTTATACGGAAAGGTATTAAGTAAGTTGATTACATGGGGAATACAAAAAGAAAATTAGTGTTATGCGGAGACTCATTGTATGCATTACTCGAGCTCATGCTTCAAAATTGGTGGTGTTTGGACTCCAAATGCACAATTCTCTGATAGAAAGTCAACGAAAGTGTTAATAGCCCTGCTGCGAGCGGCCTGAACCCATCGGAAGTTGATCGCGTCCGATATTTGGCCGGTGTATTGTTTCCGTTCACATAGTGTGCGAACCTCGTTATGTAGCTGTTCGATAGGATCGATCATGAGACATGCTGTTATAATTTGGAGTGTGGTGTTCTGAAAGTTCTGTATCTTCTCCACCTATGTCCTACTACAACCAGGTGACCATATTGGCACTGCTTAGTTTGTAACCGATGGCAATGTTGAGGTCTAGTCCGTAATCCTTCATCCAATATGCAAATATGAAATGTATTTTCTCTCTTCTTGTCTTCATCTTTGACATCTGTTCAGACAAAGCTAATTCTACCAATCCCCTATTTAAAAGAAAAGTTTTTACATAAAAGGTGATACACTTCACAGTTTTCTACTTTTTAAGGGGGTACTCTACTCTAGAAATCAAATTTTGGGCAGTTTTTTGAATTCTATTTAAAAAAAAAAACCTAAAATATTTTTACTATACATTTTTTATGGTGTTTTTATTGATATCTTAGGAATACAGAAAAAAAAATTTTACAAAAAAATATTAAAAATTGAAATAATTAGAGGGGGGGAGACACAGGTGTAAAAAAATGGCGCATCCTGGTGATATTGATCCTGACTCTCCTGGTGGTCTGAAAAAAAAAATCAAAAAAAATTCTTAATCAGTAAGGATGCTGTTATAGTCCCTAAATCGACGAATACGAAAAAAAAAATGTTTGAAAAATGGCGACTGTCTGAAAATAAAAATCATTTTTTACGGTTTTTTTTTGAAATTCCTGAATTTATTAAAAATATTAAAAACAAAAATTTTGACACGATGCTGGTAGGAACGATAAAAGATTATATAAAGAAGGTTCACACAAAATTTCAAGTAAATCGGTTGTATAGAACTTGAGATAATGCCGGTACCGTGTGGAAAAAAGTAGTTTCGAGAAAAACGCTTTTAAAAAAGTGAGTCTACCTACCTGCCGGGCTAGGTACTGAGTCACTAAAGTAACTGTAGCTCTTAAACCAATTTTAATTTTTAAAAATTTTTTGGAGGATATGTTCTTAAGGGTCTAAACTTTAAATATATGAAAAAAAAATCGAATTTTTCAAAATTCTAGAGTAGAATACCCCCTTAAAAAAAAACTACAGAAAATTCAAATTTAATCCATTGAATTCTGCGATGTATGAGAAAAGAGCGCTATCTTGTTGAAACCAGATCCCGCCGAGTCCTAAATGCGACAATTATGCAATGATTATTGCCTTTATAGCCGTGGAATCGTCCACAAAGAATTCGTTCCACCGTGGAAAACTGTGAATCAACTCTACTATTGGCAAGTACTCGAAATATTGCGAAAACAAGTCAACAGGGTGCGCCCAGACATCGCTGGTAACTGGATCCTTCATCACGACAACGCGCCGTGCCACACCGCCCTCAGCGTGTCCCAGTATTTGGCATCTGAAGGGATCGCCGTGTTGCAACAGCCGCCTTATTCGCCCGACATGTCACCGACATGTGACTTTTTTTTGTTCCCTAAAACAAAATCGAAACAAAATCGGTTGTCAAAGGAACCCATTTTGAGCCGATTACGGACATCCAGGTGGCCGTGACGAGGGTACTCGCGGACATCCCAGTCGAAGCGTTCCAGAAATGTTACGAAGCATGGAAAACGCGCTGGAATCGCTGCATAGCTGCCCAAGGGAACTACTTTGAAGGCCAGAGTTGTAGAATAATTTTCAAATATATGGTTTTTATGGAATCAGTCTCATTACTCAATTGTCGTACCTCGTACATTATTATTAAATATATAATTTATATCATATTCAATAGGTCTTGAATTATATTTTTTAACACACGGCTCATTGCTTCGGGTTAATTATCTCCAGGCGCAAATAAAGCATGTTAAAAAGCTAATTAGCGGAACTACTAAATTAACAAAGTTCATGCTCTGCTCCAAGCCAACGAAATTCTTTTAAACTATCTCAAACGAACTTTTAACTTACCGCAGTTGCTACCATTTTGCCGAAATAAAAACTTTCCATTTCTTATACAAAATTACAACCGATCTACAACAACTCAACCACACAATCAAAAACAACAATACAAGCGTGTAAAGTCAAGCTTCAACAAAAATCACAACAAACAAAGATTGCAAGCATAAATCAGGACTCAGAGCGCACTGAAGCAGCTAGTACCAACAACAAAGGCTACACGCACAAATACAACCCAGGGCGCGGCACACATAATGAGCCAAGTTGCATACTTTGTGGCGCGCTGCATTGAACAGCAATTGCCATAAAGCACTCTAACGCTATGCTCAACGCGAAGTCGATGCCATGAAAGTAGCGAATGATTTGAGCCTTCATTGGTGCAGAGTAGGCGTGTCCAAGTGGCTGGAGTATGCTGGCATTTGCAAAATAATCGAATTCTCTAAAAGTATTCAACGCGGCAAGTGGGCGGTAGAGACGCACAAGGCTGGCTTAACAAGTAGCGCTTGCAGCTTTGTTACGATTAACCGTTATACATGCAACACACTACAATTTTTTTCGTGCTACTGCACTGCCTTCGACGCTATTACGGTATTTCGCAACAATACTTCGATTTTTCAAACACTATAGATTTTTCAATTACGCTTCAGCACCTGTTGGCCAAGGCTAACAAGCAACAACTTACACGCAAGCAACAAAAATAACACCAAAAACAACAAAGACAGCAAACATACTTGCAATAACGAGGCAATCTATGAACTTACACTTGAGCTTTCAACAAAATGCTCGCCGGTTTCGGCCAAAGCTATAACGCTTTGAAATGAATTTAGAAAAATCCACACAAAATACCGTTACGCATACAAAAGTTGAAGCTATTAGCCACCTACATACATACGTATATAGGTACATGTGTGTAGATATTTGCAACACTGCATGTTGCCACATAAGTTGACTTCAAGTGTTGGCAAATGAAATCACTTCCATTTCCACTTAAAATCAATTGCAAGAAAAGTGCAGGGATTCTAAAAAAGAAATGCACCGAGCGAAGAATAGATTTGCTTTTTGTAGATAAACTGACTTACATTGCGTGCAACAAGCTAGCAAACAATCTCCTGCCCCTTGCTACCACAACAAGCTCACATACACAGAGCCACCAATAAATCCAAGCTTCAGTCCAGTAGCAGGTCCAAATTGACTGGCAACAAGGGCTGAGATCCGCAGTAAATACATACATGCATTTGGTCAGCATCTCACATCAAATTGGGTTAGTAAGTAAGTGGTAGAGTTAGTGTGGGTAATTGGTTGAGGTGTGGCAGAGAGGCGGCTATTTTTGAAAGAATGCCGCTTCTAAGGCAGTTATTATTAAGTGGAAAGCAAGCCTGGGTGCAAGCGAGTCGGTTCTAATGCATAGTGTGCATTCCACATCCAGCAACCAACTATGGGCTTCTAAGTGAATGAAAGTATTTGGTACTTGAAGGTCAGTTTGTAGGCAGAAATTGGTCAACTTAGACAGCACTTCGTTTACAAAATTGCTTTCTGGCATTACAGAAGACTGAAGGCTTCTCTTGATGCACGTATGGGCAGACATTTTGAAATAAAAGCATAAAAAAAATGAAAAGTGCAGTGGTGCAACAAAAACTAATGCTTTTGTAACGGGTACAAGTCACGCGGTCTTTTCTCGACCATCAGACTTGTAGAGGAGGCATGGGTTGGAAGCAGCCATTGGAGCACGCTTACAGCTTTCTCAAGTCGAGGTCGCTGTTGATCTACTGCTTCGAAGCACGGCCTCCTTTAGGGAAGTGAGTCGGAGTGATCCACTCCGATATCAGAGCGATAATCTTAGCATTGAATTCTGCAAAATGGGCATAGTTTGGGTACCAGGCCATAGGGGGTTGGGTAGGCAACTGTAAAGGCAATGAGATTGCAAGTAAGAAGGGTATTTCAGTCTCGCTGCCGTTGAAGACTGAAATAGCTCGGAGCTCCACTGTCCTTTTGTCCATTACTATTAGATCACTGGGCTTGGCGAGAACTTGGAGTACAATGGGCAACTATCGATACCTGTGAAGTCGCAAAAACCTTCTGGACCAATGTTAATTGCGGAAAACCAGCGAGCTTTCGAATTGTAAGGTATATATTACCCCTAAAAATGGTATCGAATGCCAGTTGTAGAAAAAGCTTGGGATAGGATTAGTTTGTGCGGTGGATCCTAACAGTAGTCACAATTGAACAGCTTAGAACGTCAGTCCATTTTGATATCTAAGACTCCTATAAAATAGATCATAAGACCCTTGCAAATCGAGAAAGCGCTTTGAGCTTATCACAAATTTATTGAGACGGTCGCCTGGTTCGCCGAATGTTGGAATATTCCAGACTCGTTTTTGCAATCGAGAAGAAAGCACCTGGATGTATCCATCTCACCTTCCTCCATACAATGTTGACAAGCGCAGGAATGCTTATTAAACAATGTCCAGTAAGAATCCATACGATTGCAGTAAGAGAACCCTTGCTAAGGGTAAACAGTTCAGAAGATCTCTGTGCTCAATCCTAGGCCAAAAGGTTCTTGTAGTCGCGGTCGAGCGGGTCGTTGACCAGCACCTGCTAAGCGTGCGCGAGTTCTATTGGTCCAGCGCTAGAACGCAAGATGCCAATGGAGATCTAACTAAGCCTAATTCCTATGTGAACGGGGTTCCTCCACCGGCTAGCCTTTCGACTTTGCAACTGTCAGCGATTCCGCTATGACCAGCGACGCAAACGGGTCTGATAATAAAGTGGCTTGGTACCATTTCTAGTGGAGAATCGGCGTGGAACTCTGGTGTAGACATTTATGCCAATTCAAGAAGAGTTAAGAAGCATACATCTAGTTGTAATCTTTTCCTTTATTTATAATAAATGTAAAACGATTTCTGTTATTCACAGTTCTTTAACATAAAAAATTCTACCACTGAAAAGGTAGATCCAATTTCGAATGCTTTTAAACTTAAACGAAAAGATGATGAGGGAATTTTTTGTTGTAAACCCCACGCTTATTACCGATATCCGGAGTGTAGGAGAGTATAGAGTCTCTCTGACAATATGCTTAAAAAAATTTAAGTTTTACTGGATCTTACTTTCGATAACATCAAGCTATTTCCTGACAAGTATCTCATATATATGGCGGAGTTTATTATATCGGAGTTGTGGGAAGGTGAATGAGTTTGTGAGAAAGAATACTTCAACGAAAATAAATAAGTATGCAATATCTTTCGCATCCGAAGCAAATTACAGAAGGATTTGTTGTTGTTGTAGTGGTGGGAAACATCCCTGAAGTAATTTCGATAAATGGTGTACTTGGCCGAATAAAAATTTATGTTCGTTCCAGTTACTTAACCGACAGCCGCGGTAGATGGATCTGGTAGGCAATAACTCTGAGCTATCTGATTAAGACCATTGCAGTAACGCTACAAAATATCTATGTATTTGAGGAGTCTTGGTCATAATTTCTGGAGTCATCCATTAAACTTTCCCTATAAAATGTGCTGTCTTAACTATAATTTCTATAAAGGTCTCTGGGTCTCAGTCCCTTTGATCGATATTTAGTTGTTTCGTTTGTTTCAGCAATTGTAGCCCTTCTTCTTTATTGGCGAAGACTCTTACGAGGACATCAATCAGATAGGTGCTGCTGATTTCCAGTTAAGAGACCGGACCCTTTAATTGTAATCTTTAATGGGTTTACCGTGGTTATCATCAAAAGGGGTCCTTCGTCCGAAGCTGTCGATTCCGTTTCATTGAGGACATTTTTTACGTGGCGGGTCCCAACTCAGCGCACCACCCTTTGGAGAGATGATACGCCTTCTCACTTTAGCTCGCCTTCAAACGAATGTTTTTTGGCTACCCAGGGGATACTTGGTCTAAGACCGGAAGTCGTGAGCTCCCATGTGAATGGCGTTCAGAGAACTTTCCTCATTTGCGTGAAATTCTATGCATGACACCCTCCTCCTACAGAGTTTTAAATTCTGTCCGATTGGATATAAGAACAGAATTTGTACTGTTGGTCCGTAACAACATTATTATACGTAATCGTCTCCAAAGCTTTAAGTACGAACCTTCTGAAAATCTCAGCTCTCTAAAAGAGCTCAACACTGCTGATAATAAAAAAATTCGATAAGTTTCATTTATTTCCGTTCCAAGCCTTTTCATTTCAACTCCCTGAGGACATATTCAGCATTAAATATAATATTCGATTTTCAGATTTCATACCGGAAATGAACCTCCCAAACATTACGCACACACCTGCACTGTACTTACCGATTAGTGAACGGCATTTTCAACGGCACCGGTCGTGTCACTGGCAAATAGTAAGATAACCACACTACACATACACACACACATGCACACACACACTCACATATTTAGAGAAACTAACAGCATTGGAGCAGGAACTTGGACACTTCTGCAGCAAGATTGCAATTGTTGACAACACAGTAGCACTTGTAGGTACAACAATTTTTAACAGTTGATGTTGTAGTTGTTGTTTTTTTTTTTGTAGCTGTTGATTGTAGATTCTAGATTGTGCTTGTTAGCAGCTAGTAGTGGCTAAGCGTCGGAGGTAATGTTGCAGAAAACGGGTATAATTGAACTCAACGATAACAAAATGAGTACTTAGGAGAAGATGGAGAGCACAGGAGGCAGTACGAGGGGGTAGCAGCGGTAGGCAGTGAGGCTATAAGCAAACCGAGGTGTAGTGCACAGCCTTGTAACTACTTTAATTCAAATGATACTACATAAAAACAACAACAACAACAAAAGCATGAAACTGCCACTAAATAACTCTTCAATTCATGAGCCAGTTAGTGCACCTCGCCGGGGTGTGTATGGTGTAGCTATGCCCAGAAATACAATGAAATTGAATTGCACCGTTTCGATTTGCAGTTGACTCACCGCCTGTGTGCCTCTTTCTGCTTGAGTGCCTTACATTTTATTTCCGTTTTCAATTTATAGCAACTTAGTGAGCATTACGACAATCGCGATTTGGCGCGCGCTTGCGGGAGCAAGAGTTAAGTGGCGGTGCGGCGCTGAGGCTGTGGGTTGCCATTGTGCGCGCTAATGGTCAACATGCGATAAGTGGCTTTGCGCGGCGGGGTTTGCCGCACACCAAAGGTAAGTTTTTTGTTGCTGCACTTAGAACTGCCTACCTTTTTGGCTGGCTGTTTGCTCATTTTTTCTTCTACTTTAACTGCTTAGTGGACATTATCTGCGAAAAACGATCACTATGCGCCACCAACAACCCACCAGCAATTGACAATTGCAATTTTCTAGTTTATTTTACATTTATTTTGTGCAAATGGCTTGTAGAAATGGCAAATACTCACATACATTTGTATAATAAAAGAAAATGAAATAAATGAAATAAAGTGAAAATTCACTTTTCTCATTTCGCTCGCTGTAAGTGCTCTACAAATTTATTAAAATGTTGCTGATTAGTATCAGTAAACTGCAAAATTGTTCGCTGAAAGGGAGAGTAAAAAAATTAGTTGTTGTTATTGTATTGGTGACTAACGTGGATTGATTGTTAGCGAAGATTTCGCCGTGGGCAGTTCGTACCTTTGTGTGTTGCGTGCGGCCCTATTGTTGAAGCCGGCCTTTGCAATGACCTGTGAGGATGAGAAAATAAAACGAACAAGGAGTAAAAAATAAATAATATTTTTTAAATAATATTTTTAAGCAATTGATTAAACTTTTACACCCTTAACAGGGTATATTAAGTTTGGCGTGGAACTAATCATCCCGAAGGAAACGTCGGAAACCCTGTCAAATGTACATATAGGGTGATCCAAATAGAGGTAAATCGCCATTTTATGACAGATCACGCGTGTGTTGTGCCGTTCGCAGTAACTCTGACTGACGTATGGAACGACTTTACGCTTTTTACGTCAAGAAGCCGCTAGACTGCCCCAAGCGACATCGCTTCTCTCTCTCTTCTCTTTATAGGCTCTTGAAAGCTCCAAGAAGATCCAACATTTTCGTACCAAATTTTGTTCAGCGATGAGGCCCACTTCTGGCTCAATTTGGGACAAAGAGCAACCTGAAGAGATTCAAGATCTGCCATTTCATCCAGAAAAAAACATCGGTTGGGTGGGCTTTGTGAGCCATCGGTCAATATTTTCTCAAAAATGATGCCGGTGAGAACGTAACCGTCAATGGCCACCGTTAAGTCGCCATGATAACCGACTTTTTGGTGCCTGAAATCGAAAGTCGAAATCTCGCCGACATTTGGTGTCAACGGGACGATGCCACTTCGTATACATCACATTAATTAATGGAGTTATTGACTTTGGTGAGCAGACAATTTCATGCTTTGGGCCGGTTGATTGGCCAACAAGATGATGTGATATCACCGTTGGCCTTTCTCGTGTGAGAATATGTAAAGTCTAAAGTCTAAAGTCTATGCTGGCTATGCCGCTTCGATTCAGGCCTTGAAGCAAAACAAAACGCGTATCACTCGCCAGTTACCAGTCGAAATGCTCGAACGAGTCATCGAAAATTGAACTCAACAGATGGACTATCTGAGACGAAGTCGCTGCCAACATGTGGAAGAGATAATCTCTAAAATATACATACGAGTAAATGCTAAAGAATGTTCTTTCGAACTACTAAATTTGAAGTTTCTGTGTTTTTGCATTACAAAAGTAGGGAATATCGGAATGGATCTCCCTTTATAAATAACGAACTGCGTCGATTTGGTCATATGTGGCAGTCGGATTGTTCGTCCGTCTGTCTGTATATACACAAACCAGTTACTCAGTTTTCGAAATATCGATCTGAACTTTTGAAGATGTCATTTTTCCCCCCCTGAGTCTGAGGGCAGTTTTCGCAGTCATGCTCTTTGTGGCTACGTCCACCGGCTCTATATACGGCAAGACATTCTCTGCCATAGTTGATGTGGTTTGCGCACAATATTTGTAATTATCCAATAATCTTACACTTACCTCCTTAGTTTTCTCTACAACGCTATCGGCCACGTCTTTAACTGCTGTCGTTATTCCTGATCCATTATCTTCGCCCACATTATTCCCGAGCTCCTTAACGACTTCCTCTACATTTACTAAACCAACTCGCACTCCAGTCACATTTCGAGCAATTTGGTCTCCATTTGCTTCTGTTCCAGCTGTGTCAACTTCTGACGTTGTCTCATCATCATTATGTGCGTCTTCGCTGAAAGGAGGATCTACGACTAACTCGTCTGATGTGTTCTCTGTGCCAGATACAGCATTTTCACTGTTAATCGCATCTGTTGCTGCGGGCTCTTCCGCGACTACTACTTCTTTTTCTTCAGTTGGCTCTGTCGGTGCTTCGTCCATTTTCTCTTGGTCTCCGTCTTCAGCTGGCTCTTCTTCGTCAACTGCTGGCTGCTCGTCTTCTCCATCTTTGTTAATTTGTTTCTCGACTTCGTCCGTCTTCTCTTGCTCTTCATCTACAGCAGGCTCTTCTTCGTCAACTGCTGGCTGCTCATCTGCTCTCTCTTCACTAACTTGTTCCTCAGCTACTTCATCAGCTGCAGCGGTATCTACAGCTGATTTCTCTGCTTCTGTGTTTTCATTTTCAACGCTAGCATTGGTTGCAACTTCTTCCAATTTAGCGTTCTTTCTCTCTACCAGCGCATCCTCCTGTTCTTCATCAGATACAACCTCTTTAGTCACATCCACTGTTTCCGTCACACTCTCTGCATCAACCGAGTCCTCTTCATCATCTTCTGCTACTATCTCAGTTACAGTTTCGTCTCCATCTCCACCCAGCGTTGTTTGACCGTCATCTGTCTTCGCTTCGTTATCTAATCTCGATCCTTCATATATGGCCAGCACGCCAAATTCTCCGTCCGCACCAGCTGCGATTTCATAGGCATCATTCGCTTCCACATCCGTTTCATCATAATCACTTCCAACCGCAGCGCCCTCTTCATCAATGCCCAACACAGCTGGCACCATAATATGCGCTCTACCCTCCGCACCGACTGTAACACGCTTGCCTGCACAATCCACTCTAGAGGCACCATTCTCCGCACGTCCACCACTAATCACATCACAATATGTACCACTCGGTAGACAAGTCTCAACATCGGCATCATAAGCCAACTGCAGATCGCTATTAAACACAAAGAATGCTTTGTTGCCCCGACAGAAGGCTATGTGATTCGGACCACCCGTTTGAAAATTCATGACGCCATCCTCTATTTCGCTAAGCGTACTCACCAACCGTATCATTTGTACAATGGGCGGCCAACGATGCTCACACACCCAACCAGATGCATACTCACAGCGTCCACTTGCCGCATCAAAAGTCGGTGAGCGTATGTGTGACGAGCTCGCAACAACATTTGTAGCATCCTCATTGCCCTCTGCTACCACAGTGTCCACTTCTTCCGCATCGTTTTCTACTTCTGCTGCCTCGTTTTCTACTTCTGCTGTCTCGTTTTCTCCCTCTGCCGCCTTCTCGTCAACCTCAACTGCCTGTTCGTCACCTTCCGCTGGTTCTACATTTTCTTCCGCTGCATCACCATCTTCCTTAGCCTCACTACCTTCTGCTGAATTACTACCCTCTGCAGCCTCACCACCTTCCGCAACCTCACCAGCGTCATTTGCCTCACTGGCATTTGCCTCAGCATCCGCCTCTGGCTCCTTACCTTCCTCGAACGGCGGTCCTTGTTCAGGGTGCTGCGCAGCAAAGTAATATGAGCTCATAATCCGTTTAACCCGACCATATGGATGTGCCAACATGAATGCGGTTGCTATGATGTATTTCCTTGGTTGTTTGTAGGAGATCAGCTGATTAGCGCCCAAAAGGTTACGGTCTCGCTGTCCATCATGACTGTCAACGAAGACGAGCGCCTGCTGATGTGGCAAGAACCCCATTGCAGGGCCCCAATTTATTAGTGTGCTCAGCGGCGCCCTGCCATTGATAATGTTAGCCAAGACGGCGGCATACAAATAATCAGTGACCATGCCGTAGCTGGAGTACTCCGTTCTGGAAGGAAAATGAGTAACAGTTTTAAATTTTACCCTGTTGGTGTCTGACTATGCTGTGTAGCTTCGTTTAAAAAATCATTTTAAACACTTACTTTGATACGGAGTCAACTCCCAAGTCTACGACATCTTGGTAAACAAACGGACGTGCATTTTCGGGAAAATCAAAATCATCGCTATTCAGATTTTTGACGCCCTGGAAGAGTAACTGAAAATGCCATTTTGGCAACATAATTTCAATTCACAATATTACAAAATCGATACTCATATATATGAAGTCGATCACAGAAGGAATCTTGCTTGGACAGCTTAGATCGCCAGTCCATCAGTCTAGTACCAAAAACTCCTATATAATAGGTCATAACAGACTTTCACTAATCGACACATCGCTTTCAATCTATCACAAACTTGTTGAGACGGCTAATGTCAGTTTGTTCGGATTCGAAGGTAAGACAACCAAGATGTTTCAACCTCGGTCTTACAAAGGCTGAACAATGTAGGAGAAGAAGCCTGGAAGTTTCCACCAAACATTCCCCCGTTCAACTTCGACAACTTGCGTCGGTCAAGATTTTTATCTTGTTATCCAGTGTCCTTACGATTGCGGCAAGATGAACTTTGCTAAGCACGAGTAGTTCAGAAGATCTCCTGGGTTCCTCTTTAGGTCAAAGAAATCTTGAAGGCTCAAGGAACACAAAGACGCGAATAGAGATCCAACTCGGTCCCATTCTAAGAAGAACGGTATATGTAGGTCTATGTTTTTGTTGTTGTAACTGGTACCTAATCCCCGTTAGGATGGTTAAGATTAGATAAGTTGTCGTCGACGTTATCTAACGGTAGACCTAAGAAACTGTTTGTTTCGATGAGATCGGACTAAGGTGAGTAGGGTTAGTGTGCCAAGCAAAGGAGTGCCCAGTATATTAGATATATCGGAGTCTATTCCGGATAAGTAGAAGTTTAACCTGCTACCGTATTCAGAAGGAAGCTGCGCAAGGGTGTCTCTCGTTTCTCGCAGCAACTGGAGCTCTTCGTCTGCAATGGATGGTGGTTCGTCTCCAAGTACACCACTTATTGGGAGGGAGGTGTTGACGGCTCCACTGTGAATGGCGCTCAGTGCTTATAGGAAGTTAGTTGCGTCCGAAGTCTGGTGCGCTTGTTGTTTGATGTCGTTGACATAGTTGAGGAATGACCTCTTGATGCTCCTAGAAGACGGTTCAGCTCCAAGCAGGTGACTGTAGGGATAATTTCTACGAAAGAACCCCAGCAGGAAATACTTGTAGAGGAGTTCATTATGCTCCTTAGCTGGGAGCATACGGGCCTCACTATGCAGGTGTTCGATAGGAAAAGGCATCCTGTCATAGTTCGAAGTGCAGTGTTCTGACAAGTCTAGAGCTTCCTCGTCTCCGTTTCAAAGAGCCAAACCACCACCTTTGGCGAGACTCCCACCTTTTCTCTATATATTTCTACAGGTATAAAAAAACGATACCTTTCCTACCTTTTTCTCAATGTTTTTTCTCTATGAAAGCTTCCTATCAAGAATAGCCTTACGTATTTCGCCTTATCAACAGTGTGTGTATATGTAGTAAGAGAACTTCTCCCCCAGTTTTTTAGATATCGACCGGAATTTTACAGACATACCAACTAACATATTTTTCTTTAAAATTTGTATCTATTTTTACCCCACACTCACCTTAATGTCAATAGGCCATATATATTTTGCCGAATCTACACGAAACCCGGCTACACCTAAGTCCACCAAACGATTCAGAAATTCCGTCAAATTAGCGCGTACATCCAGACGATAATGATTCAAATCGGGCCAACCATTCAGCTCGCAATTGCGCACCACATGAGCATCCATATAATTCGTCAATGTACATGGTTTGTGAAAGTGACGGCTAGTGAATGGCAACGCAGAAAACTCATATGAGCTGGCATTGGCAGTCGAACCGGCGTAACCCTCAAGCAGCTGCTGACCGCTGGCTGTCGCCTCATTATAAGCGCCTGCCATATGATTGAGCACCACATCGACATAGACGCGCACACCGGCGGCATTACAAGCTTGTGTCATTTGCTGAAACTCGGCCTCGCCGCCGGAGCGCGACACAATTTGAAATGAGAGCGGTTGATAGCGTTCCCACCACGGTTGCTGCATAGACTCCGAGCGCACAACCAAATGCTCCGCGACGGGTGAAACCTACATATAAGTGCGCGCGTTATATTATTGAGATACAGTAAATTTACAAAAAGATAATAAATCTAAAGCGCGCCACACCTGCACACCCGCATAACCCTGCGGCCCCAAAAACTGTGCGCACTCCGTCGCTATATCGGCAAACTTCCATTCGAAGAGTTGCACAATTCCCGTGCGATTTGGCAAAAAATGCGTCTGCGTGTGATCCTGCAGCGGTTGGGCTGGCTGTTCGAATTGCAGCTTACTGCTGCCACCGTCCGCCGTATCTACGGCTATAGCAACACACGCGCTGAAGCGCGGCAGCAAAAATGCCGCTAGCAATAGTATGTTGGGTAGACGCGCGCGCTGCACGCGTTGCGCGCTACGTTCCATTTGCATTGCGTTCACTTTGCTTTCTTTCGACGCGGGGAAAGTGAAATTATTTTTATTGCAAACGGAAATTATTGTGCGTGACGCGTTGCACTAAAGCGCACTGTTACCGCGTTTCAACTTCCGCTTGACTGACCGCGCTGAATGAGTCCACTGACGACACTGACCGTACGCGGTGACTTTAGGCCACACGCTTGTTGTGTGGTGGTGACCCATGTCGGGAAGTGTCAGTTTTTTCACGCGCATTGTCTGATTGTCATCAGCGCGCAACACAGCACTTGTTGTTGCTTTGCTGCACTGTTTCAGCAGTTATAAACCATTTGGTGGCACGCAAATGCACAACATTTAGATTGACAATCGCAGCGCGACCCCATGCATTTCCCCGTTTTACGCCGCTATCTCAAAATATTTGCGCTTAATGAATCAAAACATTGTAAACCGGCTCCTAGCGCTTGCAACGAACAGCAAACACGGTTTTTGGTTGCATTCAACTTCAGCGTATTCATTAAGCTTTTAAGCCGAACCGCGTCTGCTCCGCCTCGCGTTTACTCCGCCTCACGCCTGCTCTGCCTCGCTGTACCCTCACCACACTCAGCCCCTCTTGACAATATCTAACTTTTGCACTCCCCACCCACTTTTGACATGTGTGTGGCACGTAAAACCGCTTTTAACTTATCCGCTGTCGGCTGTCCGCTCGCCTTCCGCTGCTCGTCAGTTCATTACTCATAACTTGGTCGCTGTTTATACAATTTCCAATTCCATCCGACTTGTGTGCAGTAATCTTATTTGTATTCCCCTTCTCCCTAACAATAATGGTGCTTGTTGCATGCCACATAATGTATGACTCTCGTGATATTTATTTGACTAACAACAAAAGTATACTGAGCACACACTAATCGCCATCGTTGTGGGACATTTTTAAATGAGAAATTGCGATTTATGCACAAAATTTGAATAAATACTTAATGAAGGTCTTTGGAGATTCGGCCAAATTGGGTTATAATTGCGTTAGTGGAAAATGTTTCTAGCACTGACGTGAAATTGAGATAAAAAGTACGCTAGTAATTAATTTTTTGTGTGGTGAAAATTGTGGCAGTACATTAAGGACTCTTCTATTTCAATTTCACACTTTTTTCCGAAGAGATTTCCACACAATTAATTTAAGTTTATAAAATATTAGTTAATCCCAGCTAATTTTAATAATTTATCTTCACATTTAAATACCTATATGTGCCAGACATGAGATAATAATTTCCAATAACATAACATTGATTTGCCACAGTTTCACGAGGAAGGCAGGGACGGGCTGTTAACAGTTCGCCTCTGTTGCAGTTGGGAGGTATCAAGCTAAGGTCTGACCTTTTATCTGGTTACGTGTTTCCCTTCAATAGCAAAGCATTCTCATGGGGAGTCTAACTATGGTAAGAGTCCGTGCCGATGATCGTCTAGGATTTGGACGGCCTTAAATAGCCCAGACTCGAGCTGATACCTGGTACCTTCCGTGATCAGATAGACTTATTTGGATAAGAAAACCTTTGCGAAAGCGGACATACCATCCCCTAAACTCATGGGTTCAAGCTACTTATGAACTAGAGCAACAAAAACAACCAAACATAATCAAAGGAGTCCGGGTCTCTTGTAAAACAAACGGAGGAACTGGTTTCCCGGACCAGGGAGCAATATTTGTAACGAGCTTGAAAACAGCTAGCACAAAAACAGGAGCGAAGCTGAGGCTAGGTTAGCCAAAGGATGGATGTTAAGCACGAAAGGGATGACGATGGCAAAGCTGTTGCTGCTAGTAAAGCGTCAGTCAGGGAACTGCGTATACTATATTTAAGGTTGATAAAGGCAAGGTTTGCGTACAAGCGTCGGACTAAGCGGATAAAAAAGGTGCAGCTGCAACCACCAGAAAATAAAAAGATTACAAAGGAGGCAAAAGCGGCAAAAGCGTCAGCCAAAAGACGGAGGTCAGCTGAAGCTGCAAGTTTGGGAAGATATCCCGGAGTCAGACTGGTCGTGGTCGACTGGAGAGACGAAGGTCAAAGGCAAAGTTATGGATCCCAGAGCCTGCAACCCAAAAGTTCTACCTGAGAGGTGGAGATTTCAGAAGGTCTTCGAGGTCTCCGCAGAATAAAGCATGGAGACTAAAAAATCCAAGATGCAAATCCTTCTGCTACCAACAAAGGAATTCATAGAGTGTTTTATTTTCTCGATTGAAGCACTGTACTCCGTTTTCCCTACCTTCCCCTTTATACTCTCTTCTATATACTCTCTTCTATATTTTCTCTATCTCACTTCCCTCTTGTGTATTGTCTTTCTCCTCCTCTTTCCAACCTCTTTTATGTTCCATTTTTCCACAACTTTCATTAAAATAGAAACGACGCGGTTGTTGTCTACTCTGCCAGGGATATAATATACATAGATCACCGCTGTGCACTGCATTCTGGGTAACGCTAAATCGTCTGCAGCCTTCAAGGCCTATGAAGACTCCCAAAGAAACTTGATTCGAATCAGCCTATGATTTCAAGACTGTTGGTTTTGAATTTGCTTAATTCCTGGGCTGGTGGTCAAGGTATTCCGTCACCTGAGTAGGTGAAAGTGACACCCTGTAAAAATAGCTGGCGGGTTAATGCCGAGAGAGCCTCCGTCCTATTTAAACTCTGTCATATGTTTCTCTCACGTCATCTTTAAGTTGATGTAGTAGATGTAAGCTGAAAGGACTCCGTTTTTGCGATGATCGGCTCTAAACTTATTGATCTATCAACCCTCGCATTGATATCTTAACAGAGATAACCTTGGGACCTTTGAAGATGTCTATCGTACGGAAGTTGGATAGCAGCCCTGTGTGGAGACCCAACGAGGAGGGTGAAAGAAGAAAAACGAATCGGATATGAATGAAAGGTTGTAATTAAACAATGTCTCGAGTAGGTAGGTCGCTGCCTAGTGCGACAGAATCGTCCCTCACGGTAAACAACAAAAAGCTTTCTCTTTGAAAACACATTATCAGTTAGGGATGGTAAGACAGTAAGCAGAGCCTGTCGGTTGCATACGAAGGTAAAGCTGAGATGCGATGCGGAATAACAGCACCACCAAAGGAACCTCCGCTAGAATAGTGGTGGGTTCGGGGACAATAGGCAACGTTGAAAGCCTTGATAGTAAGCAGGCAATGACTGCAATGAGTTTAAAATCGGTACGTTACATGGAAGCTAAGGTAGCAGCTCACTACGGCGGCAAGCAGACTGTTCCTTTCGAATTCGCCACCCACGAGGATATAGATGTAATGTTGCGGTACTGCAATCCGCCTCTCCAAACTGGCGACTGGAGGATTATAAGGTTCGAGAAAACCTAATGACCTTACCGTCTGTCTTTCTAAATATATGCTAGCCCCTCAGTTATGGAGATATCGAGCTGTATATTATATTTTGTTTGGCATTTCAGCATTCGTCATGCGATAATATTGTACCGAATATACCACGTCCAGCACGCAGTAATGAAAGCAGAGTAGATTCAGCGCCTTTCGTTGCAACTATGTCGATACCTTAAATTGAAAGCGCAACAAATTCAGTTTGTGCAAGAACTGAAGCCGCTCGACTTTCCCAGGCGACATCGATTCGATCTATGGGCTCTTGAAAAGCTCCAAGAAGATCCGACGTTTCCGAGACAAATTATTTTCAACGACGAGGATTTGAAGTTTGTGCTTTTTTCTTTAAAATACGTAGGGAACCTTGAAAGACTAATTAGCCTAAAGGCCACAGCATCGATCTTCTCTCCTACTTTGAGTATGTAGATTAGATGTCTACCAGGTATAGACGCCAAGGCTGGGCTATATCTTTTCAGTTGAACAAGGTGGGACAGTACGCCTTGTACATTAAATATTAATGTAAATCCGAAAATTAAATATTGGGTTGGAATATGTCTCCCTTCCGCTTTTTTGCTCTTTATTCAATGCTTTATAAAAAGTGTTACAGTCATTGGATTTAATCTGTTTCCATCTAGACGGCAATTTCATAAAGGCTTCGTAGAAGCCTCCGTCCATATTTGTGAAGAACTCGGACAGCCACTTTTCACAAGCCTCTTTTGAGTTCAACTTTACACCAACAAGCGGGTTCGCCATGGACAGGAACAAATGGTAATCACTAGGCGCTATGTCCGGTCTATATGGTGAATGCGATAAAACCTCTCATCCGAGCTCCCGTAGCTTCTGACGAATCATCAACGAAGTGTGTAATCTGGCGTTGTCCTGTCAATCCCGGCTTGGTTACTGTTTGAGACGATTCACCGGCCTTCGACCACTACCGTTTTCGCTCGATATTGTCGTATGTGATCCAATTTTCGTCGCCAGCTACCTTCGGTGCAGCCTAAATTAACAATTTTTCCGTTTATTGACAACAGAAATCATTTGGTTATAAAATCAAATGGAATTTCGGCATAAAGGTTCATAAATTCATGCTCTCAAGCACCTAAACAGCTATGCCTGGACACAAAAGCATACCAAACAGGCTAAACAAAAATGTACGAGTATTCAGCATAAATGTAATGCAGTATCAGCACACACACACACGCACATACAGCAGAGCTGGGGAATTTACGTTGACTAAATCGCAATATTATAACTTTCCCACACAAACACACGCAATAATTCGTTTGTTGGCATTACTTTATGCCCTGTGTATGCACATATATACAGTAATATAGTGTGTGTGTGTAGCTGAATGCGTATGTGTTTGTGTGCGCGTTGCGCTGCGGCATTATTTCAGTCTCAGCAACACCTAGCGATTAATTAAAATAACTTGTTTATCAACGAGTATTAATCGGAATTGCACATGTCGCCGGGCATTAGTTGCGGTTCGTTCGTTCGCTCACTGGCTCGCCACGCCACGTACGCTTATTTCAACTCGTTTCGCTTTATGGCCGGGCCGCTGGTAGCCGCCTGCACTGCCATACTTCACTCGAGGCGCTTTCATGCGAAAATAACGAGTGAAAACTACAACAGAATCAAAACGTAAACAACAGCAACAACAAAAAGAGGTGGCACAATAGCAAGGATAACAACAAAAACGAAAATGTTGTTTATAAATAAAGCATAGAGTGCAAGTGAGTCATGCAACAGCGATTCTGGATAAAAGTTATTTTATGGATATATGATATACAGGCGCCGTTTGTATGTATGTCTAGCAACGGTAGTGCATGTAGTGGTGGGTGTGCAAGTTCTGCTTCAACTGTTGCTACAACAAATTTATTGTATGGCCAATGCTCGTACCCCTGAGACGCGTGACAAGCTTAACCGGAAAGGCGGTTCAACAGTAGTAACAAGCAGCACCTTTTGCCACTACAACAAGTGGGCGTTAGATGTTGAGGGGTTGTCGTATGTTGGACTCAATTATGAGGATATTTTTTTTCGAAGGAATTTCAATAGAATAAGAGAAACTTTAATTTGGTTATGAAATTAAAGCTTTCTTGTTTTTTGTTAAGAGCTGAAGACAACTTGAAAGAAGAGCGTCAATCACATTTTGGGAACCCAAACGCGGCACAGTCAAGAAGGAAGTGTTGAGTAGTTTCCACCTCATCTTTTTCCATACAACTTCTGCAGATGGCGTCCGGCAGAATTCCCAGCCTTACTGCGTGAACGCTAATAGGGCAATGGCCTGTTAAAACCTCACAACTAGTGAAAGGCTAGGCTTATTGAGAGCAAAGAGATCACTAGATCGCTTGCGATCGATTATGAGCCAAAAGGCCGTGAAGCCCAGCTATTTAGCAGTAGAACGCAAGAGGATACGGGAACACTGATCTGCTCCCACTCAACCGATAGCGGTTCTAGGCCGTCTTTTCTTGAAGTATCGCCGCTCTGCTATCTCAATGGAAGCTCACTTCTCCGGAACAGTAAAACTGCTACCTTAATGGCAGCAACCTCGGCTTGGAAGATACTGCAATAGTCAGGAAGTCTGAAACTGGAGTTGATAGGAGCTCCTAACAGTAGACCCCTCCACCAATCTTCCCCCCAAGCTTTGACCCATCCGTGAAGAAGCTCACTGCCCCTCTTCTCCAACGGCTTCTTCGCACTCACAAAGTTCGGTTTGGCGACTCCATGGCCCAAGTGACCCGGTATGAAGACAAAGTCAGTGAAGAGTTCGGAGGAGTTGGACGCTATCGAGTTTTTTGCAAGTGTGGTCTTTTATCACATAAAGACTCCATAGAACATAATGAGTTTGGCTGAGGGATCGTAAAGCCAGAGGACCACTAGCGGTGAGAGACCCCATCTTTTGCCAATGGCTCCACTATATCAGTACCAGGCAATCGATGCCTTTTTTGCGCTCTCTTTGATATTCAGCTTCCATGAAAGCTTTCTATCCAAGGTAAGCCCACAGTATTCACTGGTTGCGGATGTCTCCCATTCGTGGCATCTTGGCTTTATTTGGGTTGGTGGTGAAACCGTTTACGACTGTCCAATTTGTCAAGACGTTGAGATAGCACTGCGGAAAATCATAAACGGTACTCAGGAACTTTCCTTTGACAATAAGCGCCACATCGTCCTCCAGCCACGATTTTCAAGTTTTTTAAACAAGACTTTAAGAACCAGAATCCATAGAAGAGGAGAGAACTCCACCTTTTGGTGTTCCCCTACTCACATTTCGTCGCACACATGTGTTTCACCATTCCGTTTCAATCACTTTGTCGTACAAAAGACTAAAAATGAAGTGTTTGAGGTTTGATTCAACCCCAAGACAGTACAGTGAAGATACGGCTGCTTGCGGCAGGACGTTATTGAAAGCTCCATCTATATCAAGGAAGGTCCCAGCAGCGAGTTCTTTAAGCCTAATGGCCTTCTCAAGCCATGACACGGCAGTATGCAGGGTAGTATTTCAGGAAGTACTGACTTCTCTTTACAATAAGCATGTTGCGCTCCTGATAAACGATCCCTCGGAATGTAGCAGTCCATCAGTCTCTGCAATCTTCAACTTTACAAAAGTTAAATTCTAATTCAAAATGCTTCGTTTTACAAAAAACAAAAGTTTTAACGATTTTTTTCTTAAGAACATTCCTTTAAAAGTTATACGTAGTTAAAGTTATTCATCATATGACTTAAGCTTAAATCATTCATTCAATGTTGCTCATACGACATGGTGTACGATATGAAAACAGTACAGCTAGTGGATAATTATTAATAATTATTAAATTAAATTTTGTGAAAAAAAAATCAGGAACTTTTTCGTGGCGCAGAAAATTTTGAGAACTTTTCCAAAGTTGTAGGTCTGCCTACTTTGAAGATAACAACTGTATTGCAAAAGATCAAAAAATACAGTATAAAATACATAAAAAGAGAAAAATTATTTAGCCACGCTTTAAACGAAGCAGGCAGGAAATTCAAGCAGCTACTTATAGGTATATTCAGTTTTTTATCAGAGTTTTTTTCCATAGTGGAAGGAAGCATCGAAAGTTGGAGTGCCGGACTTTAATCTAAACCTAACCTACTCCCATCTCATGGCTCTTCCACGCGACCATTGGACAAAGTATTACTTCATAGGAGAGAAGAAGATGCTTAAGTTTTTTTTTTTTTCTTTTTTTTGTGCTTACTAACTGACGCCTGTCTGTTGTAAATGTCGCAATCTTGTCATAATTAGAGCTGACGCTTCCTTAACAGTTTTCTATTTTAAAGAGAACTCGCACATAAATGCAGTCAAATTTTCCACCGTGAGATTACCTTCAAGTGTGGTTTTCAGCTTATCGCTTATACTTGAAAACCGAGGGTTTTGCAGTACGTGTTCAGAGTTTTCTTTACAAGTCGGACAATATGGACAAAAGTCATGACAATATTTGTATAGGTAGCTTCTAAAGCACTAATGGCCACTGAGTATTACGGTCAGGTGGAAATCCAAGCCCCAGTGTTCGCTATCTATCCCTCAAGAAAATGATAAGAACTTCATATTTTTTTCAGTTATATACTCGTAACTAAAACTTATATTAGATGCTTGATTGAATTTCACTCGCCATTGGTAGCGTATGGCTTGATAATAAATATAAAAATAATAATAAATGGCTAAAACGTAAAAGAAAGGAAGACCTTTCCAAGACAATATCAGACTAAAGAAATGTTTGAGGCCAGTGCAAAAAATTGTTAGCATCCAAATTCTGTATACAGATCGAGAATACTGCTGGAAATGTCTAGAATAAGGTAACAGAGAAACAATGGAGCAACTCTTGTGCACTTTCCCGCATTGACGAGACTACACTGTAAGCATCTGGGTTCCATACGATATGATATACTGGATATATATTACATATATTGATACCACATCATTAGTAAGGCTATAGAGTCAGTTAAAATTCGCGTCAAGCGCATGTATTCTAAAGAAAGACTATTCCTCACGGACCTAGTAACTGAACTTCATCTGCTATCGCAAAGGACTAAAACTAGTCTATGCTTGGCTCATTGTTATTATAATTATTATTCTTTTTTTTTTTTGTTTCGCTTAAGAAACTTTTATTTAGATATTTTGGATGAAGTGAAGGGACTTTTGAGCTACAGAAAGCCTCAAAAATTTATCTAACATAACATAATAATAATAGTACTGGATAACTGATGCTCAATAATTTTATATGTATATAATTTATTAAGTGACAAATTTATTGTGGAACACTGAAAACAACATTCAAATACACATGCAAAATTTTCTACTTAAAAATAAATTGGGAAAAAAATATTTACGCCAATCAGACTTAAACACTTCACATATATATATAATGCATATATATATATATAAAGTCGTTCATAAATCAGTTCCCCAACGATTTTAATGTAGTTGAAAGCGATTCTTAACGCGTTTATTGGCCATTAATGCTATTAAAAAGTGTGACAACAACAGCAACAATAAAAGCGAAACAATGGATTAACATGAAGTAAGCAGCGCGTGGCAATAAATTAAAATTTTATAAGCTAAAGGGTGAAAATGCAACGCAACTACAACAAAGCATGGAAAAATATTAACTTCAGTTAACACGAGGCTATTATACCCTGCATAAATAAAAAAGTTTTCCATACAAGTAAAGGACTTTGACCGTTCAGTTTGTATGGCAGCTATATGCTATAGTGACTCGATCTGAATAATTTCTGCAGAGATTATACTGTTTCCTTAGATAATAGTGCATGTTGAATTTCATGAAGATATCTTTGCAGTTAAAAAAGTTTTCCATACAAGGATTCGGTTTTTATAGGTCAGTTTGCATGGCAGCTATATGCTATAGTGGTCCGATCTAGACAATTTCTGCAGAGATTATAGCAATGGTTTGGAGAGTTATCCATGTCAAATTTCGTGAAGATATATTTTCAAATAACAAAGTTTTCCATACAAGGATTGGACTTTGATCGTTCAGTTTGTATGGCAGTTATATGCTATAGTGACTCGATCTGAATAATTTCTGCAGATATTATACCTTTGCTTTAGACAATAGTGCATGTCGAATTTCGTGAAGATATCTTTACAGATAAAAAACTTATCCATACAAGGATTCGATTTTTATAGGTCAGTTTGTGTGGCAGCTATATGCTATAGTGACTCGATCTGAATAATTTCTGCACAGATTATACTGTTTCCTTAGATAATAGTGCATGTTGAATTTCATGAAGATATCTTTGCAGTTAAAAAAGTGTTCCATACAAGGACTCGATTTTATAGGTCAGTTTGCATGGCAGCTATATGCTATAGTGGTCCGATCTAAACAATTTCTGCAGAGATTAAAGCAATGATTCAGAAAGTTATACATGCCAAATTTCGTGAAGATATATTTTCAAATAACAAAGTTTTCTATATAAGGACGAAATTTAGAACCTTCAGTTTGTATGGCAGCTATATGCTATAGTGACTCGATCTAGACAATTTCTGCAGAGATTATACTGTTGCCTTAGACAATAGTGCATGTTGAATTTCGTGAAGATATCTTTGTAGAAAAAAAAGTTTTCCATACAAGGATTCGATTTTTACAGGTTAGTTTGCATGGCAGTTATATGCTATAGTAGTCCGATATAGATGATGCTGACCAATAAGCAGCCACGCAAATAGAAAAGGACATATGCTAAATTTCAGAGCAATATCTCGAATGTATATATATTTTATATGGTCTCCGACCTCTTTTTCTGTTACAAACTTAATATATCCTGTTCAGGGCATACAAATGTAAACCAAATTAATACAATACTGGCATATATGTACATACATCAAAATCCACTGAAACTCCCTGAAACCATACCGCAAACCGCAGACCAAATCGCTTAACTTGGTATTGGCGTTGGAGCGAAAGTTGCCCGGAGCGTTTTAACAGTGCGCACGCAATTGAAAGGCTTGCATTGATAGCGTGCGTGTATTTAACATATACATATACATAATAATGTATCATATATGTATAAGTGGGTGTGTGTATTCATTTGACTGCATTTATTTGACAATTCGCTTGATTTATACCGCACATTTGCCCGCCTTGGCCGCTGTATTACGAACTCCAATGGCCGCTTTCATACACCTCCAGGCAACCAAACCTCCACTGAGCACAATTTTAAACTCTTTGTTACACCGTTAGCTGTGACTTCATTTCATGTTCACATATTCGACGTAAATACTTGAATGTGTCGGTTCCTCCACATGTTATGTGTCATGTAAAAATCTGTTATCAGATTAAAAGTACTAATTAAAATGTTCAACTTTTATAAATGTTGGGAAATTATTCAAAAAACCTGTATTTCAAGGCCTTGGCGAAGCACACATACATACTTGCACAGACATATATACTTTATATATATTTATGACTTTGTATAGGATTTGGAATGGTCGCCCACAAGGACACATGTGAAACAAATTTATACGGCTACTGATGACCTTAAAATAATATTAAAAAAGTATGCTTAACAAGAAAACTGATATTGAAATGAAAATAGATAGCATGCAATGCGCAGTGGCCTTGACAGAGGCAATTAAAAGTATGCTAATGAATTTTTTAGTGCAAATGAAGTTCGCTTAGAAATGCAAAGCAATTTAGTCCAAAATGCGGAAACTAATTATTGAACGAATTATAATAAAATATATTAAATACTATCGACTAATCGATATCGATAACTGACAATAGTGACCGATGAACGATTATAAAATACCTATTATTTAGGAGATACATATGTATCACTTTGTCGATAATCGAAGATCAGTTGAGCATTATCGATACTCGTTTATTTTATCGACAAAAGAATGCAGATTTTTAATTAAAAATTATACATTTAGATTTAATAAAACACTCTTAAGAGTTGAATTTATCGAATATCGATTCCTAATTATCGATTTTTATTAATAAATTAAAAATTCGAGTTTATTAGAAAATGCTTAAATAACGAATTTATCGATTATCGATTACTAATTGGAAATTGTTGATTTTTATTGATAACTTATAGATGTGACATTTTTTTGAAAATACGTAAATGTCGAACATTTCGATTATCGATTACTAATTGGAAATTATTGGTTTTTATTAGTGAATTATAAATTTGATATTTTTTTAGATTATTGAATATATCAATTATTAATCGTAAATTATCGATTTTTTTTTAATTATACATTTTAGATTTTATAGAATATTCTTGAATACTTAGTTCACCGATTATCGTTAATTATAACTTATCAAAACAGAAAATTCTAAAATATCGAATTTGTCGATTATTGATTACTTATCGCAAATTATCGATTTTACTTTATAAATCGAATTTGTTGATTATTTCTTACTAATTTTATAAAAAATTGTAAAATTTAGTTTATCGATAATAGATTACTAATTGTAAATTATCGATTCTTATTTATGGATATTAAATAATGAATTATGATTATGGGTTATAGATTATATAGATTATAGATTATAAATTATAGATTTGAAATTATAGATTAGATATTATAGATTATAGAATATAGAATATAGATTATAGATTACAGATTATCGATTAAAGATTATAGATTTTAAATTATATATTATAGATTTCCGATTATAGATTATAAATTATAGATTATAGTTTATAGCTTATAGATTATAGATTATAGATTGTAGATTAAAGATTATAGATTATAGCTTATAGATTATAGATTATAGTTTATAGTTAATAGATTATAGATTACAGATTATCGATTAAAGGTTATAGCTTATAGATTACAGATTATCGATTAAAGATTAAAGATTAAAGATTATAGATTTTAAATTATAGATTATAGATTATATGTTATAAATTGTAGATTATAGTTTATAGATTACAGATTATCGATTATAGATTTTAAATTATAGATTATAGATTGTAGATTATAGATTACAGATTACAGATTATCGATTATAGATTACAGATTACAGATTATAGCTTATAGATTATTGATTATAATTTATAGTTAATAGTTTATAGATTACAGATTATCGATTAAAGATTGTAGATTTTAAATTATAGATTATAGATTATAGATTATAGATTATCGATTAAAGATTGTAGTTTTTAAATTTTAAATTATAGATTATAGATTTTAGATTATAGATTATAGATTTTAGATTATAGATTATAGATTATAGATTATAGATTATAGATTATAGATTATAGATTTTCGATTTTCGATTATAGATTATAAATTATAAATTATAGTTTATAGATTATAGATCATAGATTATAGATTACAGATTATAGATTATAGATTACAACTTTTAGATTATATATTATAGATTATCATTTTTGAAAAACTGTTATTCGATTTGTATTTTTGGAAAACAAATGGAAAGGACCAGAAAGCCTTATTATGGTATTTACAATAACTTTTCTCCTTCGATGCCAACGAGTTCCTCTTCTTCGTCAAAATTTTATTATAAAAGAGGATAACGCGTTAAAGCTATCGTTTTCTTATTAGCAGAACGTTCAATGAAGGTGAACAATATAACTAAAGTAGAGGAAACTAACTGGAAAAGTCACCGTTTTACAAAGAAAATAGTGTTTTTTTCACCATGACTATGCACCTGTTCACACATGCGCCTTCGCAAGCTCCTCTTTAAAATCAAAACCACAGTTAATACAACTTCCTGCAGCAAAGTTTTCTCATTTAGCTGCCATCAAACGGTGCAACAGTGGCCCCAATAACATCAATAGAGAAGATGTGGAAAGTGAGCGACCTAACGCTGAGATGACAGTGAAGAGTAATTAAACTGCCAATGAACTGAAAGTCAATGCATCCGATGAAGCAGATATTTATTTACCTCACTTTAGCTGTCTTACATAGCAACTACTTTGAGAAACTTATTTTTCGCCTAAAAGTAGACTAAAGCAAATAAGCTGCAGTTGAGGAAGCAATTTATTGTACAGAAGTGCGGTAACAGTGCAGCACACTTTTAGGGTGAGTGGCTCAAAGCAGATTAATTTACTGGAAAAGGTGGCTGCAATATATTTCAATTAAAATTGAGTATTCGGTGATGGTAAACAAAAAACTCTAAAAAGAAATATAAAATGTTTATTAAAATGCTTGCTGAGTACTCTTAAAGTATTACATAAATTATCCAAGCGCGCTAAAATGTAGACTTCGTGCTTATTCTTCATCACTTCTCAACTGAAAATCAAATTTTTTTTAATGTAAACTTTTAACTTTTTATCACAAAAACCCTTTCTTCTAATCTTACTCTCCTTTTTTAGCGTTTCATTTTCCAATATACCAATTAAATTCTTGCTCGTGGCTCATTCGCACCTTTCGCCTTCTGTCACATATTTCCTAAGCGGAATTAAAAGCAAAAAATGTAATATAATTTCTTAACTGGCGCACAGCCCGATTTCAATTTCAGATAGCAATTGATAAGCGATTATAAGATGTCAATACCACTACAACAACACTATCACCTCTTGCTGGCGTGTTATTGCCTATAACTATGCACTATGCAGGCATAGTATGTAAAAGAAAGCAGTGGAAAGGTTATGACGTGCATACTCTTTAGATACAGAGGCGGCGCGAATAGTAGCAATGCATTGAAAAAAATATAAATAAAAAATGTACCAGTTTTTCCGGGCTAAAGCACTCAAACATGGGGACGACTTTGATAGAATTTAGCATACTGTGTTTAGTTCGATCCAACTAAAGCTAAGTCAGTTTAAATCTGTAGGGCATATAGCGCCGACTTGCTGGAACCAAAGGTTGTTCACCTCAACATACTCCAATTAAGGCTCGAAAAAGCCATTATGATGGCTCAATTGCGTTTCTTTTTTGATTTTTACAATATGTCTGGTTTAATTTTTGAATAAATATGGACTAATACTCCCACTGCTTATAAAATACACCTAATAGGCACTTTTTGGGGAAGTAACAGCGTCTCAACAATTGCTTGAGAATTATCATCAGTCCAAATGCGATAATTTTGTTGAAACATTCAACTCATTCAACCAAAAGTGGACTTCATCGCTGAACAAAATTTTCTTGTGAAAATCGAGATCGGTAGCCACCTCTTTTTGCGCCTATTCACTGATCGTGCGATACGGTTGATGATCATTCGGCTTCAATTCTTACACGAGTTGGATTTTGTAAGCCCAAAAATCAAGAGACTTATGCTAAATATTTCACAGAATGGATGGACTTGGCCTTCAACGTTGAACGCGATGGCAGATAAACTTGATCATGTCTTCTTTCATTAACAGCTCTCCAAAAGGCTAACTCCGAAGAAAGCATTCCTTAATTCAAAACAACATCTCTAAAAAAAACACGCTTAATGCAAGGAGCGTTCCAAAGTAAACAGGACTTTTTGAATCTAATTATTGCCTTTGAATTGAAGTTATTGCGTTTTAGGTGTCGGTATGTTCTGCTCTTGACAGTCATAACTTTGAAGTTGTAGATAATTTCGTCTATTTAGGAACCAGTATAAACACAACTATGTCAGCCTGGAAATCCAACGCAGGAAAACTCTTGCCAACAGGTGCTACTTCGGACTGAGTAGGCAATTGAGAAGTAAAGCCCTCTCCCGACGAACGAAAACCAAACTCTATAAGTCACTCATAATTCCCGTCCTGCTATATGGTGCAGAGGCTTGGAAGATGACAACAACTGTTGCAAGTTTTCGAGAGGATGGAACGATGAGCTGTACGAGATATACGACGGCATTGACATACTTAGTTCAGCGAATTAAAAGACAACGGCTACGCTGGCTAAGTCATGTTGTCCAGATGGACGAAAACACTCCAGCTCTGAAAGTATTCGACGCAGTACCCGCCGGGGAAGCAGAGGAAGACCTCCACTCCGTTGGAAGGACCAAGTGGAATATCCAATTGACACCACGTAGCGAAAAGAAGAAACGACTGGCGCGCTGTTTTTAACTCGGCTATAATCGCGTAAGCGTTGTCTACGCCAGTAAAAAAGAAGAAGAACCATCCGTTTCAGAAATGAATCGTATTTGTTCGCGATTTGCAGTTTGAAAATTGGTCGATGAGTTTTTTTTTCTTTGAATAAGGTTGGGCCGAATCAACTTTTGGAGACTTTTATGTTCAGTCCATTGCAAAGGCGGACGAAAAACTCTTGGGTTGGATATTATCTATCAACAAAATGACCTGATCCTATCACAACTCTGCTTATTATTTTATTTATATTTTCACTATTTCACCTATATGTCTGAAAGTATGATATCCGAGATATATTCGCCTTGTTCCAAACAGGTGAGGCAGCTAGCATCTAATAAGTAATTCAATATTTGCATTGAAAGTTGAACTATGCTGATAGCGAAGAGAAAAATGTCTAGGTCTGAGGGCAACTCATGCACCTTACAGCTTTACATGCCGGTGTTACATTATGCAAAACATTCACAAGTACTGGACGCAGCGCGTTTGACTTTTACCAATTTTTCGCAAGTGAGATCTTTTTCAGTGCCGTCCACCAAACAAGAATTCTTTAGAACTTCGGAGGCTTAACTTTGGTTTCATAGAGATCCAAAGAACTACCTTTGGTAAGAGATCCAACATTTTCCAATGGCTCCCCTGCAACAGCACAGGGCAACAGTTGTCTTCCTTGTTCCTTCCTCTATGATGAGTTCAAAGTATTTAACTTTGTCAGCAGGACACAGTTGCCTCTTGATGGTAGATGCACTTCCGGTATTTTGTACTTCCTAGTGAATAAGACCAGTTCAGTTTATCTTAGATTGATAGAGATTAGTTGCATACGATGCTGGAGTACCTTAGCATCTACCATCAATAGGAATTTAGCTCGTACACAGTGTCAACCATAAGAGCTACGCCTTCCGCATCCATTTCGCCACGATCGTTCTAACGCAGAAGAAATTTGAATGTCGTTCTATCGCAGAGAAGTTTGAAGATAAGATGCTAATGTTTCGACTCAACCCCTGGCCCAGGGGTTTGGATGGTTTGAAAGAGCTGATCGCCCATGTCAGGTGACGTTCATTCAGAAGGTTCGAAAAGGATGTACAGTCTGTCTCCAGCCATCCAATAGGTAATATCACAGGGATAGGATTGTTCACAAAGTCAGCGTTCAGAAACAACTTAAAGAAGTGCTGACTACTCGGAGACCAGGTATCATTCCCATCCTTTAAATACTCCAAGGAAATATGGTCTTTGCAGAGGATGCGCCTGTACTTTGAAGACTCATCGCAGTCTTCCACTTTTCCGCGTGGCCTTCCTCCTTTCGAGCTTGTAGTTTTAACTCTATTAACCTGTGCACCGTTTTTCTTTTGGTTTTTAGAGTTTTATTAAATTTTTTTTATTAATAATTTTTCACATTTACAATATAAATGGCTCTTTTATATTTAATTTTACATTTAAAATATATATTCTTGCTTTTAATATCATTTTATGCGCTGTGTTCACTGTTGTTGTTTTTATATATTTTTTTTAATACAAAAGAAATTCGTAAATATATATAATGTACAAAATAAACTACATACTAGCAGAATTTTACAAGAACGAAGAAAAAGAAAATGAATTGGAAGAAAAAGTTTCGTCTGTGTGTGTGTGTGCATGTGGAAATTGAAATTGTGATCAGCTGTTGTTAAGCGCAAGTTGCTACACTGAGTTTAATTGTTGTATTTGCTTAGGCGATTTTTTATACCAAAGCGTAAGGCTACATTCGAGTAATTTGACTTTGTTCGAGCATTTATTTAGGTTTTTGAGATTCATAGTGGCTTATGCGTGAATACTTTGCATTTGATTCATTTTCGAAAATAAGCTTTGAAAAGCAAATTTTGAAAAACAATTTTTTTTTTGAATTTTTAAATACAAAAATATTAAAATGGCTTTAGTTATTTTCCATTAATTTTATTTTCGAAAATAAGTTTCGAAAAGCAAATTTTGAAACACAATTTTTTTTTTAATTTTTTCAATACAAAAGTGCTCAAAAATAGTTTAAGCTTTAAGAAGTGATACTAAAAAGATATTTTTTTTTTTTGCTTCAAATATATTCAGTTTGGATTTTCTTGCAAAATATTTGAGTTCTAATTTTTTTTTTTTTTTTTTGAAAATCAGTTTTGAAAGCAAATTTTGGAACACATTTTTATCAAATTTTTTAAGCACAAAAATATTAAAATTACTTTAGCTAATTTCAATGAAATGTGTCAAGTTTTCAAAAACAAATTTTTAAAGACATTTTTTTCTTCAATTTTTTAAATACAAAAGTACTCAAAAATAGCTTTAGCTTTAAAAATTAATATTAAAAAAAATTTTTTTTTTACTTCAAAAATATTTAGTTTTGATTTTCTTGCAAAATATTTGAGTTCGAACATTTTTTCGAAAATAAGTATTGAAAAATAAAATTTTAAACACAATTTTTTGGAATTTTTTAAGATTTAAAACAACAAAATCGCTTTAGCTATTATCAATTAAATGTATTTTCGAAAAAAACATTTAATTTTTTCAATAAAAAATTGCTAAAAAAATAGCTTTAGCTTTAATTTTTAATATTCAAATTTTGTTTTGCTTCAAAAATATTCAGTTTTGAATTTCTTGCAAAATATTTGAGTTCGAAATTTGTTTCAATATTTTTTTTTTTTTTTGTAATTATTACTCGACCTACAAATACATATATGGACAGCTTAGCTTTCGCACATTTAAAATTTCAATTTTTCATAACTATAATATTTTTAATTTTTAAATATTTTTTTCAATATTTTTTTTTAATTGCTAATTAAGGAGCAGTGCTTGTTATATTAATGTTTATAAATAATTCCCATTTTTCAGTGTTACCAAGTTGAATTTTTACACACTATATATGTAAACATTTTTTTCTTGTAAATAGTTTAATGAAATCTTTGCAGTTCCTGTTTACCACATTTATAACTGTAAATATGCATTTTCCATATATTTAACTATGTAGCATTTTTGAAAAATATCTTTCAACTTTACGATCACAAAACTGGCACTTGTTACTAGATTTTCCTCTTGTTTTTTGCAAAATTTCAGAATATCCCTCAGGGTCTGCGCGCTTCAAATCTCAAGCGCTGCAAGTTTCTAACTATATTAGCGCGTTCTTTAACAATTTTTTCTTGAGCTAAATATTTCTTAGTAAATTTTTGTATTTACTTTACTCAATTTTGTTATTTTTTGTTGGTTTGTAGTGCTTGCTGTAAGTAGCGGACATTCTTCTTATATTATTATTTTATATTTTCTTCATTTTCTTTTTTCTGCTTAATTAAAAACTGCCACATATTACAAATTATATAACTAAACTTCTAACGCCTTCTTCCATCCAACTATCCGTACCGCCAATTCGTGTTCTCCACGCTCGTTTCTGCTTGCCGACGTATAAAAAATAAATTGCTTGCGCTCCGCTCTACTTGCCGATGTGGAGTTTGCCAAGCAGATTGGCAGCTTGATTACCGGCTGACTCCTGTGCGTTCACTGCGCCGTCATGGAGGGTCTGTGGAAGTATATATTGTATAATACTTTTTTCTCATTAACTTCAAAGCACATTTATACATACCTTCTCCAAGTCCTCACGCTTATGACTGACATATTGATTGGCTTCGTTCATCTTCTGATCGACTGCTTGGCTGGTCTGCTTTACAGCGCCATCGATAGCGTTCTCGGCTTCCTTCATTTTCGTTTCGACTGTCTGTTCGGCAGCCTTGACACTCTTGTTGATCGCATCGTTAGCGGCCTTTTTGGTTTGATCAACGGCGTTAGCAGCAGCCTGGAAGAGAGAGAGAGAGTAAAAATGTAGTGTTTTATAAAAAAAAAGTTCAAGCTGCGTTTTAATAAATGTTGTTTAATTTTTTTTAATCTTCACTTTGCGAATGTGGTACCAAAAATTATTTTCTGCCTTAAAACTGACGAGTTAACTTAAAATTTTGTTGTCAAACTATTTTTGCAAAAAATTTAGTTCTAATTTCAATCAAGTATTAAAAATTTAATACCGACACATGTAGTGGCATATTTTTAGTACCAAAAAACAAACAAAAAAAATTTTAGTACAATACTTCGGCAATAAAAATTATGAGGAAAAATTTAGAACTTAAAAGGCTTTACTTTACAAAAATGCTTCTAAAGCGTACTAAAAATTATTTACTGCCTTCAAATTTATTAACTCGTTGTATAATATTTGGTTGTTGAACTATTTTTGTAAAAAAAATTTAGTACTAAATTTTTGATTATTAAAATTGTAGTACTGAAAAATGTGGTGGCAAATTTTTTAGTACTAAAAAAATGTTTAGTACATCACTTTCGGCATCAAAAATGTTAATCAGCAAAATCTTAGTACATAAAAATTTTAGTACTACAAAAATTAGTAGCATAATTTTCATTAATGAAAAATTATTATTTTGCTACAACATTTTCGGTTTTAAAAATATTCTGAAAAAAAATTTATTACTTAAAACATTAACTATTTAAAAACTTTAGTACTAAAAAATTTTTTACTTGTAAAATTGCTCTTAATATACTAAAAATTATTTTTTTGCTTTAAAATTGTTAAAATCGTGATTTGAAACTTTGTTGTTTAACCGTTTTCAAAAAATTTAGTACTAAAACAGAATTTTGAAATTTGAGTACTACTAAACTTAGTAGTAAAAGTTTTAGTACATCAAAATTTTAGTACTTAAAAAATTAACTAGGTAGAAAATTAGTACCTAAACATTAGCAGTAAAATATTAGCACCAAAGTAATTTGTTAGTGAAAGCTTTGTACTAAAAATTTTAGTACTATATGTTAAGCACTAAAAATTTAATGAAAATAGTTTACTTCTTGATTTACTTTTATTTATATATTTTTTACCACAAACAACGCCACTCACCTTCTGTGAAGCCTCAGCCACGTTGGCGGCCACTTGCTTGGCATTTGCGGCCACAGCATTGGCTTGTTGCACAGTGTTATCGATGGCTTGTTTCGAGTTGTCAACGGCGGCCTGAGCTTGGCTCACACCAGCATTGACAGCCTGACCGGCCTTTTGAGCTTCAGCAGCGGCCAAATCGGCGGCTTCCTTAGCTGTAAAGAAAATGATGGAGTTAACAGAGCTCAGAGAATTAAAAAACAAGCTTTATTGAGCTTTCAATGTTTTTGATTTTTTTGTAATATTTTTCATGACTACTTTTATAATTTTGAGGCCTCTTCTTAATTATAGTATAGTATGTTTTTTCTCACACTCTTTTTTAACTTCGTACACAACAACTTACCAGCACTAGCCGCCAAGTTCTCCGCCTCACTCTTGGTCTGTTGCACCGATTGTCCTACAGCCTTAGCCTGCTCCTCAGCCATTTTGGCGGCATTGTCGGCTTTCTCCTTGGCCAATTTCTCAACATCTTCCTTCTTGCGGCTGAAAAGGTTGGCGGTCTTGTCGCCCAAGCTCTTGAGGGATGCTAAAAAGTTATAAAGCAAATAAATTTAAATTATAATTTTTTTTTTTTAGAAATGCAAATCTAGATTTATATTTCTAAGTGTACTAAAGCTCTCTAAAAAGTGGAAGAATATGAACATTCGAAGAATTTCTAAATCACTACTAAAATTTGTACTAGAAGCTGGGAAAAAATATGAAAACATTGGAGGTAATAAAAAGTCAAAACCAAGCAACATAACTTGTACTAAAAATTTTATAAAAAAGTAAGGCATTTCATTCAAAACTTTTTCCAAAACTCGTAAGCTATATAGCTATATAAAACTTGGTATTAAATAACTGAACAATTTGTTTTAGATTTATTATAGAAAACTTTTAGTACTGAGTAATAAAAAAAATTTAGTACTTTTAAGTTTTTAAATATTCAAATAGCTTTAATTCTGTTGTCCTTAAAGATTTCTATAGAAAGAACTAATATTCTTTGGTACTAAAAATGTGTACTAAAAATAAAGTTACGAAGTTTGCAATAAAAAATAATAAAGTCTGATTTTTTCACAAAGTTTTTAGTACAATTAAGCCAAAAAAGAAGTTTAGGGCAATATTTTTTATATATTATATTATATATACATAGATATTTTTCTAGTCCATGAATATTTGTGCAACGTTGACGACCATTTTTTTTTTTTTTTTTTTTTTGGCAATTTGTACTAAACCTGTTTTTAGAAATCAGCTAAGACATGCAGAACTCATTCTAAACTCTGTAATTTTGTCATTAACTATATATAATATTATTATATAGAATATAGTATATTCCTAACTGGAATTTTAGTATTAATAAAAATAAATATATATTTATTATGTACTAAAACATGCAGTACATCGACTTCTTAAGTATTTGGAATTTTTAGAATTTTTTTATTAAATATACGTACTAAAAAATTTTTCAGTAATTTTTTGTTCAAGATGTAAACCTTTTCAATACTGAAATTTTAGTACTAATAAAAAAATTATATATACTAATTGTGTACTAAATTAATATATATATAAATATAGAGAACTAAATATCACTATATAAACTTTATGCACTTTTTAAGTAGCTGAAGCAGTTGGATTATTTGTACTACAGATATGTACTAAAAAAAATTTCGAAACCTTGGTTTGTTTCATGTATGTAAAAGTCTTAGAAACACCATAAATATTAAACAAAAAAAATATTTGTATAGAAGTAAACGTCGGGGTTCCTTTTACTCAATTCAATATGAAGAACCTAATGAAGACAAATGTACTAACAGTAAATAAAATAAAATGATATCAAAACAACTAAAATATATTTTAGTAATGCTGAGCGCTCATACATATGATTCACATATTTCTCTGCAAACAAATATATTACTAATTTAGTACTAATTTTTCTCAATTTTTAGTACAAAAATCTGGCAGAGCATCCTAACCTTTGTACTAAAATGAGTATGTAAATCAAAAGTGAAAACTGCAAACTTCTGGGCGAACGACATTTCGAGCAAAAATTTTTAGTACACGTGTACTAAATTTTTGTATTACTAAAACTTTGAAAAACTAAAAACAAACGAAAACCACTGAAGCCTAGGTAAATATACTCTCACAAAATTTTTTAGTACAAGTGTACTAAATTTTTTTGTAATATTTAAAAATATTAAAATAAAATTACTAGTTTTCAAAACTATTGGACTGGTGACTGGCGTTACAAACATCAATAATACATATATGGAAAATGAGGTTTAAACGCCCTCAATTTTTTAGTACAAGTGTACTAATTTTTTGTTGGTAATATTTAAAATTTTCAAAGCTATTCAACTCGTAACTGGCGAAGCAAAAATCAATAGTAAATAGTAAATAGGTATAGGTTTTGCTCGTCAAAAATGTTTTAGTACAAGTGTGCTAAAAATTAGTTTAAGTAACTTAGTTTTAAATAACTAATTTTTAATACACTTGTACATTTTAGTAAATGTTACTCGCCTAAAACCTCTTAGTACACGTGTGCTAAATATCTTTATTTTGTAATATTTAAATTTCAAAGCAAATTGCAAAGAAAATCAATAACGCATAGTTCAATGTTAACTTTTAGTAATCTTTTTAGGTTGTTTCAATTATTGCGAGAATTATTTCAGCTCTTTGTCAAAGATATTTGATTAACGAAGCGTTGATTTTCAATTTTTCAAGCACATAATATCAACTATAGCGTTTATTTATTTTTTCATCGCTAGTGTTCACTTAAGTCACCTCATTCATCATTTTACGCCTTTTTTAATCAATTTTAAAACTATTATCCTTCATTGTCAATATTAAGTCATCACTTCGGAAAATGTTGTGCGCACACTCAATAATGACGTTACTAGAAAATTACACACACTTGACCTTCTACACTTTTTATGCTCACACGCTGAGTTAAAAATCAATAATTCAGCAAGGCAGGGCGATCAACAGTTAGCTTGAAGGAATTAGATAATTTATGTATGTATGTATTTTTTTTCTGTATTGTTGCGAAATTATAAATTTATCAAAACTTGTCAATTTTAATTTATTTTTCATATTAAATATTAATAGTCAAAACATTTAATACTTATTTTTAATTACTTTAATTTATTTTAAATTTTTATAGTTAAAAAGAAAAAAAATTTAATTTTTATAATTTAAAAAAAAATAATTTTTCATATTAAATATTAATAGTCAAACCATCTAATACTTATTTTTAATTATTTTAATTTTTTTTTAATTTTTATAGTTAAAAAGAAAAAAATGTAATTTTTATAATTAAAAAAAATTAATTTTTTTAATTAATTAATTTAATTTTTTTAATTTTTTTTTCAATTGTGATGAAATTCATAAAAATATATTTTTTTTATATACAAATTTAAAGATTTTCTTATCTTTTTTTATTTTCTAGATTTTATTTATTGCTTTTTTGAATTATTATCAATTTCTTTAATTTGGTAAAACAAACTTATATAAATAAAAAACTAAATAGTTTCGTATTTACAATTTATAAAAAGTTTCTTATTATTTTTTTAATTATTATTAATTTTTTTAACATCTTTTTTTTTAATTTTTAAAATTTTTTTTTCAATTTTAGAGAAATTTATAAAAATGTCAAAAATTAAATATTATATATTTTTTTATTTCACAGTTTATCAAGATTTTCTTAACTTTTTTAATTTTAAATATTTTAATTATTATTAATTTTCGGTTTAATTATTATTTTTTTTTTTTAATTTTTTTTTTTTTTTTTTGGTTTTGCTAAATTTTAGAGAAAGTTATAAAAATATCAAAAAAGTTAGATGTTTTCTTTTATCATTATATGTTCATGTTTCATATTTTAATTATTATTATTTTTTTTTTTAATTTTCATAAATTGTTTTCCGATTTTAGTGAGTCAAACATTTCTTTCTTCACAATTTATCATTTTTCCTATATCTCCATTTTACGTATATTAAAATATATTTTTCTCTGCTGCATTTTTAATATGTACACACTCAATCTCAAAAAAATTAATATTTTGGAATTTAATATTTATTATTTTTAAGTTTAGACTTTTTTCTATTCTCTTATGACATTTTTATTACCTGTACAACCGCTGAACGCCATTTTTCACTATTTTTTACGTATTTTTTACAGCACTAAATCACAAAACTGCGTCACACTATAGTATAATATAGAATACAGTTATGTTTGGAGTATTTCACGGAATTCCTGAAATGTCGTCAATGACCGAACCAACTTCGATAGCTGTTAAACGCGAACTAAATCGTTGCTTTCTAACTTGATTTGCCACAACAATGGGGAAACAAGGCGAAACTTGATTCTAAATGCTTACTTAGTTACTACATACTATGCTGTGGCTACCACAACGACGTAAAGGTGGAGTGTGGTTAAATTACACTTTTTATATATATACATATATATATTTTTTTTTTTGGTTTTTTTTATCTATTTTTATTTTCGCCAGTTTTATACGTGTTTTCAATATGTAGTCATATATCTTTGTATGTATGTCTATTATATGAAACGGCAATTTAGCGCACCAATGAGACGGACGTTGCGCGCTGGAGCATGAGAGATTGACTTAATTAGCTAAGAAATGTGGCGACGACACAGACGCACGCACACAATGCGCAGCATTAAAGGAGACGACGACAGGTTTTCGTTGGGCGAACAATTAAGTAAATGACAGGCAATGTCAAGTGTAGTGTAACGGTTATGGGAGGTTGAGAAGTTTTAGTATAAAGAGCAAATTTTTGTAAGGAATTTAAGCTATTTTGTTTTATTTAAAAAAAAAACTTGCACTTTTCAAAATAATAAAAAAACGAATCTGATATTAAAGCCAGAAAATAATTGTTTTGAAAATTAATATTTGTATATTAATTTCCGCTTGAACAATAATCATCTCATAATGAGAAATTAATTGCAAAAATGTAAGTTAACTACTTGACGTAATTATAAAATATTAAAAAAGGGGAAACAGCAAAAAACTAAATAAAATATAAAAAATTGTTTATTTTTGCAATAAAAAAAATGTTGCATGTTTTATTTTTATGTATAAAATTGGACCGAAATAACTTAAAAGAGACTTCTCTTAAAGATTAAGTAAAAGTAACAAAAGTTTAAGGATATATTACTATCTTGTTCAAGTACTCAAAATTAAAAAAAAAAACTTTGAACTAAAAGTTTAAAAACTTTAAATTAAAAAATATTAATTAAATAACTATTAATTAATTATTAAAAAAATTAAATTAATAATTATTAATTAATTAATTTTAACTAATTTAATTAATTTTACTTTATTAATTTAAATTAGTTAAATGAAAATTTTAATTTAAAAAATTAATTAATTAAGTTAATTATTAAATAGACTAATATTTTTCAATAAAAATTAAATTTTGAACTTAATTAACTTAAACAGATCATAATTTGATTAACTAATAAATTTTTAACAATTTTTTTCGAAACTTAATTTGACTAATTTTCTTTCAATTAAAAATTGAGTTCGAAATTTTGTTCTGAACTAAACATTTTTTTCAATTAAAATGGAAAAAAAATAAAAAAAATATTTAATTTCTATTTTAGAAAATTTTTTATTCAAATTTATAAAAAAATATTTTTTTTTTATAAATATTTAGTTTCTATTTTAGAAAATTATTTATTCAAATTTATAAAAAAATATTTTTTTAAACTAATTATTGAGTTTAATTTTTTTCAAACTTTTTGTTTAATTTTTTTAATTAATAATTAATATTTTTTGCAATAAAATTTATAATAAAAATTAAAAAAATATTTTTTTTTTATGTTTGAACTTATAAATTTTTAATTATTTTAATTTTTTTTTCTTATTATCTTTTTGTTTTTAATTTATCTAATTAATCTTATTAATAAAAAAATACTTTTTATTTAGTTTTTAATTTTTAAAATTTTAATTATTTAAATTTATTAAAGTCAAGTTAATTTTAGTAATAAAAAATATATTCGTAAATTTAATTTTAATTTTTAAAATACATATGTACATATGTAAATCCACGGATAACATTCAACATGGCGTATGAGTAACATTTTATACACATTTATTTGAAAATGGTTTGTCGACATCGTTTTTCATAGATTAACTTTTTTTTCGAAAACTCATAAAATTTCTTCTCATATTTCATCGAGAGTTATCTTGAAACAAACAGAAGCGAATTAACCACTAACCACTTTCAACTAACTTACAAAGCAAGACCGTCCTTAGAATACTTCAAAAGGGCAATCTAGTTTGCTTTCTACATAGTAGTATTCCTCAGCATTAACGGCAATAAAAGCATGGGAGAGGATAAGAGTAGTATTATAAACCAGTTTAGTCCAAGGTAGCCACTTTATCGATTCGATGGTCTGTAACAGCTTGGATTATTCGTAAGCAATAATGATAGAACATAGTTTCATGTATTTAGAAGACCTGCATTTTTATACCACATTTTTAAATTGATGCCATTTTATACCAAATTTTAAGTGATATAACTTTATACCAAATTTTTAAATGGCAATATTTTATGCCAGATTTTGAAATGGTATATATTTATACCAATTTTTTAAATGGCTAGATTTTATACCAGATTTTGAAGTGGTATAAATTTATAATACATTTTTAAATTGCGAGATTTTACACCAGATTTTGGTAGTGATATAGAGTTTCCCAGACTTTTAAAGTGGTATAACTTTATACCAGATTTTTGAAGTGGTATAAAGTTATACCAGATTCTAAAAGTGGTTTAATCACTTGCTTCGACCTTAATTATTGTTTATGCCAGTTAATCACACTGGTATAAGCCAGTTTTTTGTTCGATACGCCAATATGAGCCGTTTGTGAAGCAACCACCCCTCAACTGCATATGGTTTTCATTCAAAACTCAGGCAGTAACGCTCAAGCCAACCTAGCGCCATTCAACACGACAACATAAATCACGCCACTCACAGCAATGCATCAAAATGCTGATTAAGATTTGTCACATAAAACTAAAGCGTTTGAAAACAAAAATAACAGACGATTTCAAAAATTGCACACAAATAACTCATTGTGGCCCACAAATTTACTTAAGCGGAAGCACAACTCATCAACGCCCATCAACTTGTACGCCCACTTATCTGCATTAACTACTTTGATTACAGTAAATTAAATTGACGCGCCAAGCAACGCATGCCACAAAGCGCACAGTGTGCCACAAGAAAGCGGCCGTTGAAGAGGCGGAAAAGAAAAAAGCAAAAGAAATGAGAAAAATGCAAAAGAAAGGAAAAAATACTACAGTAAATAAAAATAAATGCGAAAAAATTCCAAAAAAGCGCACACAAATACAATAATTGCAATTGCGTCGCATTTTTGTAAACTTAAGGCTAAAAATAACAATCCGTTGGGGGGGTCGCTGTGGAGACTAGGGAGGCGGCGCGTCGTTGTACTAGCATTGCGACGATTGAACAAGATTTTTGTGGCGTTTCGCTGCAGCGAGATGTGTAGAAGAATGCGCCGCGGCGAAGGCAAAAATGCCGCTGCGCCCGAGTGGCTGCGCTGCACATACAAACCGCTGAATGAACTCATGCGTGCGGGCGCTATTGTTAGAGACTGACATACATACATACATACATATAAGCGTATGTACTGGCGACACAGCTGAAGTCAGCATTTAATTGTAGCGCAGTAAAAATATAAATTAAAATACTTTTCGCTTTGTGAATTTATTACACCCGCGCATACATATAAATGCATACATACGTATAGTAAATATATACAGTTAGAAATATAAAAATTGCCTGCGCCAATGTGTTAACAAACAAATTATAGGCATCAATGCAACATTTTCCATTTTAGATATTTAAATAATATTTAAATATGAATGTATGTAAGTAAGGTGAGGTTATGTTCGGTTCAAAGTTGCTCAAGTAACCGAGACATTATATAATATTAACTGAAATAAGTATTTGGCGAAAGATCATAAGTAGGACATGTATCTCAAAATTAACTAAACAGGGGTTCACAACAAGATGTAGACGGATATGATTTTTTTTTTTAGCTCAAAGCTCGCTGTAGTCAAGAAAACCTGAATGATTAACATCAGTACGAAAGCACACATATTGATTGACATACAGGTTATAAAATGGTCCAGAGAACAAACCTAAGAGCCCTAGCTGTAGACCGTAAAACGTACAAAATACAGCTTGTGCAAGAACTGAAGCCACCTGACCTTCCCAAGCGTCATCGCTTTACTCTAAAGGCTCTTGAAAAATTCCAAGAAGATCCGAGATTTTCAAGTCAAATTTTGTTCGATCGCTGAGGCCCATTTCTGACTCAATGGGTACAGGAATGTAAGCAAGCAAAATTGTCGCATTTGGCACGAAGAGCAACCTGAAAAGATTCAAGAGCTGTTATTTCATCCAGAAATAACAATGGTTTAGTGTGGTTTTTGAGCCGGTGGAATCATCGGTAGATATTTCTTCAAAAATGATGTCGATGTTAACGTATGCGGCAATCGCGACCGTTTTTACGCCATTATAACCGACTATTTGATAAAATTGAAAATTGTGATCCCGAAATTTGGCTTCAACAAGACGGCGCCTCACACATCGCATTAATCAATGGATTTATTGAGATAGCACTTCGGTGGGCAGATAATTACACGTTTTGGGTCGGTCGATTGGCCATCAAGATCGTGTGATATCTCACCGTTAGACTTTTTCCTATGGGCATATGAAAGTTTAAAGTCTACGCGGACAATCCTGCTCCGATTCCAGCCTTGGAACAAAACATCACGCGTGTCATTCGCCTGTTATCGGTCGAAATGATCAAACTTGTCAACGAAAATTGGATACAATGGATGAACCATCTGAGACGTAGCCGCGGCCAACATCAGAAAGGGATATTCTTCAAAAAATAAATGCCATAGAATGTTCTTTCGAATGATAATAAACATTCCCCATTAAATGGATCACCCTTTAATTTCATTCAATTTGTATTAATAACTTACCGACTTATATGTACTTGATGCGGGAATAAAAACAATAATAAGGGGCTTGGGTAGTTTGTAGACCCTTTAATTAGATTTTTGAAATCTTATAGAATTGAACTTAAATTTTATCTCCAATATTGCCATCACTTCCAGAGAAAATTGGGAAGGGAGTAATGTGGACAGGGATACATGGACAAGCATCTATACCTATGGATCCAAGCTAGATAATCCAATATGGTGTCTTTTCATGAAAATTAGATGTCAGAATCGCTTGTCGACTACCAAACCACTGCATTGTTTTCCAAGCGGATATCACAGCAGTTTAAGGAAGCCCACTTGTTCTGACAAAGAGGGTGATCAGAGCCAAAAATGTATTCATAGTATATGCGAATGGCTAAACGACTTTGGATTCACTAAAGTTTCTTACAGTTTCATCAAAACTAGTGTAAGATCTAACAACCTATTCCACGATAAAACCTACAACGGGTGCCAGTGCAGTGAAGCAGATGAACTAGCCAGAGCACTCGCCACCCTGCAATTAGACTCGGAAAGGAGAGAATTTATGTATATGCCTTTGGCTACTTGTAGATATTTAATCTACAAACATGTTATGTAAATACAGCTGAGGCTCCGAGAAGTCAATCATTAACTTCCTCAGCAAGCAGCCAAACACGGTATGAATGGAATAAGTGCCGCCCATGGTGATTAATAAATTTCAAAAGGAATGACATAAGAACACTAGTAAGAATGCTAACAGGTCACTGTCAGGGAACTAGGAACACCACACGACTATAAAGAAAGCTTTCAGGAAAAACACAAAGAGGATACTTTAAAACATATCGGGGGGTCGAAAATAGATACTTTAACACATCTTCTATATGAATGCAAAACTTTGTATAGGAAACAAATCGAAACTGTCGGTTGAGGGTTTCTTGCCTTCAGAGCTTGAACAGAAACAACATTTTGTACTGATAAACCTCATCAGAAGCATGCGGCAGTTCAGAGAGGAAACAGTAGAGTGAGGATTTCATAGTACCAGTAATTTTACTATGGGTTTTCTAAAGGCCAAGATGCGTCTTCAGACAGTCACGCGATCTACCTACCTACCTAACTTCGCTAAGATAGCTTACATACAGGTATTGTCCAAAATATACGATATGAACTCAGTCGGCAGTTCGAAAATGATTACATATAAGGGTGCTAGGAATAGTACTGATCCAGTTTCATACATTTATAATACCAGACCACTATATGGTCAACAGAAAATGTCTGCTACAGTTCAAAAAAGTATCTCTAAAAGTGACACATATTTTCGAGAAAAAATATCTAGACGTCCAAAGCTATGTGTAGTCTTGAGAAAGTAGTCACCGACTTCCAACAGTTTTAGCTAAAAGCATCCCTATCTAATTGATAAAGGAGGAATGCGCCGCGACCTTAGATCTATTGTGCCCTAAAGCTAAAAATTGCCATATCCTAAAAGCACTATTTCTATAAAATTGTATGCCAATATCTTCACTGGAGCTCTGCCTACCATAAAGTAAAATAAAAAAAAACATAAAAAAAAAAAAAAATATGGAATTCTATATGTTGCCCGCTTTGCTCGCCAGTTTCAAATCATAACACAAGCTTGTCAAAGTACCAAGTTTGGTACAAACGATCCAGTAAACGATCCAAGTAAACCTTTCTACTCTACCCAGCACATGTCGAGAGTATCAAAATATAATGCTAGTTGCTCCCCTCACTGCTGCTCGTTTTGACATTTCATTCGTATGCTAATTTCAAGGATGACGTTTTCCTGTTGCCATTAGAGCTGTCATACGGCTTTCACTAAGCACTAAGTTAGCCGCTGACGCACAAGCCTAAGCAGTTTCATGCTTATATACCCAATTATATCTACTATATACATGTAATAGAAAATTTGCAAATATATTTGGATGTATGTAAGTATGTACAATATTTTCGCGAATTTCTCGCCACTTTTTGCGTCTAATAAACCGACACATGCCCGGCTAATGCCAGCAGCATGTAGGAAATTCTTGCCTTATGATGTCATTTTAGCTCCAACTCGCGGCCACTCAAGCGGCCAGCTGTTCGCCGCTTTGTTTATAAAAACAAACACACGAGCGCATGCTGCACGAAAGGCACGAATGGCGTTGGAACACGTACGAGCACTCGCCGGCTGCGTTCAACTTGTTTGTGTGGATTTTGTGTCTTTTATACATACGTACATACATATGTATGAATATATATGTATATATAATATTGTATACCCTGTGTATTAAGTTTGTTGCGAAGTTTGTGGGAAATGTCCATAAAAAATGTATATATAAATGAACAGCGTGTTTTAACCATGTCGATCTGTGCGTCGTCTGCAAATAGTCCTTCAGTTTGCAGTAATCGTCCTGAAAAGTGAGTCCTCTCAACCGAGGCTATTGTGTCCTTCTCCATCGCGGGTCCCAAACCCAATGCACAACCCAGGGGAGGAATAATTCGGCTTCTCACGTTAGTAGGCCTTCAAATCGATGTTTTCTGGCTATCTACAGGATGCTTGGTCTAAGACCTGAAGTCGTGAACTACTTGAAACATATGTAAAAGAAGCGTTCTGGCCACTCCTAAGTGAATGGCGCTCTTTGGTCATAACAACCGCGCTGTTAGTTCTTCTTTCTCCAGACTGGACAAGGAATCAAAGCATATGGGTCTGGTTGTGAATGAGGGCAAGATATAATACCTCCTGTCATCAAACAAACAATCGTCGCACCCGCGAATTGGCTTCACTGTCACGGATGTCAGTCAAAACTTTGAAGCCGTAGATAATTTTGCCTATCTTGGAACCAGTATTAACACCAACAACAATCTCAGCATCGTAATCCAACGCAGAATACCTCTTGCCAACAGGTGCTACATCAGACTGAGGAAGCAATTGAGAAGTAAAGTTCTCTTTCGGCGAACAAAAACCAAACTCTATAAGTCACTCATCATCCCCGTACTGCTATATGGTGCAGAGGCATGGACGATGACAACATCTGATGTGTCATTAGTTCAGCGAATTAAGAGACAGCGGCTACGCTGGCTTGGTTACGTCGTCCGATGGATGAAAACACTGCAGCTCTGATAGTATTCAACACAGTACTCGCCGGTGGAAGCCGAGAAAAAGGAAGACTTTCACTCCGTTGCCGGAACCACTGATATCGAACAACTATAGCACATAGCTGCTATACAAACTGACCATTCAAAATCTTCTCTATAATTCTGAAGGGTATTATAGCTTTGGTGAAACAGAAATTAAGGTTTTTTCTTGTTTTTCATTTCAGTATTTATGTAAATCCATACACTTTTGTATGTACAGTTGTGAGATTTAATTTTGTTTATGCGCCGCACCTTGTTACAAATTTTGACATTGATATACAGTATTTCGCACGAGCTTCAGCTTTTAATTGTGTCAGTGGGGAATATACTTAAATATTGGGCACTTCTCAATGTGAACTGACAGCGGCTGTATGTATGCATATATACATATTTATATTTATATATGTATGTATAGTATATATTGAATATATTTCTCTTCGAAAACGTCAAATGAATGACGGAAGTCGCAGAGTCTTTAAATATTTTGGAAAAACTGCCATAAATTAGACATGTGTGAATATTAATTTACTCTTTTTTTAAATGTCTCATTTTAGAATTAATTATTTCTATAATATATACATACATATTTATATACATATATGCAAACATATACATACATATACTATAAATAAGTTTCAATTGCGGAACTGCTGCAGTCTAAAAACTTTGCGTGCGTGACTACCAGCACCGGCATCAGCAGCCTTTTTGAAGGTACTGTGTCATGTTTTTATGTTCTCTGACTGTGTAGACCAAAGCTGCTTCAACATTTGAATCGGTAGCTAACACAGCAACATAGCATAGAAGTCATAATACAAAATGAGCTGCCAAACTTTCACAGCAATACAAACCTACCAAGACGGTCGAGAGATCGTCAAAGACATGCCTCGCTCTGAACGACCTCTTCAATTGATGGAAATATCAAAAAAGTAAAGGGAAATGGTGCTTAAAAATCGTCAGGTAAGTTTTAGAGAGATGATAAGAGAGTTTGACATCTCTCACAAGTCCGATCGAATAATATTGGGGCATATTTTGAGAATGAAACGCGTTCTTGCTTGACTCCTCCCGATAAAACTGATTTTTCTTCAAAAAGAGTACCGCAAACAAGTCTCTTTGGACATGCTTGATCGTGCGAATTCCGATCCCACATGCATGAAAAGTGTTATAACTGTCAATGAGATATGGATTTATGAGTATGACATGCAAACAAGTTAACCATCATTAGAATAAAATGAAGTGCCGAAATAAAAAAAAAACACGCCAAAGCCGCTCCAAAATCAAGGTGATGCTTATTTTTTTCCGATATTCGCGGTTTGGTGCGTCATGATTTTGTTCCAGAAAGACAGATAGTCAATAAGGAGTTCTATTTGGCGGTATTGAGACGTTTGCGTGAGACATCCGTCGAAAACGACCGAAATTGTAGAAGAACAATTCATGGATTTTACACGATGATAATGCGCCATCGCTTTGAGCCACGATTGTGACCGAATTTAAGGCCAAGAATGTAATGAATATCACCGTTAAAACACCGTATTCACCAGATTTGGCTCAGTGTGATATTTTCTTGTTCCTCAAACTGAAATTTCCGCTCGCTGAAATCCGTTTTCAGTCGACAAAATTTGCTGAAGGACCTGAAGGCCATCCCAAAAAGTGCTTATGAAATTGTGAGGACTGGAAATAATGATCGCATAAGTGTACATTTGGTGGAGATTATTTTGAGGACGACAAAAAAAACATTGATGAATAATTAAATATTTTACGTTTTATCTACAATTTTACAATGTTTAAAACCTTAAAAATTTCAAGAATGTTAGATATTTTTTATTCAAAATTTTAACATTCCCGTTTCAACAAAAAATTTCACCAAATTGTTTTAAGAATAAAAACAAAGAAAAATGTAAATAAAACTTTCTAACAATTTCTGCGAAAAGTAAGCTGTCATCAAACAGCAAAACAATGAAAATGTCAAAACAAAAAAGCAAAAAACCAAACAAAATAGAATAGCAAATAACATTTACATAAAGACAGCGCTTAAACAAAGCTTTCTACTAAACAAAACCTCTCAAGCGAAAAAATTAAAACGCAATAACCGAAAACGACCGAAACCAGGCGACTCTCAGCGCATAAAAAACACCAAACAAAATTTACGAGGGAATATTAAAACAGCACGATTAAAAAATAAAAAATGTGTGCTAATTAAATCACTAAAAATAGTGAGACGGGAATAATTCAAAATTTTTTAAAAAGACGAAAACCTGACGATTTTGACGATGGTGACGCACTTAAAATTTGAAAGTCTACATTTACAAACAAAAAAACTATTTGCGATTTCTAGGAACAGCGATAAAATACCGAAAAAAGAAACAACGCAGACTCACTAGAAGCATCGGAACCGGTTCACATAGCCGGCAGTGCCGTAAAGATAAAAATAATATAAAATCTAAAATAAAAACAAAACTACTTTATAGCTTTACGCTTGGTATAAAACTTGCTCTCGTTGGCAGAATGCTGGCCTAAGGCAATTTTCGTAAACAAGAGACAAAATGCGTGCGAAGAGAATAACGAGTTAGTGTTAAATCTGAAAAAGTCGCGATTAAGAGATAGTATGAAGAGATAAGTATGTATACTCGGACGAGTTTTAACCGTTAGGATGCCACTTTAGGATGAGCAGCTTATTAATCTACATTTTAATAATAAGAAAGAAAAGCTCACTATTTAGTCTAACTTTTTATAGTGTTGTTGACACGAGTTTAGATTGAGCATATTTGCATTTAGGCGCTTTTAAAAATATAGGCACTATACAAAACACACTTAAAAAAATAATCGGAATATTGATTTTTTATTAACTCAACTTCTTTAGCCACGCGTAAGCGAAATTCAACGAATGTAACGATATGAAGTTGCGCAACAAAACTGCGTCACATGCTGAGGGCGTCAACTTCTTGAAGACGTATACGATTTGAATAATTATTTTCTGCTTGCTGAATGCTAAACTTCGAGTATGCACAATTGAACTGGATAGGCAAGTTGCCAATTTAAAATTAAGAAAAAAAATTAAATTTAAAAAAATTGGTGTTCATATATAGTATGAAAAGGTAAAAGAAAATTAAAAAAAAGGTATAGTATAGTAAGAAAAGGTAAAAAATTTTGGCAAGGGTTGCCACCTGTTTTGCTTTTTTAAATGTCATTTTTAATAAAAAAATAATTAAACTCGTTGTTTATATGTGATAAAGCAAAAGAAAAAATGGTTGGCAAGGGTTGCCACATGTTTTGCTTTTTTAAATGTCTTTTTTAATAAATGTTAATTGTTCTTGAACTATCAAACTTACCAATATGAAAAAAGATTTCGAAGAAATTTTGTAAAACAGCGAAAAACGAAAGTTGAAAATATTTTTGACTAGGGTTACCCACTAATTTAAATTTTTTTATTCAAACAAATTTATAAAATAAGTCAAATTTTAAAATTTTACATTAAATTGTAGAAGTTTAAGATAAATTTCGAAGATATTTTTGAAAAGGGTTGCCAACTGTTTCGAATATTAAGTAAAAGAATTTATAAAATATCTATAAATAAGTGAAATTTTACAGATTTACTATTAAATTGTACAAGTTTGCAAGTAGATTTCGAAGATATTTTTGAGAAGGGTTGCCAACTTTTTAAAAAATATAAATAAAGCATTTGTAAAAAAATTTAATTTTAAAGCTTTTGTTTTAAATTCTACAAGTTTCAGATAAATTTCGAAGGTTTTTTGAAAAGGGTTACCAACTAATTAAAAAAAATAAAAAAAAACAATTATAAGAAATATATATCAGTAAAATTTTAAAGCTATACGATTAAATTAAAAATAGATTTTGAAAGTATTTTTGAAAAGGGTTGCCAGCTGCTTGAAAAATAAAAACAAAAACACATTTGTAAAAATATATTGAAAAGTAAAAATTTGAATCTTTGCTTTAAATTATTGGAGTTCAATATAGATTTTCGAAATTTTAGAACGTAGTTTTGAAAAGAGCTGCCAGCTGTTTAAAAAAAAAACATTTGTAAAAAAAAAAATTAAAATTAAATTTTTAAGCTTTGCTTTGAATTGTACCAGTTTAAAATATATTTCGAAGATATTTTTGAAAAGGGCTGCCAACAGTTTAGAAATTTTCAGTAAAAGTATTTTAAGATAAAAAAATACTGCAATATTGGTATCAAACGGATGCAGTGTTGCCAACTGTTAAAAATTACGTATTATATAAGGCACATAAAAGTAGACAGGTCTAAGTAAGATTTCTGAAGAAGTTATTTTTTGAAAAGACTCCGAAATCTTACAATTCAACACATTGAGTAGCGTTGCCAACTGTTTTAAATTATATAACGTAAATATACCTAAATAATATCAAAATGTTGATACCAGGGGGATTAAAGTTATTTTTCGTGGCCTCGCGGGAAAGCGAATTTACCTAATCTAACCTAAAATCTCCATAAAAGTAATTCTGTCCAACAAAATTACCAGAAAAGTCATTAATTGCCTCCGCCTTGAGTCTAAAATTAGATATGATAAGCAAGAGCATCACGTAGAGGCTTCACTAAGTGCTCAGCAAAGAAGTGCTTAGAATTCTTTACAACACTATGTAGATATGTATGTATGTGTATAACATAATAAATGCTTGTTATCTTACGTCGCTATCTTGTTTCGTTTCCCTGTATAATTGTAAATCCACAAGTTTGTCATTAACTCGCAGTCACATTCACAGTCATTCACGTATATCCGACACCAACTAGTGCCCTAGGTAAGTTAGCCAACACTGCTGTTTATTATTTAGCCGTTTTACTACTTTATTTATTAATTTATTTAACATACGTTCTACCACAGCTACAACAAACATAAAAACAAAGTGAAAATCACAAAAAAAGAACAAAAACAAAATCAACCGAGCATGCAAGTCATTTGCATTCGGCGAACAAATTAATTTGCTTAACAAGAATGCATGCGAATCAATGAAGTTGTTGTTATTGTTGATGTTTTGATTGTTGTTGTATGCGCAAACACGGTAAATGGCATACAAGCGAGGAGTTAACAAAGCAAAAGTTCGTAACACTAGTAGAGTCGCACTCGACTGCAGTGCGCCAACAGTATGTGCCAAAAGTATGTGCACAAATGGCATTCAACACACACATGTGCCCTGTAATAAGTGTGTTGCGGTATAAACCACAAGCGTGTAAAACCACAAAATAAAATCCAACACTTGAACCAACATCAAAGCTCGGGCTGCGCTATTTCGCACCGTCACAGCTGGAGAAGGTCTCATTCCCGGCTGACATGTATATAGAACAGCAGCAGAAAGACGTGTATATATGTCTAATACATGTTTACTTCATAAATTTGTCACGTAACTACATAACCTGAAATAATTCTCATATTAAAATAAAACTAACCGTCGTTGCGACTTAAGCAACTTGCACGAAACCCCTTGTCTTTACTCATTACATACAAACTCATTGTTATCCAACTTTTTGCTCCCACAAAATGGAGTGTGGCCTGTCTTCCCTGCAATTTGATCAGCTGTTCGACTGTCCAACCAAACAAAAAATTGTCCAGCAACCCATCAGTGTTTGTTCAGCTTGAAATATAAATATGTGTGAATATTAGGGTGGTACTTAAGTGTCTAAAGTATATATTTTGAAGCCAGATAAAGGAATGTAACATTTCATCAATTATTCTACATCTAATATCCATCCATAAGACTAGAATGAAAAAAAATTAACTTGAATGTTTTAGAGCCGCCTTAATAATATCGTTAAATGTTTGAATTTAATGATTTGAATTGAGTTTCAACCGCAGAACCAAAGAAAAAATTGTCCAAAAACCCATCAGTTGTTGCTCAACTAGAAATACAAATATGTGTGAATATTAGGGTGGTACTTAGGTGTCGAATGAATATATTTTGAAGCCAAATAAAAAAGTGCACAACAATTCATCAATTATTCTACATCGAATATCCTTCTAGAGTAAAAAAAATAACTTGAATTTTTTAGAGCCACCTTAATAATATCGTTAAATGTTTGAATTCGATGATTTGAATTGAGTTTCAACTGCCCAACCAAAGAAAAAATTGTTCAACAAGCCTTCAGTTGTTGCTCGGCTTGAAAAATAAAAATGTGTGAATATTAGGGTGGTACTTAAGTGTCGAATGAATACATTTTGAAGCCATATAAAAAAGTACACAACAATTTATCAATTATTCTACATCTAATAGCCATGCAAGAGACCAGAATGAAAAAAGTTAACTTGCATTTTTTAGAGCCACCTTAATAATATAGTTAAAAAATTTAATTTGAATTTTAATTGAATTTCATCACTCACTTAAGAGACTAAAATGAAAAAAATAAAATAAAATGAATTTTTCCTCAAACTTCCAAGTTAGAAAAAATTGTTTTGCATAATTTTTAGAACCCCTTAATAATATTGTTTAAAATTTAAATTTTATGTTTTGAATTTCATCATGTTATTACATATTCACTCAAATGATGAATATAAAAAAAAAATTACCTAAATTTTAGAACCACCTTAATAATATCATTAAATTTTTTAATTTGATAATTTTGACAGAATTTCATTAGCCTCTCAAGAGACTAGAATGAAAAAAAGTTTAACTCTAATTTTTAAGGACCTCCCTAAACTTCCAGGAGAGAAAAGAAAAAAATATTTCGCATAAATTTTAAGAACCACCTTAATAATCTAGTAAAAAAAATTAATGATTTAAATTGAAAATTTATGATTTGAATTGAATTTCAACATATTATTACCCTCTCAAATATTGCTGAATATGAAAAAAATATTATTATGAAATTTTAAGCACCTCCCTAATATACACGCATATCTTCATATTTGCTACTTTAACGCCGTGTAAGCATCGTCATCCGTTCATTTTCACTTCTCCGAGTGCAAGCACACCTCTGGCATTGTGTCGCACATTTCAAGGGCACAAGTCAGGCGAGTTGCTGGCAGCCGTCGCCGCTTGTTGCTGCTCGGATTACAAAGCTCCACTCCAAGCCAACGCCACAACTCAGCAATCAATGTGAGTAAAGGTGTGCGCTAATTTATGTGCAACCGTAGATACATCCATACATATGTACATGTATGCATGTATGTATATAATTGCATTTGTTGGTGGGTACACGAGCACCGAGTCGTGCACGCGTTTACAAAAGAGTCATTTGTACGTAATTGTGGTAAAATTCATCTCGGCAGCGCAACATCATTCGCCTGTACGGGGTTCGATTTACATAGTAGCTTTGTTATATACGTACATATATGTGAAACATATGTTATATGTGCTTATGTACTGTGTAGTTAGGCATATGTTTGCTTTATTTGCATGCAAATGAGTTTTCTATCACACATTCGTCTGTTAATGTCTTTATTGTTGTTGTATGTGCGACTACCATATATCAGTTATATTTCTAGCTATTATTCCATACCTTTTTCATTTGTTTTTATTATGTCGTTTTTTGTTTTTATTTTTGTTTACTACCGTAAAGTTATAAACTACGTCGTATTTATTTACTCGGCAAATAACTGAAATTCGGTTTGTATATATTTGCATAGACAATTAAAAATACATTTCTGTACGATTTATGTGTGTAGGTATGTATGTCTATTTGCTGAAACCTATATTTCAAATAGTCTGTGTAGGTATTCACTTACCATATAGGTAAATGTACATATGTATATACCTGGTATGTATACCTTAGAGCTCCATCTAATATCAATCGCTTGTTGATCTAGGTCTGACTCAACTTAAAACAATTCTAATGCTAATTCATTAGTGTCTAACCGAAATCGAAACCGAAACATGCGAATCGAATATTTGCTAAAAATTATTTAACATCACTTGTTACATAAACAAAAATTACTTGAATATCTAGTGTAAAAATTCAAAATTTTAGAAGTTCACAACATAGTTTATTGAAAATATTTTATTAAAAATCTTCTTAAACTTTTAAAGAAATTTGAAATTTTAAATCTTTAGTATATTTTACAAAACTTGCCTATTATAAATTTCTAAATAATCTGGGGAGCTCCGAGAGTGTTTCAGAGTTTTTGAGCCTTGAGCCTTTTGGATGAACGTCACTTTATCCGGGCACTGAAGTCATTCAATCCTGTCTGTCATATCGCCGAGCCCTGAAGGCATCATATCCGCGCAACGGCGGCCGGTCACAGTGTTATGTAGGTGGCTGGTGCCCATCTACGCGAACTGTGTCAGATTAGGCCATGTTCCAAAGACCTGGACGCTGCTAAAGGTTGCGTGTATAACGAAGACCGGAAAAAGCTCTCACGTTAGTACCAAGGATTGGTTTTCAATCCCATTAGCCTATCCTCGTTCTTGTTGAAAACGTTGGAGTCACTGATGGATATGTACATTAGAAGAATACTGAGGGATATGCTGTTAAACACCTAACAAGAATACATCGAAAGCAGCTCAGTCGACACTGTTTTGCATGCTGTGGTGACATGACTGTAGAGAGCCCTTATACACAAGGAATAAGCTGTAGGCACCATCGCGGGAAGGACATATCCTAGAGAGCCCTTATACACAAGGAATAAGCTGTAGGCACCATCAAGGGGCGTCTTCAACAGTGTGCCAGATACGGTGGTTAAAGCCCGGTTATTTAGGAGTGGAAATAGAGAAGAGACTTTCCGATAAGTTAACAGGGGCGCCCGCAGGGTGGGGTACCTTACCCACCGCTTTATATCTTGGTAGTTCACGACCTACTTAAAGAACTCGAAAAATAAGATTGTGGGGTGACAGCCATTGCTGACGATATTGTTTACGGTTAAATGAAAGTTTCTAAATACCGTCTGCAAACTAACCGTAGGATACCTTAATTTGTTATCCAACTGGGTGAGAAGAAGATTCCAAACGTTTCGCTTCCCTTTTTGGGAGGGTCTTTTCAATATGTAGAAAGAATTGGTGGAGGCCAAGTATTGAGGAGAGAGTAAGGAAGGCATGACTTGCCTTATAATGCTGAAGAGTCGCTATAGGAGAAGGTGGGGAGTCTCACCAATGGTGGTCTTTTGGCCCAACATGTTCAATAAAATAATGCTCTATGCTGTGTTTGTTTGGTGGATTTTTGTTATTCTGCTGTTATTCTGCGATCTACAATGGCACTTAACGTTATTTTACACATACATAGCTCCCGTGGACATTGCCGGCAGGTGAATTGCTGCGAATGTACTAATGCTCAGCAAAGCTGGGTAAATGAAGATGGCCGAACAAAGACATGTTGAAATTTTCTGCAACCTCAATTACATTCCTGAAAACTTGCATCGCTTTTGACTGTAGAGGCTTGTCGTGGCGACATTTTCACTGCCCACAAGCCGACGCAATCCAGCGACATTTTTTTTCCTTCTCCTTCTCATACACATTTCTTTCGTCGGTACGCTTTTTTAGGCATGAACCGAAGCTAGGAGTGAAGCTTGGAGAAAGAAGTTCCCCATCAATCTTAGCTTTAGGCTACCAGAGCACTGTGGTGGTTTTCAGCGGAAGGCCCGGTTATAGCGTAATCGCTAGTAATTGCAAGGCGGATGAGCTACCTATAGGGACCTCACATATACTTAGCGGCCGACTGCAAGATCCTTTTGACCTAGAGAGAACTCAATTAAGTAGGAGGCTGTCGTGGAAACATACCGGCACTTTCTGTTTCCAGCCTTTGCAAGATTAAGGTTGAAAGCGAAACAGTATTTATACCCTTTTCATACCTTTTACTAACAACTCGCTTACTTTTCCATAAAATATCGAATTGCGGCTATAATTATTCGACCATTAACTCAATACAAACAACAACAATAAAGCAGCAAAAACTATTCACAAAAACCTTTTTACAACCCATTCAAAATCACAAACTGACGTAATTCCATCAACAAAAACACAAAAAAATAGCTGCTGACCCAATGCCAGTGACCAAATCGTATAAAAAAACAATAAGAAAAACAAATATAATACAGTGACACATATACGTATAAACGCACTCTTAGTTTTAATTTTGCTAACTTCTCTCTTTCTTTGCATTGCATTAATTACAACAAATTCTCTCTCATATTGTTTGTTAAACTAACGGAAATTCGTATTGAGTGCAAACCCCCACTTTTGTTGTTGTTGTTATATTTAAATCGTTGCATTTTAAATCAAATAGTAAAAACAGGCACATATTCGTTTAAACGCATCTGATTAGAGAAGCCGACAACGTGTTTTTGATAAAAAATAAAAAAAAGTTTTTTCAATTAAATTGAAGATTGGTAAGTTTTCGTTTATTAAAGTGCAAAAAAGTTGTTATAATATTTTTTTTTTAAGGTTTTATTAAAATGCCAAAAGGCAGGTACTTAAACGACAGGGAAAAGGTCCAAATTAACCTGTATCACAAAGAAGGTTACTCAAATCGTCAGATTGGGCGAAGAATCGGAAGATCGGAGGCAGTTGTGCGCTCCTTTTTAAAAAAGGTGAGAATTATGGCGTAAAAAAGCCCACGAAAGGCAATAAAAAACTAAATTCACGCCAAATAAATCAAATTAAAACGGAAGCCACAAAACATTTTTTGAACTCCACTCAAATAAAAGAGAAGTTGGATTTACCGGTGACAACAAGGCACATTGCACACATTTTACGCATGTCACCTAACGTAAAATGGAAAAAACCGGTGTGCAAGCCTGTATTGAAGCCGCACCACAAACAAGCTCGGTTAGACTTCGCCAAAGAGCACATGAAGTGGTCAATAGAGTGGGACAATTTTGTGTTTTCCGATGAAAAAAAGTTCAACCTGGATGGTCCAGACTCGTACAGTTGTTACTGGCATGACTTGCGTAACAATGACGTCCGTATGTCAAAGATAAACTTTGGTGGTGGCAGCGTGGGGCTGCTTTCTCATCGAGAGGAAAAGCAAAACTTTGCTTTGTGCCGCCCAAAATGAATTCAAAAATTACACAGAATTGTTGGACGACGCTCTCATTTCATTTTTGGAAGATAAAATGGATGAAGATAGCATTTTTCAACAAGATAACGCTGCCATCCACGCCTCTAAAGAGTCTCTGAAATGGTTTGAAGAGCACAACATCTCTCTTATGAAATGGCCTGCAAGCAGTCCCGATTTGAATCCATTGGAGAACCTTTGGGGGCACATGTCGCGAAAAATCTACGCGCAAAAAGCTCAAGGACACCTCTTTAAAACAACACTTGAGCTCAAATTGGCTATTAAGGAGGCTTGGGAAGATTTGGACCGGACGCTGCTGCAAAATTTAGTGGACTCGATGCCAAACCGTATTTTTGAAGTTATAAATAAAAATGGAGGACCAGTAAATTATTAAAAATTAAATAAATGTAGCCTTATTAAAAATTAAGTTGATGCGTTTAAACGAATATGTGCCTGTTTTTGCTATTTGATTTAAAATGCAACGATTTAAATATAACAACAACAACAAAAGTGGGGGTTTGCACTCAATATGAATTTCAGTTAGTTTAACAAACAATATGAGAGAGAACTTGTTGTAATTAGTGCAATGCAAAGAAAGGGAGAAGTTAGCAAAATTAAAACTAAGAGTGCGTTTATACGTATATGTGGCACTGTAGTAATGAGGGTTAGTCATCGGTTAACGACATAACCTAGCGTGTCCTTGACAAGGTTTTTGTTTTTGTAAGCTAAATTGGAGCAATAAACACTAACACGAAATCTCATCCTTTCGCGAAGACGCAATAAATTCAGTCGAAATGTAAAATGAGTTGCTTGTACAGCACAGAACGGTCATTAAAGTTATAAGACTGACGACAAAAAGGATAGGCAGAAAAAAAAGAAAGGCAAAAATCGCACAAGCAAACTTTAGTAGACAAGGTACCGGCAGCCGAAAGCTGTAAACAACACAGCAACAAATTCGTATTACATCAAAAAAAAATATATTAAATAAGTGGTAGCTTGTGTGAGAGAGAGAGTGTCAGAAAAAGAAAATATTGATGATTCCAGTCGGACAGGGATTACATGGAAATATATCCAAGCGCTCTGACCGGCTCGCGTGTCAAGGCCAAATGAGTGGCTCACACGCCATGGCGCTATGTCGTCGCTGTCATTTAGTCGTAACTGCTGCTTCTTCTTCTCTTCCGTTCCTCCATTCAGTACATTTATATGTATATTTTGCTTGCTTTTAGCGTTTTGTTTGAGGTCATTCCAATTATTTTATTAAATACCGTATGTCCGACAAGTAGCCAAGCGCAAAAGCAACCATAGTTGAGGCGACCAGAACGCGCTGACAGGCAACGCACATACAACTTAATTATTTATTCGTTGTAATTGCTAAAACACTCAGCGGTGTGGGAAATTGAACACGAAATGTTCATGGATTACTCTAATATTGATTTGGCTGGTGGTGAGTTGGGGTCAAGCAGAGCATTGACTTGTTGAACGCACGTAAAAGTTTGTATGTACCTTAAACACAGCAAACAGTTGATCCAAGAGCGCAATTAGATATTCTTGGAAGGTATGTTGATGCAATGAGATAATGGAGCGCGGTGGTTTTTTTGCAGAAAAGGTCATACGTTGTAATGAGCAAATTTCATGTAAGGTTGGCTTAGAAAAGTAACACTTCTTCTGCTTGACACTTTGAGTCCTCTAGGTGCTTATAATCCCAGTGTAACTCGAGTATATTTACCATTTTACTCAAAACTGTTGTTAAACTCCCATTAAACACTAACCTTTAACTCGAGTTGGATGAAGTTTCAGAGTTTCCTAACAAACTCACAAAGTCAAGTTTAGTACTAAAATTATTTATAACGGGTAAAAACTCAAAACTATCGTTAAATTCGCATTAAACACCAGCCTTAAACTCGAGTTTATAACAAAAAAAATATACCTTCCACTCTAAAATTTAAGTAACGAAATAACACACATTAAACACTAACCTTAAACTCGAGTTGGAAAAAGTGTTAGGGGTTTATAATAAACTCACAAAATCGAGTTTATTTTCCATTTTATTATTGAGCTTTAAAAATATTTATAACGGTAAAAAAAACAAAATTATCGTTAAACTCACATTAAACACTAACCTTAAACTTGAGTTAAATGAAGTTTTAGAGTTTTCTAACAAACTCGAGTTTATTTTCCATTTTATTATTTAGCTTTAAAAATATTTATAACAGTAAAAAAATACAAAATTATCCTTAAACTCACATTAAGCACTAACCTTAAAGGCGAGTTTGTAACAAATAATATCTCCTCTTCTCTGAAATTTCTGCAACTAAATAACTCACCTTAAACACTAACTTTAAACCCGAGTCAAGAAACTCAAAATTATCGTTTAACTCACATTAAACTCTAACCTTAAACTCGAGTTTATAAAAACAAAAATTATAACTTCTACTCTGAAATCTCACTAAATAAAAAACTTACATTAAACACTAATCTTAAACTCGAGTTTATAAGAATAAATTATCTGTTCTACTCAGTAATTAAATAAATCAGGACTATTAATTCTGTCTTCTATAAGGATTTTCGTCACTTTTTTTCCTGAAGAGCAATATGGGATCGAGACTTAATATCTTAGACTTCTGCGATAGGAACAGGTAACTAAAAGAAACAATCAAAGGCTGTGCTGCATGGCCTACAGGTATGATTTCGTTCTTAAAAAACTGTAAAACAGTCTGGCAGATTTAAGGAAATTTTGACGTTCGCTAAGAGAGGATTAAAGATCAGAGATATAGACTTAGAACTCTATGTGGTGAAAGGAAGAACATTATATGGAAAGAACAAATATGGATGACCTTCAAATATTTTTGATATTCAGCTAACAGATGGAGTATTGCTAAACATCTGACTGGGGACTCGATTAATTCGCTTCGACCTCAACCACAATAAAGAAGAAGCTACAGCAAAAACAACCTCGTAAATAACCGAAAAACTGTCCTCATTTGGCAAGTTCTTTTTTTCAAAAATTAAAACAATTGCTTGCCCGCCAGTGTCCAAATACCGCCACACCCAAGTGCCTAAATTAATCGAGGAGACGCTTGCCAAATAAAATCGTGTATTTTCAGCAACATTTCTCCGCCGTCTATTCGCTAACAAATTCAGTGAAAGTGTTTTCTCTGATATTTTTAGTTTATTATGAAATGCATTTGGATCCAAGCCAATGTAGTAATCAATAAAAACGTAGAGTGCGAACACATGTAGAAGCTCGAAATAAAATGGAATACAACAAACACGAAGGCGTAATATTCAAAGCTCCAAAGCAATAAAGAAAGCTGTCGCCACGGAGTCGCTGACATGTGATTTAATGCGAACGAAGCAAAGGCGTAAAGCGGAGTGGCGTACAAGGAGTCGGCATACAGCCAAAAGGTAGGTCGCGCTGAGCAAAGTTCAACAAATTCAGCAGTGATGTAGGTTTGGCAGTGAGCCGGGTGGCGAATGATGTCACCACAGCTGTCAAGGAAATGTGATTGAAGGCGTCAATTTGGCCATCTAAAACACTAATCGAAAATTGTGGTTTGTTGATGTGAAAACCGGTGAAAGAGAAGTAGAACAAATGGCGAATACTCAATGGTTGTATTAATCAAGCTACATAATATGTAAATAACTTTATATTTATAAGTCCTGTGGTCACCATTGCACGTAATAAAGCTATGATTAAATCGAAAAAATCAATACAGTGCCAACGGTTGCGTGTCTTGAGATTCACCACTAGACCTTCCGATAACTAAACTATTTTCTCCGACAATCAGTTCTACTTAACCTGAATATACCAAGATTTATTCCTTACATGGAACTCTCTGATCAACAATATCCCCTGCAAACTAGTTTCTAGATCAAAGGCAACATCTTGACACTATGTATACTTTGGGATGGACTCGAGTGTATTTTGGATTTGAAAAACCTGCTCAGAAACTTCACTAGATGAGCTCATGCCGCTCAGCTCTTTTCAATAATTTCTATGGATAGCGATGAAATCATTTATTTTCACTGACAATCGGGTCTACTTAACCTGAAGCGCCCCAGATTTATAACTGATCTAGAACTCTCAGCTCAAAAATATTCCCTTCAAACTATATCCTAGAAGAAATGCAAGATCTTGACTCTTTGAATATAATACTTTTGGATGGGTTCGAGTGTATTTTTAATTTGAGAAAACTGCTCAGAAAGCCCATTAGATAAGCTCAGGCTGCTCAGAACTTGTCGATAATTTCTATGGATAGCGATGAAACTATTTATTTTCTCCGCCAATCGGGTTCGGTATACCTAAATCAACCTATATTTATACCTGACCTTGAACTCTCAGCTCAACAATATCCTCCTTTCTAACTATATCCGAGAACAAGAGCAACATCTTGACTCTGTGAATTTGGATGGGTTCGACTGCTCAGAAAGCTCATTAGCTGAGCTCAGTCCGCTCAGAACTTGTCGATAAATTATATGAAACCCGATTTGGCAGCAATATATGCACTAAATAATACCCTTCACTTGCGGTTTTTCTGTAATGCAGCCGATCTCTCAAATGGCTTACATCGCAACGTAGCTGCTCTTTCGTGACTATGTCTGTAATGACATCCTAAGTTTCTAAAATAAAGCAGCGCTTCTCACTCTCACAACGTCAATGCGCCTCGGAACACACTTAAAAATAGTAATAAATCATATTTTCTTCAGGCACATCCCACTTACTCTACCAATTACTAACGACAATGCAATTCCATTCATAATATTTATAGAAAGAAATCAGCTAGACATTCCTAAAATCTAATTTATTAAATTAATGAAAAAAAAAGCATCTGTCATTGCCGACGATGCACTCCTGCAGCGAATTCCTCTCATCAAACGTCACGCGTTACCCAACGCATACACACAGAGTTGATATAGGCATTGTGACATTTCAATATATCTCTACTGGGAGTAGAGTATAAAGCTATTTAAGCAAATGCCGCACTCAATGCACACAAAATGCATTCAATTGCCGCAATGCCACTCACTCAATTTGCTGAATTTCGTTGCGCACGACCAAATTGAAGTTCAAGAAATTTCGGTTGCATGTCAACGTCAGTGGAGGTCCTCAAATTGAATTGAGCATTAGTCGAATTGTGCATTACTTGTAAGGTCATGGAAGCATACATATGTATATAATATATAAATGCATAAATTCCTTCATTTGTGTGTAGAAGTGTGCGTAATTAATTGTTAATGCCGCCTTAATTGAATTAGTTGTAGGGTAGATCGTTATTACAGTTATATTTATTACACTCATCTATTACCCCAAATGTATATGTATATGAGTGTAAGTATTAAGGCAGACATTTAGTGAAGGTTAGAGTAGGTCAAATGTAATAAATAACTGCAATTAAAAATTTCTTTTATATACTTATTGGTCGGAATACCTCAATCGGCTTTTGGCAAGTTTGACGTAGCGGAAATTTAAATTCCAGAGCCTGAAAAATTACACAGGAGAACTAACACTAATTTATATTCGCTGAGCGAAGCACGCAGTGAAGAAAATATAACAGCCATAGCTGGGAGTGTAAACGAAGGCCGAGAAGAGTCAATTCGAAGTTGTTCGCAGTGGCTCGGACTGACGTGTGGAACGACTTGGCGCATTTAAAATCGATTGAAAGTGTCAAAAATGCAGGTTTTAAAAGAACTGAGGCTGCTCGACCTTCCCAAGCGACATCGATTCGTTCTATGAGCTCTTGAAAAGTTCCAAGAAGATTCGAAGTTGTCGAGGCAAAATTTGTTCAGCAACGAGACCCATTTCTGGCTCAATGGGTATGTAAACAAACAAGATCACCGCATTTGGGGCGAAGAGCAAGCTTAAGAAATTCCAGAGCAGCCATTTTATCCACAAAAAGCAACTGTTTGGCTTGATTGGTGGGTCGGTGGAATCAACGCTGCATATTTCTTCGAAAATTATGCCGGTGAGAGCGTAACCGGTAATGGCAACCATTACCGCGCCATGATAACCGACTATTTGATGCCTGAAATTGAAGCTCGTGATCTCGCCGACATTTGGTCAACAAGACGATGCTCCTTCCCACACATCGATGCAATCAATGGATTTTTTGATAGAACACTTCGACGAGCTAATAGTTTCACGTTTTGGGCCGGTTGATTGCCCACCAACATCCTGTGATTTCACAGCGTTAGACTTTTTTCTGTGGGGACATGTAAAGTCTAAAGTCTATGCGGACAATCCAGCTTCGATTCAGGCCTTGGATCAAAACATCACACGTATTGTTAGCTAGTTACCAGTCGAAATGCTCGAACGAGTCATCGAAAATTGAACTCAAAGGAAGGACCATGTGAGACGTAGTCGCGGTCAACATTTGAAAGAGGTAATCCTCGAAAAACAAATGTGAAAGAATGTTCTTTCGAATGATAGTAAACCATTCCCATTAAATTTGAAGTTTCTGTGTGTTTTCTTTAAAAAGTAGGGAATCTCGAAGTGGATCACCCTTTACAATTCCGTTTAAACGTTTTCATTAGCTCAATGGAAATCCCATCGTCGTACATACATATGTATATCTAAAGTGTTAATTCCTAAGTGAATAAGTGTTGATCTTCCAAAGGCGGGATAGTCAAAAGTTGTGAGAAGATTCTAACTGATCTACTTCCATACGGCTACTTCAACTGGCATCTGATAAGATTTTCAACCTTACATCCTGGACACGGAAAGAATAATGACCAGTTAGAACCGCAACAACAAAGCCAAGCCCAGCGTTACTGCGAGTCAAGAGCTCACTGGACCTCGTGCAATCCAGCTTCAGGGAAAAGAATTTTGTAACAGTGCGAGACCACAGTGGAAGTGAAGGTAACTGTAAAGCTGTTGAGCTGACAAGAAAAAAAATGCTTAGCCCTGTGCGTACCTTCCGAAGAACGGAAACAGGTCGCAGGGTAATCTCCCTCGAAACCAGATAACCAGTATTAGAACGCTGGAAGAAAGCAAAGCAGCGACCTGTTTCCGTTCTTCGGAAGGTGCGTACGGGGCTAGGCATATTTTTTCTTGCCAACTCAACAGCTATGCAGTTACTACCTGCACTTCCACTGTGGCGTAACACCCATATATTCTAGTCTTATCACATAGTGACTCGTTGCCATGGATAGATAGAGGTTAAGCATTCATAGTCGAAAGAGAATATTCTTAATAATGTGTAGAGTCAATTCTTTTGCGATGGAATTAAGAACCTATGATAATTCTTCAAAGCTGGCACATGGAATCTCAACCAAATATTTCTCACATGTTTTTAATTTCTCTCTGATCTTTGAAGTTCTTTACAGACGTGGATGAAATGTTCGCATAACGCAAGTTTCTTACGATCAAATGACACTTACAGAGGGCTATGGCTCTTATCGTACGACGTACCACTATTGCTCAGATGGTCCTTAACAGATTTCAATTGAATTTAAGTGTTTCGTGAAACCTCCCAATAAGTTCTTTAACCCAGCGATCTTTTGAAAAATAAATAGGTAAGAAAAGATCTGATTAACGTTACTAAAGCAATTTGTAACAAAGTTTTGACACGCCTCATAAGCACTTGAGTTAGCGTTAAGCCGAAGTCTTTTCAAAAGATCTTACGACAGCCATGTTCGCACGTTTGAAGCTTAAACATCTCCTCTGCTGTCTGATACTTTTGCCGCTATTATTGCTATCAATACCAATAGGTAAATGAGTTAGAGCAAAAATATTCACATCCAAAAATAAAATGTACACTTTTCAGATCCCCAATCAATGGGCAGAAGCTGTGGTCGCGCACAAGGCGAAGTGCGTTATTTCATACCCTTTCGTGGCAGTTGCTTTCACATACCCAAAAGATCGGTAAGTTGTCCAACAACTGGCGTTTAGTCAAGTTTCGAACCATAGTAAAGACATATTCAGCAGCTTTCTTAATTTCACAACAGCAAAGTGCCTTGGAACATTGTAATGACACATTTACTTCTTGATTTTCAGATGAACTGGTTTACGGGCTTGCGCTATTGCCTAGTCAACGGCCTAACATTAGCTACTCTGGATGAACACGAAAAAATGGTATTGATCACACGGCATTGCCAGCGCCATAGTATGCGTCAAGAGTATTGGTTTGGCGCTACGGATCTTGGTATGACAAATGCATTTTGGTATATTAGTAACGGTTTGCCAATACGGTATGGACCAAAAAAGTCGTTGGAGGAGGAATCTACAGGGCACTGCCTCAAATTGAATGTGCACGCAAATTCAAGTAGTATTGCGAGAGATTCGTGCCTCGCCGTACATCCTGTTATTTGTGAGCGTATGGAGAGTGGCACTTATCTTAGAGACTATAATAAACTCATGTGAATAATAATAAATAATACAATTTAATCTGCGGAGTGAGACCGTCATTGAGGCAGCTGATGGAGCTGGGAAAAATTGTTGGAAGAGTTTTCTTTACATTATTCAGAGAGTAAAGATTTTGCTAGCTTTATTTTATTGTGATCTCTGTTAAAATAATGGAAAGGATGATCAAAAGAATTTGTCATTAGTCTAAATGGATTGTTAGAGATATTTATTGATCTCTCGTTTTTGTTTTATCAAACAATTGCTCGAGCATTAATGGTTTCTGGCCTCGGGAAGATCAAACGTAAGTTCTTGTATAGAAAACTTTTCTATTTGGCAAGATATCTTCAAAAAATTTGGCACAGCTTACAAAGGAATACATCGCTATAATCTCCAAAGAAACTATTCAGATCGGACCACTATAGCATATAGCTGCCATACAAACTGACTGGTCAAACTCAAGTCCTTGTAAGGAAAACTTTTTCATTTGACGAGATATCTTCACGAAATTTGACACAGAGTACTATCAAAGACATCGCTATATTTTCCAAGGGATTTGTTCAGATCAGACTACCATAGCATATAGCTGCCATATAAACTGACCGATCAAAATCAGGTTGAAGATCTTTTTATGCTCTCTTATGTCTGTGAAGGGTATATAACATTTTCTCTTGTTTTTTGATAAGCGAGATAAGTTTCTCTTGCTTTTTTCAATTATTTTCAGGTCAGCGAGATAAATTTCCTCCACCACATTCGCTTCAAAATTAAGCGCAAGTTTTCTTCTTCACGCAAATATTTGCACACAACAAATAATTAATTTTCTGCCGAGAACAAGTATTTTTAATTATGAAAACTGAAATTGTACCGCATTATTGCGCCATTTCAATTGATATATTAAAAATATAATTGCAATCATTGGTGAGAAATGACTTAAATGAAGTCAGCGCGATGATAAACAGTGTTCATTGAACAAAGGCGCTCATTCATCGGCTTGCTATGTGTGACCGCGAGCTTGCGGTTATTTAAAAAAAGTACGAACAGCTCGAATGGATTACTGCATACCAAAATATGTAACTGTGTATGTGTGTTTAACCGCAAAATCGACGACTCAAAACGAATTTGAAGAGGACAAATTTTAGCATATAAAATGTGTCATATATTTGTTCTTCATAAAAGTACTCGTATTAATCCTCTTCAATTCAACCCTTCTCTATGAGTGACTAGTCTCTCTCTTTATCTCTTACTCTCTTTCTCTCTATATAAGTAGGCAGCGAAATTTTCTAAAGTTAACAACAACAAAGTTTTTCAATTGTATTTGTTACAAGAGCGTGTCTGGATACTTCACTGAAATTCTAAAACCGCTTGAACGTTTGAATCCACTTGATTTATGAGAGTTGTTTGTTCGATTCGGCATTTTGCATATTCAAGCATAAAGAAAATAACTATTATTACTCATAATCCTTTACTATATTCATAACAGCCACTGATTATATACGAGGTAAAATTCTAAAACGGCTTGCACTGATTGAAGCCACTTGATTTATGCGAGTTGTTTGTTCGATTCTGCATATTACGAGCTCAAGCGTATCGCAAAGAACTACTATTTCTCACAATCCATTACTATATTCATAACAGCGACTAATTGTATATGAGGTCTAATAGAAATAATGCCATTATTTTCAAGGATTTATTTAGCATAGTTATAATGATTTGTATTAGGTCCAATTTCCATCGTTTTTTTCAATAACTTATTGCCGTTTTGAAGGTAATTTTATAAATCAAAAATCACAGAAGAATAAGTTAGCATAGACAGGAACAGATAGTAATCACTTGTTGCCAGACCTGGACTTTAAGGTAAATGATTAGAAATCTCCCAATCGAGCTTCTAAAGCTTTTGGCGACCCACTATCGACTTATATAGTCTAGCGTTGGAGCAAAAATCGTCTCCTATTGATCAAAGCAAGACGCCTCTTCGCGATTCCTTCCTTCAGACTGTTCAAATGTTGACAGTAGAGGTTCAGCTCGAGGAAATTTTTCCAAGTATGCATTTTAGGATTTTCTGTTTCCGCCGAAATAAAATAAATTTGAATATATTTCTTTTAGTACCCAGTAAAAACTTACACCAGCTTACAGGTCAAGTCTTGAACAAATATTTTTCATACTTTCAAAATCTCGCAAAGAAAAATTCATTCGAAAATATATTAGTAAAAATTGCTTGCTCGATATCAATGTACTATTAACAAACACTAAAATATAAAAATACACTTAAATATGTAGCACATAAATACACACAAACAAAATAAGCATAAAGGAAAACACCTTTTCTTCATTAAAATATTTTCAAGTTTATTGCTTGCAAAACAGGAAATTCATATGGTGCAACGAAGTGCATCCGGTGAATAATTAACTTTGACTATTGTTTTGGTAACCACATTCTTGGGCATGTTGTTATTGTAATTTTTTACTTAGCACTTGCTTTACAAAAATTCTCCATAAATAATTTCCTTGTATGCACAAAAATTTAAAGGAATGCTTGGGAAATGCATTGCAGCTGCATTGCTTTGCGGCAAAGAAATTTATTATAACTTTATTCATTTGTTTTTGTTGTTTTTAATTAAACACATTCCACTTAATTGCCTGCCACACCCAAATTCAGTCGAAATTCAGAATTTCTTTGGGTGAATAAGCATCTTTGGGCAAAAATTATGTACGAACAAATACATATATATTAAAGAATTTTATCATAATTTCCAAATACGAAATATATGTATGTGTGTTGGGTGCTAGCTTTTAGTAAGGCGGCGACCCAAAATTGATGGCTTTGGATTACTCTCTTTGGGAGTTCGACTATTTCGTGGAGTATTAAGAGGTATTTTTGATGATTGAAAAGTGCTCATATGAATATTTCGAATGGGTTTAATTAGTAAGAGCAAAACAATAAACTCGAGTTTATCAGTGAATTTAGTGTTTAACATTAAACACTACTCAAAAAAACGAAAAACGTTACTATACGTTGAATTATTTGGTTAATTACTAACTTCAAAATATTAAACTCGAGTTTATCATTAAATTTGGAGTTTAATATTGAACACTGCTAAAACAATAGAATTTGAAAAAAAAATTATATGTTGAATTATTTGCTAAATAACTAAAAGTAAAATCTCAAACTCGAGTTTATCGGTATTTTTGGTGTTTGACATTAAACACAAATCAAAAAAACGAACTTTGAAAGAAATTATATGCTGAATTACTAGCTAAATAACAAAAGGTAAAATATTAAACTCGAGTTTATCAGTAAATTTGTGTTCAATATGAAACACAACTCAAAATTATGGAGTTTGAAAAAAAAAAATGAAATTAACTCGCTATAAACGCCACTCTATTAGTGTTTTGTACAAATATTATTTTTTATGCACTAAAGGTAAACCATAAACTCGAGTTTATTGGTTACCATAATATTAAATACTACTTAAAAGTTACCAAAATATATACTAAATCACTAACAGTAAAACATTGAACTCGAGTTTATCGATAAATTTGGTGTTTAACATCAAATACTTCTTAAAAACATTAAATTTGAAAAGAAAAATCCCTAAACTCACTAATAAATACCGTCTTTTCTTAAAATACTATTTTTGATGCACTAAAGACAAACCATAAACTCGAGTTTATTGGCCATTTTAACTTCAAATACTCTTTGAAATTAAACCAAATTTGTTTGTACTTTGCTTTAACTCACCTTAATTTAATTAAACTCTAGTATAAAATAAGGAGTTTAACATTAAAATCACTTAACTTAACTTTAACACCACTTTTTTGGTGTTTTGCGATATTAATTATGGATAATTAACTAAAAGTACAGAATTAACTCGAGTTTATTGGGCACTTTAACATTAAATATTACTTAAAAACAACGAAAAATGTTTTAGGCTTTATTTTAACTCACCTTGGTTGGTGTTTAAGCTTAAACACTGTCCAAAAATATGGGGTTTAAAGAAAATATCATTAAAATTGTCCTAAACACTACTATTTCAGTATTTTGCTATGATAATATTTTTAATACATTAGAGTTAAACAGTAAGCTCGAGTTTATCGCCTACTTTAGCATAAAATACTGCTAAAAAATTACGAAACTCTTTTTGAATTAACTTTAACTCGCCTAATTGATGTCAAAATATGGATTTGCAAAAGAACATCGTTAAACTCGCATTAAACACTACTTTTTTTCTGGGACTTCGATACAAATTATATCTATTTCAATGAAAGGAAACCATAAACTCGAGTTTATTACTTCAAAATCATGAAAGTTCTTTGTGTTTTGCTTTAACTCGCCTTAATTAGTGTTTAGCGGTAAACAGTGCTCAAAGAAATGGATTTAAAAAAATATATTAAACTCGCCTTAAACACTACTCTTTTGGAGTTTCGTTGTGGCATTCTTTGTAATGCATTAAAGTTGAACCATAAATTCGAATTTAGAGACCACTTTAGCACTAAAAACTGCTTAAAATTTACGAAGCTTTTGGTGAACTTCACTTTAACTCGCCTTAAACACCACTTTTTGGTGTTTATGACGGTGCAATACTGAAAGCTTTAAATATATGTACATTTAGAAACTTAGGCTGTTTTCTCAAACATGTGGCGGCAATGCTGAGTATCTATAGTGTTAAATACTCCAATCAAATTTAAATAACACATGTTTTTAATTTCTGTTTATTCCAACTATTAGCCTACCTCTTCATTTCCTAACCACCTCCTCTTATATTATTTTCATTTTCGAATTGCATTGAGTTCATTGAACTCGCGCCACCTCCATTACATTAGCTTTGCATGTCCGCTTTGCTTGTGTGCCCAATTTTTTCATGCCACTCACAAGAGCACAGCCACATATACCCCCGGCCACGCCCTTTTTACACAAAACCAAACCAAAAGGAAGCTAATGTCGACCCACATGCTCTACGGCTTGCAACAGCCACAGTGCCTCTGTCAACGTCACCGTCGGCTCTTCACAGTTCACCGTCAGCTCTTCTCATCGTTCACCGTCAGCTATTTGTAGCTTCACAACGCTAGCAACAACAACACGCAGCCTCTTTTTGTTATCTTCTACTCAATCGCTGTGGCAAGTCGCTTCACCACATAGTTTATGCACGTATGTCGAAATTGATTCTTCAAGCCCATTCGTCATCGCCCCCGCAGCACAGCAGCACCGTTGCTTAAGTAATTTTCTCGGCTGCTTAATTAGAGAATCTCGAATCTGTGTCGCCTTAATTGTTGTAATTTACAATTTTCTTTTAGTTTTTTTTTCGTTTTTCATTTTTTATTTTTTCTCTGTTTTTTCTATTTTTTCCATTTTATTTTTTTTACTTTTATTTTTTTTTTACTTTTTTGCTGTTAACTCGTTGGCTCTGCTTTATTTCCGTCACTCGGGCATTGTTTATTTTTCTTCACTTTGCACTTTATTGTTGTTGTGTTGAATGCAACACTAACTGTGCATTGTCAATTATAATTTATTTCTTGTTTTTGTTTTGTTGTTGTTTACGTTTCTTCATTTCCTCCGCCACTTGGGTGTGCGTGAGTTGCATTTATATGCTTTAGATTACCTTAATTCAGCCGGTTTTTGGTTGAAAAATTAAATAATTTTCACTTTCTCTATTTTTGGCTCATTATTTACTTGAATTTATTTTCTTTTGCTTAAATAATCCGTTATAATTCCGTATTTGGCAAGTGTTAATCAACTGAGCTTTCTTTTTCCAAATAAAAACAAATGTAGAGTTCGTTGACCAGTGTAATATTTGTGTGTGTGTTTTTTTTTTTTTTTTTTTTTTGAGAAGCGAGCGGACTTACTTATATGCATTAAAGTGTTTTTGGAACAAACGGAACTACTTTAGAAACTAACCCAAAATGCAAATCCCCTGAAGAACTGATGGTGCAATATCAAAAATTTTCAAAACCTGATGGCTTGAAGATTTTTTTTGTAGAAAATATGTAGATATACACAGGGTTAGATAGATAGATAGATGGCCTATATAGTCTATTGTGCCCTCTCCTATATCACATTTGGTCACAAAGGTCCAGCATAGAACAATTTCAGGAGCCAGCTGGGCGCGACTGAGGTGATGTGATCCCTGTCCACGTAGATGGTACCTAGGGCCTTGAGCCTGTTGGTTCAAATTGCCGGGCAATTCATAAGCGGGTCTTCGATAGCTTCTTGTTGCATGGCGCAGAACCGGCAGTTTGGGCAAGAGATTATGCCCATGTTGGACAAGTTGTTACTGAGCCTGTAGTGCCCTGTATAGAATAGGGTTAATTCAGTCTGTACATTTTGTCCGCTAACTCTTCTACTCTCAAATAAAAATAGCTTATTTGTAGAAACAAAATCACAAAAGAAGTCGAGATAAGGAATATTTCCAAAGAAACGAAACTTTTTGGTTTCGTTAACCTTCGTAATATATCAGTAATAATACTAAACTCCAGGATAAATAACAATATTTATTTCTACGAGATGTAAACCTAGACATGCCATAATAAATGATCTAGCAGAGTTAATAATAAGAACCCGACCGTTTCCAAGACAGTCCGGTGTAAGTAACCGTAACGGATCCAGATTATTATCCGGCCAAGGACCGGCAACTTGGCAGCATTTTTCGAAATTACTTCAGGTATGTATTCTGCCGCTACAACAACACATCTAATAGAGTAATTTAAGTAATTTTCTTCTGAATAATTTTATAAAATTCAAATTAACTGCTTGTCAATAAATAACTTCTCGCTTGAAATCGAAAGGTTGTACAATAATCAAGTAATAGCTACACACATTATTATATGATAATTCTTTCAGTCGCTGAGGATACATGCCTTCGTTTCTATAAATTAGAAGTTGTAGAATATTTCAGCTGACTTACAAACCGAACTAAAAAAGTCCTCAAAACAAAGTATCGTGTAACTCTTAGCCTCATTTTGCAAATAAAGATATTAAACTCTTTACGAAATAACTTTTTCAGAGAACCTTTAATTTTATAAATAATTAGCCTAAAATGAGGCAATTAAACAAAACTGTAGGCATTTAATAGCTTAAGCGGAAGGTTTGAGATGAATTTCGAACTTAGTTTTGTAATAATTTATAACTGATGACTTTAAAAATTCGAGTTTATTGTCGAGTTCGGAGTTTAGCTATAAACACCATCAACAGACAACGAATTTACTATGCGAATTTTCTTTAACTCGTTTTAAACACCACTTTTATTTGTTCTTATAAATAGACGGAAGGTTTTTAAAATCTGAGGTTGAGAATTTGAGTTTTCAAGCTTATTTAAAGTAATAACAAATATTTTTAATAACTGGTAGCTTGAAAAATGTGAGTTTATTGTCGATTTCATTGTTTAACTATAAACAACAATCACAGACAACGAATTTACTATGCGTTTTTCTTTAACTCACCTTAAACACCACTTTAATTGGTGTTTATAAAAATATGGAAGGCTTTTAATAGCTGAAGCTGAGGGAGGCTGATGCACTCAATTTCTTATACTCTTATAAAAAAATTATAATAAATATTTTTTAGTAACTGTTAACTTTAAAAATTCGAGTTTACTCTCGATTTCGGTGTTCAGCTATAAAAACCAATCACAGGCAACGAATTTACTAAGCGTTTTTCTTTAACTCTCCTTAAACAGTGCGTTTGCTAGTGTTAGTAAAACAACGAAGACTTCTATTAGGTGAAGTAGAGAGTTCGAGTTCTCAAGCGAATACTTGGAGGAACTCAAGCTTTTAAATTCTTATGTAATAAAAAATAAATTCTTATGTAAATTTACAATAATTTTTTCTTTTAATAACTGACTATATAGCTTTTATGGTTTTATGGTATTTTATGATGTTGACTCACAGACAACGAATTTTCTATGTAGTTTTCTTAAACTCTCTTTAAACACTACTTTTTCGGAAAATACAATATTGCTTTTCAAGAAAAACTAGATAAGAATAGAAAATTTACTATAAACTCAGTGTTGTAAAATCACTCAAAAGGCAACACTTATTTGTATTATTTTGAGTGAGTAATTATTAAATAAGCTATATATTATACAGAAAGATTTGAAAATTTATACTTTTGTATATATGTATACTTTTTATAATATTAATAACTAAGCTAAAGCGAAAAAGCATAATATTTTTTTCAGTTTTAAAAGTAAATAATACCGATGACCTCAGCTAATCTGTCATAACAAAATCAGCAAGTACCCAATATAAATGACTCATACAAACGATTATCTAATACTCATATTGAGGCTACAAATCTTGCTTATCTTGCAAATATTTTTACATTCCAAACACTATATTTAAATGATTTATTTTGAAATGTGTAGCATATAGTAAAACGAAGTGATTTTTATATAAAAAGTCAACCAAATTTGAACTTGAAAGTGATAAGCGCGCAACTCAAGCAGCTTAAAGTAGATAATGCGAGTTGTGGGTAGGCGCTAGATTTTTATTTTTAAACAAATATTTATTTAATGCTTAGTTTTCAGTTTTTATATTAAAGTCTTCTTAATTTAAAAGTGATTATAAGTTCTTATATATATTTTATTAATTATTATAATTCTTTAGAATTTGTTTGTGAATTTTTGGGTTGAAATCAATTACACTTCTCGCGTGTCAGTAACTAAAAATATATTTTTATATAAAAGTTAAAAGGGTTTAAGCATTTGCAGACATATTTTCAAATTGATTTATAACTAGCTAACATTTTGTTTTTGTAAAACTCTTAAACTCGTCGTATACCGATTTATTTTTGCTTTTTTAGCCGAGTTCTTTATAAAGTAATTTTATTTTCCTGTTTTTTTAACGACAAATGATTTATTATTGCTTTTTTAGCTGAGTTCTTTATGTTGCAATCTTTTTGCATATTTCCTTGCAATTTTTTTATGGTGAATTTTCGTGGTATGCAAGTACATATAATTTTATATTAAAATCTTCTTAATTTAAAATTGTTTGTAAGTTCTTATATATATTTTATTAATTATTAAAATTCTTTAGAATTTGCTTGTGAATTTTTGCGTTGAAACCAATTACACTTCTCGCGTGTCAGTAACTAAAAATATTTTTTTTATATAAAAAGTTAAAAGGGTTTAAGCATTTGCACGCATATTTTCAAATTGATTTATAACTAGCTAACATTTTGTTTTTGTAAAACCCTTAAACTCGTCGTATACCGATTTATTTTTGCTTTTTTTGCCGAGTTCTTTAAAAAGCAATTTTATTTTCCTTTTTTTAACGACAAAATGCTTTAATATTGCTTTTTTAGCTGAGTTCTTTATGTCGCAATTTTTTTGCATACTTTTTTGCAATTTTTTTATGGTGAATTTTCGTGGTATACAAGTACATATAATATTATATCACGCCTTTCACACTTCTCATAATTTTTTAAGTGTCTTTTTATAGATTTTTTTATATTCGCCAATTCTTTCGCAACAAAGAATATTTTGCTATTTATATATACACTCTTTCTATTTTTTATTTTGCCACATTCTAGCAAAAATTGTGATTTATAGATGCTTCTTTCGTAATTGTTCGTCTAAGCATACACATGTGCTCGTAGATCCATTCTAAGCAATAAAGTAGGCCGCAAATCTTCAAGCAAATAATAAAATTATCTAGAAACTGAATCTATTCCCTCTAACTTATAGGCTCAGTAGCCGCAAAAGCTTGTAGCTAGATAAGATAGACATAGCATAGTATTCATTAGAGTCTGAAATTGGAATTTTTAAGAATTGTTCGAAGATATGCATAGTTAAAAACATATATCTTCATGATCTTATTGTCAGAATTGTTCATAAACTCATTTGTAACCAAGTTTCTCAACATATTCAGTTTAAAAGCCGATCTTTTGATCAACTAAATGTCAAACATACAAGATTTCATGAGCGAGAGTTCTCTTAACTATACCGCCTAGACTTAAAGAAAGGCACCACTACTTCAAAAAACCCATATTCAAAACGAAATTTTTAAATAACTTGAAAATTTGTGCCGAAACAATCAAGCTCCGGATGACAATGGCATTTGTATAAGCGTAACAAACATACTAAAAAATTCCCTGATTCGCTCAGAAAATAAGTAACACGGCACCAACTAGAGGTTAGATTACGTTAAACCGATTGTCCGACTTTCACGCTATAGGTTCAGTTCAATTTGAGCTGAAGTACTCGTCATACAACAATGCTTTTTGCCAACTTTAAGAGCGACTTGATAGCTAATTTTGGATCTTCATATACAAAGATATATAAGACGAGTTCTAGATAATGCTGGACAGAAGCATAATAGATGTTTCAGCATCTTTCTCAAACCAACTTCCAGGCACTTTCCGTATGTATCGTCGTTACTTATGCCCATCGGGCTCGCAGATGATGCCAGTAGGTTGTGGCTTGTCATTAGTCTTACTACAATCGGATCAAGCTTCGCGACAGATGACAGATCTCTGAGTGCAAACAGATTATTATAATCTTCCTGCGTCGATCAGAAAATAAACAACATGAAACTAACTGGAACTTAAAAGAGAATTTCGATCAGATAAATGTATCTCCACTTAGCAAGCAATAACAGTTAGTTAAGCCGCGATAAACTTCTGAAAAAATCTATTATCCACTTCGAGGTTTTGTTCAAGACTAAGTACTTCGCTCTCTGTTCTCCAAAGACCTCTCACTATCAAATGTTTCTGTTATGCTTACTATGATCCCTTAAAAATTACATCTTCTACTTTCTTCAGTCACAAATTTTAAGCTTCTTCAAAAATTAGTTGCCAAAAAATTCTGATTTGAATAAAAAGTTTCAAAGAACGAAAAGCTAGCAGTGCGCAAGTGTTCTCTTCGTGTCAAATGCTTGAATGCTTAGAGCATAGATATGTGTTGAGAGAGTATAGTTTTCGAAATGATTTCAAAGATAGATTAATGCTGAAGAAAGTGTGTTATAAAGGGTACTTACATTTGGAGCTGTCTGCGTGTTTGAAACATTTCAGCAGCAAAAAATTAAAGAAATTCATTTAATGTTATTTAGATATTAGAAAGAAATTAGCATAAAGACAATATTAGAAAGAGAATATTAAAAAGAGTATATTAGAAAGAGAGCGTATAGATTTTAAAAATTGTGAAGAAATTTTATGAATTCATGAGTACTCAAGTGGTCAAATAAATGTCTCTTACAACAATCGATTATATGAAAATCGCAACAAATTCGGTAGTTTTACGGTAATTTGAGGAATTTTTTATATTTTTTTCTATCTACATACATTTAAGTGACCGCAGGTGTAAATGGTTTTAAATGAAACCAATTTGATGCACTATATAAACTTTTTAAAAAGACTTCTATAATTGTTAGCTATAAATTGTATGGCTGTGAGCTTTATTGTATGGCTAAAAATATGTAAAATGGCGTAAAAAATTCTTAAATTGTGTCTAGTGGTGGCTTGAAGTTTTTTTGATTTTTTTTTTTTAAATCTTCCGACTGCCGAGCGTTTGTTGTTTGCGAAAGCAAGGAGATGTTGGTGTAAAATGGCATATAAATAGAGTTTTAAAACATAAAAAAATATTAAAAATTTTATGTTGTACTACGAGTGTGGAGTCGTGTTTAACGAAGTTTAAGCACTAAACTATTACAATGAGACGTGAGACGTGGCTGGACTTTACGTGTAGTTTGTGCGTTGTACTTTTACTAATGGAGGGCAGTGTACGTTTTATGAACGCGTTTTTATGACTGTGATTTTTATTATTTTTTTCTTTTATTTTTAGGTTTTTAATAAAAAATAGTTAGAAATAAATCTTAAAATACTTTGTTACGAAACTGAGTTTTGTGAAAATAAGAAATAAGATAAAAAAATGCATATAAAATTCAATTTTCTAAAATTTTATATCACCTAAAAAAATCTGAAATAATTAATTTTGTACTCCCTTATATTTTTAGATATTTTAATTTGAACTAAAAAATTTCTAAAAACTATTTTTGTATTTCCTTGTATTTTTAAATATTTTTATCCGATAGAACCAATTTTTTTAATCTTATTTTTGATTCGAATTCAATTATTATATTTATGAAATATTCGGTTAATGTGGACTGATTATAATAACTACTACTATAATTATGATTATAGTTATTATGTATATGTGTGTATATATTACACATTGGAAAAATATTTAAAAAATAAAATTAAAAAGTTTAATAATAATATTATTTTTTCATAACATTAAAATATTAAAATTTTCACTATTAGTTTAAATACTGCTTAATTAATTACAAAAAAATAATATACAATATATTAAAATTGTATTTTCTTATATTTTATATCGGCACAAAAAAAATTTAAATTTTAATAAATTATTTGTATTTAATTTTTTTTTTTAATTTTTTATTTCATAATATTTTTTATAGAAAACTATATTTTTAAGCATATGAAAATTAAAAAAATGTAATTTGCAAATTTAATTATTTTAAACTTTTATATTAAAATTTAATATAATCTTTTTAAGAGTTCTCTTCCGTCATATTTTTTTTTTTTAACAAACTTTACTTTTAAGCATTTGAAAAAAGTACTTTACTAATTTAATTATAATAAAATATTTAATTAATTAAATTAATTTTTTTATTTTATTTAAAATTGTTTGTTGTTATTTTTTCATAAAAAATTATATTTTTAAACATTTATATCAAAATATTTAATTAATTAAATTAATTCTTTTATTTTATTTAAAAAATTTTGTTGCTTTTTTTCATAGAAAATTATATTTTTAAGCATTTCAAAAATAAAAAATTATAATAAGATTAATTTTTAAATATTAATAATTTTATTACTTTAAATTTTTATTTTTTTATTTTATTTCACTTTTACTATTTTTTAATTTCATTTTTAAGCAATTAAAAACATTTTTATAAATTAATATTATTTTTTTTGTTTAACAATATTTTTTTATAGAAATCTTTATTTTTTCAAAAATTAAAAAATTAAATTATTCAAAAATTAAAAAATATTTTACTAATTATAAAAATTATTTTTTAATCTTTATTTTTTCAAAAATTAAAAAATTAAATTATTCAAAAATTAAAAAATATTTTACTAATTATAAAAATTATTTTTTAATTTTAGCTTTCAGTTTTTTTCACAAAAAAATTTATTTTTAAGCATTTCGTTTCATTTTTTAATATTTTCTTTTTGTAGAAAAATGTGTTTCTAATCATTAGATAAATATGTATATATTTTTTAACATTATATTTAGTTTTTTTATTTTTATTTTTTTTTTTTGTTTTTTTTTATTATTTTATACTTGATTTTAATATTTTCTTCTTTAATATTATTTTCTTAATTTTTTTATTGAAAATTTTCTTTTTAAGCATTAAACATATTATAAAGTATTTCACTAAGTTATGTATTTTTTTATTTTTAAGCATTTAAAAAAATTTAATTTTTTAATTTTTATTTTTTTTTTTGTATTTTCTTGTTATAGAAATTTTGGGAATTTAATTTTTAAGTATTTAACAAACAAAAACAATTCACTTTTTTTAATTTTTATATTTTATTTAATTTTTTGTTAGTATTTTCCTTTCATAAACAAGTTTATTTTCAAATAATTAATGTTGAAAATAAATTCGTAATTTAACATTATTTTATATTTATTACCTTATTTTTTCATTTTAATTTGTAAGTATATTTTATGAAAACTAGATTTTTAAAAATTAAAATTAAATTTAAATATCTTTTGACTTTGGTAATTTAGATATTATTTCATATTATTTTTATTTTTTTCATTGTTAAATATTTTCTTATTGTAAAAAAATTTATTTATGAGTATTTAAAAAAGTATAAAAACACTTTTTGTAATTTAGTTTCTTTTTATTTAGCTACTATTTTTATTTCTATTTATTTATTTTTAGTTTAGAGAAAATTATATTTTTAAACTATGAAAAAAATGTCCCCCTATTTTTTGGATTTTTTAATATAGCAAATTAGTATTTTAACTATTTATTATTTATTTTGAATTTTTGTTTTTAATTTAAATTTATTTACTTATTTGTTTGCTGTGTAAACTAGTTTAAATTTATAAATTATTATTTTTTTTTTTTGTTATTTAAACTCATTTTGTTTTGCATATAATTTTTCATAAATTATAAATCTTTCCAATATCTAACTCAATTTATTGTATAAAAATAAAACTATATTTTTGATCTTTTCTTCTTTTTTAATCTTTCCCAACCTACATAATAATAATATAATAAAAACTTTATACAATGTCAAATTAGAATTTTTAGTATACCTAAACAAAAATTAATTATAATTAATTAAAAAAAAATTAAACAAAAATTTCTATAGAAAATATAGAATAAGGTGAAATCTTTAAACAAAATTTAAACTTTTTGGTTAATTAATTAAATTATTTTTTAAATTTAAAATTTTGCTTTAGACTAACTTTAAAGAAACTCAATTGTATATATAACTATTTGTATATACGTTATTACAAACGAAAGCATTACTAATGCTTCCTGCATATTGGCTTAATTAGTATTTAGCAAAACTTTGCATTAATTTCACACTTCCTCACTCAACAAATTGCAAATTAATTGCAAAATTCATGGAAAGAAAGACAAAATCAGAAAAATAACTACAAAATAGTTTTACACACACAAGCGCCACATAATCATCTACATACAAATATGTCCATACATACATACATATATACATATGTATATATAAATATACATAAATCTAAAACATAAGCATACATAATTACATATTTCTCCCACAAACCGCAGCCACGTGCCACATTAAATTGCAAACAATTGTTCTATAAAATTTATGAATTATTTTGCTTTAACTTCACAAGCAGAAATGCCACGCCCTTACATGTAATATATATATGGATGTATATTACAAAAAAAATAAAAAAATAAAAACAAGAAAATATTTTTTTGTCTGTCTTTCAACTAATTATTGTGTGCCTTTGAAATTTTCCAATTTTCTGCTTCAAATCGAAACAGTTTCTTTCAATACGCCTTCGCCTTTTAAATTTCTAATTTCACTTACACATGAACACATACAAACATTTGCGAGTATGCATGTTGGAATTTAGTAAAACAATTATGGAAGAGCACTTACAAAAACAACAAAAATGCTAAATATTTGTGCGCAAATTCCAAATGGATGCGTGTGCGGAATTTATTATAACAAAAATGGATTTATTTTTCATAACAAAGTAATAATAAAACTTAAATACGCACGAATTAGAAAAATTTGTTCAAATATTTATTTTTATATATGATTCACATATTTTTTCTACGTACTTTTAATAAAATTAATTATTTGTTAAATATTATTATTACTTTTTATCTAAAAAAATATTAAATTTTAAATTTTTTTTCGTTATTTCAGTTTTAATTTTTTTATTCTTTGATTCAAAATTGTTTTTCTTATGTAGTCAAAAATTTATTTTATACTAAATGTACTAACGCATTATTTCTTTCTTTACTTCTTTTTTACTTATATTTTCCACATCGTGCGTACCTCATAAACAAATCAATTTGAATAGTATTTCAAAATTTTGCGATTTCCATGTGCGTATCTCTACACACGCGCCAAATTCCAATGAACTTAAAATATAAAACAAAATTTGAAATATTTTGAACACTAGCCTTCCACAAGTTTTCACACAAATATAATATGCTTTCATAAAAAATAATATATATTAGGGTGATACTTAATATGATAAAAAAAATATTTTTTCCTCATCTTAAAATCTACGCTGATATTACCACAGTTGAAGATAATAATGATTCGTGCTGATTAGAGCATGACACAGAGAATATTTTATATGAACTCAGAAAACATTTTGTAACAAAACATTTTTTCACAATTTTCTTTCATAAATTTTTTTTATAAAATTTTTTTATAACATTTTTTTTATAACATTTTTTTTATTGTTTTTTTTTTTAATTTAGACTTTTACCACAATTTTTTTTTTATAACTTTTTTTCAACAATTTTTTATAATTTTTTTCAAGAATTTTTTTTCATCAGAATTTTATTCACAAAAACTTTTCTCCTATTAAAATTTTTGTTCATCAAAACTCTTTTTTATAAAAATTTTTTCATCCGAATTCCCTTACATCAAGCTTTTTACCTAAAAAAATTGTATAACTTTTTTTCAACAATTTTTTTTTTTGTCGTAACATTTTTTTCATCAAAATGTTTTTCCCAACAAAATTTTTATTCATCAAAACTTTTTTTTATAAAAATTTTTTCATCCGAATTCCCTTACCTCAAAATTTTGTTTCATTCCTTTTTTTCCTTCAAAATTGTTTTTCATCAAGATTTTATTCACAAAAACTTTTTTCCTATTAAAATTTTTTCGTCCAAATTCCCTTTCCTCAAAATTTTGTTCCATTTCCTTTTTTCCTTCGAAATTGTTTTTTTCAACAAAATTTTTTTCATACAATTTTTTCATCAAGCTTTTTACCTAAAAAAATTGTATAACTTTTTTCAACAATTTTTTTTTTGTCGTAACATTTTTTTCATCAAAATATTTTTCCCAACAAAATTTTTATTCATCAAAACTTTTTAATAACAATTTTTTCATCAAAATCCTTTTTCCTTAAAATTTAGTTTCCTTACTTTTTTCCATCAACATATTTTCCAACAAAATTTTTTCAACAACTTTTTTAATATTAAAATTTTATTCATCAAAACTTTTTTATTAAAATTTGTTTTACAAAAATTTCTCTTGCAACATTTTTTTTTAATTTTTGTATCAAAATTTTTTTCATAAATCTTTTTCACCCAAAGTGCCGAACTTACATATATAACTATAAAAATTAAATTTAAGTACCACCCTAATGTTTATAAATATGTATTTGAAAGTAAAGCATCAAAACAAGCATTTTTTCATACATTTTTTTACACCAAATTTTATTCATCCAACTTTTTCTTATTAACATTCTTTTAGAAAATTTTTTTTTGTCAAAACTTTTTTTTATAAAAATTTATCCTTTAAGACTTTTTTCAAAAAAAATTGTTTCACATTTTGTCATTTAAACTTTTTTCTTGAAAATTTTTGTATCTAAATATTTTTTATCAAAATTTTTCAAAAGTCCCGGATAAGCTCTTAGTTTAAGTGCCACCCTAAATATTAGAAAGTTAAGCTATCAAAAAATGTTTTCAACAAAAATTATTCATCGAAACTTTTTCCAAAATTTTTTTTTGAAAAACTTTTTTTTCCAAAATTTTTTTTTCTTGAAAATGTTTGTTTCTAAATATTTTTATTAAAATTTTTCAACGAAACTTTTTCGAAAAATTTTTCTTAAAAATTTTTTTTTCCAATTTTTTTTTTTCTTGAAAATGTTTGCTTCTAAATATCTTATCAAAATTTTTCACCGAAAATACCGATGGTTATAACTATAATAACTTCATTTAAGTACCACCCTAATGTTTATAAATATTTGAAATTTTAGATATCAAAGCAAGCACACGCATCCTCACACGCAAACAGTGCAAAGATCATAAGTATGCCGAGTGATTTTCCGATTTCTACGTTGCTAGGCACACGTAAACCTTGAAAATTATAATAATAGCCAGTCATATGTATGTATATAAAATAAATATTTATAAATTTGTACTTTTGTTCATACATACATACATATATACAAATCATGTATGAATATATTTCGCATAACGTTCATTGCTTTAATGTACTAACTGAGCGATCCAAACCAAATCCTTGTATGGATTTTTTTTTATTTGAGAAACTATCTTCACGAAATTCGGCATAGATTATTGCTCACAACAACGGTGTAATCTCCGAAAAATTATGGAGCGTTCAAAATCAAAATAAATATATTTGTATACCCTTTATGCTAGCAGAAATACACCCGTGAAGGGTATTAGGCAGTTCTCAAAATTCAAATTTTTTTACTTTCTAAAACAGCCAATTCTAAAGTTCTGCTGCTCTCGTTCTCTGCATTTACGCGTGTCTTAAAATTCTTTCCCTTATCAAAGTTTTAAATATGTATGTATGTATGTATCTACACGCACAAGAACTTTTCGATGAAATAAAAATTTGAAATCCCATTAAAAATTGCTTTCAAAACGCCATTAATGCGCATTAAGTGCCTGCGGGTGTGGCACTCGACATTGTATATATGAGTGTGTGAGTGTATATTCTACATAAACATGCATTTACATAGCTACTAAAAAAACGTTTCATCTTGCGCTTTCTAACACAAGATCCATAAAGCAATTGAACAGCAATTTTAAAACCACAGGCAGACATGTGCATATGCACACATAAATATATATACATACATACAGTCATAAATACACATGCATACATACAGTCACGTACTTCCCACATTCTTAAGTGCACACATACAGTCACACATATTTATATACCATTCAATAATACCGTCTACCATCTGGGGTCAAACGCACCGAAGCCACTGTTTGTGGTCGCCGCCTCGTTGTTGATGACAAAATTAAATAATTAATATTAATTCTGAAACATCACTTAAGTGGTCACACGGGCTACTCGCTGGCGAAAGAGCGCGAGTTGTGTTTTTAATGCGATGGAATTGAATTGTGCCACTAAGCCGGCAGTGTGATGATACCCCAGCGTAATTTCTTGCACAAGGGAATTAAGAAATTGACGATTCTAACGAACGATGACGAATCTAACGATTGCTTATAAAGGCAATCAAGATGCGTGAAAGGGAGAGAAGAAGGGACACATTTACTTCATGAAAGGGAGAGAAGAAGGGATACATTTACTTCATGAAAGGGAGAGAAGAAGGGACACATTTACTTCATGAAAGAGAGAGAGGAAGGAATACATTTGCTTCAAGAAAGGGAGAGAAGAAGGGATACATTTTATTCATAACTACAGAATGATTATAAGCAACCCTGTATTTAAGTCACTACGTGTAAAAGGGTTATAACTGAAGTCGAAACAGCGATATCAAAACGAAATTTCATTGAAATTCTTTGTGTACCAAAAACTTGCAAATCTTTGTTAGATCTTAAGGAAACGACAGTTGTTCCAGAAATTAAAGGCTTTCAAAATGTTACCGTTAGTTTGTATTGTATGAACCCACTCACTGCTCCACAAATAAAGCCTATTTTTCCAGGATAATTTAAAAACCATAGAAATGGCTTAACGAAGGACTTATAGTGAGTGAGTTACTTTAGACATTTGTAAAACCGGAAAGTATTAACTATAGGTCTTAACCGTCACTGGGAGAGAATATTGCAGAATAGAGAATATAGGTGAGGTCAAGAAGGACTAAATGCAGTCTAGAATTCTAGATCGTATTCAACTGTGTCAGACGTTCCAGGCGAACTTGCCCCCAAGCTATAGTTTCAATAATAGTGAAACGGCTGAATATTAGGTTAGGTTAGCTGAAGGGGTTGATCCTCAATCAATGAATCTCACTTAGATCAATTTTGTTCACTCTCCTAGATCACTCTACTAGATCACTCTCCTAGATCGAAGCGTTTTGAACTACTCACAAATTTTTTAAGGCGTTTAATATCGATCCCAGCCACTTCGCTAGGTTCGCCAAAGCTATGTCTACCCAGATATTTCAATCTCAGTCTAGCAAAAGCTGGATAAGAGAGGATGATAATAGATAAGAAAGTGACGACACGATTCCACCTCGCACACAGTTTCGGCAAAAAGTGTCCGAAAAAATATTTAGCCGCAACGACTCTAAATCTATTTGACAGTGTCCAGTCAGAACAAATACAATTGCGGAGAGATTGACTTTGCTGAGTGCAAGTACTTCGGAGTGGCTCACTCTGAGCCAAAATAACCTTATAGTCGCACAATTTATGATTTTCGAGCAGCGCTAGCTAAGTTCACTGGAGGTTTTTAGGTCCACTGTCAGGAGGCAGGCGCATATCGGAAAACCAACTCGCTTTCAATGCCCGAACTAGTCCCTCAGTTTTGAAGAGGTCCTGTTACGACTCATTCTGAGCCAGAATAATCTCACAGTCGCACAAGTTCTGGCTTTCGTGCAGTGTTTGCTGAACTCACTGAAAGTTCTTAGATACAGTGCCAGGACGCAAACAATAAGGGATAGCCGGCCTTCAATGCACGAACTGGTTCTACAGTTTTGAAGATATTGATCTGAAGTTTTGCACATGTACTTTTCTTTTCAAGAAGCTGTTCATTTTTTGGAATCGCCGATATCGGACTACTATATCGTATAGCTGTCATACAAACTGAACGATCGGAATGAAATGCTTTTATGGAAAGCTTTTTTTTAACGAGATATCTTCAAGAAATTTTACATGAATTATTTTTTGATACAATGGAACGATCTCCGAAGAAATCATTCAGATCGGACCACTATATCATAAAGCTGTCATACAAACTAAGCGATCAAAATCAAGAACTCGTAAGGAATTGTGTGTTGATGTGACGAAGTTAGCTTTTTTTCTCATTTTTTACTTATTCACAGCTGTTATACAACATTCAAAAACAACAAAAACAAACTATTTTTTTTTTATTAAGAATTTATAAAAACTCGGTTTGAATGTCGTCATAATTGCTTTTATTTTTAATATCATGTTATTTTTGTTGTTGTTAATTTTTTCTAACTGTCTTACAGCATTCATTACTCATGCTAACTCGGATTTTATTGATCATTCTCGTTTTATAGTTTTTTAGCATATTAACTTTTTATTTCCATTTACTTTACGCTAAATTTTTTTCTACATTTTTGTTATTGTTGTGCCACCACAAACCAATGAAGTCATACAATAACGTACAACACAACACAACACACAAACAACATATTGTAAAACAACAACAGTGGGGGCAAAATAATATTACTAACTCGCTGTTTGCCAGCGGGGAGGGGAAGGGGTTAAGCGGCACTCAGCTAATTCAGCACACACACATATGCACACATACATATTATATAAGTTAGTATATAAGTATAAGCAATTACATGTATTTGTTGTTGTTTTTAAGCAGTTTGGTACCAATGATGACATAATACAATACAGAATATGAGCGCAGCACGTCGTCGGCAGCGAAGTGTACTCAACTCCGTGTCACGAAGGCGAGTGAAAGAGGAATTGTTGGTATGTATGTGTGTGTGTGTATGTGAGTGTAAGTGGAAGTGTTGGATGGCGCATCCTTGAGGCGGGCAACAAAAGTGGAACGAACAAAAACAGCATAAAAACAACTACAAGAAGTAGCAACATTGGGTCACAAAAGTAACGAATTGCGAAAAATAACAACAACAACTCAGCGTTAAAAGAGAAAACCCCATAAAATAAGCAACAAAAACGAAAGTGTGAAAAAACTGAGAAAGAAAAATGCAAACTGCAAGAAAAATGTGCAATGCGCCATATTGCAAGGCTGAAGTGGAGCCTAGTGAGGCGCAAACACACACAAACAAACAAAATTTTTTTGCAGTCTTCCAACTATTAGCCCTTCGCCAATAACTCACCACCTACTCCTTATAATTATTTGCCGGTGTGTGTATTTGTGTGTCAAATACAAATTGACCGCGCCTGCTTGGCAACATGTTGATAGATGTATGTTGCTGTATAATTGCACGTTTCTTTCCCTATGAATGTGTGTGTGTTTTTTTTGCATGTGTGTGCAAATATTGTCCGTTTTGTTTATACAAGTAAAATTTCAAGTCAACACCGTTGGGCGAAATTGTTGATGTTGTTATTGTTGCTGAAATTGATATAGTGGCATGTGCGAGATGTTGCAGGTGATGATGGTGATGTTGCTATTGGCCAATTGCTGTGTTCGATGACTAATGCATTTCATAATATGGCTGCATATATTTGTACATACAAACACATGTATGTATGTAAGTATGTGCATATGTATATAGTATGTACATATGTTTGTATGTGTGTAAGCTGGAAGTGTGTGTTTTCATAAATTAAAGGCAATGTGTTTTGAATGTACTTTGTGCAAACAAACTTTTGCTGTTTATAAAATTGGTAGACCTAATTATTTGTACTAAAATAGCTTGAAATAATATAAAACATTTTTAGTAAAGATAATTATAATGCATTATAAATTGCTGTGACTACAAATTATACGTTTTATAAAATATTTATTTAGAACTAAATTGTATAAGAAATTATGTTGAAATTATATTTATAAATTATAATTTTTTACTTAGATTTTTATACATAAAAAAATTTTATTATTTTATTATAAACTTTTTATTATGTTTTAATTTATTTTCATTATTTTTTTATTAATTTTTTTTTACTTAAAAAAAAGTTGGCTTTAACTGGACCTTAAATAATAATATTTTTAATAAAAAAAAATAATATTAATACCGTACAAATTGTTGTAATTAAACATTTTTTTCTTCATAAAATGTTTTTTTAATTACTTTTTTATAGAAATTTCTCCTGATATTTTTATTTTTTACTTAAAATTTTATTTTTATTATTTTTTGTTAAAAGTTTTTTATTTTGTTTTTATTATCAAAAAATATTGGTATCAAGTATTAATATTTTTAATAAAAAATAATAATAATAATATGAAACAAATTGCTTTAATTAAATTTTATACTTTTTTTTTAAATATTTATTTCGAATTAATTGGACATAAAAGTATAATAATAAAAAAAATATAATGTAGAATATATTTCTATAAGTAAAAATGAATTTCTGTATAAAATATCTATTTGGACTTAATTTCTTTTTTACCCAAAAGTTGTTTTATTATTTTAAAAAAATTGCTTTAACTTGACCTTAAATAACAACATTTTTAAAAGAAAAAATAATACAGAAAAGTTGCTGTATTATAAATTTATACTCCTTATAGAAGGTTAATTTGGACATATTTTTATTATAAGAAAATATAAAAAATTACATATTTTTTACAATTTTTATTTTTTCTACTCATTATTTTTTTATTAAAATTCTTTTTTACTAACATTTTTTTTACTTAAACTTCTTTTTACTTAATTTTTTTAATTAAAATTTCTTTTATTAATTTAAAAAATTTTTTTTTACTAAAAATTTTGTTAAATTAAATTTTACTTTAAATTTTTTTTACTATTTTTTTAATTTTTTTTACTAAAAATTTTGTTTAATTAAATTTAACGTAAAATTTTTTTATTATATTTTCATTTCCTAGAAATCAAATATTGGTTTTGCTGGGCCCTAAACTCATACATATGTATATATGTATGTGTATGTATTTTCGTTTTCACTTAAATAAAAGCATTTTTTGAAAATTTTACGATTTTTAAATAAAAAATTTGAATTTTTTTAATTTTTTTCGTTATAAAAAAAAATATAAATATAATTTGCTTAAAATTCAAACGATAAGGTAGGTATATTACATAAATTATTTTTCCCAATGTTTTGGTTTAATACAAAGTTAACTTAATCGTTGGTCACAAGAAAAATTTTATTACAAAAAATATTTTTAATTGTATTTTATTTTTAATTTTTTTATATTGTATTATATAAAATATTTAATAAAAATTAAACAAAGTCTAATTACAACAACTTATTATTAACATTATTATGTTTTATAATTATATTTTTTTGAATTTTTTATATTTAAATATTCTTTTAGTATTTTAATTTTATAAAAAAAAAATAATTTATATTTTTTGTTTCATTTTGGATTAGAATAAATTTTTTTTTATAATAGTAATAGTAAATTACTGATTTAAACAACACAATATGTCATTTTTTAAAATTGTGTATATAATTATGTGATTTATTTATTTAATTTTATTATTTAAAAAAATATTTATTATTTTTATTAATACTACTTTTTTATTAACATTTATATTTTCAGCACTTATTTGGGTATATATTTTTAAAATTAGTTTTCCAATATTTTATTTTCTTGTCTACAATTATTTATTTTCAATTGCATTTCTTTGAAAAATATCCGATTTCAACCAAAAAATATTGTAAAACACTTCAATCATGCACTTTTAATGATATTTTTATTATAATAACAAACAAAAAAAACACAACCTAACCGCACTTTCCGATTTCAATGCAAGTTACGCATTATCTGCCTTAATTCAAAAGTATTTTTTACGAAAAAAAATATTTTTTGTTTTATATTTAATTATTCGCACATTACCTGTGAATGAGCTGAACATCTTGTTGCTGTTGTTTTTGTTGTTGCGGTTGCAGTTAAAATTTCACAAAAATGCGAAAATTGTCTCGCTTTGATTTGCGCTGTTTCGCTAGCTAAAAATTCGTCGCAATTTATTGCGTGGGCGGTCTAGTTATATGGGCGTTGTTGGTTTTGTTGTTGTTGCTGCAAAAGGAAATTGACTTTCCAAACACACGAATTTCGCAATATTTTATATGTATGTAAAACGAATTTACGACACAAAACTGCGTTTTAACGAAAATTGCACTTCTTTCTTTCAAAAAATAAATTTTTCAAAATATTTGTTTTTGTTTTGATTTTGCTTGAAATTTTCTTAACACGGGAATTAAATCGACACGTACCACGTTGCTAATTGCGTCTAGAGCCGTTGGCAGCATAAACACGATTGAAGATATTCGCTGGCTGTTGAAGAAGTTGCTGCTGCTACTGCTGCTGGTGCTGTCGACGCTGACGCCGACGGCGCTGTTGCTATGTATTGTTGACGGCAAAAGCAAAGGCAATAAAGTAAGAACACCAACAAACACAGCATGTGCACATTAATCACAAAATACCAGCAGTAACAATAGCAAACATGTGCGTGTGTATGTTTATACGATTGTGTATGTGTGTGCGGGTGTGTGTATGCGCCAAAGTGCTTTTGTAGGCAACCCAAGTGCCCACCACCAACCACAGCAGCAGCCAGACGCTCGCTCGTGGTTTTTCATTGCGGCGACGGCATGCATTTTGTTGCTGTATCGGCATCTTTCGGCTTAAATTGTTGTGCTTGTTGTTATTTTACTTTTATTTTATTATAATTTTGCTTTTGCGCATTGACTTTTACTTATTGTGGAACGCATTGGCTTTGGCCTCTCCATAAAGCTGTCGTTCCCGACAACTTGGCAACTTGTTGCTTGGATTTGAATCACGTTGTGCTTGCAACATGTTGCTAGATCTCTAAAACGCATACTCATACAAATATTTTTATGTACACGAGGCATATTTACTTGCTGAAGGTTCATACGCTGAACACAATGGTTGCGACAGACGACAACCAACAGCTGTCAAATATTAAAATACACACGTTCTTATGGGCACTGTTATTTAGACAGCTGCACGACTACACGACGGTAGGCCGACAGTTGTCGTTCTCGCTAAATTTAAAATTTTCCTATATTTGCCTGCGACAGTAGGATGACAGTAGAGTTGACAGTAGAATGGAAGATAGAGAGATGAGGAAAAGTGGTGATGCCACTAATATGTAAAATGTAAAATTATTCACAGCTCTTACAAACTTGACGTTATTTTACAAATAAAAGCATAAAATAGCTCTATTATAGCTCTGTTATATGATTTGTACTAACAATTGATAATTTAAAACAAAAATATATACCTATTTACTTATTTTTTGCATAAAAACTTTCACTTTGAACAAAATATTAAAATTTCATTGAAGTGCAAGGTATTAGTATGGCCACAACGAAATTGTGTACATGCAAAATGAAGAGCTGTGTTGTCTTGTTTACATGTGTTTAGGTAGTAGGATGCACAACGCCGTTTTCAGTTCACTGTCGTGATGCAATGTTGTGTCGCAACCATTGTGTTCAGCGTATCAAAGTCTACTAAATCCAGTAAAAGAGCGAATTTAGCGCAGCAGTTTAGATACCGTTGTAAATTATTAAAATAAAATTGTAAAAAATTTCGAAAAAATTCGAAAATTTTAAAAACCGTCAAAATTCCATCGGTGAAAGTATACCTCGACAATTTTCAAGAAAAACATAATTTATCTTTGGTATGGACCAATCTTCATCGAGCTAAGTTTAACGATTGTACTAAGTTGTTGGTATTGTTGTAGCGGTTATCCAGTCCCCGCTTAAGTGGTTAGGTGGTTCAGGTTGCTCTGATCAAATTTGACCCGGACTGTTCATGTATTTTAATAAAACAAAAAATGTTGTTGGTATTGTTGTAGTGGTTATCTAGTTCGGTGGTTCAGGTTGGTCTGATCAAATTTAAACCGGACTGTTCACGTATTTTAATAAAACAAAAAATGTTGTTGGTATTGTTGTAGCGGTTATCTAGTCCCCGCTTAAATGGTTAGGCGATTCAGGTTAGTTGTTTTTGATATCATCAATCTGTAGGCACGGGACTTATTACACGCTGAACATATTTGTACAATATTTGGTATGTCCAGGTCGATTCTGGATAAGTAGGAGTTTAACCGGATACAGTATCCAGAACAATGTTGTGCTTTAACTCCAAGTAAGCCATTCACTTGGAGGGAGTCGGGGAAGGTTTGAAAAAAGCGGTCAGTGCGTCTCTGAAGTTCATTGTGCCCGAAGTCTGGTCGTACTGGACGCTGTCGTTGACGTAAACGAGGAAAGACCTCTTGATTTTCCTAGGAGGCGGCCGCCACTTCAAGTATTATGGTACTGTTTAGAGAGGAGTTCATTATGCTCCTCAGCCTCACTTTTTCGACTGGAGAAATCAAGTGCAGTATTCTGAAACGTCTGAAGCTTCTTCGCCTGCGTTCCATTCAGGCGATCTTAACTTACAGTTTTGCCCTCGAAACAATCCGAAAGATTGCCGACCGCTTAGTTAGTTCTTGGTATACCTCTTCAGCCCTGAAAGAAGTATATATTTTAACACAAATCTGTACAATCGCCTTCAAAAATGGCTCTTCTTAAGCCAACCGACTATTTGAGAACAAAAATCACTGTTTTTCAAAGACGTACGCTCCAAGAGAAATTTTATTACTCGAAATATTACATACGAAAACAAACTTTCTTTACAAATAACCCTGAATCTACGAGTATATGACAGACTACAAAATAGGTATCATAACCACATTTCAATTACATAACCTGAAGCGGTTGAATGCACCACGATAAACTGTTATTCACTTTTCATAATCCAATCATATACGTTTACTTCTTGCCCTTCTTACCCTTCTTCTTGCCTTTTTTACCTTTCTTGCCCGGTTTCTTGATCTTCATGCAGGCATCGATATCGGCCTCCTTCACCTGCACGCTCTTATTCGGCTTGGGCGGTGGTTGTGTGATCGGTTGCCTAGGCAGTATCAGCTCCATTTGCATATATTCACGGCGGGCACAAGGTCCAGCACGCTTACCTACCTCCACCAGGTATTTTTCGTACGGGATCTGATGTTTCACCATCTGCGGAGAGCGCAAGTATGCATAGGCCATTGTTTGGGTTTATTTTCTAGTTTCTTTGCTGTATTGTCGTCGAAGAGGCTTGAGGTAAAGCGCTTTGATACACACATAAATTAAATATGAATTTTATATAGAGCTTGTTCGGAATGATTTTTACTAAAATTTAGTATTAATATTAATTTTATTCAGCGTTTAACACAACGCCTTTTGATTGTCTTATTTTATTTTTTATTTTTTTTTTTTTTTTTGTGTTTTTGAAAATTGTCAAATATTTCTTAAATGTAATAAAAATAACAAACACAATTGTAATATTTGGATTGGAGAGCAATTCATCGAAAATATATCTGAGTTGCGTTTCAACACGAAGTATGTACAATATAAAATGGATAATTTTCTTAAATCGGCATTAATATATATAAAAGGAGTTCTTTAAGAAGCTTTAACTATTCACTCTGTTTCTCGGGATAGATCTTCGATTTCATTCCCCCCAATTAGAGATTACTATGAGTTTTTCCGAATATTAAAATTTTTGTAAGTCGTTTAATGACTGACGCAGCTAGTTGCGAACTCATTTGATCCATTTAGTTCAACAAAAGTGATATTTTAATTTAAAAGAGTAAAATTTATAAAAAAAAAAGTTGTTTACCGAAAGACGGAATCTTCGTTAAATTAACTATACCTTAACTGAGAGATGGCTGCTAACCAGACATTGCGAAAACGTTCCTTAGTAAGTTCGCGTTACTACCCAATACCATGAGTTTTGGAAAACCCATACTTAAATTCGGTCACCAATATTGTTTTCCCTCCAGAGAAGAATTGTATAGTGATAAGGTGGACAGGCACAACGTACCTGCTGACGACAGCCTTACTCCACGGCGCTCAAAGGCACAGCGGATCAAATCAATGCGTTGATCAGCGCTATGAAAATGCCAGGCATTTTCAGTACCAATGTTTAATGGACACACTAACCACCTTGGTAGGGTTCGAGACCCATCTAAAACTTCTACCGTACATTGGGTTCGGCACCAGATTGCAATGCAACTCTAGATTCAACTGACAAAGTCTCAGTTCTTACCGTATTTGGGTTTTAACCACAACCACCACGATGCTCCCCGAGAGGCCAGACCGCATGAGCAGGTTAGAGCAAACTCCAAGCGCTCCTGCTCTCGCAGTACCAGAATTAAGTCTTGTAAACAAGGACACAGTGACAAGTATCTATACGTATGGTTCCAAAATAGTTAATCGAAGGAAGTAGTGCCTTTCAGCAAAAGTAAATACCAGAATCGCCTTCCAACTACTGGACCAATGCAGTGTATTCCAACCAAAGATCACAGCTATTGAAGAAACCTTCTTGTTCTGAAAAAAACTGTGCCCACAACAATAAATATATTTATGTATACGATAGCAAGTGGCTTTAAAATCACTAAAGTCTCTTAGGGTTCCATCGAAGATAGTGAAAGAATGCTTTGATCTCTCAGGTGATCTAGCATCCTGTTTCACGATATACCTTCGGTGGGTTACAAGACATGGTGATTCCTAGTAACTGTGGATTAGAAGAATTAGCCAGAGCATACACCATCCTAATATTAGATAATTAGACTCCGAAAAATGGAAAATGTATATACCTCTAGCACCTTGTACATACTATATTTAATAGCTGGGTTTGACTCAGCTCCCTTATGTGCCCAAAAAGCAGACAAAAGTGGTATCAATGGACACATGCCGACTGTAAAAACTCAACAGAAATGATATAAAGAATCTAGTAGGAGAGCTAATAGGTCACTGGCTAATTAGCAGACACAGCTCTCAGAAGGTAGAAGAAGAGGAGATTATAAAACATCTTCTACGCGCGTGCAAAGCTTCGAATAGGTGAAGAATGGCAACTATATGTCAAGGGTTTCTTGATGATATATCGGGGGTTGCACAGATGTAACTTTTTGTATTGATGAACTTCATCACAAGCACAGCATGGTTCATAGAGACTATAATAGAGTGAAGGATTGTTCCAGTGATTTCACAAAGGGCCTCTTAAGGGCGTATTCTACTCTAGAAATCAAATTTTGGGCAGTTTTTTGAATTTTATTAAAAAGAACAAAAAATATTTTTACTATCCATTTTTTTATGGTGCTTTTATTGATATCTTAAGAATACAGAAAAAAGATTTTACAAAAAAATATTAAAAATTAAATAATTAGAGGGGAGAGAGACAGGTATAAAAAAATGGCGCATCCTGGTGACATTGATCCTGACTCTCCTGGTAGTCTGAAAAAAAAATCAAAAGAAATTCTTAATCAGTAAGGGACTATCTAAATCAGGGAATACGAAAAAAAAATTTTTTTTGAAAAATGGCGACTGCCTGACAATAAAAACCATTTTTTACGCTTTTTTCAAATTCCTGATTTTTTCTAAAATATTAAAAACAAAAATTTTGACACAATGCTAGTAGCAACGATAAAATTTCAAGTAAATCGGTTTTATAGAACTTGAGATAATGCCGGTACCGTGTGGAAAAAAGTAGTTTCGAGAAAAACGCGTTTAAAAAAGTGAGTCTACCTACCTACCAGGCTAGGCACTGAGTCACTAAATTAACTGTAGCTCTTAAAATAATTTTAATTTTTAAAAATCCTTTGGAGGATATGTTCTTAAGGGTCTAAACTTTAAATATATGAAAAAAAATCGAATTTTTCAAAATTCTAGAGTAGAATACCCCCTTAAAGTCCTAAGTGTGTCTTTTTTGGTTTCTTGAATATTATATTTTTTTTATTTTAATATCATTCAAGGTCACAAGTGTTATGTAGATATCAATATTGAATAATTTTCAAATTTTCATCCGCTTTTCATCCTTAAATTTAGTGCTCATATTAAACTGTAAATACAAAGTATTGAATGCTCGTGGTTTTGAAAAGTCTATATAAAGCCTGTGCATAAAGTTGTGATTAGCGTGCCCCGAAAGCATAAATGTAGCGAGTAAACATGAAGTTTATTATTTAATTTACACCTCAACATGGCTAACGAGCCTATTAACACATTGCAGAAAAAAAGTAAAGTTACAAAAAAAAATCCAGAAAAAGCCGAAAGCTGCGCACAGTGATCGCATAGCCGTGAAAAGATCAACAATCCGGCATTCTACTCGCTGGTAGGTAACAACAAATAGTAACTGACAGCGACCGCAAACGGGCTTTAAAAGGTAACGCGAAGCAAAGAGTGAACAAAAGAAAAAGAAAAATCATGCCGCATGCTACACTTAGCCGCAAGAAACTCGCTTCTGCTAGCATTCGGCAACAAAATAAATAATAATAAGCTACACATGGTCCATAGCCATAATAACTGTTGGCCAACGAAGAGCTTGACGCTTAGAACTCGATAGTAGCAAAGCGGGCAACAAAAGCAAAATATAAAAGTTGAAAAAAGACACTTTGTGCGGCACAAAAGAACCAGTATGTGCTTACCACATATGGTCGATTGATCGAATCGTAGAAAATCGAAGAAAATATAAGCAATAAAACTACTAATATAGTATACTAGTTCATAACATAGCGAATAAACTTGAAAATGTAGCTGCAAATAGCCGGCTATTAAAATTCAATACATAAACATTGTAGCCAAATGATTTCCTGTAAAAAAAAAACATACAAAAAACGTCTAGAGGCTAGCGGGCTCTTGCTTGGAACAATTTTGAAGCTAAAAATATACAAACATACAAGTCATGCAAATATACACAGACAGAGTCGCTGAAAGGCAGTGACGTCGTTAAGATTTAAGGAAATAGGAGTTAGCAATTTAATTTAATTTTAACTGAATTATATAAATATACCTCGATACCACTTACTTGAGGTGTGGTCTTAATTTGTGATCCGCTTCGCTCAACTTATGGTCAACACAATCGGCCTACTGGGCGTATTAATCGCAACACAATCTCCTATTTTGAGACCCAGCATTTATTATTGGATAATATTCGATCGAATAGACCACGTCCAACACGCAGTGAAGAAAATATGGCAGCCATAGCTGAGAATGTACACAAAGAAAGTGGAGAGTCAATCGCAGAAACTCGGACTGACATACATATGAAACGACTTGGAGCATTTTACGTCGAGATCTTAAATTGAAAGCGTACAAAATACAGCTTGTTTATGAACTGAAACTGCTCGATCTTCCCAAGTAACATCGCTCCGCTCTATGGGATCTTCAAAAATTCGAAGCAGATCCGACGTTTACGAGCAAAGGGGAGGGTAATTTCTGGCTCAATTGGTATGTAAGCAAGCAAAATTGCCGAAGCTGGGACGAAGAGCAACCTGAAGAGATTCAAGAGCTGCCATTTCGTCCAGTTTGGTATGGTTTGTGAGCCGGTGGAACCATCGGTCCATATTTCTTCAAAAATGCTGCCAGAGAGAATGTAACCATCAATCGCGACCGCTATCGCGCAAAATAACCAACGATTTGATGCCTGAAATTGAAGCTCGACGACATTTGGTTTCAGCAAAACGGCGCAAACTCCCACACATCGTAACAAAGAATAGATTTATTGAGAGAACACTTCGGTAAGCAATTAATTTCACGTTTTGAGCAGGACGATTGGCCACCAAGATCATGTGATATCACTCCGTTAGACTTTTTCCTGTAGGATAGGACAATTCTGCTTCGATTCAAGCCTTGAATCAAAACATCACACGTGTCGTTAGCTAGTTACCAGTTGAAATGCTAACGTGTCATCCAAAATTGGACTCAACTGATGTACCATCAGAGACGTAAATGCGGCCAACATTTCAAAATGTAAGTGTCAAAAATTTCCCATCATTTGTCGGAACCACCGTTATCGGATCATTATAGCATTTAGCTGACATGCAAACTAAACGATCGGGATCAAGTCCTTGTAGGATAAACTTTTTTATTTGATGAGATATCTTCATGAATTTTTCCATAAGTTATTCTCTAAAGCAATAATGCAATCTCTGAAGAAATCGGCCCGATCGGACCATTAAAAGTATTTGTTTATATTTTTTATTCCTTCTGTCGGCGTTTTTATTACAAGTCAAAATTTTAACTTTTTTACTTTTTTATTTTAACTAAATTTTATTTTTTTCTTATGTAAATTAAAAATTAATTTACTTAATTCTTAATTCTTTAATAATATTTATTTAATTTAATATTTAGTTAATATATATTTTCCTTTTAATCTTTAGTTTTTTATTTGTCATGAATTATTTAATTAAATTTTTTTACATAAGTTGATATTTATATTATTATTTATTTACCATATATTTTTATAGTTTTTATTATTTTTATAAATTATATTTTGATGCATATTTTTACATCATTTTTTGAAATAATTATTATATATTTTTATAAATTTTACTTTTTAGCCACGAATTTTAGCAGAAAACTCCAGCTGTAGCCAAAGCAGCAGCCACATTCCATCAACTAGCAACAAGGTTGCACGCAACATGCTGCCAAGCAACAAACTCACTGCCGAACGCATACACTCTCGCGCATTCCAAACGAATTGAGCAACAGGTTTGCGCTAATGTGGAACGAAAATTGTTGTTGCTCAAATGCGGCGCAATAGTGAGTCATACAAAAGCCGAACAACAACCACAACACAAGAATATTAGAATTACAAATGAGCAGCTATGGAAGAAAATGAAGAAGAGGCAGCGCCACATTTGCTACCAAAGTAAAGTATATATTGTATATGAGTGTGAGTGTGTGTATGTGCAAGTTGCTCATAAAAATAGCAACAATCGAAAAGTAGCCTAACGCCAGTGGCATTCCAACTTTGCTGTTGGCGCAGTAAAAATATTTTAAATGATATTACGCGATGTGCATACTTTATTTTATGGGCACATACAGACGCACATAAATATACATACGTATGTATGTATGTATGTATTTAAGCTTTGCTATACACATATGCATGATTGCATCTGGGTATACACCCAGTTGGAAAATGTGGATATGAAATTCATCGTCCTTCTGGAGACCTCCTGGCATCGTTTAACTCATATAATTTTCTTTGTATTAGGGTGGGTCACATATTTTATTAATTTTTTTCCTAGTTACTGTGAAAATACATATATACATAAACATTTAACTTTTATATACTTCCCACTATAATATTATAAAATAAATAAAAAATGGCTCACCCTAATACACATATGTACATACATATGTACATATATGTATATTATGTAAATTTCTATCTCAGTATATTTTTTAACAAGTAGCAACATTGAAAAAGAATGCTTAAATACATTACGTTTGTAAGATTTCATTTATTTTATCACCTTTTTTCCAACAGGTGGCAACCATCACAATCATATTTTCATTTATAAGCGTTATTAAACCAATTAATACGATACACACATATGTATGTATGTATGTTGTAATATTTATTTATCAGTTTTTTTAAACTATTATTTTTCAACAGGTGGCAACCATCCCTAACATATACATATATGTATGTATGTTCAATTTTACACTTTCATAAAACGGTATAATATGACACTTATATTTATTGTTATATTTGTCTACCAATTTTATTGAAATATTTTTTTAACATGTGGCAAGCCTCCTCCAATAAATTTTTAATTAGAAGCTTTTTTAATTTTTTCAGTTTAAATCCAAAAAATGCTATTTGTTTTATTATATCAGCTCTTTTAAACAATTCTCCAAAAATTATTATTGTAAACAAGTGGCAACGCTCTTCAGAAATATTACCAGTACAAAAAGCTAAGCTGTTTCGTTTGAGGCTCTTTTTTCATATTCCATTTATTTAAATATTTTTAAACAAATTACTTGCGTAAGCAATTTAAAAAAGTGGCAACCTTCTAAAATAACTTCTTCAATAGAAAGCTTTCTTAAGCCCTTTAGCGTGGTAACTATGTTGTAAATCTTAATTTGTATTGCCAATTTTATTAACATATTTAAAATTTATATTTAAACCTACAACCTACTCAAAAATGGTTTACATTGTAATTTATCTAAATGTTTTTAGTTTGATATATTGATTGTAAAAATTTATTTATTTTATATAAATTTGTTTTAGTGTCAGTTTAATTTTATTATCTTTTATCTTAAAATTTACCAAATGTGGCAAGACTCCTCAAAAAAAATTTCATCCGAAAACTCTGCTAAATCTCTTCAGTTTTATATCAATAACGCGATGGTTTTTCATTTTATTAACTTTTTTGTAAATCAAATTTTCTAACAGGTGGCAACATACATATTTTTTTTTTAATTTTCAAAAAAAACTTCAACTAAAAACTCTGCTAAATCTCTTCAGTTTGATATCAATAACGCGATGGTTTTTCAGTTTTTTATTTATTTTTTTTTTTTTTTTGTAAATCAAATTTTCAAACATGTGGCAACATATTTTTTTTTTAATTTTCAAAAAAATTTCAACTGAAAACTCTGCTAAATCTCTTCAGTTTGATATCAATAACGCGATAGTTTTTGATTTTATTATTTTTTTTGTAAATCAAATTTTGAAACCGATGGCAACATATTTTTTTTTTTTAATTTTCAAAAAAAATTCAAGAAAAAGCGCTCCTAAACCACTTCAGTTTGATGTCAATAAAGTGATGAATTTTTATTTTAATAACTTTTTTTTAATAAAATTTTCAAACATGTGGCAACATTAAATTTGTTTGGTTTCAAATTTATCATGCGATTAATGGATTTCATACAAAAATGTTTTTTTTGCGAGTATATTTTCTTAAAATTATTTTTACATAATTTTAAACAGCTGGCAACACTAAAAAAAATTTTTATCACCCCAGTAACAGATTTCAAACAAAAATGTACCTATGTAGATATGTATATACAAATCCATTAGCATCTATTGAGGATGTGACGAAATTTTGTTGCGTAACACAATTTCGTTGCAGTCAATGTATTAACATATACCACCCTTTAGCTGAAGAAGTTAATAATCTTTAATATTTTACTATTGCTAGCAGTGCGGTATTGCCATCAATTTACACAAAAATGTATTTCCTACAGGGAAATATGAATAATATTAAATATGAGCTATGTATGTATGTATGTGGATCTATAGTAGATTTGTGTGTTTGCAAGACAATGATGAAATAGATTTACATCAATTTCAATATCGTGATAGTAAGTGCGGCGCCAATAGTTAATACATAGTTTCACAGCGGACATAATAACCCTTACTTACTTACTAGTACATATGGTGTATGTATTAGTGTTCAAGGCAAGCGAGCAAAATAAAGCATTCTTGCAAACACTTTCATTAAATATGGCAATACTAGATACATAAAGGAAAGTCATAAGGGAAAGTCATTGGCGCGTAATTTAATTCCAACCCTCTGTTTTCCAACAACTACGTTTAACCTAGTAACGTGCTGCATAAAAACTTAAAGGCCAACTACACACCCCTATCCCAAGGGATGTGAGGTTTATGTAACTTCTTTTTATTTTCAGAAGTTCCCTGAGTATTCAAGTAGTTTTATTGCGCACTTAAAATTGAAAACCATAAGAAAAGATTGTCCATCTCAAATTAACTGTGATTGGCAAACTTCGAGGGCAGAATTTTAGAAAGAAACAGAGTTGACCTTTTCTTAAGAAGCAACAAAACCTGGTAATCCCTTTGGATCCCTTAAGACTAGCAGGTTTGTGTTACTTCCGTGAGATTGGGAGGTTCCTTGATCGGTGGAAGCTTGCCTCCAGTGACCAAATTTAAAAGTGGAAGTATAAAAGTTGAAAAGACTTTTCAGATCTGACTCACCCATCGCTACCTTGAAGATTCTGTGTGCGTTTGGAGGTTCCCTGATCGGTTGAAGCTTGACTTCAGTGAACAAATTTAAAAGTATAAATATAAGAAGTTGAAAAGACTCTTCAGATCTGACTATCCTATCGATAACTCGAAGATTCTAAGAGATCTCGAGGTTCTATAATCGGACAAGCTTCATCTCATGTGACTAAATTTAAATGCAGAAGTCCTTGCATAAAAGTATAAGTTGAAAACACTCTTCAGATCTGACTCACCCATCGATAACTCGAAGGTTCTATGAGATCTCGAGATTCCTTGATCGGTTGGAGCCTGACTCCTGTGTCCAAATTTAAACATTTTAGTATAAAAATATTCTCACTTGCGATGGAGGAGATCGATTCAGTCCACCTTGCTGCTTTGGTTTACATTTTAATATTTTAAAGCAGATATTTAACCCTTACTTTACTAATTACGTACTTATATTTTTTTACCTTTAATTAGAATTAGTTATCTTAAGTAGAAAATCTCCAAATAACTATAGCATATAGCTTAGAACGACTTGAAGGTTGTTTATAACAAACAACTTTCCCTGACGTCTTGGTTTCTGGTCACAGAAGCGACTCAAATCCATGGAGCAGTACCGTAATCTGTGTAGACTATACCAGTGACTTGCAAATAATCCCACAAACTGTGTTAGTTTGTTTCTGGGAAGAGTTTCTTGAACTTTTTATATCGACTTCTCCCAGAAAGAGACTTGCCTGTCGAAGCCCAGACACTTGTAGCCGGTGGCGTTTTCTACCGACCCTTTCCACTTGCAAGTAGCTTCTATCGTAAATTGTGGAAGCCCATAGTGAAAAGGTTTCGGTCCTGGTCCTAATTGCACCAGCTTCTTTCACCAGGATATCGGTTAGCTCACTTCCATTGATGCCTCCAAGTCCAGGGATTCATGTTAGTAGGGTATGGTTTTCAGTGTGGGAGTCCATAGTGAAAAACGGTTTCGGTCCCGGTCCTGGTCCTGGACTGGTTAGCGCAACTTCTTTCAGAGATCGATTAGCCCATTCCCATTGATGCCTGTATGCTCAGGGCTTCATGCTTATGCGATTTTGTTTTCAGTTTTAACTCTGTCAAGCACTTTTTGGCTTTTCAGTACCCTTTTTGGTTTGATTTCAATGGCCGAAATTGCCTGAAGTGCCGCTTGACTTTCACTGAGTATGACAATTCGTTCCCTGTTGTAGGTTTTCTATAGAATAATATCGGATCATCTGCTATTGTCATCAGCCACAACTTAAAAAATGCTTGGAAACCTGTTCAAGGGCACTAAGAGCTTGATACGTGGTCATACCATATCAACCCCTAATTCCAATTATCGTTTCCGAGCCAGCTTTATAGCATTACATAGTGCTCTTACAGAGGTACCCCTCAAGTATGGAGTCTTCCCATTCCATATGATGAGTTTTATAAAAGTTTTTGTGTTGAGAGAAAGAGAAAAAAACTTTATATATATATATATGAAAGATAAGGGAGTGGATACATAGTCTGATATATCTAATGCATATATTTTGCACAACACTGTAAATAAACTTTGAAAGATAAATGAGTGAATCGTTCATAAACTAAAAATTATGAACGTCGCTTAATGGTGTGAGCCATAACTGTAAAGTAAATTGTGACCTCAGCCTACTTTTAGGCGCTACCAATATGACAGCGTTGTCTGGTATCAGACATAAATTTGTAATTGTGTGCAGAAGCAATTTACTCGTTCATTAAAATGCGTATTTTAATTTTTTTTAATAATAACATTAAATCATGCCTAATTGTAAATATAAATATATATGTAAATATAAATGTAAATATTTCTAAACAAAAAATCAGTTTTTTTTTCTAATAGATGTATTTTAATTCACTTGTTTAACTTTCGATTCCATTTTAAAAAATTTTAATGTTTTACATTTTTCTTTTAAATGTTTTCATAAAAATTATAAGAAACTCAATAATTAAAAAAATAATGGAAAGTGATTGAAAAGATAATAAAACTGACGCCTCTCAATAATTTTTCAACTTGCAGTATCTCTAAGCAACACTTCATTTCTCTTTCATACACTTCGTAACTCTCAGTTGCTTTAGAAAACGGCCGTTAGTTTTTTATAAGATAAATCCATACAAAACTTAGCTCCACTTTTAAAACTGTGACATCACTTCACACAATAATCCTTGCGTTGTTGCCTGATGACCGCCTCCAGCTTGAGACAGCGTTCACGTAGACTGCCATTTTCTTTCTGCAGCAAGTCAATGGTGGCATCCTTTTTCTCTATCGCTTGTTGTACCCTACAAAATAGTAGATGAGGTATTTAATATTTATTTTCGAAAAAATAAAATATTTTTTTATTCGAAAAAAAGGATATAGTCCAACACAAACCTCTTGTGTATCTTTTGTATTTCGGTATCGCGCTCCGATTTGATCACCGCCACCTCGCTTTGCACTTCATTGCGTAAGTTATCACGAAGTTGATCGCGTTCGGCCAAGAAGTCATTGCACATCTGGAAAATCAAAAGAAAAATAATTTTTAGTTATATTTGTAATTATAAATAGAACACAGAGAAATCTAACGATAGTAAAATGCAAATCCAATTCTCATCTCGAAAGTGGACTACGAGTTATCTGAGCAATATTAGTCATCATCGATCTTATGAAGTCAAGGAAATCAAGCAAGGGATTGCCTAACGGGTACCGCTTCTGGAAACTTTCTCAACCAACAAATAGAGTTTTGGGTATTCATAACTTAAACAGAACCGAAATTATATCCGGCAAGGTCTCACAACTAAGTATTCCTTAACGGATAAAATAACAGGCATTCATAAACGGATTGGACTCGAATTTACTCAAGTAACAAATAGAGTTTATGGTATTCAAAGCTGGAATGAACTCGAATTTATATTCGGCCAAACTCTCACAGTTCAATATTCGTCCGTAGTATTTGGAACTCTTTTTTCCTCTGACTCTACAGAAAAAGATTTCTTCTAAGTTAAAAATTCATACTTTCGCTTCTTCAAAGTAAAAGGTATAAACTTACTCCTCTATTAAATCTCTGTTAATCACTGTTTATCAAACCCATATAAGATCGGACTGCAAACCTGGCACCATTCTCATAACATAAATCACTTTCGTGAACTCTTTCCAAAGGAATGTCATTCTGGAAGCAGATGAAAAGCTTACTATAAATTTATCCCAGAAACTTGAATAAGCCTGGCGCGACTTGACTACCTTCTTCTTTTTCTTTACTGGCGTAGACACCGCTTACACTATTATAGCCGACTTAACAACAGCGCGCCAGTCGTTTCTTCTTTTCGCTTCGTGGCGCCAATTGGATATTCCAAGCGAAGCCAGGTCCTTCTTCACTTGGTTCTCCCAACGGAGTGGAGGTCTTCCTCTTTCTCTGCTTTCTCCGGCGGGTACTGAGTCGAATAATTTCAGAGCTGGAGAGTTTTCGTCCATTCGGACAACCTGACCTAGCCAGCGTAGGCCCTGTCTTTTAATTCGCTGAACTATGTCAATGCCGTCGTATACCTCATACAGCTCATCGTTCCATCGAATGCGACATTCGCCGTGGCCAATTGGCCGACTTGGCTACTACGTCCTACTATATGGTCGACATGACGAGTTACCGAGAGAAAGCTTCTGCGGAAGATTTATGGTTCTTTGCGTAATAGCAACAGCGAATACCGCAGTCGATGGAATTATGAGCTGTTCCAGCTATGGGACGACATTAACTTAGTTCAGGGAATTAAGAGACAGGGCTAGGTTATGTCGTCCGAATGGATGAAAACACTCCAGCTCTGAGAGTACAGTACCCGCTGGGAATAGAAGAGGAAATCCTTCACTCCGTTGAAAAGACTAGGTGAAGAAGGACCGAGCTACAGTTGGAAAGCGAAAAAGAAGAACGACTGATGCGCTCTTTTAAACTCGGCGCGTAAATGGCGTATACGCCAATAAAGAATAAGTCGCAGAATAAACCAAAACAAGAGGGTTTTGGCTCTTCTAACAGAAAAGTGGAAAATCCTGGAGAAATGGAGAAAGGAAAAGTCTTATGGCTATCAGTGGAGGCCTTAAGACTAGACAATATATTCATCCAGTTGTGATAGAGAATAGAGAGTTGATTACGAGGAATACTGATGAATTATCAACCCAAAAGCGATCGAAATCAGTTGCTGACCAACTAAACTAACTAAAATACAATATAGAGCCTTTGCTTCCCAACCACAATGCTAATTGTCTTACACACCTTCTTGCTATGTTCCAACTCCATTTTCAACTGCTTTATCTCCGCTTCGGAGTTTCGTACTTTGGCGTCAGCTTCCGCCAAAGCACTACGTGTATCTGTGTACTTCTCACGCAATGAACGCTCTGCATTCTCAACCAACTGTAGGTCCTTTTCATACTTCTCCTTCAAGCGACTACAAAAACAAACAGAGCAGTATAAATATTTTTTAACGCGCTTACTCTTACACTCACTTTAATTTGGCCTCATGTTCTTCGGCATGTTTCAACGCCTCGGTGTCCATGCGACTGACAATAGCATCGATTTGTCGATCACGTTCGGCACGGTAGTGCTGCCGGATCGCATTCTCCTTCTCAACTTGTGACACCTTGCATTCGTTCTCATAGTCACGCTTCCAAAGCTCAAAATCAGCTTCGTACTGTTTCTCAATAGTGTTGATGCGATTCTAATGAAAAGTAAGTTAGCTTGATAAGACACTATTGTACCACCACTCAAATGTCAGCTAAGCCAACCTGATATTTCTCCTCTTGTTTGAACATCTTCTCCTGCAACTCGGCGACCGTTTGTTCTAACTCGACGTCTTTCTCGCGTTGTAGCTCCTGTCTACGCACCTGGAAATCGGCGTCTTTCATCTTCAGCTCGTTCTGCAGACGTGTGCGTTCAGCATTGAAGTCTTCAACGAGTTTTTGTCGCTGCTCGTCGAAACATTTGCGCTCCTCCTCCAACTGACGCTCGAATCTGTGGAAAGTACTAGTAATTAGCAAGCGTAAGATATAGGCAGCCTCAAGTAGTTCACCTTTCGCGTATTGCCAGACGTTCCTTTTCAATAATCGACTCACGATCTTGTGCACAGGACTCACGTATAGAATTCTCAATCTGTTCGTGTTTGAGACGAGCCTCTTCCAGTGAGTCCAATAGCTGTTGCTGATGCGCCTGCTTAAGTTCGTTTACTTCACGTTGATGATTGCAAGTCATCTTATTAATTTCCGCTTCCAAACCCTTCACAGTGAGCTCCTGTAAAGGAAGTGTAACAGCTAAAGCTCCAATATTGTTTCCCATTAATTCGCAATACCTTGATCTTCTTTGTGTTCTCGCGCACCCAACGCTCACGCCTGATCTTCTCGCCAGCCAAAGTTGTTTCCTTGACGCGCGCTACCTCTGTTTCTAATTTGTGTTCCCAAGCTTGATTTTGACTCTCTAAGCGGCGGGTGAGAGCAGCGACTTTCTCGCAAAGTGAACCCTTGTCTTTGAGTAACTGCGTAGGAAGAAAATAAAAAATTTTAAACCTTGCCAAAACGTATTTTACAGCGCTCACAACATACCTGCTCTATAAAACCCTGATGTCGCTTTACAATCGTCTCGTAATGTTTCTTCTGCTCACGCAAGCGATTCGCTGCAGTCGCTTTCTCAGTGCGTATAGACTTCTGCTTCTCCGTACGCACTTTCATCACATGTTCTTTAGAGAGATAAACGGCATTGGCGAGTTCGTTGGCACGCAAACTCAAAGCGATGACGCGACGTGCGAGCTGATGATTGGGCAGCATGAGTAGATCGGCTAGTCTGGTGTGGTATAGAAAGTTGGAGAATAAATGGAGTCAAACATATAATTCCCAATACCTACTTCGGCACATCTTCGGCTATATCGGGTTCGACGACAAATTCGATTTCGGAGCGATTAGACTCCGGTATGGAACGACGTGTCTCAAGCAATGTGCGATCACAACTATCCTCGACAGTATCTAAGTAGCTGAGGATGTCTCTAAAAACATGAAAACTTGCTTAAATCTCTCTCTCAAAAACTTCTCTCATCAATGCATATTGTTAGTCCGCGTTTCTTTCGCTACAAAGCGGCTTAGCCATAATACTCAACGAACTCACTTGTATTTGTCCGGCGACGTGCTCGTCTCAGCAGTCTTCTGCTCACCTGAGGCAGGCAAGGTCACCGTATCTGGTGTTGTATTGAGCTTGAGCTCCAACTCATTAGCTGCCCTCTCCGCAAAGTTATCTAGAAGAAGGCGCTAAGTATCAGTACTTCTCTCTAAATTATACATCAAAATGTTAACCTTTCTTTTTGTCTTCATCAATCTCTTTAATCACCGAGACGATCTCATCATATGTGGATTCACCATCTGACTTGGTAGACACTTGTGATGCGCTGTCGCCATCACGCTCATTTAAAATATCTTCTCCATGTCCGTCTTCGCCTAATTCACCACCTGTAAGCTTCTCGAAGTCGGCGTCTAAAGACTTGTGTTTCGCAAGCGTTTTCTGTTGATTCATGCTCTCGCCATGCATAGACATCCAGCTATCCACTTTGTCTATATTAAACTCAGTTAAATTGGAGTCTTCACGTAGGCTGCCAAAACTCGTCGCTTTCTTCAGCTTAGTGTTGCCATTGCTTTTGCTATACGTTGGTTGACTAATCGGCGCTGCGGTTACCGTTTTGTTTTCCTTATTTTGAACTTGCTTTTCCCCCGAGTTCGGCCGATTATTTTCCTTCTTCTTGATCATCAGTGGTGTAGTGGCTGCTACTTTCAAGTAATTATTGATGACTGTATCGCTAGTAGGCGCATACGCAGCCTGCGACTTGAAATTATTTTCCAAATTATTATCCATTTTGTTGAGTTCATTGGCGGTGCTGCCAACTAGATGCTTTTTAGCGCCATTTTTGAAATTAGTTGACGGTTTCGTTTCAGACAAGTTATTCGGTTTGTCTGAGTAAACATTCGATTTG